>CM053788.1:329975386-330597053 GCA_028749045.1 Cupressus sempervirens
TGATCACTATTTAGGAACTTGCCAAATCTAGATATTCATCTCTCATTTTAGGATAACCCACCACCCAAGAGAGATTTTATGTTTCAACAGGATAGCTAGATATTTCATCTTTATAAAGGTGCAATCCTAATTGACAACACTCCTCGTTTAGGTTTAGTATTCATTATCAACATTCACTTCTCATGTATTTTCCTACATTCATGTTAAGTTTTTAGGTCATCATTATTCAAGAACCAACCAAATCTAAATATTCATCTCTCTTTTTAGGACAACCCACCACCTAAGAGAGTTTTTGACATAAGTATGTTTGGAAAATTAGGGCCAAAGGCACACCTAAAATTCCAAACACCTAGAAGAGTAAACATAATGGAAGCAAATAATAAAGAACAATATCAAGGATAGAAGAAACAACAATATCTCTATTGATTCTCAAATTATCAGACAACATGCCCAGCTATAAGGCCCTCTGGGTTATGGCCAATACAAGAGGATTACAACTTCAAGGTCCATGATATCTATAAATTCTAACTCTAGAGTTTCTCTTCTATGATCATCACTATGTTTTCAAACTCTCTATGAACCCCTTAACCTAATCCTAAACACTTCTACTTATACTTGCCAAAATGGCTTACAAAAGATTCTAGATCTTTATATAAGAGAAGGCCAACCTTAGAATGGTTAGCATGCGTCCTAAAGCATGATCCTTACATTAAATTCATGATTTAGATTAAATTAAAAAGTAAGCTCGCACTAGGAACCAAACATATAAAAACTTGGACAAAGAAGGAACCAAGCATCAGCAAACTAGCAAGCTCACTCAACACATAAAGAATCTCAGCAATGACAAGACTGAGCCAAAACAAGAACTTGACCTATACTACAGGAACTCGCCCAACATAGGGAACTCATCGAATATTGCAGAAACTCAACCACCAAATGGAACTCAACCAATATAGAAGAAACTTGACATGAAATACAACTCAATAATAACTACCAAAATGTACAATGATGAGAAAGGTAGAAAGGTGACCTAGGATGCTCCTACATCAAACAACTAGGGTTGAAATAAATGTTTCCCTTGAATCATTGATATGTCATAAGCCAAGCTGAATCCAACTTAGATGAGAAATTTATGTAGCATCTTTCACTAGTTTGTTCATCCATTTTACCAAATATTCATAGTAATCTTTTCCTCCTATTCTTTTACCAATTCTCTAATCTAATATCTATTCAACCTCTTCAATCTTCTTCTTAGGATGATCATTTGGTACAAGAACTTCATCATTTGACTCATGATACTCATATAAATCAGAAACATTGAATATAGGAGATATATACATGTTTTTAGGAAACTCAACTTCATAACAATTTCCACTATCAAACTTCCTCAAGATCTTACATGGACCAAACTTATTCATCTTTAGCTTACTCTATGTTCCAATAGGAAATATACCTTTCCTCAAATGAACCATCACCTCATCTCCAACTTCAAAAGCATGATGTCTCCTAGACTTATCCACATTCTCCTTATACATTTGATTACTTTGTTTCAACCTCAACTTCATTTTCTCATGCAAAGACTTCATAAAATCAAAAAATACTTCCCCTTCAACACTTCTCTTCTCTTCACTAGCACAATCCCTTACATCTGATATACCTCTAGGATGCCTTCCAATAACAATCTCATAAGGTGTTTTCCCTGTACTCCTATTCACACAATTATCATATGCAAACTTGAATTGTGCCAATACCATATTCCAATTACTTGGCTTATCTCACACTAAACATCTCAAATAATTACCCAAGCTTCTATTCACAACCTTTTTTTGTCCATTTGTCTATAGATAGAATGTAGAACTAAACTTGAACTTAGTATCCATCTTCTTCCACAAATTCCTCCATAAATAACCAACAAATGTTTTGTCTCTATCATAGATAATACTTCTTGTTAATCCATGTAATCTAACAATATCTTTGAAGAAAAGCTCTACAACATGCACTGCATTTGATGTCTGCTTACATTGTATGAGATGTGCCATCTTAGAAAATCTATCCAAAAAATAAAAATGGAATCATACCCTCTTATTATCTTAGGTAATCCAAGAACAAAATCCATGCTGATGTCACTCCAAGGTTTCTCAAGAATGGAAATACATGTGTACAATCCAATATTTTGACTTACTCCTTTTGCAACTTGATTAATTCCACAACTCCTTACAAACTTCTCAAAATCATTATACATATGTGACCAATAATACCTATCCTTAAGTAAACTCAATGCCTTATCAATTCCAAAATGTCTAGCATATCCACCACAATATTGTTCCCTAATCAAATTAACTCTCATATAACTTATTGGTATACACAACTAAATTCTTTTGAAAAAAATACCTTCTTGAATGAAATAATATTCATACTTACTCAGTTGATCTAATAGATTTTTTTCTCTTAACTCTCTCCATGCCTTGGAAAAATTAGGTTAAGCATCATACAACTCCTTCATCTCATCAAAACCAAGAACTTAACCTTCATCTTAGTCAACAAAGAATGTCTTTTGCTCAATGCATCTGCAACTCAATTAGTGACTCCACTTTTATGCTTGGCCACAAATGTGAAACTCTATAAATACTCAACCCACTTCATATGTCTTTGATTGAATTTATGTTGACTTCTCAAATACCTTAAAGCTTTATGATCAATATACAACATAAACTCCTTAGGAATTAAATAATGTCTCCACTTCTCCAAGGCTTGAACAATAGCATAGAACTCTTGATCATACATTTTAGCATATTTAACTTCTCACTAAAGAAATAAATAGGTTTACTTTCTTGGCTCAACATGGCTCCTACTTCACTACCACTTGCATCACACTCCTCTTGAAATACTTTATTGAAATTGGGTACATCCAATATAGGTAACTCAACAACCTTTTGTTTCAAAGTCTCAAAACTCTTATCAACTCCATGTATCCACTTGAAATCCTTTTTATCTTCTCTCATAGTCTCAATCATAGAATAAAAAATAGAACTGAAATTCTTTATAAACTTTCTATACAAACTAGCCAAATGATGAATTGATCTTACCTCTCCCATGCTCTTAGGTGCAAGCCACTCTAGGATTGCTTTAATCTTCTCAAGATCAATTATCAAACCATCAGCTAAAATCAAAAATCCCAAGTACACAATCTCCTCTTGCATAAAGTAACACTTCTTCAAATTAATTAACAACTTCTCTTGTTTTAGCCTCTGCAATATTTGCGTAATATGCTCAAGATGTTCTTCCTTGGTCTTTTTAAATATCATAATATCATCCAGATAAAAAATCACAAACTATACCAAAAATCTCTTGATAACTTCATTTATTAACCTCATGAAAGTACTTGTTGTATTAGTCAAGCCAAAATGCATAACCAACCATTCATACAAACCATCTTTTGTCTTGAAATAAGTATTCCACTCATCACCTTCTCTAATTCTGATATGATGATAACCACTCTTCAAATCAATCTTGGTAAAATATTTTTCTTAACTCAAATAATCCATTATGTCATCCATCCTTAGCATAGAAAACCCATATTTCACTATTATGTTGTTAATAGATCTAGAATCAATGCACATTCTCCATTTTCCATTATGCCAATACAATATGTACAACATATGGGCTCAAGCTTTCTCTGATCAAACATTTCTGCAATAATTCTTGCACTTGTCTTTTAAGTTCTTCATTCTTAGTTAGTGTCAATATGTATGGTGCTTTATTCAAAAAAATAGCTCCTAGAATCATATCCATACAATGAATTATACTTCATACTAGTGGTAAACCATTAGGAATATCTTTAACACCAACCTCCTTGTACTCATTCAACAAGATTTTAATTTTTGTTGGCACTCAGTTAATACTATTAGCTTCTACTATCACTCAACCTTTAATGTCTTCTATCACTTAGCTATTACTATTTTCTATCACTCATCCATTACTACCACAACTCAGCCCTCTAGTAATTATAGAAAAGTAAACTTGGTTCTTTTTCATCTCTTTCTCAAATTGCTTCCCATTGATCATATGAACTCTAATAGTAGTACTATTTACCTAATTAGGAACTTCAATCAAAGACAATAATTTTTTCTTCATTTCATTCACCCAAAGGATATATTGATTCAATCTACCATCATGCACAACATGTTTATCATACTACTAAGGTCAACTCAATAGAATATGACAATAATCCATAGGCATAATATCATACATAACTTCATCGAAGTACTTTCCAATTTTGAATCTCACAAGACATTTCTCACTTACCAAAAATTTATGTTCATCCTTGATCCATGAAAAATGATAGGGTTTAGGGTGTCTCAATTATGTAGGAGCATCCCTAGTTAGCTTTCAATCCTTTAGGATGGTGTGGTTTGGCTTTAGAGTTTGGAAATTGGTCAAAGAATGAGGTGTGACTTGGTTGATATAACTAAGTTGGTTTGGTTGTTGTGTTAACTGAGTGATGTGGTTAATGAAGATGTTTTGAAAATATTGGGGTGCTTGGTAGATACTAGATCTTAGTTTGCTCTAGGAGCTTGTCACTAGTGTTACTTGAGTCTACTCGGTCATTGAAGGGAGCTTGGAAGATACTTAGAGCTCAGCATACACTATGGTGGTTGGAATGCACTGGGAGCTTGATAATGCTTAGGAATTTGTTGATGCTCATATTGGTCTTTCTAATGCTCAACTTGCTCTTGGTTCATGCTAGTGCTAAGTTCTCTATAAGTCAACTTTGGGCATTTAATTTTTGTTCTAACCATCTTGTGTCTCATCATGTATTTAATGTGAGGGATTTAATTTAATTTGTAATGAATTGGAATGACTTGTGGCCTAGTTGGGTATAAGTAGGGGCATGTTGTGGAGTCTTTAGCCATTATCATCCAACTTAGAGAAGATGATGAAGGCTAGGTGCAAACTTTGAAGAGCTAGTAGTTGCAGTTTAAGAACTGGAGGATTGCTTGGTGGACCTTAGGGTACAAGTGTGGATTCTTTTTAGTATTCTTATCTAGTTGTAGATATATACTAGCTAGGATTGAGATTGTAAGTTGGATCTTGTGGGATCTTGTAGAAATGATATTTTAATTATTGTTTGTATTTGGCCCTAACTGAGGAAGGCCTTACAATTAGACATATTGAATGTAATCATTTAGTTTATGAATAAATAGGTGTGATTTGGTATCAGCTCTTGCATTATTGTTGCTTGTTGTTGTGTTTTATATTGTGTGGTTATTTTTTGGGGGTTTGGACGTATCCTTTAGGGATTCTCCTACCTTGTACTACATCAGGTGGTATCAAAGTGAAGGTTATTCCTGAGTGTTTGAACTGATTACTAAAGTTGAGGCAGTTTGCACTAGGATCTTGGGTTAGAGAAGGTTGATCTTATGGAGCTAATTGATCTTTTCTATAGGTGGATCTATTGCTTTGAATTTGCACAAATTTTGGAAGATGTCTCCAAGATAATTATATCTTAGGGTAATTAATGATATTAATGATGTTGTGGAAGAAAGGATCTTAGAGAAGATTAGAATAGAATTCAAATATGAGATTGCATTGATAAAGAGTGACATGATTGCTGAAATTATGAGTACTTTAGGTGGTGTACCTAGGCATGTGGATAGTGATGATGGCTATAAGGAAGTAGCTAAAGACTTTGAAGTTATTAGATCTAGTGGTGAGGACATAACTAATCATGTGGAGAGACCTATTAGAACTAGGTTTGGTTAGTTTTCTAGACCTAGATCCTAATTGAAATTTAAGAATAAGATGGAGGTTTCTAATTTCTCAAGTACTTTGACTCCTAAAGACTTGATTAACTAAATTGGTGAATTGGAAGACTCCTTTGAGGTTGAAAATATTGAAGATATACTCAAAGTAACATTGGTACAAATTAAGTTGAAAGGACATGCTTCTCTTTGGTGGAAAGAATTGCAAAGAGATAGAGAGGAGGAAGGTGAGATGAAGATTGCTAGATAAAGGTTGATGGTGACTAAATTGAAGGCTAAGTTCATTAATGTTGATTATGAACTTGAGTTATTTAAGAGGTTGAAATTTTTGAAGTAGAAAGATATGACTATGAAGTATTATATCAAGGAATTCTTCAAGTTGACTATTCAGTCTGGGCATAGAGAATTGTCAAAGGAGAAGGTAGCTTGGTACATTAATGGTTTGAGATTCAATATTTAGGATGAGATTGGTATGTTGAGTATTTCTTCAATTGAGGAACACTTAGAAGACAAGTCAAAGATGAAAAGTCAAGGTAATGCTAGAGGGAAGGAGAAGAAGAATAGCTTGACAAAGGCTAAACTGGGTTCAGAAGGTGAACCAAAACCTATTGATCCAAAGAGAAGGACAAGTGGAGGTGGATTTAGTGGTAATTGTTTTAGATGTGGTGAAGAAAGGAATAGATTTTTGGAATGTCCTCATGGTAGGAAAGTTTTTTTTTTGAATGAGGTTGTAGTCCAAGATAGTCAACCTAAGCAAGGAGAGAGTTTTCTAACTTGGTGAGTATTTTTGGTCAAAGGACACTAGATTCTTGTTAAAGGACTAGTTTTTTTAAGGACTTGTTATAAGTTTTGTGGTAGAGCTTCAAGGTGATTATGGATTGTGGTAGTATTGATAACTTTATTACCAAGGAGATGGTTCAAAAACATAGTTTGAAGAGAGTGAGACATCCTTATCCTTATAGGATTGGCTAGTTGTAAGGTGAGCATGTTTCAGAAGTGAGGGAGCAATGCCTTGTTGATTTTTAGATTGGGTAGTATAAGGATCAAGTGTTGTGTGATATTGTGGACATGAGTAGTTGTCATGTGTTGCTCAATAAACCTTGGTAGTATTATTGTAGGGTTATGTATGATTGTGTCAAAAATGTGTTTTCTATTCAGAAAGGTGGTAGGAAGAATTCCCTGATTCCTTTGTAGAATGAAGAGCTCAATACTAGGAACCTGAGTATCGATAGTCGAGTTGAGTTGGCATATTCTGAGAAGATTGTAGATTAAAATAGAAAGAAGACCTATAGTACACTTAGGATGGGTATGAAGAAGCAGAATAAGAACAAGGGAAAGAGTGTAGAGGTTGAAGACTTGGAGGATATGTATAAGAAGAACTAGTTTGGGATTTATGTGTTGAATCCTAGAAGATGTTCTTCCAACTATTAAGAACATATTTTCGAACTTGGGTTGTCTGATGTAGGAGAATCCCTAGTTGGCTTTCAATCTTGTAGGATAGTTTGGTTTGGCTTTTGAGTATGGCAACTCAATTGATAATGAGTTTTTTTGGTTGTTGTGTTAATCGAGTGACTTAGTTAATGAAGAAGCTCAACAAAGCTTGGAGTGTTTGGCAAATACTAGGAGCTTAGTTTTCTCTAGGATCTAATTAGTAGTATTTCCTAAGTTTTCTCCATCATTTAAGGGAGCTTGGAAGATACTTGGATCTTAGCATACACTGTGGTGCTCAACATGCACTACAATCTCAACAATGCTTGGGAATTTTCTAATGATCAGCTTGGTCTTTCTGACACTTGGCTTGGTCTTGGTTCTTATTGGTGTTCAGTTTCCTATGATCTAACTTTGGGTATTCAATTTGTGTTGTATCTGACTTATGGCTCAACATATATTTAATGTGAGGGATTTAATTTAATTTGTAATGAACTGGGTTGACTTTTAGTTTGGTTGGCTATAAGTAGGGGGCATCATTTAGGAATTATCATCCATCTTGGAGAAGAGGATGAAGGCTAGGTGCAACCTTTGAAGAGCTAGTAGCTAGAGCATGAGAACGAGAGGATTTTTTGGTGGACCTAAGGGTACAAGTGTGGATTCTTCTTATTATTCTTATCTAGTTGTGGATCTAGACTAGCTAGGATTGAGAAGTAATTTGAATCATGTGGGATCTTGCAAAATTGATTTTATAATTATTGTTGGTATTTGGTCGTAACCCAAAAGACCTTGTAGTTAGGCATATTGCATGTAATCAAATATTTTATGAATAAAGAGTAGTGATTTGGTATCAAATCTTGCATTATTGTTTCTTTTTGTTGTGTTTCCACTATGTGATTATTTTATAGGGGTTTGGAAATCTCCTTTCAGTATTCTCATGCCTTGCACTACATCACTCAACCTCATCAATTACAACTTTGTAACTAACTCCTTTGATGCCAAATTCACTAAACTACCATTGTCAACAATCACTTTGCAATAATTTCTTGTCATCTTATATCTAGTCTTGAAAAGACTTCTCCTTGGGACATATTCCTCATCAACTACTTTATTACACAAATTTCTCCTTACCATTAAGTATTATTCAACCTCGGGCCCACTTGGTGAATCCTCAAGATCTATTTGAATCATGACAATTCTATTACCATTTTCATTCTCATCAAAGTATCTACACTCAAAGGATCTATGGCCTTCTTTACCACTCTTAAAATATTTACCATGAAAACCACCTCTAGAATAAGAATTACCTCTCCCTCAATAAGAACTAGTAACTCTTTAGTAAGAATTACTACCTTCCCACTAGATTTTTCCTTTCTCATCACTTTTCCATTCATATTTTCCTTTATCTTGCATAGAATTGTCAAAATTTCCACCTTGTCCATAAGATTTACCTTTGCCTCTTTGGAAGCTACCACCTCTACCTCTCTATCTTTATTCATGCTTCTTTATCAAAATCTCTTCATCTTTCAAGAAATATTGATATGCTTCTTCCACACTATCCAATTTTACAAAACTTATTTCATCTTGAATTCTAGATCTAAACCCATTCAGGTATTTTTCAACCTTATCAACCTCATTATTAACATGTCTTAATTAGATGTCCCATCTATAGAATTCCTCGGTGTACTCCTTTATAGTCATTTCATTTTGTCTCAAATTTTGCATCTTCCTTAATAAGCTAACTTGATCATCAACAAGAAGGAACTTCTTCTTCACCTTGTTCACCATTTTCAACTAGGTTTTGATCTTTACTTTTCCTCTTCTTTGTCTAGCAATTTTTACATGCTCCCACCATAGTGAGGTGTGACCTTTCAACCTAGTGACTACAATCTCCACTTTTCTATTATTAGGAGTTCTTTCAAACTCAAAGAGCTTCTCCATAGCAAAGATCCAAACCAAAAAAATATTGGTATCCAACTTTCCATCATAAGGAACAACTTCCACAATAGGATTTGAATGTTCCCTAGATATCACTCTCAAAAATATAGGCTCCTCTCCTTTGGGTTGTATACACAACATCTAATCTAGCTACAATCTATCTCAACATGTCGAATATGGAATTATAAGCATTTTCTCTACCTCAAACCATTTTAACAAATAACTTCCTGCAAGATCATAACCCTTTGCAAGTTATAGCTCAAATCCACATATATGTCACCCTATAACCAAAATCAATTAAGGTTCTACATGATCCAACCTTCACAAGGATGAACCTCAAGCTTTGATATCAATTGATGCAAGTATGGTTGGAAAATTAGGGCCAAAGGCACACCTAACAGTCCAAACACCTAATAGAGTAAACTCAAC
Organism: Cupressus sempervirens; assembly: GCA_028749045.1. Lineage (NCBI taxonomy): Eukaryota > Viridiplantae > Streptophyta > Pinopsida > Cupressales > Cupressaceae > Cupressus > Cupressus sempervirens. The sequence continues at coordinate 329,984,944 of CM053788.1, forward strand.
ATAAGAAAATAATAGAGAACAACACTAAGGAGAGAAGAAACAACAAAAACCTTATTGATTTATCAAATTTTCAGCAAACTTGCCTAGTTTTATGGCCTTCTAGGTTGTGGCAAATACATGAGGATTACAACTTCAAGATCCACAATCTCTATAAATTCTAACTCCAAACTTTCTCTTTTACAATCATTCGCATCTCTTTTCAAAATCTTTAAGCACCCCTTAACCTAATCTTAATTTCCTCTACTTATACTTGTCAAAACAAAAAAGGACAACCTTAGAATGGTCTACACACATCCTAAAGAAAGACCCTTACATTAAATCCATGATTCAAATTAAATGAACAATTCTTCTCACACTAAGAAATAAATAGGGACAAACTCGGCCAAAGAAGGAATCAAGTATTAGAAAACTAACAAGCTCACTTAATGTATGAGAAAACTTGAAAACAATAAGATTGACCAAAACAAGAGCTTGGCCCATACTAAAAGAACTTGGCCAACATACAAAATTTGATCAATACTATAGGAACTAATCCAAAAAAGCCCAAACTTAGCCAACACAAAAGAAACTTGACAACAACTAAAACTCAGCAATAACTATTAGAATGCACAAAGATTAGCATGATAACAAGGTAACTGAGGATTCTCACGCATCAATTTCCATGTTTTAACAAGATATATAGATATTTCATCTCACTAAAGGTGCAATATTGGTTGATTGTGGTAACTACTAGAATAGTTAATGACTAGCAATTGGTAATTCAATTGGTTTGCTAAATTTTTATTGAAGGGAGTGGAGCAATCATAGGATAATGTGAAGAAGTAAATGAAGCTAACTTGGTTACAATAGAAACTCATCAACATTATAGGTAAAAAAAACTCTATGATGGAGATTTGTTTGGTGAAGGGGTGATAGGCTTGATGAACATGTTAAATAAGAATGAATTCTTAACTATAAGGACTCTTCTTCTCCTCCTCATGAGTGTAATGAAGCTAGAGGTATGAACATGACATGTTTGAGGAAGGGAATGATACTAGGAATGATCCCTCTATTTAATAGGGGTTAGATGATTTCAATGTTCATAGGGATAGAACTATGGGAATACTAAGAATAGCCAAAGCTAGATATATATACTCTTATAAGATTGATAATTGGATGGTCAATAAATTTAAGAATCTCAATGATAAATTTTGTGAGATTTATAATAATTTAGATAATATCATTAAGAGAAAGGGAGAAATAAAAGATGATCAATGACATGAGAATTTTTTTTGGAACCAAGTTAGTTGGTTCTATGGGGTTGGAAAACACCAATATAGAACCAAAAATCAAGGAAGTTATCAACTTCATAATAAAGAGTCTCACTGGCAAGATTGAAAGGAACCACACCATACTTAGAACTATTATCTTGCACAACCATGAAGGCCTCAAAGTATCTTTAACTACTCTTAAGTATATATGTGATGTTGGCAAGTCATAAAGATGGGATTGTGATAAATATGGATAATAAGTCTGGCCCATTAGCTAGAAAGGTTGGTGGTCCAGGAAAGTGCACTAGAGCTATCTTGCTAACTTAAAAGGGTTATTTCTAAAAGCTAGAGGACTTGGAGAAGGAAACTATTGATCTTCTTAAGTATCTTGTCTAATATTTATGTGCTACTTTATTTTTCAATCAGTGTGTTGGTAGTGTTTTGTATGCTAGGTAGTTATTTTGGTAGTTCAATATTTTTTTAGTATTGTTGTAACTATAGTGGGAAGAATTTTTTTTTCTCTGTGTGGCTATTTGGTTTGTCTATGCTAAGTTAAAAATATTTCTATTGTGATTTTGTAAACATTTTTGGGGTCCCTTCAAAACCTATTTTTCGATAATAATAAATAATTAGTTAGTTGATAATTGGTGATTTGTGATAAGGTTTTTGTGACTTTGGATGAGTCACTAGTGATCCAATAACATGGGTGAACATCTATAGAGGAAATGTTATGGAATCAATTTTTTTGAGGATAGTGTGTGGAGAAGATTCTAGAGAAAGAAAGTGGTTGGTCAAAACTTGTTTGATCTTTGGCATTGAATTCTATGAATTAGTTGGTGCAATCATGTAGATTTATTATAGAGCATAAGATGTTGTCTTATGGTGGTTAGATCTAAGTGGGATATTTGAATTTCATATCGATAACATGATTAGGGTTTGATTAACGTGGTGGAATTGGAAAACTGGTAAATATATGAAAAATGATAAATAGTTTGTGTTTTTTTAATCATGGTCAAGAAAGTACAATTAAGGAGTGAAAGTTGCGATCCAAGTAGGAAGAAGTTAGGAGTGTTGAGAAGTGAGTTTGAGCTTAAGTGGATCTTGTTGGTCTGATTTTTACAAAATAAATTTTTCCAAATTCTAGATTAAAAATCCAAATTGAGTCCTTTACTTGTCTACTAGGGTTTTTGGTTCTTGGCTTTGCAATTTTAATAGTCTTTGAAAAACCTTTCCAAAGCCCTGAGTCTTGTTTCTTTTTGAATTTATTTGGGCATGAAACCTTTCAAATTTTGAATATTCCTTGACCCGTTTAAAACTTATGTGGTGCCAAGTGTCTCATTCCTAGATTATTCTCACTGTTTGATCTAAGTAAGATCTATGACTATCGTGTTATTACTATGAGAAAGTGCAAGGTTTTTTTATGATAAAGGAATATGACTATCATGAAATTGACTTGTGGTGTCATAAACTGGGAAGTCGGCACTGGAAAGATGTGTTGTTTCAGAAAGGGTTCAGCCACGTGCTCCATGTTAGAGTTGTCACTGTCAGAAATGAACCACTTGGAACAGTTTGTAATTGGCATCACCAAATTTTAGTTTTTTTGGTGATTCATTATGTTGTGACCAAAAAATATTTGCATCCTACTAGTAGTGATATAGCACCTTGCCGAAGAATGAAGAAAATGGTAGCCCTTTGAAACTAACAGCAACTGCAAAGCTCCCAAGTGGTATCATGGAATGTGCACATTCATTATTCTCACAAAGGTACTAATTAATACAACTATGATTGATAGGTAGTCATTCTCCCATCATTATATTTTAACAAGATCACAAAAAATTGTTATGTTGCAACTGGAAAGGTAATTGATCTCGTTAGTAGTGATATAGCGACTCGTCAAGAAAATGGTTTTGTGGCAACAAATCTTAAAAGTGGGTCCCAACATTTTCTTCGTCAGACTTGAAACATGACATGGTGGCATGTTGCTAAGAATGTGTAGGTACCAAAAATTTTGAAACCACTAAAGGTCACTATGTTGTGATTGGAAAATCTTTGCATCTTGCTAGTAGCAACATAGTGCCCAGCCTAAAAATGAGAAACACAGCGAGGCCCAAAAAACCTAATGTCACAACAAGGATTAAAGTATTAATATATATGCCAGCTTGATAGGACTTTCCCACATCATCAATAATGTGAACCCATGCCCAAGTCAGATGTCAGATGCAAGATGATGATCATTGGATCAACATCAAATCAATGATCATCACCAAGTCACTATGAGAAGTTGTGCAGTATTTACCCAATGTGACTTGGTGACTATGGGACCCACCATAGTTATAAGGATGAAATGTAGTTTCCTTTCCTTTAGATCAAGCTTGGATCTACAACTGTCACCCTATCACTATAGAGAGTTGCTCAAGATATAATAATAGTGACATAGTGAGTAAGGAAAATGAAGGAGGGACCCACCACCCTAGTATTAAAAAATACACTAAAATGTTCGTTGTTAGATTGAGATGAGATCAAGGGTTTTCACTTCATCACTATGGTAACATGGTCGATTCATATGTATAGCGAGGTAGTGACTCAATGACATGTGTCGTCAGGGATTAGCAAGTCCAATTTGTGTTATCAGCAATGAAGGAAAGGTACACATGGAAAAATCTCATTAGATTAACTGCCAACATGTCAAGTGGAACATGATTCATCCCTATTTGCACTCCTAGATCATAGGATTTTTCAAGATCAATGGTGTGAATTTAAATGTAGAAGGTGGTGCCACCCTAATTCCCTTACAGTTCATTTATGAGGAATGAAAGCTTCATGTATGAGAAGAAATAGAGTATATTGCAGAAGATTTCACTATTTTCATCCCACACAAACAAGATTTCAAGTTTTTAGAGCAAAAGAAATTAGTGAGAAATTGTGTTGAGCTTGATCAAAACATGAAGCAATTTCCCATTATTCGTAGGATATTTCAGAATCACAGAGAAGAGTAAGCAAAAAATCAAGTAAGTTCCCTTATAATATAATCTTTATAGCATTTTAGTTTTTGCAAATTATAGTTAATATGCCTCCAAAGAAGGTTTTCTTGGGGCAAGAGGATTATTTGGCTAGGAATATACATGATGACTTCCATGAATTGCTCCTTGAGCCTACCACTAAAACTGTGCAAGTAAAAAAGTTAACCTCATTAAACCCTAGGCTCAAAATTGCAGATGGGCTATATGATAAGGGGAATTGGGTCCAAGATGCCAAAACTTCTCAAACTGGTCTTTGTCTATTCAAGAAATGGTTTTTAGAGAGGAATTTGTTTGCCCCACATGCCAATATCTGGAACTTTGATTTAGGGAAATTAGTAGTTCCAAGTATTTTTATGGATTATGATCTTCTTGAAACTGTTGCAACAAATTATGAACAAGTAGTTAGAATAGTAAGGAGAACTGATGGTGTGCCTCTGGTTACAATTAGTCCTGAAGAGATCAAAGAGGTATTTGGTCTTGAGCCTCTAATAGATTATCATGTGCCCATTAACTTACAAGAATTAGAAAAGGAGTATATGTCAAAGAGAGATGTGATTAAGAGGGGTGTACTAAGGGCTCATATTGGCACAATTTAGAATTTTCTAGTAATTATAGTAGCCTCTAGGAAACCCTTCAAGAAAGAATGTTTCACTTGCCAAGCTGTAGAGACATATAGGACTTTATGTCAAGTTTTTGGTGACGATGAACAGAATGTCATGTCCATCAGTCTTATGTACATGATGGTTCAGATTGCTTCATTTGGTGTGGATGTTATTTTTTATTTTGCCTCCTATTTAGCACAAGAAATTTATAATGGCCTAGTTGGGATTGCAAAGGGTAAGGTGGAGAAGATTTTTTATCACTATTCTTTATTAATGTATATGTTTTTGTTCAAGGGAGCAACATATTTTGGTAAAGAAATGAAGTTAAATAGAGAACAAGATGGAGAAGCATTGCTAGTCCTGTTATGGAGTGCAAATATGACCTAGGATGGGGAAAATGCTAGCTTTGTTAGGTTTGATAGGTACTTTGCTTCAAAGTTGAGGTGCCTATTATTAAGTGACAATCCTAGAGTACCCAAGGCATTGGCAAGTCTTATTAGACCCCTGGACAATCCTATTGGTTTGAAATTTTAACATAACTGGGGAGATATCATCCCATATTCAATATCAACTGTCATTAGAATTTATGGTTTCAGAGGGACCCCCCATGTGTTACCTTACCAAGTGCCTTTAAAGGTAGGAGTGGCTGAATTTTTGTGGTAGCTAAGAGGATTAGAGGAAACCTATTTGTTAAAAAGATAGCAAGGGTCAATATTCCCCACTTGCACTATAGTCCATCAATTTGTAATCACCAAAGGGGGTTGGCTTTCTCTACATAAGATATTAGATCAATATAATATGGTTGTTTCTCATCCTCATTTTTGTGACACTAAGGGATTTTATAACTTGGCCTTTAGACATATAATTAAGTTTGGCAAGATTGACCATGAATTCTATTTTCCTAAAGACATAATAAGAAATGAATACTCCTTGCAAGAATAGGAAACCAAGAAAGAAAAATGGAGAGTGTTCTCAAGGGTTTTGGATTTCATTCATTGTTTTGATGAAAATTATAGTCGTCAAGGTAATGCCATTACAGAGGCTGATAAGATAAATAAGCTCATGAATACTTTTCCTAAAATAATGGAAACTATGAATGAGAAGAAACAATTTTGTATTAATACTTACCTAGATAAGACTAGGGAGGTCATGAGGAGGTTGGCATTCACTCCTAATGTAGGAGCAAGACATTTGATTGTCCAAAAGAAGCCAGGCTATAACATAATTCAAAATAAAAAGGCCAATGTGGATAAGGGTAAACAAATAATGGGATCCACTAGTGTTGTCTTGGAAGAGAGACCTGATGAGCCCTCTCCTAAGAGCCAAAGAATAATGAAGGAACAAGATCCTCATATTGAGGAGTATTCACCTACTTAATCCCCTTTGAGGATTGGAGAGGAGCAACTCACTAGAGAGCAGATTAAATAGTTGGGGTCACAAGGAGGATTTTTTATTACTCAGGTAGAATTGGATGTAGGAAACCCCCAAGAGCCTCCTATGCTAAGCCTTGATTTAACAATGGTAGATTATAGAGGAAGGGAATTAGACCCTGTTATAGAGCAAGCTAGTCATCAATTTTTGTCATATGATAGCTTTGTTAAATCTAGAGCCTTCCATCAGTTCACATGGTGGGAAAACATGGAAAATTTTGAAGAAAGATGTAATAAACTAAGAACAAAGCATCTAGAAATGGAGGAGACTGCCTTGCAGAATCAGGTGAAAGGAGAAATGATGCAAGATTTCCAAAATATAAGCCCTGAAGAAGGAAGGAAGATGGTAAAAGCATAAAATCTTTTACTACTACCCAATTGGGATATAGCAGATTCTTTAGTTTTTAATTCTATTTCAAATAAGTTCAACTTTTAGAATAAAGATAAGAAGGAATTCTAGGGTACTACTTTTAGTGAAGACCGGGTTGCTTTTGTCATTTGGTCATTAAGGAAGGGATCATGAGCTACCTCATCATAGCCAGATGACTCTAGATTGATGGGAAATATTATTGTAAGAAGGGTAGTAGATACCACCCATGTGTAGGCTACACATATGAATGTAGGGACATCTCACTTTGTTTTAGCTACTACAGAAAAAGAGGAAAAGACAATGTTTGAATTGCAAAGTAAGTATGAAAGAATTTTGGAAGCTTACAATAAAGAGGTCCAAAAGAGGATTGAGCTTGAGAATAAGGTGATGGGGAGGTCTTCCAAACCAATGATTACATATCCTTGCCCTCCAGTGGAACCTTTTAAATCCACTCCACTTATAGAAATACCAGATACACCACAAAGGCCACAATACTACATAGCTAAAGAATTTGAAGAGGAAAATAGCAAGTTGTGGGCATTACATGTAGAGCTAAATGTGCAATATGAAGATAAACTAAGAAAGGCTCTTATGTATCTAGTAGATAAAATTGAATGGCCATTTTTTTATGATTAGTTAGCAAAAGCAATAAGCATATGGGAAAGCCTATGAAGAGATTTTGAAACCCATTGTTAATAAGTGGGGAAAGAGAAGGAAAGAAATTACTTTTTTGTGTTACTCTATTATAAGGTCTTCCCATGACCATACTGAAAAAAACATATGATATTGCTAATGATCTATCAGATTTTGATGATAGAAGGGTTGCATTACAACTAAAAGTTGTTTCTTATCTAAGAAAGTATAAGAATGAGAAATTTGATTTGTTCCCTCATGCTTTAGATAGAAAGAATAAACTAAAGAATAAGGATGAATGGGCCAAGGAATTGGATGACCTATTCTATTTGAGAATGAATAAGGTTATCAATGAAAAAGGGCATGCTTGGTGGGCCACCGCAATAAAGTAATTGGTGAAGGTCCAATTATTCTCTAATTCTTTAAAACAAGATTTTTTTATTATTGATAGGGAAGCTGAGTACACTCTTAGAAAGCAAAGTGATATTTTGAAATTTAATTGGCCAGATGATACACTTTTTGACAAGTGGATGGCAGAGATTGCTTCTAATGAACAGTTTGAAGAAGTTGAAATAGATGATGATGAGGTACAAGAGGACAAAGTGCATATTATTTCCACAATAGCACTAGATCAAAGAGATGAAGAAAATAAAGGCTAGCGATCAGTTTCAATTACAGGTTTAGAAGTCCAGGATGTGGACATGACAGAGGAACAATCAAGAGTAAAAGTAGTTTTGTTAGTTCAAGGTGAAAATAGTGAAAACCCATAGGTAGAAATTGATTTGCAAGTACTACAACAAGATTCATCATTGGCCAATATAGTAGTTGCATACATAAAAGATCTAAAATAGTGGTTGCCAATCAAAGAATTAATAGCTTGTGAAGATGTAACAAAAATAGGACCTGCCAAAAGAATCACTTGATGTATTAACTTTTTGTTACAAAACATTTTTTCCTTTTTTGGTTGTTTTCAAAGTTTAAAATATCTTTGCCAAAAAGATAGTTGTCAGTCACAATTTCCCTTTGCTTGTTGCAACTCATGTCTATATAAGTGAGTTTTAAAGGCATTGTGATGGTTGTAATGGCTTGTATAATTTTTTTTTCTTTCAAAGAAAAGTACAATTGATCTAGTTATATGAAGGTTTTTTGAGTTTACTTTCAATTATGTACTCTCTGATAATATATAGAAATGAAAAAATCAACAAGATATTCTGGGTGTTTCATTGAGTTTCTATTGGTCATTATATTAGTTATCTAAAAGGATAATACAAAGGGGTACTTACATTATATCTGCATCACCAATTTTTGTCTCCACTTTATGAGTTTGTTTACTTTGAAGTCATTTGAATAAGGTTTAATTGATTGAATGTAGTATGGATGGGTTGTATATTGGTTCTTTTGTTGCTTTTAATTCAAGGAATTATGTAAATGCTTCAGTAGATCAATAGAGTTTATGAGTTTATGAAATGGATAGTTCATAAGAATGGAAATGGGTGATTATAATTGATAGATTCATTTACAAGTTATTTGAACCAGATCTCCCACCAATAGTTAATCTTTTTCTCAATGGATAAGGCACTAGTCACATAAGTTAGAAGTGAGTAAGGGTAAATTCTGCCACTACATATCAAATCAATTATAAATTCAAAATCATTTTTATTCCATTTTGGTCAAGGTTATAAATGTTGGTCAGCAATATCTAATTTCTGAGTCTTAGGTAGCTGTTATTTCCAGAAATATTTTTAAACCCAAGGAGAATTATGACCAAATCTTCTTATGAGGGAAGTATATGAATCTGAAGATGTCAAGTAATGGATAAATTGTATATGTTTTTAAAGATAGAAGATGAGAATCAGAATGAAACTAATATAATTTGAATCATCCCTTTGGTATACACACCTTGGTCCTATAGAGCCTAAAGAGTAAAAAACCATCCTTGGTTTTGTTGAAGTTGGATCCAAATGGTTTGCACATGTATCTGTTAATAGGAAGTGGTTAATCCTTAGGTTATGTGAGTATGATCACTTTGGTATTGAACATTTTGTTGTTCAGTAGTGTTAAACACAAAAAAATTTGACTAGATAAAGGTAGTGTTTTTACATATATCATTCTTCATTTTATTCTCTAATAGTTATAGCAATCAAAATCCCTTAACTAAGTAGTTCCTACCAATTTGTTGATTGTGAATACTTTAATATGGTGATAATTTAGCTAGTGGTCAAAGTCCTTTAACAAGGCTACCCCTAACAAGGTAATGCTCCTAATAGGGCTAGAGGTGAATCCCCTTACAAGGTGGTGCCTAATAGTTTCTTTGTAACTCCTAAGAGAACCAAGCTCCTAATGGATTGTACTTTTGAAGAGTACATAATTTTTGGGTACTAATCCCCACCATTGTTTTGATCCAAGTTGAGTTTTTGTGATACCAAAATCTCTATGTCAACTTTTTGGATGTTTTTATGTGTTGAATGCTTTTATTGTTGATCACAGATTGGTTTTGACAATTGAGTGTCAACACACTTGATAAATTTTCTAAGTTGATGCCGAGTATAGTGTAGATGTCGAGGTATAATATGGGTTGAGCAATAAATTCAAAAGTGTCAAGTCATTTAGATGTCAAGCAAAAAAATAGTGTCGAGTAAGTTTCAAGTGTTGAGTGACTAATAGATGTCAAGCAAGTTCAAGGCCAAGCAAGATAGAATTTAGTATGTTTCGAGCATCAGTAATCATTAAGTGTCGAGTAACACAAAATCAGCATATGAGTTTGTGCCTTCACAAACTAAGATGTAAATTAGTTTTGAGCTGGCATATGGATAAATCTTGAAGGATTAAAGATAAGATTGAATCTAGTGATGTTTGAAGGAAGTGAAATGGGTGAATTGGTCAAGTTAAAAGAGACTTAGAAGAAGGAAAGAATTGCAAATTAGTTAGAAGAAGAGAGTATCAATACTACAAATAGTTTCATATCAGATTAGCAAAGATTAGACTAGATTGAATAGTGATCTAGAATTAGCAATAGCAGATTGCAAGTAATCATGTCAAACATTCTACTGTACTTTCTAACAATTGTATTAGCAGAATGAAATCCTATGGAGATAAGTTGGTTTAATAGCCATTGTATAAAGTCTTTAATAGGTTGACATTCCAAGTGAAAGGTTTGTAAATCCTTTAGCCAAGTGCACTTTTGATAGAGTGTTTAAATCCTTTAATAGGGTAGGATCTAACAATCCTTGTAAGCTTTTAATAGGGTAGGCCTTTCACATGGCAGATCATGAGAATGGTCAAAATATGTAACCTTAAAAAGTGAAATTTATTGTTGTAGTAGTGAAGAGTTGTGGGTGTCATCCCCACCCCAATTTTACCTTCTTATTGGAGGGATTTTTGGGTAATCATATATGGTGTTAAGTGTGTATGTGAATTCATTTTCTTTACATGTTAGTTTCATATGTTTATGCATGCAATGTTTTAAAGTTAAAAGTTTCATTGGTTATAGTTTAATACTTCTGATTCACACCCCTCCCCCCCCCCCCCCCCCCCCTCTTAGAAGTATACTTCCCACTTGTAAATCCCAACAATTGGTATCAAAGCTAAGTTCTCATTAGGAGAAGCCTTACAACTTGGAGAAAAGATCTTGAGGGAGAAGTCTACAAGTTTGGAAAGACCATTAAGAATCAAGAGATTGAGATACACCTCTTACTGCAACAATTGGATGATGCTAGAAATGCTTTAAGGAGTTTGCTAAAGAGAAGTAAAGAGATTGTCATAGTTGAGAATGATACCCAATACAAGGAGATTGACACCACAAAGTTATTTTCAAATGGTAACTCATATGAGTTTGATGCAGCAATTGTAGATCTCATGAACAAGAGCAGAGCACAAGCTGAAAAGATCAGAAATCTCAAATTGGAGCAAGAATCATAAGCTGAAGAGATCAGAAATCTCAAATTAGAGCAAGAATCATAAGCAATATTGCTATGTGAAGTGACTGAACAAAAGAAGAAGTCATGATTGAAGAAGAAAAAATAATTTTGTCAAATAGATTGGAAGAAAAATTAGTAGAGTTGTCTAGGATCTCAAACATGTAGTTGGATACCCTAAACCAAATGATGAGTTCCCATCATGAGTTGAATGTTAAGAACATTGAGATAACGACATTAAAGTTGCAAAATGAGCAATAGAAAAATGACCTAAAAAGAGAGAAGAAATTTGTAGAAAGATTCAATGAGTAAAATGAAGCCATCAAGTACTTTGAGCAACTATTGAAATCCCCTAGATCCAATAAAGACACATCAAGCTTGGGCTACACAAGCACTTAAGAAGGAGAGTCATCCAAGACTTTTGAACAAAGGAATGACAAATTTAAGAACTCCAAACCCACTTGTCATTTTTGTGGTAAGAAAGGACATACAGCTAATGTTTATAGGAACAAGAATGGTAGTCAGAATACCAAGCCAAAGAATATGACACATTGTTACAAGTACAACAAACAAGGTCATTAGGCACATGAATGTAGAACTAGAACCATGCATGCACCAAGATTTGAAGGGTGCTACTACAATTGTCAAAAGTATGGACACAAATCCTTTGAATGTAGATCTAAGACCACATGGTCATCAAATAAGGGAAGAAGCCATGAAAATTCCTACGATTGGGACTACGATACAAGACATAGCTATCACTACTATCAAGACTATGGATACATCCTTGAAAATTTCATAAGAACACATTTTAGTGGAAGCTATAGCAAATGGTTAAGCCAAACTAAATGTTGTAGTTGTTTGAAGACTGGTCATATTAGCAAGCACTGCCTAACAAGATCAAAGGCACCTAACCTAGACTCAAACAAGGTAAAAGGCAAGGTAGATGTTGAGTACATTATAGGAGAGATGAATAAGACATAGAAGAACAAAGATGGCTACAACACATTAAATGAAAGGATCACTTCACCTAAAGGGTCAAGTGGTCATACTTCATCAAATTAAGAAAAAGAAGGTATGTGGGACTAATGTTTAAATACATTATCATACATTAGTTCCTAGAATAAGTTAGTACTGAAAAATATAGATTGGCATGAATAAATATGGAAGGTTAAATCTTAAAACTTTTCACACTGTTGTTGAGTAAGGAAAGTTGCTTTTAGATGCCAAGTAAAATCCTAGTATATGCTGAGTTGTCTACCAAAGTCAGTTGGAGCTAGGTTAGTAGTGGTTGCCGAGTAAAAGGAAATTCTTATTGAAGTTGAGTAATGGAAACTCTAGTGGATGCTAAGTGTTGGAAAATTCATGGAACCAAGTAAAGCAGAATTGCATAAGGAGCTAAGTGGATGGTTGTATATGCACTAAGCATTAAATGCTATGTAATGAAGGGTATAAGGTCAAGTTTTTGATCATTTTACATCATTGCAAACATAGAGCAAGATCAAGAAGAGCACAAAAATTATTTCCAAGCAAAGTTTGATGCTTTTGCAAAGATTCCAACTAAGATTTAGCATTGTTTCATTGATCTAAGGTATTTACTCAAGTGTCGAGCTATGCAATTACACAATTTTTATATCTTGAAACCCTAGTTTTTAGAAATGGCATCTAGCTCTAGGAATCCCAAGGACAAGGAGTCATTTGAGGTTTAGTTGGTTAGTAATGAAATTAAACAACCAAATTTTAGACTAATTCCTGAAGTGGCTTACAAAAATGACCCTATTGGTGTTTTATCTATTATTCCACCTAAGGTTGTTATAGTGCAAGATGTCAAAAAGTGTTATAATTGTAAAGTTGGAGCAATTGGTGACATGTAGATTTGGCAAGCCTATGATAAAAATTTTGAGAATGGGGTATCAAAGGAGGAATTTCATATTATTGAAAGGAAGGGCTTAACTTGTGCCCTAGATTTCCCCGTAGTCTTCAAGATAGAATGGATAAGAATAGGTTTGAGCTGAATTCACGATGGATGTCTATGGTTGGAAGGTGGACCCATTAGGTTTTCAAAGAGAATTATACATAGGGTGGAAGCTTACCTAACCCTAGAATGGCCAAAGATCCTAAGGAGTGATTCAAAAGAAGCTATTGAAAAGAACATTGGGGCAAAGTAGAATAAAAGAGGCATGACAATTAACACAATCAAAGATCCACTTGTAGAATTTTTTGTTAAGGTCATATCCCATAAATTCTACTAGTCAAGCCAACTAAATAGTGTACCTTGCATTTCAGTTGATGTGGGATACAAACTTGTCAAGAAGGATCATACATATGATCTAGCAGAACTACAACTATAGCAGATTATGGAGAATTTGGGAGCAATAAGGAGATCCCAGAGTGCTTAGTGTAAGTTTGGATCAATTTTGATATGTATATATTTATATGTTTAGAATGAATTTCCCTCTTTTGGTAAGATAAGTTGGAAGACAAATAGGTCTATAGCAATACAAGTTAATGAGTATATAAAGCAGATGGGAGCCAATTTTGAAACCTTAATGACAAGCTATTTTGAAGACTTCAAAGAGTCTATGAAGCAAAGGCTCAGAATACTAGTATCTCTTGTAGAGAAACACATCAATGACATTTTTGTCTTAGTTGAAATTGACTACACTTATATCTAAGCAATAGTACCAAGGGTGAGATGGCTAAGGCCACTTGGATATGAGATAAGCATAGAAGAGGCCTCAGCAATAATCATAGCATTGCTTGTAGAAGACATTGACAAAAGTGCAAAACCTTTTGGCACTTTTGATGATGTAAAGTCTAAGGTAGAGATGGAATTGAAAACTACTTCAACCCTAAAGAAAAAGGACAAATTGGTCAAAAAGCTTAAGGAAAAATTTGGAGAAGGGATAGCAAAGGTGAAGAACAAAATGATGAAGATGAAGAAGAAGAAGAATAGGGTCAAGAGCCACTTTCCTTGACACAAGGCATGGGTGAAGATGCTAAAGAGGAAGAAGGTGTCAAGGAGGAAGAGCAAGCCGAGTAATCACCAACCAAACTAGAGCTAAAAAAGAGAAAATCTCATAAGCAATGTCCAACACAGCCCTAAGGCAAAAATACTACCAAGCCAAGCCTGGCCAAGCCTATTACAAGGGCAAGTAAAAGAGCCACAACTAAGGAGGCTAAGGAGAAAGAAAAGAAGAAGGCTACCAAGAAGCAAGGTCCAGCAAAGAAGAAGCTATGAAGAAAATATGTTGCACAACCTGTCTCAGATGAAGAAAGAACAGAGTCAAAAGACACAAGCCAATTTAGAGTGGTAAGTTACACCACTAAGTCTGATTTAGAAAATGTGTGTGATAATATTAGAGATAATGCAGACCTAACTGGCTTAAAGAGCATTGATTTTAATAAGTTGAATAGAGGAGAAAAAAACATGGTTGAAGAATCAGTCTACACCATGATTGCAAAGTTCAAGAACACCCCACTTGAAATTGATAATTTAATGTCCAAAGAGTTATATTCTATTATTGAAAATAAATGGCATTATTGCCTTAATATGGAGAAACAAATAAGAGAGTCAACATTGGATCAAGTAATGCCTAAGCTCATAAAAGGGAAAATAACCAAGGCCAATAAGAAGCATGGGAGAAAATTTGCACCCAAATATAGAGCCTTTAGCATTCTTCAAATCTTCAAAATAAGGTTGAAGATGTTGTTAAGAAGTCCACTCAAATGTGGAAGTTAATTTATGGGCTAACAAATGTTAAAGATCCCTTTGAAGGGAGAAACAATGGAGAAGAAGATGACAATGAAAAGGAAAGTGAAGGTGAGAAAGAAAAGGAAAATGAAACTGTGGAGGAGAAAACACAAAAGAGAAATGATATGGCAACTACTAAAGAGTAGCAAACATAACAGAGTGTGCAAGACACACAATTGCCACCTCCAAGTCCTCCACATGGCACGTCCATGCCTGTTGATGTAGTAAAAGTGAAGGATGTTCCTGACAACTCTGGTCAGAACATAAACCCATTGATTTTAGAGGATCTCAAGAAGATCCTTGACCAATCAACTCTACAAGCCCAATTATGCAGTAATCCAGTGTTGGTTAGTGTAGATGAGGTATAGAAAGCAGTAGTTGACTTGACAAATGGATACCCCTGTTCTTACTACACAAGTACAAGGTGCACAACCAAAAATAATAGTAATTGACCAAGGAAGATTAGAGGAGGAGAAGGAGACTAAAAAAGACAAGGAGCAAAAAGAAATTCAAACTTTGGTTAATCTGCCAACCACTGGGACTCCTACAAGAATACCTCAAAAGCCTAGCATTGAAGCAATACCACTTCAAATTTCAACACTAAGCTTGAGCTCAACAAAGGTTGCAAGGGTACTTCACTATGGAGACCCTAAACTAGATGAAGAAATAGTCATTCCTAAGTATGACTATGCAACCATGAACATTGATTAGATTAATGAAGTGCAAGAGGCATTAGAGAGGAAGAAGCGGGAGATACTCAAAAATGAGTATAAAGAGAGGAAAGCATCAATTGAAATAAAAGACATCTTTTTAGATGTATTTATCTTGTAGGAACTTGATGAAACAAAGTCCATTATGGAGAAACTTTTAGAAATAGTGGACCAGGTGTAAAGTGAAGACCATGATACCAATGTAAAAGTGATGGAATGGTCAGAAAAGAAGTTTCAAACAAAGGTGAATGAAAGAATATCCAGTGAGATAGCACTATCACAAGAAGAGTTGGTTAAGAAAATTGAAAAGGTGAAGACAACACTTGAGAATATTTTCTCATTGTACATAAAGTTGTGTGATCCATCAATCTTCACATAGGAAACTAGCCAGAGAATAATGAACTTAGAAAGGAACTTGAAGATATCAAACATGCAACTACCTAAAGATCTAGCTCAAAGTAAGAAGCACTTTAATACAACACTTCATACACAAAAATAACTAGTTATATTGACAATAGAAGAGGCTAACACTAGAACCAAATTAGTTCAGATTCAATCTGCCCTAACCCCTCACATGGAGATTTTATAAAAAGAACTAGCCTACACAAAAAATGTGATAAAGAAAGATCCAAATCTTTCTACATTAGATGGCTTAGTTCACCTTGCAGTAGAGACAACTATACAAATCAAATTCCTAGAATTTGTAATAAAAAGTGGGATGTTGCTCTACAAATTGTAATGGAAGTGAACAAGACCTTCTTGGCCAAATATTTAGTTAGTGTATAGACCCTTTGACATAAGTGTCAAAAAGGGGAAGAAATTAAAAGAAAAGGGGGAGAAATTGAAAAGCCAGAAGGATACTTAATTTGCAAGGGGAGACAGGTGAAAGGGGGAGCCAAAATGAAAGGGGGAGTGATAAAATAAACAGAGAAAAGAAAGGAGAAGAGAAAAATAGGAAACAGGGCATAATAGGATACATCAGATAAAGAGTATCAGAATTTAGAATAAAGAGAAGGAGAATCAGTAGAGGCAAATCAGTCTACTCAGAGAGATTTTGGATACAACTATATGGCACATCAACTCAGGGGGAGACACAAAATTTTGAGGTATATAGTCCTTCAAAATTTTGAACAATTTTTAAGTTTCATATATATGCCAAACAGAATGTATATCATACTCAAGGACATTAGTTTCATCATGTATAGTTAAGTGTTTTTCACACTCATTTCAAAGGGCGAGATTGTTGATCTCAGATTGGTTTTGATAAATGAGTGTCAACACACTTAAGAAATATTCTAAGTTGATTCTAAGTATAGTGTAGATGTCAAGTTACAATATGTGCCAACCAAGAAATTCAACAAGTGTTGAGTCATTTAGATGTCGAGTAAATAGATAGTATCGAGAAAGTTTCAAATGCCAAGTGACTAATAGATGTCGAGCAAGTTCGAGTGTCGAGAAAGATAGAATTCAGTATGTTTCAAGCATCAATAATCATCAAGTGTTGAGTAATATAGAATCAACATATGATTTTGTGCCTTCACAAACTAAGATGTAAATCATTTTTGAGTTGACATATGGATAAATCTTGAAGGATTAAAGATAAGATCAAATCTATTTGGATTCTCTATGCAATCAACATGCAACCAATTAGAAAAATAGAAAGATTTAAGTAGGAAAGTTAGATGAATCTCAATCGTAGATTCATACCTAACACTAAGTCACAATATCTTTTTAAGGAGGTCTAAGCCCCACAATTCAGTGATAGAAAAAGTGTGTGAGAAAGAATGCATGTGAAGAGATAATGCTAGCAAAGTTTGAAGGAAGTGAAAGAGGTGAATTGATCAAGTTAAAGGAGACTTGGAAGAAGGATACAACTATAGATTAGTTAGAATAATGGACTATTAGTACTACAAACAACTTCATATCAGATCAGCAAGGATCAGACTGGATTGAATAGTGATCTAGAATCAACAATAGCAAATTCCAAGTAATCAAGTCAAACATTCTACTATACTTTCTAACAATTGTATTAACAAAATGAAATCCTATGGAGACAGGTTGGTTTAATAGCCATTGTATAAAGCCTTTAACAGGGTGACATTCTAAGTGATTTTTTTGTAAATCCTTTAGCTAGGTACACTTTTGATAGAGTGTTAAAATCCTTTAATAGGGTAGGATCTAACAATCCTTGTAAGCTTTTAATAAGGCAGGCCTTTCACAAGGCAGATCATGAGAATGGTCAAAATATGTAACCTTAACTATGAACTTTATTGTTAGGACCTCATAAATGGGCATTTTTAGAGAGGTCATGAACCCATGGGTCCTCATGGAAAACCAAGAAGGGACGCGGCTTGAAGAACTCATAGACCTGGGGATTGTAGCTATTTTGAATAAAGCAAGGGAAACTAGGATGAACCTCTTGAACAATTCCCGCAACAACATGATTGATAACTTTAGATCAATCAAGTGGATTTTCCATGAGCAGGAGGAGGTCAAAGAGTAGGTGGGTCATATGGAGGAATATAGGAATGGAGCATATTCTGATAATAGAGATGACAAAGGTGAGAAGCTCAGTCTGGCAGAGAGAAGGATTAACAACCTTGAGATCTACAATCATAATCTCTCGAACTAGATGATTTCGTTGCTAAGCTCCATTAACAACAACATTGTATCTTTAACTGGTTGGATCAAAGATAGAGTTATGAAGGAAGATGAGGAAGGAAAAGACAGGGAAAAAGGAAAACTGGTGGTCAACACTGCAAAGGACAACATCAACAATGGTCAGGACCAAGAGGATCAAAGGGCACACCGGCAAGAGGCTAAGGAGAAATAGATTTCCTATGAGGCTACTCAAGTCATGCATGAGCTAGAGAGAAAGAATGAGGACTAATCCACTGCGTGTTCTTTTTTTTCTATCTGTGCCTTTTTTTTGGCTTTTTTTCAAGGTTGTTTCCTTTGTCGATTCTTGTTGTTTATGTTCCTGTTCTTTTCTACGATCTTTGTTTTTTGGTTGGGCCTTGTGCTTATTATCAACCTTTGAACTTGAACTCTTTTGGCTAGGCTTTTCACGCTTATTTTCAGCCTTGTTAATGTTTTAACTCTTGGGTTTTAGGGTCCCTATAAAACCTGTTTATCTAATAAAAAACTATGAACTTTATTGTTGCAGTAGTGAAGAGTTGTGGGTGTCATCCCCAACCTAGTTTTACCTTCTCATTGGAGGTTTTTTGGGTAATCATATCTAGTGTTAAGTGTGTATGTGAATGCATTTTCTTTACATGTTATTTTCATATGTTTATGCATGCAATGTTTTAAAGTTAAAAGTTTTATTGGTTAAAGTTTAATACTTTTGATTCACATCCCCCCCCCCCCCACCCCGCCCTTCTCAAAAGTATGCTTCCCACTTGTAAATCCAAAAATCTATGTGCTTCTACCAAGTTGTTTATCAATTAAAGGTTTAAAAGGGTTAAAATTTTCATTATTTGGTTTAACACTAATTCACCCTCTCCCTCTCTTTGTAATCTAATCCCATAGGACTAAACAATAGATCTTTTTCCCTTAATGAACAAGGATGATTGTAACTGAATCTAACAAAACCACCATCATAGTCTTCAAGCTTTAAAAAATCATTTTTATCACGAGTAGTGTTATGTAAACATCCATCATCAATGACCAATTCATTCCTCTTTTCAACATGCGAAATCAATGCTCTTTCTTCAATAGGATGATCCTCTTTAATAGAAATAAAAATAATCTCATCATCCATAGCACAAGACTCTTCATTAGATAGATCTTCTATGTCATTTAGGGTGGAATTTTTTAGATCTAAACTTAGGTTCCTTAGAAACTTTATTAGGATATCTAGACGGAATATGACTAATCTTATTATAGTTAAAGCATTTCAAATGTAGCTTTCCTTCATACTTACTAGAGCCCTAGGTAGTCTCCTTGTAGTCAAGGCTTCAATCTCATCAATCTTCATTTCTTCTTC
Organism: Cupressus sempervirens; assembly: GCA_028749045.1. Classification (NCBI taxonomy): domain Eukaryota; kingdom Viridiplantae; phylum Streptophyta; class Pinopsida; order Cupressales; family Cupressaceae; genus Cupressus; species Cupressus sempervirens. The sequence continues at coordinate 330,004,615 of CM053788.1, forward strand.
TATGATCTCTTCCCATTCCTAGGCATTGTTATTGTTCTTTAGTAATCCATAGTACTTTATTCATTGACATGCTTAGATATGGTGGCTTTGAATGTAGTTTTTACCTTTGGTAGTTCATTTCCAAGAGTAGTTATCTCACAAGAATAGAGTCTTCCAACCAAAACTTATCTTGAAATGTCATATTATAATTGTTAATTCCTTCAATAGCTACAACTTTCTCACTATAAAACACAAGAAAAGATCTCACTATCTTGTGTACAAATTCATCTTCACTAAAGTACCACTAGCACATTTGATTTAACAAGCTAGATCATTTACTCTTTATGTAAAGGATGAAGCATTTTTTCTTTCAATCATATTCATAACTTCATACCTCCTTTGAAGACCCTACAACTTAGATTTCTTAATATACTTGTCACCTTTCTAAATATTTTATAGTATTTTTACATGCCTCATGCGTTGTCCTCAATCTATGGATGTGTGAATAATTTATATCAGATTAGGTGCTAATCAATGCTTCCCAACTTAACATATTCCCCTTGAATTTTTTCTTCTCATCTACAATATCTTTTGATAGGGAATTCAAAATAGCATAAGGCTTCTTAGTGATCTTCCAATATTCATCTCCCATGCATATTAGATAAGTAGTCACCCAATCCTTTCAAATTAAGTAGTTGCTTCCATCAAAATTTGGACTATCTTTTCTTATACTTTTCATACTATATCTTCTTCAAGAAATTACTCTTCTTCAAAGGGACTTAGCTCCGATACCAATTTTTAGGCGCAAAAGGTGGCAAGCACAATTGAGAGGGGTGTGAAATAGTTTGTACAAAAAATTAAAACAATATTTTACCAATTAAACCAATCTCATATCTAAATGAGAAACACTAATGGAAGATACACAACACCACATATGTTCTCAAAGAAACCATGTTAAGGGAAAACAGTATTGGGAATCAAACCAACATGATGAATGCACTCTACTAAAATTATTGTCTAGTTAAGAGAAAATAGAGCACAAAATGGTGCACTTTCATGTTAGGGTTTGACAAATTTGGAACAATATAAGAATAAATAGTTATATGTAGAAACAAAAGAAGAATACAAATTACACACATATTCAATGTGGTTCACCCCAAAACCTAGGCTACATCCACCCACACAACCTTTAACCTTTATATTATCTGGGCAAAAATGTACACCAACATTACACCCACTACATGGTTAATCAGCACAATATCAACAATCTCCCACTTGGAGACTAAAACCACACAAAAATGTAGTACGTATAACTCCCATTGGTTAAAAGACTTTTTGGTGTATTAGCTCCATGATCATCAGTCAAGAAGCCCAATAGAAGCTAAGCAAGAAACCAGCTTCTCCTTGGGGACTATCTTTTTAAGCCACAATTGGTCATCCTAAAAAATAGACCTTATAAAATGGTACCTAAGATGTATGTGTTTTTTCCTTGAATGAAAAGAAAAATTCTTTGCAAGATGAATGGCACTCTGACTATCACTTTACAATGGGCAATCTTCCTTCTTCTGGCCCAGTTCCTCTAGAAAACATTATAACCAAATCATCTCCTTGCTAGCTTTTGTAGCAACTACATACTCATCTTAGGTGGTTGAAAGCACATTAACCTTTTGCAATCTAGAAATCTAAATGACTGCAGTGCCCCCTACAATGAAAACATATCCTATAGCACTTCTTGTATCAATATCTCCTGTCAGATCAAAGTCAAAAAATCCACTCATAGAAGAACTAGATCCTGTGAAACATAATACCTTTTTAGTAGTACCTTTAAAATATCTAAGAATCCATTTGATAACACTCCAATGTTCCATACCCAGATTGCTCATATACCTGCTAAAAACTCCCAATACACAAGCAATATTTGGTTGTATGCATACCATTGCATACATCAGACTACCAATAGTTGAAGAATATGGGATGTTAAATATTTTATCTACCTCTTCATGTGATTATGGGTACATTTCCTTAGTAAATTTGAAATGATTAGCCAAAGGTGTACTGTCTGCTTTTGCATCTTTCATATTAAATATTTTCAATCCCTTCTTTATATACTCACTTTGTGCCAAATTAAAGGTTCTATTTTTCCTGTCCCATGTAATCCTCATACCAAGGATTTTCTTAGCAGCACCCAAATCCTTCATAGAAAATGACCTTAATTTCTATTTAATTTCATTTATTTGTTGCAAATTAGACTCGGCAACAAGCATGTCATCAACATAGAGCAATAGGATAATGTAACTCCCATTATCTAATCTCTTAAAATATAAACTATGATCAGAACGACACCTATGGTAACCATGTTTAGCCATGAAACTATCAAATATTAAATACCATTATCAAGGTGACTTCTTTAGGCCATACAGACTCTTCCTTAACTTGCACACCAAATTCTCCTTACACTTGACCTCATATCCCTATGGTTGCTACATTTAAATTTCTTCCTCTAAATCTCCATGTAGAAAAGTTGTCTTGACATCTAGTTGTTCAAGATGCAAGTCATCTCCAGCCACAAGGCTTAGTACAATTTTAATTGAAGTCATTTTTACAATAGGGAGAAGAATATTGCATCAAAATCTATACCATTTTTCTATGCAAAACCCTTTACCACAAGTCTGACCTTATACCTTTTCTTTCCTCCATCTTCCTCCTTCAGCCTATGTTGGTGAATAGATTGTCTTTCTAATTACACAATAATAATTTACTCTATGCCCAAGACTTGGAAAGCACAAAAATGTTCACAACAGTTGAGAAAACTTCATGTTATTTGTTTTCTCTCTATATTTATAGGTACAACTTCCTTTATGAGATTTGTCAATGAATTAAAAACTAATTACGCGCTTTTTCTAGGAAGCACATAAGGTATTCTCGCATACTCATAGGTAGTGAGGTGATAATTCATTCATATAATAAGGATATAAAGCTCATAGTCTTTTCACCATAACCACTTATTCAAAAAATAAATCGAATGCTACAGTGACTTTGTAATAACCATTCAAGAAAATTGATCAATGTAAATTGTAGAAGAAACAACAATAGATATCTCAAACAATAAATCAAATGTTCGCGAAGTAACAATGATTTAATCACTTCAAACACAAATTTTTTAAGTGGGATCAAATATGATATATATATAAACTTCTTTCCTACACATAGTCATTCAAAAAGAAAATATATATGCTATCTGTCTATTGCTATTCAAAAAGAACCTATTTTATCAGAGTATTTTTTAGCTTTCTAATTCTAACCCTTAATCATCTCAATGCCCCCAGCATTTATAATCTTTTTACATATCTGAAAGGCCTCCATTAAAGCCCAACTATTTTGGTTGAAATAGTTATGGTAAAATAAAAACAATTTTTAAATGGTTGTAAAAGACGCAACTGGAAGTAACTATCTCAATCAAACTTCATCGCTGGCCTTTTCCCCCTCACCCACAGTCTATCTTACTAGCTTTCATCTTTTGAAGGTGTTCATAAATTCTTCTCTTCAAACTCAGTAGCTTAGACCTATAGGCATCTTTTTTCCATTTGAATTCATTGATCTTCAGACTCTACCATGGCATGAGGTTCCTATTTAAACATGACATGGATTCAATATTTGCTAGTGTGGTGAAATCACTAGCGGTAGGCAATTCATTATCTTTAATCTTTGCAATAGCATCATTGAAGCTTTTTGTTAATGCTTCAGAATCCATGTTGCCATCATCAAACTATAGAATTCCTATAAGATTCACTATGTCCATATCCTTAAGAAGCTCCTCATGCATCCCAGCAATCTTGTTTTCAATGGATTGCATTTATTTAATAGCCTCTTTGTAGATTGATTCTTTCCAACCCATATTATTCTTCATAATGAACAACATACAAGAATCTATAGTTTTCATAGGGTTCTCACCTAGGAATTTGAGCACTCCATACTTTTCAACTTTAGTTACCTAGAATGCAACAGCCTGACATCGACTCCATTCTATTTCCCTTCCTGGAGTAAGGGTTTGAATTTCACCTAAGAGTGTTTCCCCTTTAGCATACATAGTGGTAAAATCTAGGATGAATTTTTTTCCTTCTTTAATGATGGAATTCACCCAATCCTGCATTGCTTCCAAAAGAAACTTCCCCTTTTGCATCTATTTAACCATTTGTTGGCTATCTACATAATTAGGATCGAAAGATTGAGGAGTCTAAACAAATGGTAGAGCCTCACAATTCATCATTGAATCTATATAAGTGGCCATGGTCACCACTAAGGCTTTGAGTTCCTTCTTCTCTCTACTATCTTTCTCTGACTGGGTCAACATATGATCAACAGAAAACTTGAAGAAGTTATTACCTATATTTATGTTGATGTTCTCAAGTTCAATTGAAGTAACCTTGAAGCCTTCGCTATCATTTCTCCAGATTTAGTTTTCTATTTATATGTGGCCAATTCCAATGTGATTTTCCCAATTACTAGATCTTTAACTAAATGAGAATTAGTTTTTAGCTTTTTAACCTTGGAACCATGAGTTGCATACTTAGTTACAATATCTTTCATAGGTGTACATACTGGCTACAAATTCCTTTTCTTATTGACTGAGTTAAATAACCAAGATGGAATAATGGGATTAGCAAAGATTGCTTGAGTATCCTGAGTAGGAGTCATGAATTTAGGTTGATCTACTCTAGGAGCTTCAGTGAATTGCATGTTACCATCAGGATTGTCTAAGAAACCAAGACCATTTCCTGAATCCTATCCTTGGGTCAGTATCTTTTCCTTCTGAACTTCTTGTTGCATGAGAGCTTTAGACTTGGTTTTAGATCTAGTTCGAGGAGTCATGTTCTATGTATGATTTGGCATCCTTTTCTGCTTACTAGGAGTTAACACACCACCTACAATAGGAGATGAAACTTGGATGTTAGAGGTCAGTGGTTCAAAAAAAGAAACCATATTTGGAGATAGTTCATTGACTACTTTCATGCTCTGCCTCCTTAGTCAATTGTCTATATGGGTGAGAATGGATCTAGTTCTTAGATTTATGTCATCTTCTTCTTCCTAGTTCCAATCCACTTCCAGTTGCTTTGACTCACTAGCCTCCTCCCACCTTGGTTCAACAATGTCTAAACCATCCTCAACTACTCCTTCTAGTTGAAATTTCAATTTGAGGGAATTAATTTTTTGAAGTGTTGAGTGGTCTCTTTTTAACACTTCTTCTTCATCTTTCAAGTGTGGCATTGTGGATGACCAACCCTTCAAACTAAGAACTTGAGCCGCAAATCTTTTACTATCAAAATCTCTTCTTCCTTGGTAAGACCCAAAACCAAAACCAAGCAAATTACTTCCTATGGCTAAGGCATTGATCATGCTACTACAAGTCAAAGAACCGAGTCTAATAGGAAACACTAACTCCTAATTTTCTTGAGGTAGATTATCTTTAATGATAGAAAAAAATTGCCTACAGACTTCAGCCAAAACAAAATAATCAAGTGCATAATGTGGTAGCTTCATTGGCTCATCCTCAAACCCACATCCTCTCAAGTAGGTGAATTTAGGGAACTGTATGAAATAGCTCCCATAGATTTGAACTAGTTTTTGGGCTTCTGAGGACAATTTGGGCATAGGTGCCTTTTTTAGAGCTAAATGCACACTTTCTATCAACACATCATGTACTTTTTAAAAAAATTCTAACACTTTGTATTTTTGAAGTAGAGAACAATATTGATAGACTGTTATCTCCTCGCTCCAAATTTTATGTAGGAGGGAAGTAAGGTTACTAACACAAGAAATGTAGTATGTGAGATAAGAGGCCATATAGAAATTTTCCTTAGACTCCTTATCATGTCTGAGATGGCTTCTTAATGAATTAGCAATTATTTCAGCCCAATCCATTCATTGTTGTCCCTTTAAAATGATCTCTACATAATGAAACATCCATTCTTCAAAAAGGAAGACATCGGCTAAACCCTTAACTTGATGTAACAATACTAAAAGATCATGAATATGAGGTTTTAGATGATCTTTGGCAACTTTCTTAGGTAGCCTTGAACCTTGACCATAATTATTTTTTGTCCACTTCCTAGCTAGGATGTTATGATATTCTCTTGAGGCTTCTTGATACTCAGCTAGGGATTGGATGGGAGAAAATGCAATGAATGTGCATTCTGGTAGATGTAACACCAAGGAAATAGTTTCCCTAGAGATTGACAGCACATATTCCCCATCTTTGTTTAGGATACTTTTACTCCTCACATCATAATGATCAATATAGAGTTGGAGAAATTCAAGGCTTAATAGGGCAGGAGGGAAAGCTCCAGCTTCAATCAGACCACTAGTTAAAATTTCCATTCAATTTGTCGGCTCACTCAAGGAAAGCTGACTACAACTTTTCTTGTCTAACACCTTCTAAATTGGTATCACTAATGATAGGTCTCTTGCATTCTAAACTCGAAACATTCCCAAAGAAATGTAATGCAAATTTCATCTTAAACAAAGAAAGCAAGGCTCAAACTGATTCTATCTTGAAATGGACATAGACAGTAGAACAAAAAGAAGGTTTTTCTATGTTCTCACTTGCAACTTGCTGAGAAAAATGACCTCTTTTCTTGTCCCTTAGTAGCTTCTTCTTCAAATCTTTTTTTTCACATGGTAAACAAAAAGGAAAATCTATGTTCTTTTTAAGGGAAAGAGAACATACAAGTGAAAGTACAACCTCATAATGAGGCATTCATAACAAATCAACTACGGCTAGGTTCATATGTTTGAAATCTTTTGACACAACCTTTTTATTAAATACTTCCCTTTGCGGCTATATTGACAATGATTAACTTCATCTAACACCTAATCCCTCTTTTTTGGTGAAAGAACTCCCTCTTTAAATCATGATGACAATTTCCCATGCTTGAAATTAAGGCACTCCTTTAAATTATTACCTCCTGATGTGGTAATTAATTCCTTGGAAAATGGCGGCTTTTAACAACCCACAATCAATTTCTATCAAGGAGCCTTAATGGTAGAACCGCTTTGAACTACTTCAAACCAAGATTGAAAGGGGTTTGAAGTAGTTCAAAAGAACACTTTGTAGTCTTTGTGTGAATTACCTACAGGAAAAATGGTCAGCATAGAAACCTTTGATTGAACTGCTTTGAACTACTTTGAACTGAGGTTTAAAGTGGTTCAAAGAAGTTTAGACAAATACAAGGAATGATGGGAAGCTTTAGAAGGCTTTGTACAATATTTTCAATGACTGGGAGAACACAAAGTGAAGATAGGAAGCTTGAATAACTAGATGGGCAATTTAGAAAAAGTTTAAAATATGGCAACTCACAATATGGCTAACAGTCTTAAACCCATTTGTTAGGCAAGGCTCTTTTTCCTTCAAGTAAAGGGACTAAGTCTGAAGTCTTATTTTTCAACAAGGATTCCATCTCCTCTTTCATGCCCAGCTTCCACTATTGTTTGGCATCCACCTACATTGCTTCTTTTTTTTCTTCTAGTTCACCAGAATTAGTCAATAAAATGGAATACAAAGAAGCAGAAAATCTTTCAGGAAGTCTACTTGACCTTGTAGATCATGTAACACTTACAAGAGTTTTTGGGATAACATGTTCTTGTTGAACATCAAGTACCAATGGCTTTTCATTTTTAGGAGTCTCATCCAACACCACATGTTTTTGCTTGACCTATTCATGCTTCTTTTCTTGCAATTGTTCTTTATACATGACCTTCTCATTGAATATAACATATATACTTCTAATTATTTTAAGATTTTCAAAATCCCATAATCGATAACCATAGTCATCTACTCCATATCCAATGAAGGTACATTTTAGAGATTTAGCATCAAGATTGGTTCTATTTTCTTTATGAACATGGATAAAAGCTTCACAACCGAAAGTTTTCAAAAATGGATAATTTACCCTTTTTTTTAGTCCATGCTTCCTCTGGAACACCACCATCCAAAGGGGCTAAAGGTCCTTTGTTTATCAAATAGATAGAAGTGTTTACAACATCTTCCCAAAAATGAAGGGGTGGACCAGCACACAATCTCATGCTCCTTACACATTCCATTATTGTCCTATTCATTCTTTTTAACACCCCATTTTCTTGTGGGGTTCCTGGAACTATCTTCTGCCTTCAAATTCCATTAATAGAGTAGTAATCTTCAAAGGTTTTTCTACAATACTCACCTCCATTATCAGACCTAAGACACTTCAACTTCTTTCCTATCTCATTCTCCACGAAAGCTTTCCATTTCGTAAAAGTTTCAAAAACATCATATTTTTGTTGTAGGAAATATACCCATGTTTTCCTAGTTGAATCATCTATAAAAATATCATAATAACAAGAGCCACCAAGAGATGATACTTGACTTGGTCTTCATACATCTGGATGCACTAGCTCTAAATTCTCACTCTTCTTCTTTTTCCCAACTCTAAGAAATTTGACTAGTTTCTATTTGTCATAAACATAATTTTCACAGAACTCTAAATCAATATTTTTCAATCTTGGAAATAGATATTTAGAGTGAATGATTTTCATCCCTTTCTGACTCAAGTTCCCAAGCCTATGGTGCCACATTTTTGAATTTGTTCTTGCAGCATCTATACTAGCTTTCACTGCATTAACATTATCAATAGCAGCTAAGGTAGAATAAAAGTTACTAGTACATAAATATAATATGCCTACCTTCACACCTTTAGCTACTACTAATGAACCTTTAGTGACCTTCCAAATATTTTCCAAAAACATTGCTATGAAACCTTCACTAGCCAATTTTCCTATAGAAATTAAATTTCTTCTTAAATTAGGGACATGCCTTAGCTCCTACAGTATCTCGTCATTTCCATTTGGCAACTTGATCTTTATTTTTGCTTTCCCAACAATAGGGCATGGCTCATTGTCACCCAAATAGACTTGCCCAAAATCACCTTAAACATAATCTTGAAAACATTTTCTATGGGGTGTAGCATGGAATGAAGCCCTAGAATCTATTACCTAGGAATCATTAACATTATCCAAACATAAGATTAAAGCATCTTGTAAAGTATTACTTACAACATTAGCTTCCTTACTGTCATCTTCATTTTCGTCTCCTTTTTTTTTTTGAGACTAACAATCTTTCTTCAGGTGACCAAGCTTTCCACAATACCAACAATCTTTCTTTCCTTTAGATTGTGAATGCCCTTTCTTTGACTTCTCTTGTGACTTCTCATGCGAAGGCCCTTTTCCTTTTTCCCTTGTTCTTCCTCTGTTCTCCACGTTTAAAGTGAAACCAGTTTCACCTGTGCTTTTCTGTCACATTTCCTCGCTTAGGATAGCACCAAAAACTTCATCAAATTTTAAAATATTTGAACCAGAGACAGAGTTACTTACAACCATAACCAAGTTATTCCATCTTTTTGGAAAAGAACATAAGATCAAGAGAGACCTAGCCTCTTCATCGAATGAAATTTGTATGAATGACAACTAATTAGTGATTGTGTTAAATTCATTTAAATGATTTGCTATAGATCTTCCCACACCCATTTTCATAATAAACAAATGCTTCATAAGAAATACCTTATTCGAAGCTAAGGGTTTCTCGTATAACATAGCCAATGTCTCCATCAGCTCTACTATCATTTTTGCCTTTGATATGATGAAAGTTACAGATGATGCAAGGCACAGTCAAATTGATTCCAGTGCCTTCCTATCCAAGATCTTCCAATCTTCATTTGTGATAGTTCCTTGTTTCTTGGCTTTTCCTTCTAATGGATTCCACATATCCTTTTGATACAGATAATCGTGCATCTACATTTTTCATAACTGGAAATTCTAGCCATTGAATTTTTCAATCTTGAATCTAGAATCCTCCATTGCTCCCACTCAAATCTAAAAGCCTTATCAATATACATAAAAAAACCTTGCTCTAATGCCAATTATTAGGGTTTAACAGATCCATAACAATATAAGAATAAATAGTTATATGCAAAAATAAAAGAAGAATACATATAACACAGAGATTTAATGTGGTTCACCCCAAAACTTGGGCTACATCCACCTACATGACCTTTAACCTTTCTATTATCCAGCAAAAATGTACACCAACATTACACCCACTATATGATCAGTTGCCACAATATCAAGACTTGCAACCACAAGCTTATAGCCGAATCTAAAGGCTTACTTCCAAGAGCTTGCTTCTCACAATACAACTACTGATCTAGCCCTAAGTCGAGTTCACCAATATATCTTTGATTGCAATAGAGTGGACATACAATCCATTACAACCATACTCACAAATACCATCTCTAATGCCAATAGAGTTCTAATGAAGTACAATATCTTTTCCTTGCTTTGCACATCTCTCACACAGTTGATTACAAAATGATCTCTCATTTATACATATTAAAAAGATTAAACATCAACTAGGTGTAGGGGTCAAATTAGTACAACAAAAGATATAACATTATGCTCAATCTCCACTATGATCCAAGTCAAGTCGATCAAGACTGTGATAAAACCCAAATCATCAACCACAAACACACAATAGCACCACCAAAGCATCACCAAGAATCATAACATGTTACTCCATCAAGTTAGTTAGGACCTAAATGAAGAAATGCCAACAAACTGCCAAAAAAATAAAATTGATCCCTACAATAAATGTGAACCATTAGCACAATCACCACATGATCCAAGAACACAAACAAGCAATATGAATATCATCCAGAAACTTTGCATCTTCTTTAACTCAAAATCAAAGGTCAACTTTATGTTGATCAACAAGAACAATGAAATACTGAACTTTGTAATATCAAAAGATAACTTATTGTACTCTAAATCATGAACAACATTGGCTGAGGAAAATATGATAAGTCCCAATGATTCCACCAGCATCACAACACCTAAATCAAATAATTTGATCCATACCAAAGAAAATACTAAACCACTAAACATGGGATCAGTGTAACACCAACAACCAGTGAATCAATCAAAACACTCTCAAACAATCATGTGAACCTTTGTAAGTTGACTAGAATTACCTATAGAAGTATCAGAAACTCAACTAGAATCACAACATAAGATCTTCAATGAATCATCTAAATAATTGAAATTATATGAACTCAACAAACAAAACTCATTATTTGCAACAACAAAAGTGTGTTGACATCATTGCAAAAAACTTAATGTCAACACTCATCAATCTCTAACATGCTCAACACACTTCTAACAGTCTTCCCAATCAAACATCTACCACATTGCATAATTTTAAATTACACTACATGTAATTTTAGAACACTCCAACACAATTATTATAGATCAACTTAGCTTTCTTAGGTGCCATAAGTGAGACACGAATTTGTTGTATTATTTATCCATAATTTCTCTTAAACATGAACTTGTAAGTTTTCTATTAAATTAGATTTGGAAGGACCACAAACCATTTTAGATCAGAAATAGACCATTGCAGCAAAAAGTTGATGAAAAGACCAAACAACAAAGTCACCCAAGATGTAAGTGGACAAAAATGTCAACAAAAATAGTCAGCATGGTAGAAACACAACAGCTAGAGAGAAACTATAAACAATAACAAACAAAACAACATAAAAACCAACCATAAATTGACAACATAACAACCAAATCATGGGAATTTAAAGAAGTGATTAAGGATTGTTTGTTCACCTTAGTGTCAAGGTCCTCCTCCCTTGAATTACATCTTGAAACAAGGAGGGTCAATAGAATGATCCATTCTATTATTTTTCATATTGTTCTTCTATGATTAAAGGGGAGGGTTGGTCATTTTCTCTGAAACTCCTTTTTCTTGTGGCCATGAGAATCCAAAGGACCATATTAAGATTCCTCAAACATTTTTGCAATATTTGGGGTAGAATCAAAGCTTTCTTTGGTATCCATCATTCGTTCCTCCACACTATAAGATGGTTGTTCCCAAGTAGGAGGCATATGATTCTTTTTCCTCTAGAAAAAATAATTATCGATATCCATCACACAAGTGGAAGTAGTATTTAGCATAATTTGAAAGTAATTGGTGAAATTTCAAGTTCAATATCCAGAACCCAATAACCATACTTAGAAGATGGAGGGACCTAGGCAAAGAACACTTAATTAGTATCCACCAACATAGAGAATCTTACATGCAACATGATTTTCATGGAAGAGGATCAATGTCATAACATTGCCCAAAAGGTTTGGCAATGGGCATAAGATTCTTGGAACTCCAAAACTCCAAAGGCGACCATTATGGTTGAACCCACATGGAGATTTTGAAGCCATTAAGAGAGTTAAAATCATGAGGCCACTTAAAGAAATAAGGGCCATTCAAGCCCAAGGACCTTCAAAAAGGACCTGAAAGAGGTCTTCAATAACATTTTAGGAAAATATTCCTAACTCTAGAAACGTGTCTTCTAATAGTGGCAATATGAGGATGATTGTTGCAAAATCTCCCAAAAGAAAAACCCTTCAACCATTCCAAATCAAGAAGAGACTTTGGAATCTCAACCATATGCTCTTGTACCCAATTGGAAACCTTTGAAGGAGAAGGGATAACCAAAGAAGGGAGGGGTGTAATAGATGGCTCAACATCCTACGTGTGATTTGGAGAAGAGACACCCCAAACACCAAAACCCTCATTCAAAACAACATCAAATGAGTGATCCACATTCCTTAAGATGGAAACATCTCTACTCAAATGCTTAGGAACCCAAGGATCAATCTCAACAAGGGAATAAGATTTTCTTTTAGGCCTTCTAACTAAGAAACTCCATCACTAGTTGTATCTATTATATCTTTAACAATAGCAAGCAAGTAGAAACCCTTTCTCATAGCCAACTTTAGAGTCCAAATAAGTAGCAACAAGCATTTTATTATCTCCCACAGAAGCAATAATAAACCCAACAACTAAAAGTATCTTTGAAATCATAGGGATAGAGAAAAAACATGTATGCAAGCTACAACCAAAGGGGAAGAAAACAAAGAAGTCTCCCCAACTATGTCAAGGCAATTAAGATGATTATCACTCAAAGCCCTCTCCACATCAGAAAGGTACATTGTAGAACTAGGGGCTTCGTTGCCTAGAGTGCCCTCCTCATTGTCAAAAACCTCAAAACCCTCTTCACTCCAACAATTCATTTCACTAATGAAGCAACCCCAATCTCCAAAGGAATGTTCAACCTTGAATGGACTTCTAGTATAGTGGGAACACATAAGTTATCCAACAAAGATTTAATTTCTAGTTAAACGTTCAAGCCATAAGTTAAGTGGGTTTGATTTTCAGAGACATTCTTTGGTTAAGCAAATTTGAATTGCAATAGGATTAAGAAGGATGATCTCCTAGAAGGTTTCACCGTTACATCACGTAAATGCACAATCTATCATAGAACAACTTGTTCTCATAGTAGATACTTTCATATGAAATAAAACCTTAATTAATTTTTAAAACATTATAACATTACCATAATTCAACTATGCTATAAATAATGACATGATTTTTATGAATTAATTATAACAATACCATAAAATTAATTAATCACATAGAGTTGGTATGAACATTGAATAGAACTTGCTAGTTGGCAAGCATCTGCTCTCTAAGATCTACTCACTTCAGGCCACTCATATGTATATAACATTACAATTAAAAAAGAACTTTTTAGTTGGCAAGTATCACTCTATCTTATGCCCAAGCCCCTGTATAAAACTGAAGACGAAGGGACACATGCAATAAATAAATTACTTCAATTTCCATTGTGGTTCCTCTTTCGTCTACAACTCCCACCACAACATCACCAAGATTGCTTACAACAATTAATCTTTTCTACATCATATCCCATAGTCGTCACTTCCTCCTAGATATTGTTAGAATTAGTAATCTTTCCTTGTTTGTATTTATTTATTAATTAGGATAAAGCAATGTATCCCTTTGTGTGAGGACATGTCACTTGTTTGTCCTCTTTGCACGTGTGAAGACATTTCACTTTTAAAATTCGTTTATTAATGGAAATATTTTATTCCTCCTTAACAAAATCATGACACTTGGTATACACAAAATTATAAATGAGGCAATCACTCACTTGGAGGATTACTGAATAGCTCCTCTTCTGATCTCTATATAAGAGATACTCTTCTCTCATTCTCTACACTAGAGACTCACTATGTAGTTTATGTAATGAGCCTATGGCTCCAACTCTCTTTTCCTCTCTTTTATTCTTTAAACTTTTGCCTCATTCATATAATACACATTTAAAAAATTCTTATTTTTACCCCTCAAAAATCTCTTGTACTTTTCGTAATGTTTGGATTGTTCTTATGAGCTTGGTTTTATGATAACATTCTTTTCACAAATCTTTCTTGGATTCTTTCCTTACATAATTTTTCATCTTATTCTTTCTTACAATTACCAGTATCAATATCACCATGGCATCAGATATACAGCCCATTTGTAGAGGTTAACTTACAAAATTTGAAGCACATCCCAAATAATCTGCAATCAATTTATCTGAAACAGCTGTACCTAGCAGAAGACAGGATCGCATACAAAAAAAATATTGTTTCATCTTCTATACCGATTTTCATCCTTATAATTTATGCACAGCAGAATAAAGAATAAAGACGGTCCTTTTACAGCCAATTTTCACAACATAAAATTTCACAATCATCACCCCTTTCTGCTGTTTAGAGAGATCAATATATATCGTTGTAACACATATGCTGCATATTTCAAAGGGGATTAACTCAACCTTTGACACAAATCCCAACAGCAGAATAAATTTGCCTAATCTGCCCTCTTATTTTTTTTCAGTATTTTATTTTTTTGGTCCATTTGTCATTCACCTTTTCAATTTGAATACAATTGAAAATATGATTTCCTTCCGCAGTTTAGAATGTCGTATCAAAATATTCTTAATCCTAATCATTTACAAAACGTCAGTATTTTTCAAATCATGCATCACTTGGAAAATTCTCTAAATAGAGCAAACTGCATTGAATGGATCAAGGATTCAAAGTAAGTAAAATATCACTCTTAGACCATTAAGATACACCAGACCAATACATCTATAGTTACAGAAACAAGCTATATGGTTACTTAAGCATAAATAATAGATTATATTGGAAGTATTTTTACCCATTCCAGGATTTGCATTTACACTCTGAATATAAATAGTTTTGAAATAAGTTGATTTCTACTGTAGACTCCCAATAAAGTATTTTCTTCAAAAAACAAAAAAACAAAAAAAAAAAAAAAAGTCATTTTGTAAAACTTTGTGAAGAATGCTGGAAGACCTCAGTCCAATAAAACTTGATCCTTGCATTGAAAAAATAACAGAAATGAAATTCCTATGGAAGTCAAGATGTAATTTCAAAGGCAGGAGACTCAGAACTACACGTTTTGGCAGAACAGAATGACAATACAAACTCTAGATCTCACAACTCATCGTACAGATTTCTACCAAACAATAATTTAGCAATGTACATGGAGTCCGTATCCTTGCAGAGAAATAGATAATAAATAATAGGTATTACTGGAGTTATGCTCAAAATACAATACTAGAATACTCCCCATATACCTTTTATCACTAACAGAATTTTAAACCAAATAATGACCAAAAAGAGCGTTATAAGATTTCCCTATAGATTAGCAAGGCTAAATAAATTGTAAATCAAGTGAGACATGGTGGTGAAGGTATCCACACAAATAATAGTGTATGTCGTTCCTGTGAAAAATCAATAAGGAATACAGTCAGGACAAGAAAAGCTCTGGCATGATAAATGAATAGTTAATCTATGCAGGTAACTTCTACTCTCGGAATATGCTGACTACATATTACCGCATCATTGTATACTGGCTAATGACCATTCTCTGTCTGCATTTTGTTCTTCCTGTTAGGTTCAAAAACATACTTCAACAGTGAATCCTTGATTGACAGCAACTCTGGGAATTCTGCATTCAATTTGGAAGCATCAAGTTCGTTGTTACTCCTGGGGGCAATAATAACTTTGGCTTGATCTTCCAGAGTAAAGTTTACCCACTTAAAACCGGGATCAATGTAGTCTCTGTACATCTCCAAAATCTCATTATGGCTGATGACACCAGGATTGGTGAAATTCCATATGCCTCTGCAATTCCTTTTTGCCATCTCAATTGAAATTGGCAACAACTCATCAAGGACTGTCATGCTGTTTGGTATATTAACTACCCTATTGTAGCGGGTAATTTTTGTAATGAAATTTCGGGCATTATTCAAATCAGATGAGATAGGCATCCGAACTCGAAGTGTGCACACATTTTCATACTCATTTAGTAGCTCTTCAACCTGAAACATTAGAAAAGCAGACACATTAGAAATAGTTTCCATGATATACTTAATCTACAAGCAAAATCTTTTTCCTTGCCTCAATCTTTACAGCCAAAACCAATATAATTCATCAAATGAAAATTAAAAATTCACAAGTTACTAGAATTACAATATTCTTTTGTTGTTCATACAGCTGTGGTGTGGTTGTAAGGTATTACACGACACCCCAATGTATGAAATTGTGTTTGTACCGAGAATTTATATAATGTGGTTTGTGTTGTAGGTTAAGATGATAAAATCCACTTCAGAGCGTTCAAGTGTTTTACCAAATAGTAAGATATACTTAAAAATCTTTGATTCAGAGCAAATTTAGTCGCAATGGCAAGACATCTTACCATGGCCTTCGTCTTAGAATAGAAAGAGCCAATGAAGTTTGGCTTGTCTTCTTCTCTGAATCCAATTCCACTTCCCGCTGGATGATCAGTATCATATTCAAATATACATCCAGTAGCAAAGTTTATGAGCAAAAGCCCTTGCTCTCTACACACGTCTGCCAAATTTAAAGTTCCCACTACATTGGTTCGAATAGTCTCTTGTTTGTGAGATTCACACCAGTCGACATTAGGCCTGCCAGTCACACCTGCAGCATTAAAGACATGAGTGGGCTTTGTTTTCTGAATATCCATTTGTAGCTGAGATCGGTTTTCCAATCTGCCACTTGCATACTCAAACTGAATACCCTTCTTCTCACATATCTGTCCAAGAAGACCTCCAATCCATCCATTGCTACCATAAATCAAAAATTTCAGGGCTGGTTTCTGAGAGAAACTCCTTGAGGGAACAAGCATCCGGTCCTGTTTTAAATCACCGGCCCTAACTGAATTAGCTGAACCATTTTCTTCTAGTCTCTCTACTCCAGCCATTGTGAGCAATCGAGGGTGCGGCAGCAAAGCACCAGAAATGTCACCCCACCAATCTGGATGATTTATGTACCAGTCCATGGTTTTCTTGAGTCCGTCTTCCCATGTTGTGCGCTCAGACCAGCCCAAATCCTTGAGTTTCTGATCGTCCAGGAAGTATCTCTGATCGTTGAAAGGTCTATTCTCAACAAACTTAATGACCTTCTCATGATCAAGGGAAAACAGCTTGCATACATCCTTAGCCACATCGACAACTCTCCTCTCCTTCTTTGTACCCACATTATAAACGTGCCCCACACCACCCCTGTGTAAAACAACCTCAAAAGCTTCTGCTACATCCTCACAGTAGAGATAGCTTCGAACATTGGATCCATCTCCATGTATGGGAAGAGGCTTCCCCTGCATAGCTAAAAGAATAAATTTTGGAATGAGCTTCTCAGGAAACTGATTAGGTCCATAAACATTATTACCTCTGGTTGTAATCACTGGTAAGCCATAAGATCTTCCATAGGCCATGACAAGCATTTCTGCACCAGCCTTGGTTGCAGAGTAGGGATTTGTGGGAAGAAGCTGAGAAGCCTCATGGTTTCCCACTATGGCATCCTGCTCTGTCTCTCCATATACTTCATCTGTACTGACATGGATGAACCTCCTGATCTGTCCGGTGACCTTGCAGGCCTCTAAAAGAACATGAGTCCCATAGATATTGTTCTTTGTGAACTCGAAGCTGTTTCCAAAGGAATTGTCAACATGGGTTTGTGCTGCGAAATGCATTATAGTGTCGATGCCCTCCGTAATTAGAAGATAATTCACCAAATCTGCGCTTGCAATATCACCCCTTACAAATTTGAAGTTGGGAGATGATTTTGACGGCAAGAGATTCTTAAGATTTGAGCAGTAGTCCAGTTTATCTAACACAACAATCTTGTACTGAGGGTACTTTCTAGTCAGTCTGTTTGCTACATGGGATGCAATGAATCCCGCAGCTCCAGTGATAAGAATGTTTTGTGGCCTATAATACCCTGAATTTGTACTTGTGCCCTCAGAAGCCATTGTTTTCAGATCTACTTACATAAAACCCAGTTTCCAGATCAGATCATACACTAAACAAAACAAACGAGAAGATGCAGACAACACTAGTTTCAGAAAAACCACAAAATGGAGCCATTCAGATCTTGTGGGGTACACAAAATTATGTGAATGAAAGCCTTCCGAATGATCAAAACTTAATACACACAGGACTATTGCGAAAATATAACAAACTATACACTGGTGTACGTAAATAATTCAATTTCGGGAGGCTTTGAGTTCTCTTTGGAATGGAAAGGAGAGTGAATGGTAATGTGATCTTATACATAATATTCAGATCGTAAACAAAATGCAGGAAATTAAAAGCGAGGAGGCGAAATTTACCTACCCAAACGCCTGGATCTTTTGGTCTTCAGTACTGATTTCGATCTGCAATCAACCTAAAAATTGAATGACGAAAATACGCCCCTGCATGCTGATATGAAAACCTGCTTGCGCAAAATGTTGAGAGCAAAACCTAGGTTGTTTTTTCCCAATTGACTTCCTCAATTTCTAGCGTCGCCCGTAAAAAGCTAAAAAGAAAAAACTGCCAATTATTTTAATTCGGGTCTACCGTCAAATTACATTTTATATGGACCACCTTCATGTAAAAGGACTATCACTTTAGATCAAGAGGCTACAGTTCTATTTTAAGGTAGAGGGAGTTCATAGGTTAAAGGATTATTCGAAATATTTTTCTTTAAAATAGTTTGGTCTTTTTAGATCTCTATATTTGAGGGGTGAAATGGGTGGGGTTCCAAAGAGATTCTTGTTACATGTCAAGAAATATTTTATTAATTATGAAGTCTTTAAATTTAAGAACTAGACTTTTAATCAGAAATACAAATATTCCTAAACAATCCTAAGCAATCACATCTTTATTCTTAAGAAAGCTCCCAGTTAAATAAATCCTGTTAAGATAAATTAAAGTATAATTGAAAGAATATTACTAGTCCTCCTTTTTTAGGAAGGAGCTAATGTTTATGGGTTCTATTAATTTTCAAGGGCAGCAATAAATTCTACATCAAAAAATAGTTTTTATATAGTTTGGGACATGTATATTTTGAAAATATATTTTTGGGTGGTTTTTTATATTTGATGTGTAAAATTAGAAACATAAATTAAAATGACATTATATGTTGAGTGGGTAATATATTTAGTGGGTCGTGTATTGTTTGCATTTCCATCTAAAGAAGGCTTTGAGATGAAATGGAGCCACAGTAGAAGGCAAGGGAGGGTTTGGGCATATGATGATGATTTTTTTTTCCCATAAATGTTAGGTTTATTTAGTCTTATATGTTGGTGTTAGAAGAGTTTGTTTGTATTATTAAAGTCCACTATTTTTAAGTAGAATTAAGATTAGTGTATGTGTTTTACATATTTTTAATTTTATAAAACTTAGTAAGAGGGATTTGTTCAATACAACTCTTGGGTTGAATATTTTAGAAGTTTTCTTTTCCAAATCTATCAAAAGTATTTGTTGGTTCTAATTTTTCCCCATATTATGAGTTGGGCATGTTTAAGTAGTTAGAAAATTAGTATGTATATTTTACAAGTTTTTTGATTTAAAAAGTTGTGCAAGACACATTTGGTTAGTAAAATCATTAGGTTATAATTTGTAAATCTTCTTTTCAAGTGCTACAAAAAGTTTTTTTTTTTTTTTTTTTTTTTTCATTTTCCTATATTCTAAACTGAATATGTTTAAGCAGTTATAAAATTAATTTGTGCTTTGTATAGGTTTTGGTCTTTTATAAACTTTGCAAGAGGTATTTGTTCAACAACATTAGAAGATTGTATTTTTATCGATAAAAAAAAAAACATTAGAGGATTGTATTTTGGCAAAAAAAAAAAAAGCCTTTCCTATTCAAATCTATAAAAAAGTATTTGTTCGTTCAAATTTTCTCTAAATAGTGTATAAGTGCTTCAAAAATTAATGATTGCTTTCACTTGTTTGATAGATTTCTATCAATTTTTTCATGTGAGAGAGAGTTTTGGTCAATTCATATAGTTTTTGTATGGTAGAAGCAATGTGCAAAGTTGGGAGAAAAAGGGCTCCACGTATACCATAATAATTTAGAGGGTTGTACATTGTTTTATTTATGGCATTTGATAGGTCAAAATATTGTTTGTGTTGAATATGGTGAAGTAGTCAGAAAATTACTATGTTTACAGTTTGAGTTTTGAACAAGTGTGAAGCAATGAGAGAAAGAGCTTTGGTTAATTCGTATAATTTTTATATGGTAGAATTAATGTGCAAAATACGGAGAAAATGGGCTCCACGGAAGCAAAGATAATTTATAATTAATAAATTATTATAAACTTTTGAAATTTGTTATAAGTATACAAATTTAATTACGTAAAAACTATAATATGTCTAACTTTTGAACAGTATGTTTCATAACTAGAAAATGAAAAAGATTGGGAAAGATGTTTGAATTTTTTAATATTGACAATGATTTCTTTATTTTTTTTTAATATGGGTTGATAGTTGTTATAAGTTTATACTGAAGAATAAGTAAAATGTAGAAGTGAAAAAGGTTGAGTTTTATGTTTTGTAAATAAAAAGAATATAGTTAAGTTACATGTGTGGTTATGTTTAACAAGTGTCACATAGTGGCTTGTACTTGTTGTTTTAGTGAATTGCATTATTTTTAACAATGTATGAATATGGTAATTATTTGTAATTGTATAATTATATTTTTAAATATATTTTAAAACTTTTCAAGTTAAGCATTGAAAGAATTCACAAAATAGCTATGCACATTGAATAACCATCATATCAAATCCAATACATGGCATTAATGAACCTTACATATATCCATAATGAAAAGTAATATAGTTGACAACATATTTTAGTAGGCTTAAAAAAAAAATTGAAAATAAAAACAAATATAATAAGATTATTTAATTTATTGGGATGCTCAAAAAATCGTACAATTTTAATTATGATCATTATTAAAAAAATTAATCGCACTGATTCTATAAAATATGAAATATTATTAAAAATACAAACAAGTGGAATGGTTATAAGTGTGATTCTATTATAAATAATTATAATAATAATAACATTTTAAGTTTTATATAATTTTAATACAAATAGATGAACTTTGTTTAAAATAAAATAAAATAATAGAAATAGACCAAAAACTTAAAATTTTGATAAGGTTAAATATTGCTGTTTAGAAAAATTAAACATTTGGCCAAGTTAAGTAATTTACTAAGTTTTCATAAATGTTTTCATCATATCAAAATAATTAAAACATAATGCATGCAAATCTAGGAAAAAATATTGGATGCTCCTAGAAAAGTGCTCCTATAACACAAAATTGTGTAAGTCAATCAAATTTATAAAATCAAGTTTCGCCTCCACTGGTTGCAAATTGGCGACAAAGCTTCTAAAGAATTATTCTAGGCTCTTAGGGTTCGTCATACCAACATTGGGATTAAAAAGATTAAACACTGCAATACTATTCTTTCCAATCTCTTTGACATCTTGCAAGCTTTTGTGCACCATTATGAAAATGTTTTTGCTTCACAAGGAAATTTGGTTGCTTGGGAGGAAGCTCTTAGAAAGTGTATTTTTTTTACTCCAAACCACCTAGCAGTCGAGCAATGAGCTTTCTATGAACATATTCTCATCATCAGGGACCTCAAGGAGGCTATCTTTCTATGGTAGATGACAACTCCCTTGGGTGTGACAGGTCCCCTGTCTATTGGCCCAAACCTGCACAAATTTTATCTTGAAGCATATCATACTAAGAGTTTCAGAGTCATTATTAACATAGGAAACATTAAATTCATACCTGAAGTCAATGACCCTGAGGATATTTGCAACTAGCGAGCCATCACCTTGCTTCATGTGTCATACAAGATCATTACGAAGGCCTTAGCTCTCAAGATTCAGCATCTTCTTCCTTTAATCATGCAACCTAAGCAAATTGGTTTTATCAAATCTAGATATTTCTTGACAACATCGTTATTATATGGGAAGGCATGGCGTGGGCTCGTAAGTCTAACCAACAAACTCTGTATTTGAAAATTAATTTTGGCAAAGCTTATGATCAAATTGAATGGCCTTTCATTTTGGCTATGCTCTAGGCTTTGGGCTTTGGCCCTAATTATCTCTAGTATGTGGAGATGCATTTTGGTGATGCTAATGCTTGTATTACCATCAACAACTCTCAATCTGAAGCCTTCAGGCTTTTTCAATCTATCTACCAAGGTTGCCCTCTAGCTCCAACTTTGTATATGCTCACTAATGAAGGTTTTGGTTACCTACTTGCCCACTGTGATTCTTCTAGTTTGGTATGTAGCATTTCCTTGCCTAAATATTCTTCCCAACTTACCAATGGTTACTTTTTTTATGACTCTTTTCCCACTCTTCTAGAAGACGAGGAGAATATTACTAATGCCTTGCAATGCTTGGATACCTTATGTCAAGCTTCTGGTTCAGCTATTTAATGGCACAAGACCCTCTATTATAGTAAATCCTTTCTTCCAGCTCTACCTTGGCTTGCTCAATTTGAGTGGAAATGGGTCACTTGTGGGGATATCTTCCACTTTTTGGGCATCCCCTTTTCCTTTCAAGCTTCTCTAGTGGATTCGTGGAATGTTGTGCTCATGAAAAAAAAGAAACAACTTGACTATTGGCTTACCAAACCCCTCTCTCTTATAGGGAAATTTCAAATTTGCTCAAAGGTGTTGACTGCTACACATGTGTACTACTCATCTTGTTGGGCTCCCTCCAAAGCCTCTTACCTCAAGCTAGAATGCTTGTTTTGTGACTTCATTTGGGCTTCTAGTTCTGATCATCATGACTTTTCACAGGGTTTCCTAGAATTTTTACTATCTCCCTAAAGAGTCTAGAGGTTTTGGCCTTCTGTCCACTCAAAAACAAGGTCTTACTCTTTGTGCTAAGTGGATTATTCATCCTCTCACTGGTGATGAAGCTTGGAAAGTGTTTGTTCAACATTGTACCTCTTCTAGATTTCCTATCAATAGGCCTATGTCAAAGGGGATTCGTCTTTAGACCCTTCTCATTATGCAGGAACTTGTTCATATCCAAAGCTCTTTTGTTATCAAGAGCATTTGGAAAGCTTGGGAAGCTATGAGGCCATGGCTTCATCGAGATGGTGATGGGTTTCATGATGTACTTTCTTTGAATCAGCGAAACCTTTGGTGGTCTCTGTTGTTTTCCATTCAAGGTATTCCTCTAGCTAAGACTCAAGGGGCTAGTGCTCTGCATTTTTTCAATCATGGTATCAAGACTCCTAAGACCCTCTTTTTCAAGGTCTCTATGAGTCTCAGATCTTGGGAGGATATGTAGGTCCAATTTCATCTTGCTCGTCTAGATCGACATACTTTTGATTTGTTGCTTTCTGCCATTCCCAATCACTTGATTCACAAGTTGGAAATCTAGTATGTGCGACCTTGGTGGAAAGATTGGAAGTGGTATCATGTCATGCCCTTCACTAGTTATAAGCCCAGCTTAGGGTATTGATGGCTTTCTCTCCATCTCCTTATGGTTGATAGTCTCAACTAGTGATGGCATCTTTAGTCTTCTCCTCGTCATTGGAGGGCTTGATTGATAGTATCTGGGACACTATCACTGAGCCTAAGATTTCCCATTTTGCTTGGTGCATGTTGTTTCAAGGGCTTCTCCTTCGACCGCAACTCAAACATCTTGGTGTTCCTAATCCTCGGTGTCCTTTTTGTGGACATCCTGAGTCATTTTTGCATATTTTCTACTTTTGTAGGCATGCTTAGAATTATTGGCATTGGATTCATGATTTTTTAAGCCTTTTAGGCCAAAACCCTTTTATTGGCACATGATTGTTCTAGGTGATTCCCCAAGGATTCCTCATCAATTTACCCAGATCTAGCATACATTTAGGATGGAGATTTTTTTTACCTTGTGGAAAGATAGGAATGTTGTTCTTTTCACTCACAGCTTTCTTGATATCAATGTTTCTATGTACACCAAAACATGCATTTTTAATAATTTCATGTTGCAGATCTAGGTCTAGGCCAACAAGGTGGTGCTCGAAGTGGCCCACCTCCAAGAACTGCTCAATCATTGGGGTAACATGCCTTGCACAGTCACCAAAGTTCCTCTTGACTCTTTGACTGACCACACTCCACCCTAAGGCCATCGTCAGGGTTGCAACTCTTTTTCTTGTCATTTGCATACACCATGCTTGCAGGCTCCCTGTCACTACTCTCTTAGTGGTGGCGGTGTCAATCAACTTCTTCACCTTGCTACGGTTCTAGTTGGTCCCTAACTCTTGTGGCTTCCCCTCTTATTGATCCACCTAGCTTTGGTGGCTCTAAGTAGTCTTTCCCTTGTTTGGATTTGGCTATTTCTCCACTACAGGCAGAGGAGAAAGATAGAGAAAGGTGTTGATGAAGATATTGTTGATGGTTAGACTGTTCCTAGTATGCCTACCAATCGCAGGGATTCATGGAGTTATAATGATTGTGATGATCCCCCTTCAGCTAGCACTGCTCTTACAACCTAAGGGATTTTCTTATATGTTTTTTTGGTGAATAGTTGTTGTTTCTAGCTTCTACCATGTGAACTCTTATAGGGTAATCTTGTATCCCCTAGCCTCCTTTTTGTGAATATGTAACAAGTATATTAGTTTATTCATTATATATATATATATATATATATATATATATATATATATATATATATATATATATATATATATATATAAATGAAAACTTTATAAGAACTAAGATTGAAAATATCAAAAAGTTTTAAGAATAATATCATTTTTCGAGTGTTAATTTTAAGAGATTACTTTGTATATTTAATTAAATTATAATACAAAATTTCATAACTAAATATAAATTCAATTTCTTTAATTATAATAATTTTTGAAAAAAATGAATATTTTCATTTTTTATTAATTTAAATCTTTCCCTTAAAAGGAATCTTTTAGACTATTACTTTTTTTTTTCAGAAAAAAGAAACATTAAAGTTTTTTACTCTAAACTTTGGAAGGGGGTAAACTTTTTTTTTTCCTAACTAGCTTTTTGATTCAATATTTTTACATGTGGTAATTGATCTAAAGAACCATCTGTGATTGATCCAATGCACATAGAATCATTGCTAATGCAAGCATTATAAATTATCTTATTATTATTGATTTTATGAAGTATTATCAATTTCAATAGGTTTTTATACCCTCTATTTGTATGCACATAATTGCATCTTTTTGGTAAGTGTGTAGGAAGCACTATTTCTAAGGTTAACTATGGGTGACAACTTTGTTACACCTTAATTTAAATTGTACTCTTGAAAAAAATTAATAGTAAGTTTCTTACTTATTTTTATGTTTAAAATTCTTTAAACTACCATATATTTTGTATTTCCATAATTTATTTATTGTTTCATCTCTACTTTGTTAAAATATAATATATTTTGTTTCAAATTACTAATTGTAGATTTATTTAAATTGAAGATTTTAGTATTCTATTTACTCCAACTATTTGATTATTTTCAATTATAAATTTCTTTCAGAAAAAGTAATTATTTTCCACTAACTATTTCAATATAGTACCCATGTTGACCTACAATGGAGTTTCTAACTAATATCCATACAATTATGTTTCTCATTGCTCTTCCAATTATCACTACATTTATCTAAAATTATTTATGTTTGTGAGTTATCATACAAATGGTCTTCAATTGTACAATGCTCTATTGATTTGCATTTGTGTGTAGTTTTATGCTTTTATAGCATAGTTTTATGCACATGTTGACATTTTTATGGTTTTATAGATCATTAGTCTATAAGAATTTTGTTGGAATTTGTATAAGTTGTATTGGAAGCTAATTTTTCAAAGTTAGTTATAAAGGACCCCTTAGTTATACCTAACTCATATTATGAAGGACCCACTAGTTATAACTGACCCTCCATACTAGAATGGTGTACACTTACTTTATATGGAGTTCCCCTCCATTTTGTCTCATTCGTTCAACATTGAAAGAATGATATTTATATGGAGTTTCCCTCCATTTTAAAAATTTTCTTCTTGTAATGCCCGCCAAGGGATCCAAAAGAATTAACCTAAAGTTTCACTAAGTTTCGTAGAATATTTTTTTTTTAAACATGAAAGTTAAACCATTCACAACATACACATAGTAGCGGAAGCAATAACATCATTCAACTGAAAGTATACGTAAACATACATAACAAGTTACATTCCTTAAGGATTCCTTAACGTTGAATCACATTTAAATTAACTAATATTGATTCCATCTAATACCACATCCACATGAAATAATAATGAAAAGTCCAATGTTCTTAAACAATATACATTTGTTCCAAATGTCCCTTAGTAATTTAACCTTCAGGATACTCAATCATCCACTATACATGTCACAGGGTATGAAAGGCTTAAAAGAATATAAAAATGTGAAAATAAAGTACATCATCCTACTCTAATCCATGATGCAAGTGCAATAAAGTAAATGAAACCATGTACCATACATGAAACATCATCATAGAAGATATAAACATCCATCGTAAAAGATAACCGTATATCATAACACATAATTATTTAAGTGCACAATTCCTCCCAACCGTAAATAGCATCATTAAACCATCGTGGGCCCTAGCCATCCATTTGTGTGTAACATCCCAAGTCACCGAAGAGATCATTGGTATTATCATAGTAGGAATGTCACTCCTAAAACATACTACAACATATGCAGAAAGAAATCTAACATGCTACAACATATGCATAAGAAATCTAATCATGCAAAATAAGGCATAAGATATGTAAATAAAATCATCTATCATATGCTAATCATCAATATAAGGATACGTGTCCATCATCATAATCCAAGAACAGAATGAAGATAAATGCCAACAAAGAATGTTTCAGCCACAGTGTCTCAGATGGATCTCAAATGGTAAGAGTGAAAAAGCACTACCACCTGACTATGTGGGACCTAAATGGCCCACTCCCTCCACGCTGAGGAGATAGTCTCAAGTCCCAAACAGGTTATCAAATCACATAGCACAAGTACTCTCTAAGTCCAAGAATCCTAAAAGTATACTAACTCAAAGGTTCCAACATAAACCGACATCTATACATAGAGGCACACAAGACATGTAGGAAACCTACTATGTAAGCAGGAAACTGTCATTGCACGGATCACACTAGAGTTACCCTGGTAGTCTCTCTATAGACCTCAACCCCCTAGTGATCCCTATGCTGCCACTAGTATCCTCTCATATTGATGAGGCATACTACGGAATGCAAGGTCACAACCAAGCATTCTCTCTACTCCCATCCTAGTCTATACTAGCACTCGAGGCATGGGCAAGAACATAGAATTATCTTATTAGGTTCATTTAAGTCAGTATTTAGTGTAATGTTTTCACTTATTAAATAATAGACAATGAGTTACCCTGGCAACCACTTAGGGCCCCAATCCCCATTGCAAGCCACTTCCTAACACTACATGTAGATAACCTACCCTAAGCTCATGAAATCACAAAAATCATAGAATTACCTCAGTCCTATACAAGTGACTGGAAGGCATCATAAAGATCATAATAACATATCAATTCTCTGCAAGAAACTGAAAAACATCAAATGACAAATCACAGTGTCCATCAGTTCTCAACAAGCAACTGAAAAATATCTAAAAATAACACTGTTCAAAGACTTCCAAAATGGTCAAGTCATACATGTCACAACATGACATCATCAAGATCAAACAAACACTTCAATCCCATCAAGGCAACTGAAAAGTAATCCAAATACAACTAATTGATGACTCAAACGTGGTTACATATATCACAACTTACACAAGAAGACTGGAAGCAATATCAATCAATAAACCACACACACCATAAAGCATGTCATCTCATAACCATGGTTGGGTTTAAAAAGATCGAGATCAAAAGACATCAGCATGACATCACAAATCATAGCCCCTGAGCCTCTAGTAGACATCCTATAAATGGTCAACAATCTAGTCAACCCAAGAGCCCCAAACAGATAGCATAGAGAAAACACACAAAAAACAAGCACATGTTTCTTTTTCATTAAAATCCCATAGTTGGATTAAGTGTGGGGTTCTCAGTTTTTGTTTAAGAGTTAAATATCAAGTGAAGAAATTGTAGGTTTTCCTAACCCATGTATTTGTTTTGATAGATCAAAGTTTTCCTCCATAGCTCTTTAAAACAATTTTCTAAAATGTTCTAGGAGTATTTTACATATTCTCTATATTGAAAGAAACCCCCACCTCCCCCCCCCGCCTTCCATATTTTGAAATCAATTTTTCTATACTACTTTGGGAAGAATTATTCTTTTTAAATCATATATCGTTTTCAAATAACTCAATTTTCAATTTTGAGAAACCCAAAAATAATTGGATAACTTAAATATTTCATTTATAACATTCTCATTAACCTTAATTAAACTAATTCTAATTAAGTAAATTTATTAATTTTAAATATAAAACTATACCATTTATTTAAAATTTTATTAACTTGAAAAATCAAATAAATAAAATTTCATTAATATAATTAATATTTAGAAATTACTAATATTTAATATTAATAACTTATATTAACATTATACATAAAATCAAATTACAAAATTTGATTCATAACATATACCAACATCAATATTAAATAAGAAAAGTATAACATACTTTGCACCCACGGTCCGCACAATATCGTCATCGCTGTTTTATGTGACAGTGTCATGCATGCCTACAACAGCATGTTGTCGCAGTGCCTATGGTAGCAGTTTTGTCAGCATTATGTCATATTCGATGGGGTGGGGTTATGGGTTCGTCCCTCCTCGCCCCTCTTTATTTGCAAATTTATTTATTTAAAAAAAAAAATTATAACATTTTTTTCAATCAACCATTTTGAAATATATATATATATATATATTAAAGAAAATAAAATGTTCCCTCAAAACATTTTTGCATATTATTTTTTAATAAACAATTTTATTTGTAGGGACCCTGATCTTTTACTATAATGTTTTCCACATCATTTTATTTTTTAAATAAAAACTTTTATTGATAAAGATCTCAGTCTATAAATATATCTACAGGTTTCCTCATACATTTATATATCGAGATCAAGACCAATTTAGAGCTATGCAACATATCCCTTTTGAATTTATCCATTTATTCCCTCTAATAAGATTCGTCCCTAAGCATTTAAACCCTAGTCCAATAAATTCCTCATATCTATGCATGATGTGGTTTCCTTTTTAAATATCCATGAAAAGAATGCATATAACTGAAATATTCAACACATGAAATCCTTAGAAAGCATTCAGAAAACACGAAGAAGATAGGAAGTGGAAGAAGCGAAATAACATATGCAAAATCACGAGTGTCTACCTAGACACTAATGTTGATTCACTTCTCCTTAAAATCTGTATAAAAAAGTCCCTTCCTTCTCCAATGTTCGTGGATCCACCCAAAAAATGCTCCACGAGCTACTAGGAGTGCCTGAATATAAGGACCTCTCAGGAAGCACCTAGAATGTCTCTAGAAACAACCAGAAGATAAGATAAGCGTTGACAACTAAGCACGAGCCTTTTCCAACCTTTAGATGAGTCACAAGGTTGTAGACACCATGTGCTTAATTTGTGCACTAACTCCTGTGTTGTAGACATATGTGCATAAAAGAGGTGCGCATACTCCTAGGTAGACTTATGACTTTTGTTTTAATTATTTTATTATTATTATTATTATTTTATTATTATTATTATTTTATTTATTTTATTTTATTAATTAATATCAAAATATCATAATATTACATTAATTTTTTCCAAAATAATTAAATCATTAATTAAATCTTTTAATTTTAGACTTAATTAATAGAAAATTCACCAAAGACCTCCAAAATAAAATATGAAAACCCATCATAGAACAATCAATACAAATTTAGTCTAAGGGGTTAAAATCATGAATTACGTCATCCGACACAATCAAAAGGTAAAACATCTCAGATGCTTGTCCTACCTTTCTAGGACAAATGTTTTAAGGGTTTAGGATTTGGACTTGAGGATTTATCTCCCCTCTCTTACCATTGAGATAGTGTGATAGGGTATGCTCATCCTAGCTATTCAGGGAAGTCGATACTTGGTACTTGCAACCTACATAAAATCCATGCATGTACATACACAATATATATATGCTAAGCTAAACAAGCAATGGTAGGAAGTGGTGCATCGTGTAGATCCTGACTAGTAGGTGACTATGACTCCCTTCCTTAACCACATCAGAAATGACATACATAAAGAGAACAAACACGCACACCATACACATGTAGTATGGGGTAAGCATCCATAAGAAAACACACACATATAATAATCCATCTAGCTAAACATCATCAAAAACTAAGAATAATGTAATAATCATCATGCATACATGAAATGTAGAGTCTAAGTAATCTCATCATATATCAACTGAATCTATAACACAACATTTGATAGTCTCAAAACAATGCTACTAACCATAACATAAAACTGACCTAACATAGTTTGGCAATGATAGCAACAATGTAACTAGAAAAATGTAAACTAGGTTAGGCACTACATCCACCCCCCCTAGGATTAGGTGTACTCTTGGAAGCCTACAAACAAGTAGGGATATAAATCTCGTAATCTAGCTGCATCCTCCCATGTAGCTGAAGAGTCATCAGTAGGGTCCCATTGGACCCTTACCCGCTCTATGGTTCAACCCTTGAGGGTCAACTCCTACTACTCCAGAATACAAACTGGCTCCAAAGCCAACTGCCTGTCCTCTACTTGCAATGCATTCCAATCAACCTAAGTATTGAAACATGGAAATCATGAATGCGAGCTAGGCTGGGTGGTAAAGCAAGACAATAGACAATTGGGCCAATCCTCTCAAGAATCTCGAGTGGTCCCACAAAGTGAGGTGCTAGCTTCGAACCCTTTCTGTATCAGATCAGATTCTCTTGCGGATGCACTCTTAAGAATACCTTGTCTCCCACAACAAACTTCTTTTTTGTCCTATGTGCATTAGCATACTTTTTTTGCCTATCTTGTGTCGTAGTCAAGTGCTTGTGCACTACCTATTGCTCCATATCACAAAGCAAACCAAGACCCAATAGGATGCGATCTTCAAGACTGTCCCAACTCAAAGGTGTACGAAAAAGACATCTGTATAAAGCTTGGAATGGTGCCATGCCAATAGAACTATGATACCCATTATTGTAAGCAAACTCCACTAGGTAGAGATAGTCCTCCCAATGTGTCTGCCTATCCATCACAGACATCCTTAACATATATTCCAAAACCTGATTCACTCTCTCTGTCTAACCATTTGTCTATGTATGATATGTCAAACTAAAAATCAATTGTGCTCCAAGCTCATGCTACAATGATGTCCAGAATGCAGATGTGAATACAGGATCCCTATCTAAAATGATCTTTCAGGGAATACCATGTAGTCTCACGATGTCATGCATGAAGACATTAGCTACAAAAGTTGCAGTGTAGGAAGACTTGATTGGTGAAAAATGTGCCACCTTAGTCAACCGATCAACGGTGACCATGATAGCATCATGATGATGAGCAGTCATAGGTAATCCTATTATGAAGTCCATAGAGATGATGTCCCACTTCCATGAAGGAATGAGATTTGGTTGCAAGAGTCCTGTCAAATGATGGTGTTCTGTGTAGACTCTTTGACACTCAAGACACCTAGCTACATAATCAGCAATGTCATGCTTCATCCTTGACCAATAGAATAAATGTCGCAAATCAACATGCATCTTCTTGACACTTGGATGTGCTGAGTAAGGTGCACGATGGGCCTCTGCTAGAATCAAGGTGTGAAGCTCATCCAATAGCGACACATAAATCCTTCCTAAATGTCTCAAAAGACCATCTAACTCTAGGACATAGCCTTAAAACTTGCCCTCCAAAGGTCTCCCTGAATCTATTTCTCTACACACCTCCTGGTACCAAGTGATCTGATTTCTAGGATCTAGAACTATTATAGAGAATGCTAACCAATTACATAAAGTTAATTTTAAAGCTTTAATAAAGCAAAATTAACATAATTGCAAATAAGAAAACACATAATGAGATGATAGAAAGAGAGATAGAGACACAACACATTTGATTTCGGAGTTCGTCCGAGAAGGACTACGTCTCCGGGTCTAGCTCCAATAGGAGGACTGATCTGATTAACTCCAATAAATCAATACAAGTGATTTGTGACAATTCCCTTCAAGCACACACAACAAAATTTCTCTATGTGCAGGAAAAATCACTAAGTCTCCACATAGACAAACTCTCTCTCACCATTTGCATAATTTCTCCCTTCATTTTCCATGCCTTCAAAGGGCCCCTAACCCCTCTTTTTATACCAAACAATGTCTAATAATAGGGAAAAATATATTTAGCCCCTTACAACAATCCCTCCTCGGAATGGGACTAATTTCCATTTTATAATTTTGTCCTTATTTACTAATTGCCCTTATTTAGGCAAGGGGAAATCGGCCTGTGATTCTCTTTAAATAAAATATATGCTAATAGTGTCACAAGCCACTCACGTGGCGCAGTGGCAATGAAGACTTTTGAAAAGCGCATAAGGGAGCAGGGGTCGATGGTTCCAACCACCGCACCGCCCTTTACAACGAGCTAAGGTCAGTTAATGTTTATCAAAAACATTGCACGATATGTGTTTGAAGGTAGTTGGTGGCGTAATGGCCATCGGCTCTGTTTTGACGCCCGGTGGTCAAGGGGTCGACCCCCACTATCCACTTATCAATGTTAAAATTGAATGACGCCACTTGGATGTAATTCCAACAAACCTGAAGGTGCCACGTGGCTTCCTGCCATACACATGGCACCTAATTTTTTTATTAATTAATGCCACGTTGGTGACACGTGTCACCTCCATAATTTGCCATGTCACCATCATCAATCCTTTTTGTCAACCACCTTTGACCAGACATAACTTTTGCATACGAAGTCCAATTTTGACAAAATGAACGTCTCTGGAAAGCTCTCGACGAGACCTTTGATTTGGTGCCAACTTCGACCAATTTTGGAGAGTTTGAAATTTTTCTTTTTTGATGACCTATGCCCAAGGTTTGACCCAACTTTGACTGGCCATATCTCAAGCATATGAACTTCATTTTTGCCTGTTTGAATTGTGTTGGGTGCAAAATTTTGAAGATTTTAAAATGATGTTGATTGTTGGAGTTTTGGAGATACTTCAATTTTTGGTGAAAATATCCCTCGGATCAAGCCTCCCCACTAAGAAGCTTTCAGACCACCGAAAGTTTGATTACATAGAAAATAGGTGAGGGTATTTCTCCCTCACTTTACCAATCTCCATCCATCTTTCTTTGCTTGGATGCATCCCCTTCAATCCCACTCGGAGGTATTCAACTGGTCCTCTTCGTGAAGTTCTAACATTCCTGTCAAGGATGACATCTTCTGGCAATTCTGTCATATACTCTGGTAAAAGATCATCAACTGATGGAACCTAAACACTGATGTCTTCATCCAAGATCATTGGAGGCTCATACAACTTTAGATTCTCAACATTGACAACTGAGTAAATTTGCATGTATGGAGGAAGATTAAGGCGGAAGGCATTAGTACCAATCTTTTCCAAGATTTCAAAAGGACCATACCTGATAGGCTTGAGCTTTCTTCCTTCACCTTGCATTCTTTCCTTACTAATATGTAACCAAACTCTATCACCAACTTGGAACTGATGATCAATGCAATGCTTATCATGGCAAGCCTTGTATTTTGCTTGGCTCTACTCCAACTATGCTTCTACTGCTTGATGGATTGCTTGGACCTTTTGGATGAACTTCAAAGCCCTTTCTGCATCATGGCGTCCATCGATGATGTCATCCTTTCCAAAAGTAAAATCCATTGGTGTTTTTGGCAAATATCCGAAGCAAGTCTCAAAAGGAGACCTCTTTGTAGAAGAGTGTGCTG
Source organism: Cupressus sempervirens (assembly GCA_028749045.1). Classification (NCBI taxonomy): domain Eukaryota; kingdom Viridiplantae; phylum Streptophyta; class Pinopsida; order Cupressales; family Cupressaceae; genus Cupressus; species Cupressus sempervirens. Next base: position 330,038,891 of record CM053788.1, read on the forward strand.
CATGGTTGTAAGTGTGTTGCACATAGTGAAGACTTTCATCCCACAACTTAGGATGCTTGCTGCAGTAACCTCTAAGAAGATGCACAACTATCTTGTTCACTACCTCTGTCTGTCTGTCGGTCTATGGATGGAAGGTTGTACTCTTCTTCAGCTTGGTATCCATGAGTCCCCCCAAAGATGACCAAAATTCCCCTAAGAATTGAGAATCTCGATCTGATACAATAGAAGTGGGTAACCCAAAATGAACCCATAAATTTTGAAAGTAAAAATGAGCAGTTAGTTCAGCAGTAACTTGCTTTTTACAAGGCATTAAAATACACATTTTGCTGAACCGATCAACTACTACATACAAATAATCATGACCCTTCCTAGACATAGGTAAACCCCCCACAAAGTCCATAGACACACTTTCCCATGGATGGGATGGTACAGGTAATGGTGTGTACAAACCCAATTTCCTATTACTTGGCTTACTGGTTGCACAAATTGCACATCCTTTTATATACCTGGTGACAGTTTCCTACATACGAGGCCAGTAACAATATTTTTGCAATTGAGCTAATGTCTTACTTACCTTGAAATGCCCTATAGTAAAAGAGGTGTGTGCTTCATAGATTACATGTGCTTGTTCATCTTTAGGAATGCATAGTTTACCTAAGTGGTACAACAAATTATCCTGCACATAGTAATCTTTCTCTTCCACATGTTTACCCTAGATTAAAGCTGCATAGATATCCTTAAAGTCCTCATCATTAGCATATTGTTCCTGAAAACTTTCATGAACCATAGAACTATTTTGAAGGATTATCAAAGCATTCTTAACAGGAGGCCTAGAGGGCATATCTACTACTTTGTTGTGGGAACCCTTTTTATACTTAATTACCAAATGAAACTGTTGTAGAAAACCCATCCACCTAAAATGCCTACTCTGTTGCAACTTAGATTGGGAGTGCAAATATTGTAGTGGCTGGTGATGAGTGTGGATTATAGTTTCCTTTCCCATTAAGTAGTGTTTCCATTTTTTAACACTCTAAACTAAAGCATAAAGTTCCTTATCATAAGTAGGATAGTTACTTACTGCTCCTAAAAAAGTTTTAGAGTGGTAGCAGATTGGTTTACCTCCTTACATGAGTACCACTCCCATGGCAAACCCGCTTGCATTTGTCTCAATCTCAAATGGTTGATGTAAATCTAGTAAAGCCAGAACTGGTGTGGTGCTCAACTTTTCCTTCAAAGTGTCGAAAGCCTTCTATTGTGGACCTCCCTACTAAAAAGTTGCCTTGGTACTAGTCAATGCATGCAAGGATGATGCAATATAAGAGAATTTTGCAATGAACTTTCTCCAGTACTGAACTGCACCTAAAAAGCTCCTGACTTTTGTAACTGTACTTGGCTTAGGCCATTTTACAATACATTTGACCTTCACAGGGTCTACTTTCAATTGACCATTTCCTACGACATAGCCTAATTACACTAAGGATGTCTTTGTAAATTCGCATTTTGACATCTTTACATAGAGTTTTTCTTTTCTCGATACATCAAGTACTTTTTTTACATGAATTACATGATCATCCCAAGACTTACTAAATGCAAGAATATCATCTAGATAGACAATGACAAAATCATCAATAAAAGGACAAAAGACATCATTCATGACTCTCATGAATGTAGCTAGTGCATTACAAAGCCCAAATGGCATAACCAACCACTCATAAAGTCCTTGTTTTGTCTTAAAAGTAGTTTTCCAAATATCATTTTCTGCTATTCTTATTTGATGATATCCACTACATAAGTCTAGCTTAGTGAAATAAATTCCATGTTTCAACTGATCAAGTAAATCATCAATTCTAGGAAGAGGGTACCTGTTCTTTACCGTTATCTTGTTCAAAGCCCTATAGTCAATGCACATTCTCAAAGTCCCATCCTTCTTTGGAACCAACATAATAGGAGAACCACACAGAGACGTACTAGGACGGATAACTCCTTTCTCCATGAGCTCTTGAACTTGCTTCTTGATTTCCTCATTCTGTAAGACTGATAAGCAGTACATGCCGATATTAGGAAGTGGTGCTTCTGGCTACAACTAAATTTCATGCTGTATCTCTCTTTTGGGAGGCAATCCCTTTGGTTCCTGAAACAAGTCATCATAGGTGGAAACAACTTTGACCAATTCAGCTTTATGTTTCGGATCACATCCCTTAAATGCCTTAGGTGTTTCATCTTCTTTGGCTTTTACAAGCATTAACACAAAGTTCTTACTAGAGTTGACTAACCTTTTCATTTGACCAACATTGACTAATGCTAGATTAGTCTTAACCTTATGTGCCCGTACAATGTGTTCAATATTGTCTTTAAAAAAATGATACTTATTTTCCCCCCTATAGAAGATAGCTTGTCGATCATATAAATAGGGACTCCCAAGTACAAGACCACAAATATCTAGAGGGACTACATCAGCTTCTACCTCATCTACAAAGTTTGCAGTGATAGCAAATCTTAACTTACATTGCTTGGTTACCTGTAATTACGCATCATTGCAAACCCATCCAAGAGGATATGGCTTTGGATGAGGTGTTGTAGTCAGATTAAGCTTCTTAACAATTTCCTCAGATATCAAGCTAACTTGAGAAGCCGTATCAAATAATGTATCAACCTTATTTTGCTTGATGACAACTCAAATATGAAACAATTCATTCCTTTTCTTATCATTCTTAGGAGAAGAATCTTCACTTTCACTTGCACTTATGCTAGAAGAACTGGTAGCTGATGAAAGAGAAATACATTTTCCTTTACCTTGGATCTTGGTAGCAATGATCTTTGTTTCATCTCCAGAATCAAATCCAAGATCTTGTTGAGCTACAGTAGCAGTCTTTTGTTTTCCTTTATTTCCACCAAATCGCTTCGGCCTCTTTTTAGGATGCAGCTTCTAGCACTTTGAATCATCATGCCCTTCTTTCTTGCAATGTGAGCATGTGGGTTTCTCACCCTCTTTCTTTACTGTAGTTGTCTTTTTACCCTTCCCTTTTGGACTTTTCCTCGGACTTAGACGTCTTTTTATCAGAATTATCAATGAAGGTACCCTTACCTCTTGACTCTAAATGTGTTGCCTGGACACATACTTCATCCAAATTACAAGGATTCAGGATGAGAATAGAGTGCCTTAGGTAAGAATGAAGACCACCTATATAATTGAGTAAAGTCTTTTGGGTATACAATGGAACATTTAATGAAATAGCCCTCTTACGAAACTCATGGGTGTATTCTTGGACAGTTTGACCTTTCCCTTTCCTAAAATGTTGCTAGCTCATCATTAATTGTTGCATATGGCCTAGGGGGTAGAATTGCTTCTTTAAAGCACTAACAAATTCTGACCAAGACATATTTAACTTACCATGTTTTGAAGTTTCATGCTGGGTCCTACTCTCCCACCAAGTTAGAGCTACACCGCCTAATCAAAGAGTGGCTAACTGAATTCTATTAACATCATCTACAAGGTTTTGGACTCTATAGTAGACTTCTACTTGCTGAATCCAGTCATCTAATTTCTTAGCATTTAACTCCCCACAATATTTTGGCAAGTCAAATTTTACATCCAACTTTATTCGAGACTTATGTCCACCCTTAAAAATATTAGAAGACTTGGAATGTGTAGAAGAAGGAGAAGAAGGGGGAGAAGGAGAAGAAGGAGGAGATGGAGGCTAACGATTAGGATCATCATCAGGGCCTTTCTTTTTCCCTTTGTCATCACGAGCTGCATGCCTTCACATCTTCTCTTCTCTTTCTTGTAACAAAACTTCTACCATTGTTTGCAAACTCTGGAGAGTCTTCTGGACATTTTGATCTTCTAAACCTTGTCCACCACCTTTATCTTCCATCTGAAACAGTGGATTAGTTCTTCATTTTCCGATCTCAAGATTATATTCTTCAAGATCACCTTTGCCTTGATTCAACCTGGATCTTGTTAACATTCAAATCTGCAATACTAGTCCAACAAGGCTCTGATACCAAATTTGATCTAATTTCTAGGATCTAGGACTATTATAGAGAATGCTAACCAATTACATAAAGTTAATTTTAAAGCTTTAATAAAGCAAAATTAACGTAATTGCAAATAAGAAAACACAGAATGAGATGATAGAAAGAGAGATAGAGACACAACACATTTGATTTCAGAGTTCATTTGGGAAGGACTACGTCTTCGAGTCCAGCTCCAATAGGGGAACCCATCCGATTAACTCCAATAAATCAATACAAGTGATTTGTGACAATTCCCTTCAAGCACACACAGCAAAATTCCTCTATGTGCAGGAAAAATCACTAAGTCTCCACATAGACAAACTCTCTCTCACCATTTGCATAATTTCTCCCTTCATTTTTCATGCCTTCAAAAGGCCCCTAACCCCTCTTTTTATACCAAACAATGTCTAATAATAGAGCAAAATATATTTAGCCCCTTACAACAGTCCCTCCTCGGAATGGGACTCATTTCCATTTTATAATTTTGTCCTTATTTACTAGTTGCCCTTATTTAGGCAAGGGGAAATCGGGCTGCGATTCTCTTTAAATAAAATCTATACTAATAGTGTCACAAGCCACTCACGTGGCGCAATGGCAATGAAGACTTTTGAAAAGTGCATAAGGGAGCGGGGGTCGGTGGTTCCAACCACCGCACTACCCTTTACACTAAGCTAAGGTCGGTTAATGTTTATCAAAAACATTGTGTGATATGTGTTTGAAGGTAGTCAGTGGCGTAACAGCCACCAACTCTATTTTGATGCCTGGTGGTCAAGGGGTCAACCCCCACTATCCACTTATCAATGTTAAAATTGAATGATGCCACTTAGATGTAATTCCAACAAACCCAAAGGTGCCATGTGGCTTCTTGCCATATGTGTGGTACCTAATTTTTTTATTAATTAATGCCACGTTGGTGACACGTGTCACCTTCGTAATTTGCCACATCACCATCATCAATCCTTTTGGTCAACCACCTTTGACTACACGTAACTTTTGCATACGAAGTCCAATTTTGATGAAATGAACGTTTCCAGAAAGGTCTCGACGAGACCTTCAATTTGGTGCCAACTTCGACCAATTTTGGAGAGTTTGAAATTTCACCTTTTTGATGACCTCTGCCCAAGGTTTGACCCAACTTTGACTGGCCATATCTCGAGTGTATGAACTTCATTTTTGCCTGTTTGAATTGCATTGGGTGCAAAATTTTGAAGATTTTAAAATGATGTTGATTGCTGGAGTTTTGGAGATACTTTAATTTTTGGTGAAAGTATCCCCTAGATCACCAAGAATATGTAGGGAGTTCTTGAAGAATCTGACTCCTCAAATCAACACTAAGAGTCATAGATGATATCACATGTCTCCTGTGACTTAAAGCATCTGCCACCACATTCTCCTTTCCTTGAATTTACTTTACCTTGAAGTCATACTCACATAGAAATTCCATCCATCGCCTTTGGTGAGCATTCAAATTAGGTTGAGTGAAAATGTTTTGAAGACTACAATGATCACTATGTAGTTCGAATCTGTGCCCCAACAAGAAATGTCTCCACCTTGTCAAAGCATGAACTACCACTACTAACTCAAGATCATGTGTATGATAATTTAGCTCATGATCCTTGAGCTTGCGCAATTCATATGCAATCACCCGTCCATTTTCCATCAAAATCACTCCAATCCCTTCAAGGGAAGGATCTGTACATGCCATGAAATCACCTTTCGAATTGGGTATTGCTAAGATTGGTGCACTGGTCAAAAGCTCCTTAAGCTTCTGAAATGCTTCCTCACATTTCTTTGTCCATATAAACTTCTTTCCTTTCCTTTCAAGGGAAGTGATAGGATGTGCTATTCTGGAGAAGTTTTGGACAAATCTATGATAATAACTAGCTAGACCCATGAAACTACAAATCTATGACACATTATTAGGTGTAGGCCAATCTACTATTGCATGGATCTTCGCAAGGTCTATAGAAATACCATCACCTGATATGACGTGCCCTAAATACTGTATCTCTGATTGGAAGAATTCACACTTAGCTACATTGGCATAAAACTGATTGTCTCTCAAGCACTACAAAATCAATCGCAGGTGTTCCTCATGCTCCTTTTGAGACTTAGAATATATCAATATATCATCAAGGAACACAAGTACAAATCTATCAAGATAGGATCAAAACACCCCATTCATCAAGCTCATGAAAATTGATGGAGCATTAGTCAACCCAAAAGGTACCACTGTGAACTCATAGTGCCCATAGTGAGTTTGAAAGGTGGTCTTGTGAATGTCGGCTTCCTTTATGCAAAGCTAATGGTATCCTAACTTAAGGTCGATCTTGGAGAGTACTATAGCTCCCTTGATTTGATCAAATAAATCATTGATCCTTGGTAGAGGATACGTGTTCTTTATTGTCACCTTATTCAGTTGTCTATAATCAATACAAAGGTGCAAAGAACCATCTTTCTTTTTCACAAAGAGCACTAGAGCTCCCCATGGTGACACACTAGGTCGAATGCTCCCTTTGGCCAAAAGTTCCTCTAGCTGAAGACACAACTCACCCAATTCTTGTGTAGTTATACGATAAGGAGCTCTAGAGATAGGCTGCGCTCCTTGAATAAGGTCAATGCTAAAATTGATGTCCCTTTTTGGGGGCATGCCCAAAATCTCACTCGAAAAAACATTTGCATACTCCTGTAAAATTGGGTGATCTAAAGTCTTTCTCATAGGATCTTCCTCATCAAGCTCATTTACTGTAATAGTAAATATATAACATCCCTTACAGAAACTGCGCTTCAATTGCATGGAAGAAATCATCCATAGAGATATAGGCCTCGATATCCCAACAATCTTCACATCCTTCCCTTGGTCATCCTGACACATAATAATCTTCTTCCTTCAGTCTATACTAGCTCTATGAAAGCCGAGCCAGTCCATACCTAAAACCACATCATAGGAGCCAAGAGGTATAACTCGAAGGTCAATTACAGTATCAAATCCTCCTATGCTAAGCCCACACTTATGAACTACAGAATTTGTAAAGACCTTAATGCCTAAGACTATTTCCACTTGCCAACCATGATCTTGCTTCACTACTTCTAGCTTACACTTAGCAACTAGAGATGGAGAAATAAAAGAATCTGTAGCACCTAAATCAAACAACACTGAAAGAGGTGTACCTCGAATAGCTCCTGTGGTTTCAACCACTGTCTCCTGATGGTTTTCCTAATGGTGATCTACCACTGCAAACACTCTATGAGCTCTACTTGCATCTCTAATTGTGGGCTTTGATGTTGTTGGCCTAGGACCTGAATATTGAGGTGCTCGTTGTGGATAGTGAGCTACAAAATGTCCAACCTGCCCACAAGTAAAACATCCTATACTTCTGCTAGATCCTCTCCCTATAGGTGGTGCATTTGACTGCTGGTGGCTATCCCTACTAGGAAAAGATTGATTGCTCTGAGTGGGCTGAGTGTGCTGATTTCATTTATTGTGTTGAGCATTGCGGTTGTTCTTGGAGTTAGAACATCCGCCGCCACCTTGAGCTTGAGGGTACGATCCCTTCTACTACTATGTTTGCTAAGATTGCTACTAAAATTGTTTCCCCTTAGGAAAAGGAGGCTTCTTGTTTCCACCTGAGTTGTGGTTGCCCTTAGATATTGATGTTGTAGGCACTCCCACAAAACCTCCTTGTCCAAGGTTGACACTTTGTTCTACAAGGATGGCTCGTTGTACTGCATCCTTGAGGGTTTTAAGCTCAAATACCTTGACACCCCCAATTATACGGTTGTTCAAACCTCTAATGAAGTGTTGTGTCAACTGAGCTAAGTTGTCACTGAATCCCAAAAATGACATGAGCTTGTAGAATTTGTGCTCATACTTTGTTACAGTCATAGAGTACTGCCTAAAGTTATGGAACTCATCTGCTCTTTGCTACTTCCATTCCTTTGGTAGGAATTGCTCACGAAAGCTCTCTAAGAATAACTCCCAAGTGACACTATTCATATCTATGCCCAGCTTCTTTTCCTCAATTTTCCACTAAGTGGCCCCAAAATTCTCTATGTTGGTAATAGCAAATCTCGCCTTAACATTACTGTCAAAGTCCTGCATAGAAAAATTCTGTCAAGGGCAATAAGTCACTATTCGGCCACATATCCAAAACCCTATCCATTAAAGGGCTTGACCTTGAATCTCAAAAGGTTCTTCGTCTGAGTAGATACAATGGATCTATGTCGATCCCTTCGAGGGCTCCTAGACCTAGATCTATGTATATGTTTTGATTGTTGTGCTCTATGCTAATCATGAATAGGAGGCAGGTGATCAAGAATGGTTTGCATCATCTGTCTCAATTCAACCTCCTTAGACTCAGCTTGATCCCCTCTAAGGTTCTCCTCCTACTGCCCACTACCATGCTCTCCCCTACTCTCTTCCTAAGTAGGCCCTCTGCAGACAAACTCATGGACACTGATAGCTCTACCACGTCCTCAGCCTCTACCATGGCCACTAACAAAAGACCTCATCCTAGATACCATCCTGGAATAATATCCAAGATACAAAACACTATTACAACCATAATGCATGTTACTGTATAGCATACAAGGCAGATGTTTTAAAAATAGACTAAGTTCAATTTCAATTTTGTCTATGTTTAAGTTTAAGTAGAATTTTAAGTTTTGAAAGCTAAGTGTTATAGTATGAAACATATGCAAGTAACAATTTTAAATTTTGTTTTAGTTCATCTAGTTTCAAGTTTCAATTTGAAAGAGATACACATGATAGTTCAAAATCCTTGTTTTGTTTAACTAGTTGACAACTTGTGACGTTTCAATATACCCAGAGCTCCCAATGTAGAAACTCAAGCTCTGATACCAAATGTAACACACCACCAAGGGATCCAAAAGAATTAACCTAAAGTTTCACTAAGTTTGGTAGCATTTTTTAATTTTTTGAAACATGAAAGTTAAACCATTCACAACATACACATAGTAGTGGAAGCAGTAACAACGTTCAACTGAAAGTATACATAAACACACATAATAGGTTACATTCCTTAAGGATTCCTTAATGTTGAATCACATTTAAATTAACTAATATTGATTCCATCTAATACCACATCCACATGAAATAATAATGAAAAGTCCAATGTTCTTAAACAATATACATTTGTTCCAAATGTCCCTTAGTAATTTAACCTTCAGGATACTCAATCATCCATTGTACATGTCACAGGGTATGAAAGGCTTAAAATAATATACAAATGTGAAAATAAAGTACATCATCCTACTCTAATCCATGATGCAAGTGCAATAAAGTAAATGAAACCATGTACCATACATGAAACATCATCATAGAAGATATAAACATCCATCGTAAAAGATAACCATATATCATAACACATAATTATCTAAGTGCACAGTTCCTCCCAACCGTAAATAGCATAATTAGACCATCGTGGGCCCTAGCCATCCCTTTGTGTGTAACATCCCAAGTCACCGAAGAGATCATTGGTATAATCATAGTAGGAATGTCACTCCTAAAACATACTACAACATATGCAGAAAGAAATCTAACATGCTACAACATATGCATAAGAAATCTAATCATGCAAAATAGGGCATAAGATATGTAAATAACATCATCTATCATATACTAATCATCAATATAAGGATACGTATCCATCATCATAATTCAAGAACAGAATGAAGATAAATGCCAACAAAGAATGTTTCAGCCACAGTGTCTTAGATGGATCTCAAATGGTAAGAGTGAAAAAGCACTACCACCTAACCGCATGGGACCTAAATGGCCCACTCCCTCCATGCTGAGGAGATAGTCTCAAGTCCCAAATAGGTTATTAAATCACGTAGCACAAGTACTCTCTAATTCGAGGAATCCTAAAAGTATACTAACTCAAAGGTTCCAACATAAATTGACATCTATACATAGAGGCACACAAGACATGTAGGAAACCTACTATGTAAGCGGGAAACTGTCATTGCATGGATCATGCTAGAGTTACCCTAGTAGTCTCTCTATAGACCCCAACCCCCTAGTGATCCCTATGCGATCACTAGTATCCTCTCGTATTGATGAGGCATACTACAGAATGCAAGGTCGCAACTAAGCGTTCTCTCTACTCCCATCCTAGTCTATACTAACACTCGAGGCATGGGCGAGAACATATAATTATCTTATTAGGTTCATTTAAGTCAGTATTTAGTGTAATGTTTTCACTTATTAAGTAATATACAATGAGTTACCCTGGCAACCACTTAGGACCCCGACCCCCATTGCAAGCCACTTCCCAACACTACATGTAGATAACCTACCCTAAGCTCATGAAATCACAAAAATCATAGAATTACCTCAGTCCTATACAAGCGATTGGAAGGCATCATAAAGATCATAATAACCTATCAGTTCTCTGTAAGCAACTGAAAAACATCAAATGACAAATCACAGTGTCCATCGGTTCTCAATGAGCAACTGGAAATTATCTCAAAATAACACTGTTCAAAGACTTCCAAAATGGTCAAGTCATACATGTCACAACATGACATCATCAAGATTAAACAAACACTTCAATCCCATCAAGGCAACTGGAAAGTAATCCAAATACAACTGATCGATGACTCAAAAGTGGTTACATATATCATAGCTTACACATGAAGACTAGAAGCAATATCAATCAGTAAACCACACACACCATAGAGCATGCCATCTCATAACCATGGTTGGGTTTAAAAAGATTGCGATTAAAAGACATCAGCATGACATCACAAATCATAGCCCCCGAGCCTTTAGTAGACATCCTATAACTGGTCAACAATCTAATCAAATAGATAGCATAGAGAAAACACACAAAAAGCAAGCACATGTTTTTGTTTCGTTAAAATCCCATAGTTGGATTAAGTGTGGGGTTCTCAGTTTTTGTTTAAGAGTTAAATATCAAGTGAAGAAAATTGTACGTTTTCCTAACCCATGTATTTGTTTTGATAGATCAAAGTTTTCCTCCATAGCTCTTTAAAACAATTTTCTAAAATGTTCTAGGAGTATTTTACATTTTCTCTATATTGAAAGAACCCCCCCCACCCAACCCCCCCCCCCCCGCCCCCCCTTCCATATTTTGAAATCAATTTCTCTATACTACTTTGGGAAGAATTATTCTTTTTAAATCATATATCGTTTTCAAATAACTCAATTTTCAATTTTGAGAAACCCAAAAATAATTGGATAACTTAAATATTTCATTGATAACATTCTCATTAACCTTAATTAAACTAATTCTAATTAAGTAAATTTATTAATTTTAAATATAAAACTATATCATTTATTTAAAATTTTATTAACTTGAATAATCAAATAAATAAAATTTCATTAATATAATTAATATTTAGAAATTACTAATATTTAATATTAATAACTTATATTAACATTATACATAAAATCAAATTACAAAATTTGATTCATAACATATACTTATACCAATATCAATATTAAATAAGCAAAGTGTAACATACTTTGCTTCTGCGGTTTGCACAATATCATCGTCATTGTTTTATGTGATAGTTTCATGCAGGCCTATTGATGTAGGCCTATAACAACAAGTTGTCATAGTGTCGTCGGCATTTTTTCATATTCGATGGGGTGGGGGTATGGGTTCGTCCCTCCCCACCCCTCTTTATTTGCAATATTTTTAAAAACAAAAAAAATAAAATTATAACATTTTTAAAATGAACATTTTTGAAATATATATATATATATATATATATTAAAGAAAATAAAATGTTTCCTCAAAATGTTTTCACATATAATTGTTTTATAAACAATTTTATTTGCAAGGACAATGATCTTTTACTATAACATTTTCCACATCATTTTTTTTTAAATAAAGACTTTTATTGATAAAGATCTCAGCCTATAAATATATCTACAGGTTTCCTCAAAGATTTATATATTGAGATCAAGACCAATTCAGAGGCATGCAACATATCCCTTTTGAATTTATCCATTTATTCCCTTTAATAAGATTTGTCCATAAGAATTTAAACCCTAGCCCAATAAATTCCTTAGATCTACGCATTATGTGGTTTCCTTTTTAAATATCCATGACAAGAATGTGTATAACTAAAACATTCAACACATGAAATCCTAAAAAAGCATTCAAAAAACACAAAGAAGACAGGAAGTGGAAGAAGGGAAATAACATATGCAAAATCATGAGTGTCTACTTGGACACTAATGCTGATTCACTTCTCCTCAGAATGTATAGAGAAAAGTCCCTTCCTTCTCCAACGTTCGCAGATCCACCAAAAAAATGCTCCCTAAGCTACTAAGAGTGCCTGAATATAAGGACCTCTCTGGAAGCACCTAGAATGTCTCTAGAAATAACCAGAAGATAAGATAAGCATTGACAACTAAGCATGAACCTTTTCCAACCTTCTAGATGAGTCACAAGGTTGTAGACACCATCTGCTTAATTTGTTCGCTAACTCCTGTGTTGTAGACATACATGCATAAAAGAGGTGCGCATACTCCTAGTTAGATTTATGACTTTTATTTTAATTCTTTTTTAAAAATTATTATTATTTTATTTATTATTTTATTATTATTATTATTATTTTATTTCTTTTATTTAATTCTTTTATTTAATTAATTACCCATTTAATTAATTAAAATCAAATATCAAAATATCATAATATTAGATTAATTTTTTCCAAAATAATTAAATTTTTAATTTTAGAGTTAATTAATAGAAAATTCACCAAAGAACTCCAAAATAAAATATGAAAACCCATCATAGAACAATCCATACAAATTCGGTCTAAGGGGTTAAAATCATGAATTACATCGTCCGACGCAATTGGAAGGTAACACATCTCAGATACTTGTCCTACCTTTCTAGGACAAATGGTTTAAGGGTTTAGGATTTAGACTTGAGGATTTATCTCCCCTCTCTTGCCATTGAGATAGTGTGATAGGGTACGCTCATCCTGGCATTTCACGAAAGTCAATACTCGGTACCTACAACCTGCATAAAATCCATGCATGTGCATACACAATATATATATGCTAAGCTAAATAGGCAATGGCAAGAAGTGGTGCATCATGTAGATCCTGACTAGCAGGTGACTATGACTCCCTTCCTTAACCACATCAAAAATGCCATACAAAAAGAAAACAAATACGCACACCATACACATGCAATATGGGGTAAGTATCCATAAGACAACACACACATATAATAATCCATTTAGTTAAACATCATCAAAAATTGAGAATGATGTAATAATCATCATGCATACATGAAATGTAGAGTCTAAGTAATCTCATCATATATCAATTGAATCTATAACACAATATCTGATAGTCTCAAAAAAATGCTACTAACCATCAACATAAAATTGACCTAATAGAGTTCGGCAATGACATCAACAATGTAACTAGAAAAATGTAATCTAGGGTAGGCACTACACTTCCTCATGAAGAGGATGTTATTCATGGAGTTTATCTCCATTTTCAATTGACTTGACTCATCTTGATCTTTTACCTCATGGTAAGGATATTTCTCTTGAAAACATTTTTACACCATGTTGGAGTTCTTATTTGAAGGCAATAAGTTGTTACACTCATAATCCTTCCCTCTAGTACCTAATATAAAATATCTTTGGTAAATTATGATCTTCAATTGATCTTAAGCTTGAGTCACATGTTCTATTGATTTATCTCTATTTATGTCATATTTCTTTAATATATTTACTAATGTGATAATACTCTGGCTACTTCATATCTTATATCGTGAGTCATGCAAGTTATGGAGTCGAGACCCATTAACTTGTAGTGGGGTGATTTATTAGTGGATTTTCTATATCTGTGTGATTTATATAATATTGATGCAAGTTTCATTAGTTGGTCTTGTCTATAATCATTTTTGTCTTAGTATATTGCCTCCATGAGATCATTAATCAATTCTATCATATCTAACTTGTTCATTTTTGATATTTTGATAATATGATTTATCTTCATATCAGGTTGGCTTCATTGTTTTGTGGTGACAAGTTGTATTTATATTTATCACTCTATCCTAGTTTACTCTATGAGAGTTTCTTTATTGTTTTAATATCTCAAAATATTTTCTAACTTGAATATATGGTGAAATTATCCTTGTGGGTCATTTCATTGCTTCTTGTTTCTATTTTTTTGGTGATCCATCAAGGAACATGTAAGACATCAATTTTTTTACACATCCTATGCATCATGAATCCACTTGAAGATGTAGATAGACTTTTTTTTGAACACATTCAAAGGACCCATTAACTTTTATTGGCTCTAAGAAGATGCATGTATAAAATATACCCATACTAACAAAAGACCTTATGCACACTTGAAGACATTTCAATTTCTTCCTTATTTTGAAGATCAAGTTACAGATTTCTGTAAATTGGGTTCAATACCCCTTTTTGTAATCTCCCCAAGTAAATATTAAATGGGGGAGTTAGAAATAGTAATCTTTTCTTCATTGTATATATTTATTTAATTGGGATAAACCAAGGTATCCCTTGAGTATTTTTGTCCTCTAGTCCAAGTGTGAGGACATGTCACTTCTTTTTCCTCTTGTGCATGTGTAATAACATTTTATTTTTGTATGTGGATGTGTAATCTCAAAGACAGGAACCAGATGGAGGAAGATGATAAACAGAACAGAGACAAAGATAGGCTGGATGTGGATAAAGCCAAGGACAACACTATGGAGCAGGATTTGATGAATGCCCAGGATCATAAGGCAGAAGAGCAACAAGAGTGCGTCGAAGCTGCCCGGACCATGCTCGAGATGGAGAAGTAGTCTGCTAGGTTGGGTCTCTGTCCTTTGGTTTTTGTTTCTCCTGGCTTTGGCTTTTTGTCTAGTCTCTATTTTTCTGGTTGGTTCTCTGGCCTTTTTAGTGGGCAGTTGTTTCGGGCTGGGCCTTTGGGCTTATTTTCAGCCGTAAGGCTTATGTTTTGGCTGGGCATTTTTTCGCTTATTTTTAGCCTTTATTGTTGTTAAACTTATGGGTTTCAGGACCCCTTAAAACCTGTTTACCTTATCAAAAACATTTTATTTTTGTATTTCCTTTAATAAAAAAGTTAGTTTATCCTCCTTAAGAGGATTTTGACACTTGGCACATACACTAATGAATATGGCATTCATACATATGGTAGTTACTAAATAACTCCTATATTTTTCTCTATTGAAGAGATAATCCTCTCTCATTCTAATAATAACACCCACACACACAATATTGTTCTTATAATGAGTTTATGGTTCTCTCTCTCTCTCTCTCTCTCTCTCTCTCTCTCTCTCTCTCTCTCTCTCTCTCTCTCTCGCTAGGATTTTCCTCATTCATAGTAATTAGTTATGTGGAATTTTTCTTTGTTTTTCCCCTTCAAAAATATTTTGTCTCATTGTGTTGATCTTTGGAATAACTTGAAAGCTTTTGAGATTTATGGTAACAATCTTCTTAACATAGATATGTTGGATTATTTCCTTTGATATTTCTTATTTTGAATATTTCTTTCAAAAAGTTTATAAGTTTATCACTATAAATTATTCTTGTCTTTTTAGTGGAAGGAAGTAAGAAATAACAAAATATTTACTAATCGATTTTGATACAAAATTAGAATTATTTACATGTACCAATGATTATTTTTAGATATTGTGAAAAGTCATAGAAGGTATTTGTCATCTTTTCCATTTGTTATTATAAGTAGGAAGAAAATTGAACACAATAAGTATGCAAGGTTAAAGAAAGGATTGGTATTTTCTTGAACAAAATTCTTGATGAGAATAGATTGAGAAGGAAGTAGTTTTGTGATTGAAAAAAAAATTGTAATTTGTAATGTATGAAAATAGACTAACCCTCTAGAACTATTAAATTATATAATAATATATCTTAATGTAACTTTAGAACTAAATAACATTTAATTTCAATAATTATTATAAAGGAAACAAGGAATGATAAAGAAAATGGTTAAGATAAAAAATTATTAAGATACCTTCCTTAGAATAAAAACATCATTCAAACATTAACATAATTTTATAATAAAAAACAAGGAAACAATAAAACTAGTAGATATGAATTATAATATCCTAATGGTTTCCTAGAGTGATATCTTAATTAGATTCATGTTATATACTAATAAAAATCCATGAGTTTGCATCATGTTTGCTATGTGAATAGTGAAAAGAATAAGGAACCGTGAGACAAGAAGAAGCTACACTTCAGATATCGAGGTTTCCACATCAAGAATATAATCAAAATAGCTTGTATAAGCTAGATTTAAAATTATTTTAATCACATGTTTAATAGTTGTAAAATAATGGCGTTGGTGCTCTACGGTGTGGAGCATTTTGAAAACAAGTGACGTTACCACTTTTATTAAGCAACTTCATGAGTGGAAACCCTCTGTTACGTATAGTATGGTCAAGAGATGGAATGATGGGCCTATTAAGATTAATGGAGTGGATGTCACAATTATGGAAATTCTCAAAAGATAGGACCAAAATGTAAATCTTGAGGTTTGGTTTTCATCACCTGGTGTTCGCCTGTTCTTTTTTAGGCTATCCCTTTTTGTTTGAATCTTTTGGCCTTTTTGTCCTATTGTCCTTTGTAGTTTGACACGGTTCAGGACTAATTGTCTATTTCTTTTATAACCATGGGGTTTTAGGCACCTGTTCAAAACTTGTTTTGGTGGTAGCAATGTACTATGTTATCCGTGAGGCCACCCTAGTCACCTTGTTTTGGTTGGTGACCTATTTCATCCTTGGGCTATTGTATTTTTTGTGTGGGCTCCATTAAAAATAATTCTATTTGTAATTTTTTTCAGGCACCCTTAAAACTTGTTTTCCTTAATAAAAAATAGTTGTAAAATAGTTACTCTATAAAAAGAAGGTATGCCTTCTAAAGTCCCCATAAAATTGTAGGGGCATGTGTATTTTCTAGAATAGGACTTTGGTCCTGAGAAATATTAGGAGTTTTTTTTCTTATTCTTTTTCCCCAAAGGCTGCACTTTAAATAGGGTAAAAAAAAAAAGATGTAAACTTGATTTGAAATATAATATATATAAGGCATTTGCCTTATATTTAAACAAAACAAAAATAAAGTAACCCTTAGAACATTATTTTTATTAAATACAAAGGAAGTGGGTGCTTCTTATTTTGGGAAGTGGATACTTCTTGTTTTGTGAAGTGGACACTTCGAGAGATAGGGATAGGTGTTCCTTGGAGTTGTAGCTCCTAAATGAAAAAGGGTGTCGGTGCTTCCTAGAGTTGTAGCTTTGAAGTTAATTTCCTCAAAGGCATAATAAATGGATTTAAGAAAAAAAAAATTCACCGCAAAGGATTTCCTACTATAAATATGGTACTCATGATTTGAGTGTCTATATTTATCTTTATTGTTCATTGTATTTTTGCATCTAAAGCACACATGATTAATGATGTTAAAGTAATAAGTGTGTATACATCATATTCATTTTACATCCTTCTCTCATCCTGATGGTGGATCATAGAGTGTGATTTGAAATGTGGATGTTAAAAAAGCATATGCAATCAAATCTAGAAGAAAAAATCTTTAGAAGCAGATTGTAGATTGATCCTAGTATTCTAAAAATTTATTGACCATAATCATTTGGTCATACTTCATTAAAAAAATCATTTTGAAATCGATGAAAATTATTAATCTGGTTCCATTTTTTCTCTATTCTAAACCAAATATGCTTGCACATTATCAAATTAGTCTATCCCTTTTATAGGTTTTGGGTTTTGAAAAACTCTACAAAATATATTTTGTGAGAATAATCCTTAACTTTTGATTACATAAAGATAGGTTTTCAAGGTCCTGAGACCTTGTACAAAGTATCATAGAAACAAGAGCAGACAAGCTCAAAAAATAGAAGGCCTCATAGCCAAAAAGGAATAGACAAGACAAGCCAAAAAAGAGAGGCTAGAATACAACTATGCACAAAAAAACAACAAAAGGAAAGCAAAAGGACAACCCTAGGACAGCTACAAAGTCTTCAAAAGATTTTTTTGTTGGTCTGCTAGTATGTTCATATTTTCTGTAGATGCTTTCATATCATCCAACTCTTTTGCTTCTACACCCTCATTCTTCTTGGAATTATCCCTTGTACTCTTTCTCAAACCTTGGACTTCTTTCATAGCTTTAGAGTCTTTGCCTTTACCCTGTTCAAGCTTGTTCAATAGGGTGTTAAAGTTGTTAGCCACAGTCTTCAAGATAGTGCAGTTCTGATCAACCAATTTCTTACCATTTTCTTCAAGTTACCCACTCTAGTATCCAGACTATCCAATCTTTTTTGAAGATCTTTTCCTAGCTGATCTAAATTTTGCAATATTGGCTTCAAGTGGTGGCACATGTTTCATCAAATTATCTACCTCTTTAGCATTGCTTATAACCTCAAAAAGTCTCTCAATGTGTTGACCCAATGTTCTCCCCCCCCTTGTCGTCTTGTTGAGCTGATCAAAATCCCTCAAGATATCCTGCGTTTGCTACTTTAGAGTGCCAATATCCTTCATCATTATCCTTGGGTTACCAAAAATTCTCTTTAGAAAACCTTGGTCTTCCTCATCCCTGTTGTGCTCAAGGTAGTCCTCATGCCTCCCCTATTTGTTCCTATCCAACTCCATCTCCTTAAGTTCTTTCTCAAATCCACATCTTGAGCAAGCACTTTTTTCCTTTTTCTTTCCACCCTCTTAATTAAGAGTTCATCATCAGAGGGGACACAATCCATTTCAACAGTATTCCCCTTGTTTCCTGAAACCTCACCTGAGAATAATCCCTAAGTTATACAAAATATAACTTCTCTTTTTATAATTGTATTCAAAGTATTAGTTTGTTTTTATTTTTTCATTTTATGAGCCAAAAATATTTAGATAAATATAAACTTAGCATATTTCTTATATAAGTCTTTTGGTAATAAAAACTTTGCAAGAGCTACTTGTTGAGAAAAAATTTCAGGTTTATTTTGTAAAGCTTTTATTTTTGAAATCTACTAAAAATATTTTTGTGCATGCATCATCATAAATTGTAGCACTTAAGTGGTTTACAACTTCATGATTGTTTAACACTTGCCTTAGTATTCTTTCAATATAGTTTCCACATAGAACTTCATAAGTACACTATTTGACTACCTAAACTACAATATGGGGCCTTTATCCCTTCAATATTTTTGAAATTTGAGGGAGGCCCATATTTCTAAATATTATTCTTCATTTCTTCTCAAAACAAGTAATCCATTTCATCTCCTAGACCCTATTTTACCATTTCTAGCATCAATGTTTATCGATGTCTCCAAATTGAATACAAAATATTTTCCTACATCTACTGAGTATCGAGGATGTACAATTTTAGTTTAAGTAAAAAATAGAAGATATAGAATGACTCATCATAGAATGGTCATTCCTTTTGCACCCCACATTTTTAGCCCAAATTTGAATTGGGTCCCTATCTTGGTGAACCAGTGAAGGAATAAGATAAATACTCATCTTTAATGATTATATCTCCTAATTTCTTATATAATTTATCCTCACACTTTATTTTGGTAAGATGTGTTGGTCTTGTTTTTCACCATTTATATTTTGTTGCACCCAGTAGTGAAAAACCCTAAATTTGTGTTTAAAAAATCTTGAAATTAGGTCAAGACCTTTGGTAAGAATTTATTGAAAACCCTAAACCCTTTTCTTTCCCTAATCCTTGAAAATTTTGAAAATATTATTTCAAATAAAATAGTTGGGACAAGCTTAATTATAAGTCTTCTTTTTGCAAGGATTACTTTATTATTTTTTATGAGTTGAATCTTTAATTTGCTAGGCTTGCCTTTAACCGTAGTTATCTTTCTTATTTGTTTCATGAAACATTTTAACTGTGGCAATTTTTTTTGATTAACCATTGATCTTGGCAAGATCTACGATTAGTGCATTCTCGCATTGAGAAAATGCATGAACTTTAAGTAAAGTGGGCAAGTGCCTTTGTGCCATGCAACCCTTGTTGACAGTAGATATTCAATGCACTGCAAAGACCAAAATTTGTTAGATTTCATCAAACCTTTTTTAAAGAAGTCAATAACTATTAGTGCACATTCTAAATTCTATGATGTTATTGGCTGGCTCATTTAATGGGGTTTCTTTGCATTCAATCTTGAGACACTATTGATCTTGGTGAGATCAACGGATAACACTTTACCATTATAAGAAAATGCACAATAGTTATCTAAAGTAGGGAAGCACCAATATAAAAAATGGCACATGGTGACATCATGGAACCACTTTGCTCAAGTATAATAATGAAGTCTCTACCATGGTAGTTGTCAAACATGTTAATGCATAAAGGAAGCATTTCATTGGCAAGTCCTACTGACTGGGTCCTAAAGGGACGTGATTTTATTACATCGTCGATCAAAAGTGAGATCTATAGTTAACACATGCCCGCATTGAGAAAATGCATGAAATTTAAGCAATGTGGCTAAGCACCTATGCATTGCGTGGTATAGTGGGACCAAGTTATAAAGAAGTAGTTGAGTCATGCTAGGTTGGAAGGATTTGATGAGTCAGAGCATAGTAATTGGCAAAGAATGACATGTATGTGCCAAGTTAGAAATGATTATGTCATGGGCCTACTTTTCAAATAAAGTTTATTAATAAGGTATTGCATTTTTCTATGATCAGTGATCTTGGTGACATCAATGATCGACACTTCACCGCAATGAAAAGATGCAAGGAAATTACTTAAAGTGAGGAAGCACCCATTTAGCATGTGGCCAAGACTTTAAAACTTTAAAAAGGATTTTCTTCTTTCAAATAAAACCATCAAATGCTATGAGATCGATGGGTGAAATTCAAATCTAAAGCACGATGTGAAAATTAATGGCTAAGGAACATAAATGTGCTTAGAGTTCTTTTGTATGATATTAATACTATAGTATAACTTGCAAAATTCACCATTACTGAACCACATAATCACAAATTTCTTAAGAGCACAAGGGTTTTCGGAGCTAGGGCGAAAGATTTCGTAGGTTTTTCAATGATTTAAAGAGCAATTGATAGAGCGAAGGAAGCATAATTCAACATGTAAGTGATCTATAACTATTAAAAATCAAGAAATTAGAATTGTGTGAAGTTGAATTTTTCAAAAAATGCCTCGACAAAAGGAATTTTCAAGCCATACTGATTATCTTAAAAGATTTGTCCATGATGATTTCCTTAAACAATTTCCTTTATCTATACATGAGCTAAAAAAAGGTAGAGAGCTTATCCCAAATAACCCTAGGTGATAGAGCCAATTGGGTGAGAGATGCTTAGGTTTTTGTAGGAGGTTTAGAATTATTTTTAAAATAGTTTGCTAAATGCAACCTAGACACTCCTTTGAGTAATGTTTGGGAGTTTGATATTAGTAAATTAGTAGTTCTTGGGGTTTTCTTTGACAGTGATCTATTGTCTAATATGGCCAAGAAATATGACCATATCACTAGAATTGTAAAGAATCATGCTAGAGACAATCTTTTTAGGGTTTCACCTACACTGATCAATGAGGTTTTTAAACTCAACCCTAACCATGTAATTCATGAGCCTATTGATATGGATGATCGTCAAGCAAGGTATGATGTACATAGAGTATATTTGAGAGTAGGGCCATTCCAATAGCATATTGCTAAGATTGGGTCGCTACCCTTGTTTACACCAAGCACCCTAGAGCCACTGATGAAGAAATACTTCAATCCTAGAGCCCAAGCTTTATATTTTACTCTCTACAAGATATTTGGGATGGATGAGGAAGAATATATCCAAGGTTCTATTATTCTTATTATGGCTTAGATATTGCAGTTTGGAATGAGCACCATTCTTGATTTTGTCGCTTTCCTTGTAGAAGGAATTCATAATGGTTTGATGGGAATATCTCAAGGTAAGGTAAATAGACCTTTTTTCTATTACTTCATTTTGATGCACATATGTCTCTATAGTGGAGTTGGAGCTAGAAAATGATGGTGGGAAGCCACTAGTCTAGCTATGGAGTGCTGATATGACTTGGGAAGCTAGGGATGCCAGCTAAGTCAGATTTTATAGATATTTTGCATCAAGGCTCAGATTGATCCTGAGAAGGGATAGCCCAAGAATTCAATAGCCTTTACTAGAATTAATCAGACCTAAGGACCATGATAAGGGACTTCTAGTCAATCATAATTGGGGGATATAATCTTGATACAATGTCTCTATTGTGATAAGAGTTTATGGCTTTTTAGGAAAACCTCATGTTTTACCTTTACACATACCTCTAAAGATAAGAATTGTAGAATTACTATGGAAAATTGGAACCATTGAAGAAAGGGATATGATTGGCAAAGGTAAAGGCACTTTCTTTCCTATTGTCACTATGGCTCATGATTTTGTCTTTGTAAGAAAAGGATGGAGAAATATCAGTTTATTTTTGAATAGATATCACATGGTAGAATCCCATGCAAGATATATTCATCTAGAAAGGTTCTATGACCTTCTAAGGGAGAGAAAAAAAGCTAAGGTTATTACACAACACGTATACTTCCCTGAAGATGTTATTAGAAATATTTTTTCATTACATGAACAAAAAGTTAGAAAAGAAAAATGGATAGTATTCAGTAAAGTCTTAGAATTCATTAATGCTTTTGACCTTGATTATAATCCCTTGAAAGATATGAAGTATTGGGGGGCCAGAATGAATATATTAATGAATAATTTTATTGTAATTATGCAAAATATGAATGAGAAGAAGGCTACCTATGTTAAAGCATATTCTTATAAAGAAGTAGAGGTGGAGAAAAGGACAAATAGTTGAATGATGGTTGCTTCAGGCCAGTATACATTATAGAGGAGGGCAAGATATATTGTGGTTCAAAATATATGACATGTTTCCCCTCACAAAAGGCCAAGACTAGAGAGTCCACTTGCCACCAGTGCACCCAAAAGGCAGAAACTAGAATAGGGATCCTCTTCTCATGTGGAAGAGTATTCACCAACTCAAACCCACTCCGAATAGAAGATGAAGCAACTTTAAGATAAAATTTAAGACAAATGGGTGGGGAAGGAGATATAGTTGTTACTACTATTGATATGGAAAGAGGAGTGCCTGAGGAGCCTCTTGTGCCATCCTTTGACCTCACTATTGCTAATTACAGAGGTAAGGAAATTGATCCTATCAATGCATAAGCATCCCAAAAATCCCTAGATGATGAAAATTTTGTTAAATTTAGGGCCTTTGCACAATTTTTGTGGAGGAAGAATATGAGCAACATTGAGGAGAAATGTAAAGCAATAAAAATAGAGAAACCAAAAAAATTGGACTCTGAAATTCAAGAAGAGGAGAAAGCTAAATTTTTGGAAGATTCTGCTCATTTATCACCTGAGGCCAGGAGATAGTTAGTCAAAGAATCAAGAGTTTTGGTTTTTCTAGAGTGGTACATAGCTAATGCTATGATTTTTTATTATATTAGAAAAGAGAAAAATGTGTAATATAAGACTGAAGAAGAAATTCTACAAGCACATAGAGGGGTACAATTTAGTAATGATCAACAAGCCCTAGTCATTTGGTCCATTGAAAAAAGAAACAAGACCAGGATGTAGGAAATTTCAAGTGCTGAACATATTGGTACCCTTATAGTATACAGAGCTAATGAAGTGGAGATGTCACCAAGATGGCTCAAGAGATGTTATCCTTTAGGAGTGTAGTAGCTGATAAAGAGAAGGGTAAATTCATAGAACTCAATGCTAAATTTGAAGAAATACTCAAGGCATATGAGGAGAGAGGAAATAGAATACAAATACTTGAAAACCAAGTATCCCAAATGGACAAACAACTTAGAAAAAGGAAAGTTAGGAAGTCCAGTAGACCAAGAATTGCATACCCCCCTCATCCCCTAGTTGAGCCATTCAAATTCACCCCCATTGTTGAGTTACTAGATACCCTAAAGAGGCTAGAGTTCTATACTATAGAGGAGTTTGATGAGCAAAAGAACAAATTATATGAAATGTAGATTGAACTAAATAATCAGTATGAAGAAAAACTTAGGCAAACAATCTTGTACTTGATGAATAAGATTAACTGGCCAATTTTCTATGATCATTTGGTGGGGATCCTTAATACGTGGGAGGAGATAAAGAGTGTTGAAGACACCCTGAAGCCCATTGTACAAAAGTGGAATGCAAGAAGCAATGATATCACCCTCATGTGTATCTCCATTGTTCATCTATCATCTAAGAAGAAAAAAAAAAACTTTTGATATAACTAGTAATTTGTCTAAGTTTGATGAAAGAAGGGTCTCTATTCAAAAGAGAATAATGATTTGTCTTTCCAAATACTCAAGAGAGAAATTTGATCTCTTTCTTGATGCACTTAAAAAGATTAATAAAATAAAAGGAAAAGAAGAATGGGGGAAAGAAATAGATGATCTCTTATGCCATAGAATGAATGAGGTTATTAATGAAAAAGGACATGTATTGTGGGAAATGACTAATAAAGAAAATGTCAAAGTACAATTGTTTTATAATAATATTAGAAAGGATTTTGTTGAAATAAAAAAAATAGGAGACTTTGTGATTAAAAGGCAGCAGGAGATCTTGAATTTTGATTGGTCTAATGATACTATTTTCAATAAATGGAAGGAAGAACTTTTGTCATTAGAACATGTAAGGTAGGACAAAGAGGAGCAACCAATTCAAGAAGAAAGCATCGTGGTATTAGTTGATGATGTGGTAGAAGAGGATTCACAGACAACTATTGTTTTGATAGCTCATGATGGTGATAGTGAAGAGCCACAAACTGAAGTAAAGCTATAGATAGTAAAGCAAAATTCATCATTGGCAAGCCTAATGTCTATATACTTTGATGAATCAGAGTGATAAAGAAGCCTATCATAGAGTTTGTAATATCTTAAAAGATGTAAACAAAAAATAGCCCCACCAAAGGAATATCATGATAAAAAATCTTTTATGTTACACAAAATTTTGTCTTTTATGACAACAACAATTGTAAAAATCTTTTTTCTATAGGATAACTGTCATTTCTCTAAGCCTAAAGCTTGTTGCATCTCACACTATATAAGTGAGATCCCAAGGTTAGAGAAGGGTCCGAGAATTTGTATAATTTTTGCTTTGTTCAAGAAAAGTACAGTCGGTCCACATGTGTGTAATTATTTGGAGTTTACCTTTAAGTTTTGCATTCTCTGATGTTTATATATCCATGACAGAATCAACAAGGTATTTAGATTTTCATTGAGTTCCCACTGGTTATTGTATCAATCTATTCAAAGGATAATACAAAAGGGTACTTACACTATATCTGTCTTATCAATTTCTATTTCTATTTCCACTTTATGAGTTTGTTTATTTTGAGATCAGTTAAATAAGGTTCAATTGATTGAATCAATCTAGATAGGTTTTAAACTAATTCTATTGTAGCTTTTGATTCAAGGAATTAAGGAAGTGCTTCAATAAGTCAATAGGATCTATGAGTTTATAGAAGGGATATTTCATAAGAATGGGAATTGGTGATTACAATTGATAAATTCATTTACAAGTTATTTGAATTAGATCCCCTACTAATAGTTGACTCTATGTAACAATGGATAAGGCACTAATCATATAAGTCAGAGAAAAATTAAAGTAAATTATGTTGCACATATCTAATTTATATTCATATCTAAATTAGTCAAATATTGTATCAAGTGTATAAGGGTGGTCATCATCTATGTGTGGAAATTCATGAAGTATTATTAGTTATTGTAGTTCATATTTGTTTTACATATATCAGAGAAAATGGACCATATCTATTGTTTCTAGGGATTAAGGGTAAGAGTCAAAAAAATTAATTAAATCCCTAAGGTACTCCCACCTTGGTTTTGCAGAGCCAAAAGTGTAGGAAGCATTGTGCTTCATGTTGTTGACCTAGAGATATAGTGTATTATACTGATCATGAACATTGGCTACCTCTAGGTGTAATACATTTTGTTGTCTACTGGTAATAATAATAATTGTTAAATCAAGAGCCAACTAGATGAAAGAGAAATTACAAGGTTGGAGCCCCAATTTGAAGATATCCCATGAAGTGAGGACTTGTGAGTCAAGGCTACATCAATACTTTATCAAGCATTCAAATCATTTTTCAATATCATAGAGAAACAAAAGGATTGTGATGATGACTAGGATATCATTAAATGTTGATTTGTTCTGTCCTTCCTTTATGGATTTGGTTTTGACTTCTTATCTTTAAATCTACATGTGCTCAAGGTATTCAATATTTACATAATTAGAAGAAAAAAATGATTTCATATTTACATAGGGTTTACTATATCACACTATGGTGGATCTTTACATTACATTTATGTATCTTATCTCATTGAAATTTAGACATACTCTATTGTTGAAAAAATAGATGCAGTAACTGAGAGGGGAGGGGTGAATCAGTTACCACAAAATTTTTTCTTACAGATCCTTAGATGTCTTAAAATACTGCTGCTGTTGATACTCGGTACACAAATAAATGTTGAAACTAGATACATGTTCTGTTAACTTTATTAAGCCTTTAAAGTGTTTAAAATGCATGCATAAAGAAATAACATGAACACAAGAGACACCAAATTTAACGTGGAAACCCAATTTTGGGAAAAACCACCAAGTAACTAGTTACCAATTTTCACTCTTCTGAAGTGAGCCCTGTTAGGAGCCAACCCTGTTAAAGGTTACAAAACACACTGTCAGGTGTGACCCTGTTAGAGGATTTGATCACCTTGTTAGAAGTGGCCTTGTGAGAGGTCTTTAAAACAATTCAACTGAATTGTCACCTTGTTAGAGGATTTACAAAATGACTGTCAAACCAACTCTATTAACAAATTTTGAGTCACTGTTACAATGATTAGAAAGCAACAATGAAGTGATCTGAGATATATGCAACTTATCTTTGCTGAATACAGATCTCTGTTCTGCCTCATTAAATCCTCACTGATTGAATGCAACTTTGCAGCTTCATAGGGATGACAAATTCTTCCTCAACATTCGCTCATGTATTTTCTTATTCATACATTCACACTTTTATGCATCCATGTACTTCCTTACTTTTGAATTCACAACTTGACCTTTCATATATACTTTACAGATTGTCAAGTCAGCTCAATTACAAGTTTACAAAAAAAATAAAAAAAAATCAGTCGGCTACACAAAACAATTAAACTTAATTCTTTGGAATCATAAAATTCTTTCCTGCCCAACCTAGCTCGGTGACTACTGCTTCAAAATGGTTTCCCCGTGTTAACCAAGTGAAGCTCAATAAACATTGTAGACCTTACAACTTCCTTCAGAGATCGATTTAATTTGGTAAATACTAACCTTCCTTTGTTTACCGAGTGAGCTCGATAAAAGATAACATTTCTTTGCTTACCGAGTGAGCTCGATAAAAGCTAACTTGCCTTTGCTTACCGAGCTAACTTGCCTTTGCTTACCGAGTGAGCTTGGTAAAAGCTAACTTGCCTTTGCAATGTTCAGGAATGCTCGGTAGTCACTATAAATTGCTTTGCTAACCATCTGAGCTTGGTAGACTCTGTCTGATGACTGATATGACATTTGTGTAACATCAAAGACAATACACAATTAACAATTGTATCCAACAATCTCCCTCTTTGGCATTGATGGAAACACAACATGTCATATCAGAAATAAAATTTGAAAGCAAGTCTTTCACTTGTATGGCAACACAATATGTCAATATAACAATTCTCCCTCTAAGATAGAAAACTCTTCCTCTTACAATAATATCCTTCTGTGAAGAAATTGCATAAAAAACTCTTTTGAACAAATTTCAGAGAGATATGATAGTAGTAAACTCTCCCTCTTTGACAACACATGCCAAAGAAAACTCAAATTCAAATGAATTTCAGTGTAAATTTAGTATTGATTCATATGCAATGTTTCCTGATTATGCTGCATCTACTAATAGATCTTCAATCTGGTATGAGTTGATGCATCACTAAAACTTTATTTTAGTGAACTTTAGATAGGGGAGTGACCCCTACCTTACCTCTTAGATACAAGAATGCATCCTTAGGTAATGGTTTTGTGAATATGTCAGCAATTTGGTCCTTTGTATGAATATATTCCAATCTAATATCCTTATGTTGCACCAATTCTTTGACAAAATGATATTTTATTGCAATATGCTTTGTTTTGGAATGCATCACTGGATTCTTAGATATGTTGATTGCACTTGTATTATCACAAAACATAACAACTAGTTCTTTGATTTCCATCTTCATGCCTTCCAACAACTGTTTAAACCAAACAATGTTAGAATAGTTTACTGCTGCATCAACATACTCTGCCTCTGCTGTTGATTGAGGTGTACAATTCTGCTTTTTGCTTGTCCAAGAAACCAACCTTTTTCCAAGAAAGAATGCACCTCCACTTGTACTTTTTCTGTCATCAAGGTTTCCTGCCCAATCAACATTAGTAAATACTTTCAAATCCAAATTTCCTCCAAACTTATACCATAAACCATACTCTTTAGTTCCTTTCAAATATCTCATTATTCTTTTGATTGCCATCAAGTGGTTTTCTCTTGGTTTTGCTGAAAATCTTGCTACAATACCAACTGCAAGGGCAATAGCTGGTCTAGTATGAACTACATACTACAATTTTCCAATCATAGATCTATACAATGTTTGATCTACTTCCTTTGATTCCTCTTCCTTGGTAAGTTTTAATCCGGTACACATAGGAGTCCCAACTGTTTTACAATCTTCCATTCCAAACTTTTTCAATATCTCTTTGATGTACTTTGATTGAGTAATGTAGATACCATTTTTATTCTATTGAATTTGAAGACCAACAAAGAATTTGATCTCACCAAACATAGACATTTCAAATTCCTTGTTCATTTGTTCTGAGAATTCTTTGCACAGATCATCATTCCCTGTGAAAACAGTATCATCTACAAATATTTCTGCCAAGACAATCTTATTATTTGGTTTTTCTTTAATATACAAGCTACTGTTATCATTAGTTCTTTGAAAACCAATCTGAATAAGATATTTATGCAATCTTTCATACCATGCTCTAGGGGCTTGTTTCAGACCGTACAATGCCTTGTGTAATTTGCAGACCATGTTCTTCTTATCTGGATTAACAAAACCTTCAGGTTGTTCAATGTAGACTTCTTCATCAAGTATACCATTGAGGAATGCTGATTTGACATCCATCTGATAAAATTTGAATTCCTTGTGAGTAGCATATACTAGTAAGGTTTTGACTCCTTCCAATCTTGCAATAGGAGAAAAAGTTTCTCCATAGTCTATTCCTTCTTCTTGAGTATATCCTTTGCATACTAGTCTAGCTTTGTTTCTTGATACCTTACCATCTTCATCCAACTTGTTTCTAAATACCCACTTAGTTCCAATCACATTTTTGTCTTTAGGTCTGGGTACAAGAGTCCATGACTTGTTTTTCTCTATTTTCTCTATTTCTTCATTCATAGCCTCAATCCAACTATCATTTTCCAATGCATCTTTGACATTTCTAGGTTCAAAATCAGCAAGTAAACAAGTACCTTTCAGCTTATTTCTTGTCATGGTTCCTTCAAATTTATCTCCAATGATCTGATCTACTGAATGATGTCTCCTAACATACTTAGCTAATACAGGTTCCTTTCCTTTTGAATGGATTTCATTATTATCTTTTTGCATTTCAACTTCAGGCTCTTTCTGTTCTGGCTCGATAGCTATTTGCTCGATAGATGTTTGCTCGGTAAATACTTGCTCGGTAGATACTGAATTTAACTTGGTTTGTTGTGGCTTGGTTTGAACTTCCTGTAACTCGGTTAAAGATGGCTCAGGAGTAGAAGTTTCCTTATTCTTTGATGTAACTGGTACTGTATCAAGTTCACTGAAGACAAACCTTTTATAATCTTCTGGTTCCCTTTTGCTTTCTTCTCCAGTCCTTTCTGCAAACTCATCAACTTACACATGTATACTTTCTATGACTTTGTGATAGACAAGTTCGAACATCTATATGCCTTGTGCATGAGTATCCAAGGAATATACCTTCATCACCTTTTGCATCAAATTTGCCTTTTCTAGATTCTTTCAAAATGTAACATTTACTTCCAAATACTTTAACATAACTTACATTAGGTTTATAGCCATACCATAACTCATAGGGGGTTTTGAATGAGTCTTTCTTTAGCTGTACTCGATTCAAGGTATAGACTGCAGTGTTGATTGCTTCCTTCCAGTATTTGATAGCAATGCTCTTTTCAATCATTAATGTTCTTGCACAATCCATGATGGATCTATTTCTTCTTTTAGCTATTCCATTCTACTGGGGTGTTTCAGGTGCTGATACCTGTCTTTTGATTCCTCTTTTAATGCAAAAGTTATTGAATTCATGTGAAACGAATTCTCCACCTCTGTCTGATCTCAAGCATTTTAATCTTTTTCCTATTTCCTTTTCTACTCTGGCCAAATACCATTTGAACTTTTCAAATGCTTCTGATTTATTTCTTAGATACATGACTGTCATCATTCTTGAGTAATCATCAACAAAAAGAATGAAGAACTTTTCTCCAGTATAGCTTTCAATTCCAATGGGTCCACATAAATCAGTATGCACAATTTCTAATATGTCTTCAGACTTATAGTTTTTACTTTTAAAACTAGTCTTTCTCCTCTTTCCAATTTGACAATTTTTGCATAGACCAACCTCGAGTTTCTTTATGTTGGGAATGCCTTTTACTTTTCTGAATTTGCTTATCTTTACCAGATTATCAAAGTTTACATGACACAACCTTTTATGCCATAACCAACTTTTTTCAACTTGAGCAATGAAACATGAACATTCACCTAGTTCGAGATAGAACAAGTTACCTTTAGTTTGAGTGCCTGATCTAATAAGCTTTCCTTTCCCATCCAACAGTCTTGTTTTACCATGCATGAATTCTACTTTGATTCCATTATTGAGTAGTTGTGCCACACTTCATAGATTATGCTTTAGTCCTTCTACCCAATAGGCATTATCACATATAAGTTCTTTGGTTAGGGGAATTCTTCCTCTTCCTTTTATGCAACAAGGTTCATTATTAACAATCTTACACTGCCACCATCATAGTCTTCAAAGTATTCAAACTTAGTTTTGTCGCTAGTCATGTGATGAGAACAACCACTATCTATGATCCATGTATCATTTTTGCTCATATGAGAAATGAGTACCATTTCTTCATCATCATCAGATTCATCTTTTATAGAAATATAGACAATCTCATCTTCTTCTTCATCATTAGAGTCATTAGAATCTTTAGCCATAAAACATATTTTCTTACCTTTGTCCTTGAATGATTTGAAATCTTTCTTGCCATTCCATTTTTGATCTTTCTTTTCATCTTTATTCTACTTGTTTGGACATCTAGCAGCAATATGACCAACTTCTTCACATGAAAAATAGATTAGGAGTACTTTACCTTTGTATTTTCCTCTACCTCTAGAATATTTCCTTGCTAGAAGGGCTTCAATTACTTCAAGATCACTGCCTGAACTTTGGTTTGATTCATCTTCACTTTCTGACTAAGATTTCCTTTTGCCTTTCTCCTTGAGTGAAAGTTTGGCTTCAAATGCTGATTCAATGTTTTTGGAAGCTATGATATAGTTATCAAAGTTGTCTAGTTCAAATGCAGTCAATCTTCCAACTATAGCCTCTAGATTTATCTTATGATTTGCTTCACATCTTCTTTCTTGAATTGCAGAGACTTTGATTGCATAAATGGGAAGTAGAGTTCTGAGAACTTTGCTTATAACTATTTCTTCACGGATATCTCCTCCGAAAGCTTTGATTGCACTGACACATGCTTTAACTCTTTCAACATATTTTGCAATGTTTTCATCCTCTCTCATCCTCATTTGATCAAATTGTCCTCTTAGACTTTCTGCTTCGGCTCTTCTAACATTATCATCTCGTCCATATATCTCTTTCAACTTTTCCCACATTTCAAAGGTAGTTTTGTAGTCCTTGATATCATCAAATTTTTCATAACTCAGAGCAGATGCTATATCTATCATCATAATGTTGTGAGTCTTCTTTTCAGCAATATCATTGATAGATAGTGTACCAGTTGGTTCTACATATTTTTCATCAAGGTACTTTAGTCCTGTATCATCAATGGATGCTAGGTGAAATCTCATCAGTCCTTGCCATGCTGAGAAGTTATTTCTATTAAGTCTTGGGATTTCCCTTTTGTAAGACATCCTGATCTTTGGCTTAGATCCTTGAAATCTTATCTTGCAAGCACCAAAAGCTCTAATACCAATTGTTGGAAAAAGAGACAGAGTAACTGAGAGGGGAGGGGTGAATCAGTTACCACAAAATTTTTTCTTACAGATCCTTAGATGTCTTAAAATACTGCTGCTGCTAATACTCGGTACACAAATAAATGTTGAAACTAGACAGATGTTCTGTTAACTTTATTAAGCCTTTAAAGTGTTTAACATGCATGCATAAAGAAATAACATGAACACAAGAGACACCAGATTTAACGTGGAAACCCAATTTTGGGAAAAAATACCAAGTAACTAGTTGCCAATTTTCACTCTTCTGAAGTGAGCCCTGTTAGAAGCCAACCCTGTTAAAGGTTACAAAACACACTATTAGGTGTGACCCTATTAGAGGATTTGATCACCTTGTTAGAAGTAGCCTTGTGAGAGGTCTTTAAAACAATTCAACTGAATTGTCACCTTGTTAGAGGATTTACAAAATGGCTGTCAAACCAACTCTGTTAACAGATTTTGAGTCACTGTTACAATGATTAGAAAGCAACAATGAAGTGATCTGAGATATATGCAACTTATCTTTGTTGAATACAGATCTCTGTTCTACTTCATTAAATCCTCACTGATCGAATGCAACTTTGCAGCTTCATAGGGATGACAAATTCTTCCTCAACATTCGCTCATGTATTTTCTTATTCATACATTTGCACTTTTATGCATCCATGTACTTCCTTACTTTTGAATTCACAACTTGACCTTTCATATATACCTTACAGATTGTCAAGTCGGCTCAATTACAAGTTTACAACAAATAAAAATAAAAATCAGTCGGCTGCACAAAACAATTAAACTTAATTCTTTGGAATCATAAAATTCTTTGCTACCTGACCCAGCTCGGTGACTACTACTTCAAAATGGTTTCCCCGTGTTAACCAAGTGAAGCTCGGTAAACACTACAGACCTTACAACTTCTTTTGGAGATCGAGTTAATTCGATAAATACTAACCTTCCTTTGTTTACCAAATGAGCTCGGTAAAAGATAACATTTCTTTGCTTACCGAGTGAGCTCGGTAAAAGCTAACTTGCCTTTGCTTAAAGAGTGAGCTCGATAAAAGCTAACTTGCCTTTGCTTACCGAGTGAGCTCGGTAAAAGCTAACTTGCCTTTGCAATGTTCAGGAATGCTCGGTAGTCACTATAAATTGCTTTGCTAACCATCTGAGCTCGGTAGACTCTGTCTGATGACTGATATGACATTTGTGTAACATCAAAGACAATACACAATTAACAATTGTATCCAACATCTATATCTACAAGTACTACACACATTATCTATGGCATAATGACTATTCATAGAGGCTAAAATCACCAAAAGAAGGAGTTGATCAAGGAAAATCCTTAAATAGCCACCCCCCCACCAACACACACACATTTCTCATACTTATAGGTGTAGATGACCTTATATATAGATGTAAATTTTTTTGTAGAATCTTAACACTAATACAATTAGTCTGCAAGTTACTGTAGTACAAAATCATCGATAGATAATGTCCCACCTACTCAAAATAAGGGACAAAGTGACTCATATATTATGTAGCCTTCAAAAACAAATAAAATTTTGTTTAAATTTTTCAAATACAAGTCTTGGATCCTTTTTCTATCAAGTATAAAGAGTCAATGGGGGCACATAAAAAAAAAGAGTTGAGGTAGAAAATTATCCTGACAGCTACTACATCAGCCTCAAACAAAAAGAGGGGGGAACATTGTATTCCTATCACCCTATACAACTTGTACATAACCATTACATCATTGGAGCATAGACCATTACATACTTGGAGTATGTAATCTAGATATTATCCTTGGAATATATAAACAAGATTACATACAAAGGTCTCAAAAAATTAGGAACTTAAATCATTTAATTCCATCCCCCTTCATAACTACCATTATATTCATTAAGAATCCAACCATCTAACTCAGCTTCCATGTTACTAGTATTAACTCTGTCTTGTGTGTTTAAGCCCCATCCAAAGTGATCTTCTTGTGTAGGATCACTATTGTCTCTTCTTCCTAAGTTGTCAGTATGAGGATCAACATTGGGAGTGTTCACAATGTCATGCTCCACACCCTCTATATCGCTTTCATTGATGGTCAAAACACCTTCAGGTTCACTATAGCAGAAATTTCTAATATCTTTTTAAAATACAATCATGGAACCTTCTTGAATAAAGGAGATAAATATGTCCTCTAGTACATCCATATAAGTAGTCACCTATGATATTATGTAAAAAAGTGAGTTTTTGATTAAACTCGGTAAGAATACAAGGCTTGGATTGGAAAATCTCTTCATTCATTTTATTTCTAATGAACCAGAGGATTTTAGCAGTTAAAGTGAACCAAAACTCATTAAGATAAATATCAAATAAATCAAAAAAGTTAGCAATGGCATTAACGAAAGAGATATCAGGATAATCATTCCAAACAACATCATTACCAAGGAATAAAGCCCAAATCTTGGAGGCCCAAGAGAAATTAAAAAAAAATGCTCAAAAGTTTCAACATAATGAAAAATAGAACAAAAGACATCTTTTTAATGACTTTGTGATGAAAAAGACCCAACAACAAGCTTTTAAAGCAATAAAATCCATCAAATGCAATATATTTGGGGTTCAACATTAGGGTGCCAAAATAAACTCAAAACAAGGCCAATCAAAGTCCCATACTAGCCTTATATGGTTGATAATATCATCATCATCATTCAACATCTCATAGATTTTTTTATAGGAAAATTCCTTTAACAAATTCCCATTCCACCATCTAATGTGATTGTAAGAATCAAATGTAAATATGATCTTTCCAGGAAACCACTTACCCACTACTTTCTAAATAAGAGTGTAGGTCTTCTTTTGAGGTCTAGGATTGTCAAATTTGGATTTAAAATCATCCTAAGGAAGGATTCCATTGTTAACCACAATATCCTGAATGACGGATATGCCATTATTATTCCAAATTTTTGCAAAGATACATTTAGTAAGAGCTAAAGGCTTATTCCTAAAATATATGCCCCACCATATAGATCTATCTCTTATAGTATAAGTAGGGTTCTTACCAATAGCATGTCTAGAGAAGATAAGAGGTCTAACTTGGCATCATGTCTTCCAAATAGAAGAAAAATCCTTAGAACCAAAGAATTTAATATTAAAATTGTAAAACACCATGTCATGGAAAGGTATCATGTTGGCTCTTGATTTAACATTGTTTAAATAACCAAATAAGTTAAACAAAATGCATCTAAGCATTTATAATTCCTATGATGGATGCACATGAATAGAACTTGCAACAACTATAAGGTTGTACTCCTCTTTAGACTCTACAAAACCTAGTTGGGTAGACCTTACATTCATCCATATCCCAATTGCTAAAATACATATTAGAATCTAAACAAAGGAGATAAAGATCCTGTTTTGGTTCCACAACATATGCTCCACTCCCTTGGAATGGGGACCCCGTACTTTTTGGATCCTCAAACTCATAGTTCAAGATTTGAGAAAATGTTAGAGTCAAAATCATAAAAAATTCAAAAAAATTTGAAAAGTCAAAAAACCAAAAAAATTAAAAATTCAAAAATTCAAAAAATTGGAAAATTGAAAAGATACAAAAAAATATGTTATTAAAAAATTAAAAAATTATAAAAAATAAAAAATAAAAAATAAAAATAAAAAATAATAAAAATAAATTTTTGAATCAAAATGATGTGCACACCACACAAGGTGCACACACGCATCATGTGCCCCACAGATGGGAGGGTTATAAAACCCCTGCCTCTCCCCTCCAAAGTTTCATTTCATTTGTCTAAGTTTGCAAGAGAGGCACTTCAAGCAAGGTGAGCGACAAACATCCTGTGCTCTCATGGTCGTGTGACCCTTTGTGCCCATGCGCATCGATTGGCCTTTTGTGCCTACACTCATGCAGCCTTTTGTGTTTGTGTGTGGCCCTTTGTGCCCATGAGCATCATGCAACCTTTTGTGCCTATGCTCAAGCAGCCTTTTGTGTTTGTGTGTGGCCTTTTGTGCCTGTGCTCACGTGACCCTTTGTGATTGTGCACAACATTTGTGCCTGTGCTTGTGCACCTCGGGCAACCCTTTGTGCCTACGCCTACATGCATTGCTCCCTCTGTGCCCCCCGCACATTGCACCTACCAAGTGCATTGCTCCATTCACTTCCTCCACACCATTGCATGCATTCTACACCTACAGTGTAATCACCTCCAAAACTCACACCTGCAGTGTAACTGCCTCCAAAACCTGTCACGTGTGCTCTCCTACATTGTAAACACTCCACCACAAACCCTATCGCATCATGTTGTGTGCATTTCCAATTTTTCCTTCCATGTTAAAATAAAAAATTCAAAAAAAATAAAAAATAAAATAAAAATAAAAAATAAAATAAAAAGACACATTTTTTTCATCAACACTTAATTAGACATGATTTAAATGTTTTCTTTTGCAATTAGTTTTTCTTTTTAGAGCTAATAAACACTTTTTCTCATGACATATAGGAGATTAAATGACATCCACATCTGGAGAGAAAATGCACCCAAGCCCATTGTATTTAAGTTTCAAGGCATACCATCAAAACTGAGATTCCATAATGAACATGTAGAAATTAGAGATACGAACTTGGAACACATAAATTTGGGAGAATTCCTCAAAATTTGCAACAAACCTATCGAGAGATCTACACTCATATCCTCTTTGATTTGTTTCAATTTGGTTAGTGCAGCTTTGCAACCTATATCAGTGCAACTAGAAGAATCGGTTATGACATTGGTGCAACACTTTATTTCTAAAGAGAGAGTGGTCAAAAGTGGAACCTGAGAAGTTGTATTAGGCCTATGACCTAACAACATTGAGAGGGTCTTTCACCTCCCAAGGGAAGACCAATTCATTAGACTTTCCTATGAAGTAGTGGAGAGATGGTATAGGGAGCACCAAAAAGAGGCAACCAAAATTATTCAATCATCTTACCTCATTGAGACACCTCCTTGGGGCAAGATCATAGGAAAGGTCGACATGACTAGGGGATACATGAAGGATGACATTGGATATTCCATCATCCTTTTGAGCAGAGTCACGGGTTACCAACAACTAGCCACCTAAGTGCCTTCATGGTCAATTTCATTGAGACAATCAAGACAACAAGGATGCCTCTCAATTGGGCTACCACACTTAGTGAGAACCTATGTGAGCAATTGGGTGTAGTTAAGGAGAAGAAGAAGTTCTATATGACTTCTTACATGATATACCTACTTGCAGCAAGGGCAATAAACTACCCTAATTTGTATAGGAGAGGTAGTCTGCAAAATCCTAATGCATGGACCTATATTTTTTACCCTCAGCTGGTGAGGAAGAAGCTCTCAACACAAAGCAAGGAATACAGGATTCTCAATGATGCATTCTTTGTGGTCATTCAATTCATTGAAGGTGATTATGCAAAAAGGTTATTCGAAGAAGCAAAAGCATAGTTAATAGCTATCGGTGCCTACTTCATCCAATTCAAGACATTCCCATATCTGTGGGTAGCTGGTGCCACTATCAAAACCAAGAAGCTCCCTAGATATCTGAGTGACAAATTGGTGTTGTTGGAGATTTCCTAGAAAATTGAATCTGTATATGAAAGGGTGAAGATACAAAGGAGACCTTGTTGGGCATGGTCCCTAGTCATTAGACTGTATCAGGTCAAATACAAGCAGGATATTCTGTCTTTTGAGTGGGAATGGGAGAATTATCTCCTTGAAGAATACAACTCCCCTAGGCTTTATTTTGATAAGATCAAAAGAGTGGAGAGTTTGGTGGGCAAGGAGTTCCATCATGAGGATGCCATAGAAGATCATTAGATGAATGTCACAAATGCCTACAATGTTTGCATAAGGGACTATTGTAGGATGACTTTGTATCTAGCAAAGAAGGCTCTTAAGTTGGACATCCTAGAGGAAATAAGGCAACATGATTCACAAGAGCTGTTGCACCCCCTGTTCAACTTGGACAAGATAGGAGAGAGGCCCACATTGAATGCTAAGGTTGAGAGGGAAGAGGGTGATGATATTAATCATCGAGAAAGGCATGTAGTCAAAATGACCAAGGATTGGATCAAGAAGCCTTTTCAACTTGATCCAATACCTGACATGGTTATCTTCCATGTTCAAGCCTGCCCTGAGAAAGGTAGAGGGAGGAAACTCACAATTCCTACCTTTGCAGCTTAGTCTCCCATCAGGCCAAAGATAGTATACCAACTTGACCGCCCAATTGGATACTACCATCCCCTAGAGAGGAAAGAAAAGAACAAGAGGAAGAGGACCTCCCCTTAAAGGATTTAGATAGAACAAGGTGAAACATAGGTACCTTCCCAGCACTAGGAAGATGTACAAGGGTCCGAGGATACTAGAGCTACTTAAGTCCAAGATGACCCTCAATTGCCTCCCTTTGTGCCTACTCAATCAGAAGAGGGAGAGAGTCAGCAAGTTCACATTCCTCTTTCAAAAGAAGAGCCAACATCTCCTTTTGCCTCCACAAAACCAAAGAGAATCAAGATTCAAATGAAGAAAAGGCAAAGGGTGATTAGGAGAATGGTGCCTTTTCCATCTATTCCTAAGACCATTCTAGAAGGAGAAGAAGAGGAAGAAGAGGAGATAGATGAAAAGAGCAGCTACCCTTGCAAAAGAGAACCTAGCTAGCTAGAGCCACCAAGAAAGAAAGGAGAAGAAGTGCCATAGGTACATCGCTATCCACCCCAATAGAACCTCTAGAAGTCTCTTCTTCAAAAGATGAAGTACAGATTTTGATTTCATTCTTGTTGGAAGAGAGTTAATTGGGGATAAGATTAGGGATATCCCTGTAAGTGAACCTCAACAAGAAGATTGGATGTAGATGCCACCAAATTCATAGGGTCTTTAGCTTACTCCCCCATCTCCACCATAGGTCACAGTGGTAGAAAAGGGTTCAGTTACTCCTCTACCCCAAAGTTCTGAAGAGGAATAGGTTCAAGAGGAACCATCATAGGAAGAGGAACCAAAACAAAGGGCCATCAATGAAGTGTCAACGGAGGGACAAATGGTGGAATATTCTCAACCACATTCCCAAGACAATGAGGAGCAAGATATAGGGTCTACTCAAATGGAGGTTGCAGAAGAAGAACCCTCATAGAGGGAAACAACTCTGAGGAGGAGTGATAAGAGGAAGGAGGTAGTAGAACACACCCCTTCATCTTCAAGAAGAAGGTCTCAGATGAGTGCATCCCAAGCTAGCTCCAAAATGAAGTAATGTGGAGTACTAGGCCTATGTTTTGTCTTCAGAGGAAGACATTTTTGAGATTGCAGAGATTTTGAATAAACTCGAGTCTCTGTCACATGAGGCAATACCATTGGTGTTTGTCACTAGTACACAAAATGAGGAATTTTTTTCAGAAGTGGTTGTCCATCTTGAAGATGCAAACATAGAAAGCCTTTGTCCCAAGGATTATCAACTCAAAGAGACCATGCTCAGGAGACCTACATGGGATACAACCCAATTAATGGTGACATAGGGATAAAAGAATTCTTAAAGAGCATGTGGCAGGATGAGGTCAAACTCCAAACACTTTGAAGGTAGATCAAGATCCTGAAGGGATATTTGGCCAAAGTGGTTGGACCTCTTGATCCTGAGCACTCTGAGGACACATTGAACATTGTTCTTAGAGAAGGGGGAGTAGTGCATATGGATCCATCTTTGAAAGCCTGTCAACAGTGGTGGGGAAGTTTTGAGGAGAAAGGTATCTTGATTATAATATCCAATTTGAAGTTACTACATGCTACGCAAGAGAACATGAATAAAATCATAGAAGTTTTGAAGCAAGACTTTAGTATTATGGATGAAGTATGGGCTTGGAGTAAGGATTTACAAACTCCACAAGCCATAAAGGGGAAAATGTACTGGGTTTTGACTGATGTATATATAGGAGAAGAATTAGAAATGATTGATGATTGGATAGAGAAAATAGTGGATAGTAATAAAGTAATGGGAACATTACATGAGGAGATTCGTTGGCTCAAGGACCAAGCCCTAGAGTGAATTTTGGAAGCAGAGAGACACTATAGTGATGCATGCTTGGATATTTTTGAAGATGAGGAACAAGAAAAGTTGTTACCTATAGAGATGGTGGTTGAGAATTTCACAAAGATTTTTCTAAAAGTTGCTAATGATGAGGACATCTGACAAGCCTTCATAATTGAAGAAGCATTGTTAGAATTGGATACCAAACTAAGGGATTTTGCTAACACCTAATTTAAGGTAGAAAATTATAGAAAAAAGGTCATGGAAAAATATGAGGCTTTGAATTTACCAGATGTGACCAAAATTATTGAGATTATAGAGAAATTCAAGGGAAAACATCTAAACATAGCTTTGGGATGAAGAAGAACAAAACCCAGATGCTAGAATTTCAATTTTGACACTCAGTAAAATTTTAAGGTTTTCAACCATTTTGAGGTGCCCTCCTCTATAGCTCCGTAGGTACATAGGTCCATAGCTTCATAGCTCTATAGGTGCACATATTTGGAAAATTTCCATCGATAGTCAATTGCTAGTTCCAAAAAATAGAGCTTTCCATGCATTGATAATGCATTCCGATGGTAGTTTAACTCCTACAAATGCCCTGTGAAGGATTAGCTTCTATTTTTGACACTTCCACTTTGACTTTGAGATTTCTCATTCTTTCTTCTCTCATAATTTCTTTTTTTTTGACATGTAAAGACTCATGCATCCAATTAATGAGTAAAATATGGATGGAGTCCTACTTAGCACTAGTTAGATTGTTAGTTTGTATAGAATTAGTTTGTTTTATTGTTTAAAAGCATTTTATTGCATGAAGATATCTCTCACTCTCAACAAAAATTGAGGAGACAATTTCTTATAAATAACCTATTGTAATTTGTAATAAGGGCTGTCATTATTATGCAATAAAATTATGCTTTTGGTGCTCACATTTGGAGTGTAGTAATTCTTGCCTAAATGTGTCATATTTTTGTGAATTTTGTTCATGGAATTGTGATTGAGACAAAGGTTTATTGCATTATTTCTAGTTGTGTGATCTTTTAGTTCTAGTGTTTTCTACAGTTTGACGAATTCTACTGATGTAATGAGCTTGAGAAGAAATCATTGAATTGTGCTTGCATAACTCTCTATCTCGCATGAGTGCACTTTTTGTGGCCTTGCAATTTGATGAAGAGTGAAATATCATATAGTCATTAAAGTTTCTCAGTGATGATTGCATCAGTGGAATTGAGGAAGTGCTACTCCTACTTTCATTGGTTACCTACCAATATCTTTGAAAGCTTAACTCACAGATGTGTTGTTTTCTATAGCTTATGTCCATTAGGATTTCAATTTTATGTTATTCGCTTTGAATTTCATGTTATTTTCTTTAAAGTTCTTGTTATTTTCTTTATTAACCCCCTTGTTAGAATAGGATTTCATACTAGCTACATTGTTATAATTGCATTCATAAGAAAAAATAAAAAAATACAAAAAAATAGTTCTTTTTTAGTGTTTTTTTTTGAAACAGTGTGTAGATTCTTCATTTCATCCAAAATCAAAACAAACAAGCAAAGGCATCCTCATGAACATTCACATTTATCTTCAACTAAGTAGATTCTAGTAGGTTGCAAGATTTTTTGAAACCTTGGAGTCGATTCACAAAATTAGCTTTTAAAGAGAGGAGTTCACAAGAATTCCTGCCGTTTAGCATCGTTTAAAATGACAACTCAATAGAAGTGGCACTAGAAGGAGGACTACACTTTTCATTCTTGGAAAAGGAAGGAAAAATTGCTAAAGTTTTAAAATTTTGCACTTTTTACAAAAATCTGTGCTTCCCAAAAGTTCATAAATTTTTTTGAGTTTTTGAGAAATTCAAGTCCGCAACTTCTTAGCTTTGCAAGTCCGTAGCTCCATAGATCCACAGGTACATAGGTCCATAGATTCGTAACTTTGCAAGTGTGTAGGAGACAAAAACTCTATGGTGCACAAAATTCAAAGAGGTGAGAATTTGTACTTTTGCAGAGTGTCCTTTTTCTAGAATTGATGCAAATTAGAGGATATTGATCCAAAATCTCCATTTCAGCAAGCGTTAAGGTCTACACCAAGTGCACATGAGTTCCTTGAGCTTACCCACTTTCACAAACCATGTAGTGACAAGGGAATACCTCGCATTCAACCACTTCCATTTAAACTTTCATCATCTTCTTCAACTCCACCTCCACTCCAACCACCTAGTGGACCACCCAATATTCCAATAGCTACACCCCAACAACCACCATTAGGTCTGCCAAACCCTCCGATGGGATTTTTTACAAATGCTGTGGACTCAACCATCAACTTGAGAGGTGCACTTCATGACCTCCCCAAGAATCTCAAGAATTTTTTCCCTAGATTCATCTATGGTGAGACATGAACTACCGAAGATCACATCAAGGTATTCAAGGAAAATTGCAATTGTAAGTAGGTTGCTAATGAGGATGTGGTTCTTCATTTATTCCCCTACTCTTTGGGAGAAATTACCCTCAATTGGTACATTAATTTTCCACCTAGATGCATTGGATATTGGGACACTTTAAAAAAATTGTTCTTGGAACAATTCAAAACATTCATCAACCTAGCTGTGATACATCAACAATTCATATCAATCAAAAGGGGCCCAACTGAGATAGTTTCTCACTTCAGCCATTGCTTTCATATGGCATATCACAAGCTAGAGACACTGTACACTATACCAGTTGAAGCTGCTATTTAGATTTATCTAAATGCTATGGACCATCTTACTGCAATTTTCCTGAGAAGACTTCCTGCAACAAATATTGACACATTGGATAAAGTCTTCACAGAGACAATTACCTTCACTAAGCAAGCTAATCCCAATGGAGGAGGATTAATACTTCTAGCTCTAGCTATCATAGCAATGCCAACATACCCTATCGGAGTATCAACGATGCCTAGTTAGTTCATACCTATGAATCTAGTTCCATTGCAACAAGAACCCACTCTACAAAGCCCTTCTCTAATGTATCTAGGGTTTGAACTTCCAAAGGCTACTTTCTTTGAGAAAAAGGCAACAACATGCACTAAAGTAGACAATGGTTTTGTTTCTAAATTTGGTCAAATGAAAAAGACTATGTCCCAAATGAATAATGAACTAACTTATCTAAGGTTATTGCAAGGATAGAACAACTTCCAAAGGAACAACACTGGTCCTTACAACAATAACTATGGCCAAAATTATAATAGAAACTTTAGTGGAAACAACAACAATAATGAAGGAAACAATAATGGGGGGAACAACTTGAATCCTTCAGATTGTAATAATGGCTTCCAAAGATAGAATAGATAGTGGAACACTCGATCAAATAATGGAAGTATTCCTACCAAAAATAATAATAACAATGTTTAGTATGCATATGTTAATCAGTGTGATGATAGTCAGAATGCACCCAACAATGATAGTTCATACTATAATGGGAATCAAGAGATGACTCAAAGCTCACAAGTGAATGACAATGCTCCTCCTATATAATTTAATGCCATGCTACTAGAATCCTATTATTCTACATAGAATGTGCAGGTAGAACAACTAGCCAGTGAAGAGTTCTCTTTTCCATTTAGTCAGGAACTTGATCCTCAACATGATGAGGTGTTTGCTTTTTGCAATGACAATTGAAATACATATAATCTAAGAAATAGAAATGAACCTTTGATGGATGAAATCCCTCCAGCTTTACAACCAACTCCTCTTGATCTGAGAGTAGGTAACAATCTAGCACTAATCAGGTCACTATATGGAGGACAATTGAATTAGAATCAGGTGAATATACCAAAAATATTGAAAAATCTTGCTTGGTCTACTAAAAAGAATATTGCCATCAAAGACTTGAAATGAACCAAAGCAAATATGTCCATGTTTGACATGTTGCAAAATTGTCCACAATAGTGAGAAGCACTCATGAAGACTCTGGATCATACAAAGATACCCCATAACATGAGTATAGTCCCTCAAAAGATAGTATCTCAATGAGTCAATGCTATAGAAGTGATCCCTACTATGTTTAAAGACAAGGTTGAAATACCCCTATTCTTGCTTAGCATCAAGATATATGGAAAGAATCTCCACAATTGCTTGATTGATTTAGGATCCTCATTCAATGTCATGCCGCTATCAATAGCACAAAAGTTAGGGGTAAGTCCTCAACCTTCCAAC
Source organism: Cupressus sempervirens (assembly GCA_028749045.1). Classification (NCBI taxonomy): domain Eukaryota; kingdom Viridiplantae; phylum Streptophyta; class Pinopsida; order Cupressales; family Cupressaceae; genus Cupressus; species Cupressus sempervirens. Next base: position 330,083,494 of record CM053788.1, read on the forward strand.
CAGATAGTGATACAGTTGGACAAAATAGAGGTGAAAGTCATTAGCGTGTTGAAAGACATTCAAATATAGTTGATAGTCGATCCCCAAATTCAAGATGTCATTGATATACATGTGGTGGACATTCCAAAGATGTATGGGTTGCTCCTAAGTAGAGAATGGACAAAATGCCTAAGAGGATGGTTCTCTATGAATTTCACTCAACTATGGTTACCAAAGAAAGGATTGAAAAATCAAATCAAGATAGATGCATAACCCAAGTTGAAAACGATGATTACAGATTACAATGCCTAAATGAGATAGCATTCTTACAATCAGATTTGGGTTCATACAAGGTGATGGCATTCAACACTATCGTAATCAAAGCATCCCATGATGAAGATAAGGAACTCAAGATATCAATCCCAAAGGATGAGAGCGTGACACAATTCATAGATAATACGGTGAGTAATTTGTGATGCTTGGGGGAAGAAGTTGATCCTAGTATCTTACTCCTCCTAGGATTTTGCTGAATACACAAAGTTAGCCACTCTAAATTTGAATGCTCATCATGCCAAGAAGCAGTTGCAAAGGTGTTAACACATATGATGCAAGGCAAGGATAACCACATTCCAAAAAAGAGACCTGTGGGAGATCAAAGTACTATAAACTCAACTGAGTCGATAGAGTAGATTGAAGAGAAAATTGAAGATCTAAATTTATCATATAGTGATACCTCTTCAAATACTAGAGGTTTGTCTTCTCCTCCCCTAGGAATGATCAAGATTCAAAGAAGAAGATGGTACGTGAAGGGAAAGGGGTGGACTTCGGTTGTTGTTCACCCCAAACTCAAAATAGATGAAATTAAGGAATTGATAGAAGAAATTCAAGACAAATAGGAAAAACATACATTTCCTCTATCAACATGTTACATTGGAGAATCATCAACTCCACCTCACAAGAAGTTGCAATGGGTTCCCAAGAAACTATCTTTTAACTCTTAAGTGAAAGAAAAGTTAAGAATGAACAAACACAAGGTTATAAAGCCTAGGGAAGATCCAATTTGAACACTTCACTTCAACTATTCTAGATGAAAATTAGGGGCTTGGGTGGGTATAGAATTGGTTAATCCAAAAGGTAAGTCCTTTTATGCAACATATCGATTACAATTTAGATGTACTAACAATGCTACAGAATATGAAGTGTTGATCTAAGGACTTCTCTTTGCACTTAAGAAGGGAGTCACAACCCTCATAATCGAAGGAGATTCTTAGTTGGTTATTCATCAAGTAAAATCATTATACTCTTGCAATGAAAAAAGGCTACTTTCTTACAGGAAGAGAGTATGGGATTTACTGGATGATTTTAAAGCTTTAAACATAAGGTCCATTACAAGAAGGAAGAACATGGTGGCATATGCTCTTACTATTTCCACAAGTGCATTACAACCAGTCAAAAGAACAAAGTTGAAAAGATTTTTAGTAGAGTTGGTTGCTACCCCATCTATTCCACACAATATTACAAACTTTCGAGTCTTTCAGGACAATCAACACATACTTGAATTTATCATGTGCAATGGTCACTTTAAAGGGCAAGAAATTGATGACAATCCAGATGACAAGCCTAAGGATGACGAACTTGAAGATGAAAATGGGTTTCTGAATTTAAAGACTAACACTATCCCCAAGGGGATGGTTGAGTTGGAATACATTTTTTATAATGATGAATCAACACTTAATAAAAGGACAATCTAATAAAAGGGTATCAAGGAGTGTGATGAATACAACTTAGGAACTGAAGAAGGTCTAAGGATGGTCCAAATAGGGGAAGCATGCAATGCACAAGAAAGGGAAGAAATGCTCAAGTTGCTTACTGAGTATAAAGATGTCATTGCTTGGAGCTATGAAGAATTAAAGACATATGACCCCAAGATTATAACTCATGACATCCCATTGAAACTAGATGCCAAGCCTTTTTGGCAGAGACAATGGCCTGTTAATCCCATCCTTGAACCCCTGATAATGAAGGAAGTCAAGAAATTGTTGGATGCAAAGATTATATTTCCCATTCACTACTCTAAATGGGTGGCTAATTTGGCTCTTGTGTAGAAGAAGATTGGAGAGATTCCACTTTGTGTTGATTTTCGTAACTTGAACCTAGCATCTCAAAAGGATAATTATCCTCTACCCTCACTTGATGAGGTTTTGCAAATTGTAAATTTTTCAAAAATGATGTTTTTCCTAGATAGATATTTGGGATATAATTAGGTGATGGTTGAAGAAGAAGATTGACTAAAGATAGCATTCACAACTAAATGGGGAACTTTTTCCTATAGGAGAATGCCTTTCAAATTAATTAACGTAGGGGCTACATTTCAGCAAGCAATAGATAAAGCTTTTAAGGGATTGGAAAATAAGTGTATAGTCATCTACATGGATGATTTAACCATCTTTTCAAAAGATCAAAGTACTCACATTACTGATTTAAGGTGAGTATTAAATAGATGTCACAGGTACGACATATCTCTCAATCCTAAGAAATGTTTGTTTGGCGTTACAAAAGGAAAGCTTCTAGGGCATGTCATTTTTGAAGCCAAAATCTCCATTGATCTTGATAGGATTGAAGCTATTTTGAAATTATCACCTCCTCATAGTTGAAAGGAACTAAAATATTTTTTTGGAAAGATAAATTTTGTGCGGAAATTCATAAGTAGATTTGCAAAGATAGTTCATCCCATAGTAGAACAAGGTCAAAAATCCTGAATGGGTTCCAGAGATAAAAAAAAATCATTCAAAGATATTAAGGTTTCCATTTCTATGGCTCTAGTTTTGGTCAGTCTTGATTATGGGTTTCCTTTTAAGATTTATTCCTTTGCTTCAAAACACTCTTGTGTAGGGATCCTGATGCGAAAGAAAGAAAAGGAAGATGAAAGACCAATTGCTTTTATGAGTTGTCCCATGAAGAATGCAGAGTTGAATTATTCAAACCTTGATAAATAATCCTTTGCATTAATCAAGGCAGTAAAGAAATTTTGTCATTACATACTAAGAAGTACGATATATGCAATTGTACCTAATCTAGCAATAAAGATGCTTTTGATGCAAAATGAACTTGGTGAAAGAAGAGGTAAATGGATGGCCATACTTCAAGAATTTGATCTAGAAATTCAACCTATGAGATTAGTTAGAGGTCAAGGGTTGTCAAGAATGATGGATGATAACCAAGACAAAAATGAAAAGGAATTCAAGTTTGACAGTGAAACAAATGAGGATGATCAAAATAAAATGATTGTATCTCAAGTTGATATTGGTCAAGGTGTGGTGATAGGCATTTGGTATCAAGACATTTCTTATTATCTTCTATAAGACCAATGCCCTAGTTGGATGAATAGTACACAAGGTAGGGGACTCAAAATGAAGTGTGAATCCTACATGTTACAAGACAACAAGTTGTATAAGAGGAACTATGAAGGGATTTATCTAAAATGCATAGGCCATGAGGAAGCAAAGGAAGGCTTAGAACATTTTCATGACAAGTATGGTACGAGACATGGTTTAGCAGAAGCAACAGCTCACATGATTTTAAGATCGGGTTATTTTTGGCCCTTGATTTTCAAAGACACTTTAGAGCATGTATACTCTTGCCATATCTGTCAAACTAGTGCCAATAGAGAAAGGAATCTAGTGATGCCATTACAACCAGTGTACGAGGTGTGCCCCTTCGCAAAGTGGGGGTTGGACTTCATTGGTCCAGTCAATCCACCATCATCAATTGGACACACATTTATTCTTACAACTATAGATTACTATACATGATGGATGGAAGCTGAAACATTCAAAAAGTGCACTACTAAGGTGGTAACAAACTTTTTGGAAGAACACATTGTTACTAGATTCAGAATGCCATTTGCCCTTGTGTGTAACAATGGGTATGCTTTCGCATCAATATTTGTAACCCAATGGGCATTTGAAAATCAAGTCATTATCAAGTTCTCTTCAAATTATTACCTACAAGGAAATGTGGTAGCAAAATCTATGAACAAGAACTTGATCATAGTAATAAGATGATTGTTGAAGGAGAATCCTAGGGATTGGCATACACAACTCAAATATGCCTTATGGATAGATCAAATGAGAGTCAAAAATGCTTTGGGAACTTCTCCATACTTTCTTGTTTATAGACAAGAGCTAGTGTTCCCACTTAACCTCGAGATTCCTATTTTGAAATTCATGAATGGGTACACTGAAGATGCTAACAAAGTACAAATTAGATTGATGAATCTTTTAGAAATGGACAAAAATTGGACAACTACATTGGAACACATGGCTAAACATCAAGCTGTCATGAAGAGATGGTTCGACAAGAGGGCCATGATAAAATCATTCAGGATTTTTGACCTTGTTGTACTATGGGATAAGGAAAAAGAAAATCCAGGTAGTCATACCAAGTTTCAATGCTTGTGGATAGGCCCTTATTAGATTGCAAAAATTCTTGAAGAAAACACTTTTAAGCTCAATTCCTTACAGGGGGAATTTCTTCCCTTACCCGTAAATGAGAAATTTTTGAAGCATTATTTTGAAGCCTAAAAGACACAAAAAAAATTAGTTAGATTTTATTTCTGCATTTAGCTTAGATTTTAATTCCTACAAGTGTGTTTATTGTCTGCAAGTGTGTTTTCTTTCATGTTGTGTGTATGCTTTTAGTTGAGTGTTTTCTTTTCAAAGTTGTGTCAGTTCGAGGGGGTAAGGTGTACTTGGGATTTTATCTTGTGATATTTCATTAACCAATCTTTGGTTTTAATTTTAGGAAGAGGTATTTCTTTGTCAAAATATCTGGTCAACTATGTCTTTTATACCAATTGAACAATGGATGTTGCCCTTAGAAATAGGGAGACTTTCAGTCCTAAGTTTAGGGTTATGAACCAACGAGCTCTCAACACTTTGCAAACTTAAGGGTCGATCATATTAGGTGTTGTCAAAGTAAGGTCAAAGGTAGCAAGGGATGATTCAAACTTTGATTGGTTCAAATAAGAGGGGTCTTCTCAGGGGGTTGCTAAGATCATTGTTTGGTGTGAGAGTTTCTAAAAGTTCTAAAAGAGGAACGCAAGGGATGTTCACAAAAGATCAAATCTAAAAAATGACACCAATGTCCTGGCTACATAGTCTAAGTGTAGTCAAGATACAGAAAATAAAAAGAGAAAGAAAATAAAAGAAAAGAATGGTGTAAAGATCAAAGGATTCTAAATATTTGAAAAAGCAAAGGATTTTTTTTCAAAATAAAGTATCCTATATCCAAAACATTGCTTCATCAAAAGAGCAACATTGTGAACTACCTGGAACAATTATTTTAAATTTTCCAAAAAGTGTAAAAGAAGGTGACATCCTACAAAGAGCCCTTGAATTGATTCTCTCATTTGGTCAAGCAGTGATATATACACAATCTTCGTGAAGATTCTTAATGGATGGGCCAGGAGGAGTGGAAGATTGTTTCTGAGTTGTCCAAAAACTTTGATAGATTGCATCCTAAGATGTTGAGGGGAATGAATTCACTAATCACACATTGGGCTCAAAAGTTTTGAACTCTTGAAATTTTGATTGCAAAGTCATTCGAGATATGCTCGAAATGTTCAAAGTTTCATTGGTGTTAGACACTCATTAAAAGAGTAGTTGTTGATGGAGAAATGCCTTGGCCATTTCTTCCTTTTTTCAGGGCTATTTGTTGTAGTTCCACAACACACACCCCATTCCCTTGGCATGGGGATCCCCTACTTTTCAGATCCTCGAACTCACAGTTCGAGATTCGAGAAAATGTTAGAGTCAAAATTATAAAAAATTCAAAAAAATTGAAAAGTTGAAAAACCAAAAAAAAATTAAAAAAATTCAAAAAGTCAAAAAATTGAAAAAGATAGAAAAAATATATGTAATTCAAAAATTCAAAAATTATTTTAAAAATTTAAAAGATAATGATAATAAATTTTTGAATCAAAATGAAGTGTGCACCACATAAGGCATGCACACACACATCATGCGCCCCACAGATGGGCGGGGTTATAAAACCCTTGCCTCTCTCCTCCAAAGTTTCATTTTGTTTGTCTAAGTTTGTAAGAGAGGTTCTTTAGGCAAGGTGAGCAACAAACATCCTGCACCCCTGCGCTTGCGACCTTTTGTGCCTACACTTACGTGACCTTTTATGTTTGTGTGTGGCCCTTTATGCCTATGCACATCATGAAACATTTTGTTTCTGTGCTTGTGTGACCTTTTGTGATTTTGCACAACCTTTTGTGCTTGCACTTGCATGGCCCTTTATGCCCATGCACATCACATGACCTTTTGTACCTATGCTCATGTAGCTCTTTATGATTGTGCATGGCCTTTTTGCCTATGCTCGTGTGGCCCTTTGTACCTGTACCTACACATACTGCTCCCTTTGTGCCCCCCACATGTTGCACCTGCTGAGTGCGCTACTCCCTTCGCTTCCTTCACACCATTGCATGCACTCCACACTTGCGGTGTAATTGCCTCCTAAACCTACCATGGTGTAATTGCCTTCAAAACCTGTACCCATGGTGTAACTACCTCCAAAATTCATCACGCGTACTCTCCTGCATCACAAGTACTTTACCACAAATCCTATCGCATTGCACTGTGTGCATTTTGCATGTGAATGCCAAATTTTCCTTCCATGTGTTTTTTTAAAAATAAATAAAAAATATAGAAAATATAAAATATAAAATTCAAAAATAAAAATAAATAAAATGATACATTTTTTTCATCAACACTTAATTAGACATGATTTAAATGTTTTCTTTTGCAATTAGTTTTTCTTTTTAGAGCTAATAAATGCTTTTTCTCATAACATGCAGGAGATTAAATAACATCAACATCTAGAGAGAAAATGGCACCCAAGCTTCTCATATTCAAGTTTCAAGGTGTACCATCAAAATTGAGATTCCATGATGATCATGTAGAAAGTAGAGATATTAACTTGGGACACACAAATTTGGGAGAATTCCTTAGAATCCACAACAAACCTACTAAGAGATCTGTACTCATATCCACTTTGATTCATTCTAGTTTGGTTAGTATAGCTTTGCATCCTATATCAGTGCAATTAACAAAATTGGTTATGACATTGGCGCAACACTTTATTTCTGAGGAGAGAGTGGTCAAAAGTGTAACTAGAGAAGTTGTATTAGACCTATGACCTAACAACATTGAGAGGATCTTTTAGCTCCCAAGGTAAGACCAATTCATTAGACTTTCCTATGAAGTAGTGGAGAGATGGTATAGGGAGCTTTAGAAAGAGGTGATTGAAATTATCCAATCATCTTACCTCATTGAGACACCTCCTTAGGGAAAGATCACAAGAAAGGTCAACATGACTAGGGGATACATGAAGGTGACATTGGACATTCCATTATCCTTTTGAGTAGAGTCATAGGTTTACCAGCAACTGGCCACCTTAGTGCCTTCATGGTCAATTTTATTGAGACAATCAAGATGGCAAGGATGCCTCTCAACTGGGCGACCACACTAAGTGAGAACCTATGTGAGCAATTGGGTGCAGTTAAGGAGAAGAAGTTCTATATGACTTATTACATGATATATCTACTTGCAGCAAGGGTGACAAACTACCTTGATTTGTACAAGAGAGGCAGTATGCAGGATCCTAATGCTTGGCCTTATATTGTTTACCCTCATATGGTGAGGAAGAAGCTCTCAAAATAGAGCAAGTAATAAAGGATCATTAATGATGCATTCATCTTTGCAGTCATTTGATTCATTGAAGGTGATTATGAAAAAAGGTTATCTAAAGAAGCCAAAGCATAGATAATAGCTCTTGGTGCCTACTTCATCCAATTTAAGAGATTCCTATATCTATGGGTAGCTAGTGCCACTATCAACCCCAAGAAGCTCCATAGATATCCAAGTGACAAATTGGTGTTGTTGGAGATTTACTAGCAGATTGAATCTACATATGAAAGGATGAAGAGAAAAAGGAGACCCTGTTGGGCATAACACCTAGTCATTGGACCGTATTAGGTCAAATGGAAGAAGGATATTTAATCTTTTGAGTGGGGATGGGAGAATTAACCCCTTGAAGAATACAACTCCCCTAGACTTTATTTTGATAATATCAGGAGAGTGGTGAGTTTGGCCAGCAAAGAGTTCCATCATGAGGATTCCATAGAAGGTCATTGGATGAATGCCACAAATGACTATGATGTTTGCATAAGGGACTATTGTAGGATGACTTTGTATCTAGTAGAGAAGGCTCTCAAATTAGAAATCTTGGAGGAAATAAGGCAACAAGATTCACAGGAGTTGCTGCACCCCCTGTTCAACTCGGACAAGATAGGAGAGAGGCCCATTATGAATGTCGAGGTTGACAAGGAAGAGGGTGATGATATTAATCATCAGGCAAGGCATGTAGTCAAAATGACCAAGGATTGGATCAAGAAGTCTTTTCAACTTGATCCAATACCTAACATGGTTATATTCCACGTTCAAGCTCACCCTGAGAAAGGTAGAGGGAGGAAAGTCACAATTCCTACCTTTGTAGCCTAGTCTCCCATTAGGCCAAAGGCAACATACCAACTTGACCACCTGGTTGGATACTACTATCATCTAGAGAGGAAAGGAAAGAACAAGAAGAAGAGGACCTCCCCTCAAAGGATTCAAATAGAATAGGGTGAAACATGGGTACCTTCCTAGCACTAGGAATATGTACAAGGGTCCAAGGATACTGGAGCTACTCAAGTCTAGGATGACCCTCAATTGCCTCCCTTTGTGCCTACTCAATTAGAAGAGGGAGAGAGTCAGCAAACTAGCATTCCTCCTTCACAAGAAAAGCCAACATCTCCTTCTGCCTCAACAAAACCCAAGAGGATCAAGATAAAAATGAAGAAAAGGAAAAGGGTGACTAGGAGAATGGTGCCTTTTTCATCTATTCTTGGGACCATTCCAAAAGGAGAAGAGGAGGTAGGAGAGGAGATAGATGAAGAAGAGTAGACACCCTTGCAAAAGAGAACCTGACTAGCTAAAGCCACTAACCAAGAAAGGAGAAGTGCTACAGGTACATTTCCATCCACCCCAGTAGAACCCCTGGAAGTCTCTTCTTTAGAAGATGAAGTACAACAGTGGGTGGATGAGAAAACTAAAAAGGCCGATGACATTTTCAAAATGTCAGATTTTGATTTTATGCTCATTGGTAGAGAGTTAGTTGGGGATAAGATCAGGGAAACCCCTATAGGTGAACCTCAACAAGAAGATTGGGCACAGATGCCACTAGATTCATAGGGTCCTGATTTTATCCCTCATCTCCACCACAAGTCAAGGTGGTAGAAAAAGGTTTAGTTACTCCTTTGCCCCAAATTTTAGAAGAGGAATAAGTTCAAGAGGAACCATCATGGGAAGAGGAACTAGAACAAAGGGAGACTGATGAAGTGTCAAAGGAGAGGAAAATGGTTGAATATTCTCAACCACCTTCCCAAGACACTGAGGAGAAAGATACAAGGTTTTCTCAAATGGAGGTTGTAGAAGAAGAACCCTCACAGAGGGAAACAACTCTAAGGAAGAGTGATAAGGGGAAGGAGGTAGTAGAACACATCCCTTCATTTTCAAGAAGAAGGTCTTTAGATGAGCGCATCTTGAGGTGGTCCAAAAGGAACTAATGAGGAGTACGAGGCCTAAGTTTTGTGCTTTAGAGGAAGACATTTTTGAGATTGTAGAGATTTTGAATAAACTTGAGTCTCTGTCACATGAGGCAATACCATTGGCATTTTTCACTAGTACATGGAACTAGGAATTGTTTGGACAAGTGGTTGTGCCTCCTAAAGATGCAAACATATAAAGCCTTGGTCCCAAGGATTATCAGCTCAAAGAGACCATGCTTGGGAGACCCACATGGGATACAACCTAATTAATGGTGACCATGGGGATAAAATAAGTCTTAAAGAGCATGGGGTAGGATGAGGTTGAACTCCAAACACTTCTAAGGCAAATCAAGATCCTAAAGGGATATTTGGTCGAAGTGATTGGACCTCTTGATCCTGAGCACCTTGAGGACATATTGAACACTATTCTTAGAGAAGAGGGAGTAGTGCATATGGTTCCATCTTTGAAATCCTATCAACAGTAGAGGGAAAGTTTTGAGGAGAAAGGTATATTGATTATCATAGGAAATTTGAAGTTACTACATGCTATGTAGGAGAACATGAATAAAATCATAGCAATTTTGAAGTACAACTTCAGTATTATGGATGAAGTATGGGCTTGGAGTAAGGATTTACAATATCTACAAGCCATAAAGGGGCAAAGGTACCAAGTTTTGATTGATGTATATACAGGAGAATAATTAGATATGATTGATGAATGAATAGAGAAAATAGCAGATAGCAATAAAGTAATGGGAACATTACATGAGGAGATTCATCGGTTCAAGGACCGAGCCCAGGAGTGAATTTTGGAAGTAGAGAGACACTACAATGATGCATTCTTGGATATTTTTGAAGATGAGGAACAAGAAAAGTTGTTACCTATAGAGACAGTGGTTGAGAATTTCAAGAAGATTTTTGTGGAAGTTGCTGATGATGAGGACATTTGACAAGCCTTCAGAACTGAAGAAGCATTGTTAGAATTGGATACCAAACTTAGATATTTTGCTGACACCTAAATTGAGGTAGACAATTATAGACAAAAGGTCAAGGAAAAATATGAGGCTTTGGATTTACCAAATGTGGCCAAAATTACTGAGATTATATAGAAATTCAAGGGTAAACATCCAAACATAGCTTTGGGATAAAAAAGAACAAAACCTAGATGCCAAAATTTCAATTTTGACACTTAGTAAAATTTTGAGATTTGGGACCATTTTGAGGTGCATAGCTCTGCTAGTATGTAGGTTCATAGCTCCACAACTCTGTAGGTGGACATTTTTGGAAAAGTTCTACCGAAATCAATTGCCAGTTCCAAAAATAGAGCTTTTCATGCATAAAAAATGCATTGTGATGGTAGTTTAACTCCTACAAATGCCATATGAAGGATCAACTTCCATTTTTGACACTTTCAGACACTTCCACTTTGATTTGAAGCTTTCTCATTATTTCTTGTCTCATAATTTCTTTGTTTTTGACATGTAAAAACTCATGCATCCAATTAATGAATAAAATATGGATGGAGTCCTACTTAGCACCAATTAGATTGTTAGTTTGTATATAATTAGTTTGTTTTATTGTTTGAAACCATTTTATTGCATGAAGATATCTCTCACTCTCAACACAAATTGAGGAGATGATTTCTTATAAATACCCTATTGTAATATGTAATCAGGACTACCGTTATTATGCAATAAAGTTATGCTTTTGGTGCTCGCAATTGGAGTGTAGTAATTCTTTCCTTAATGTGTCATATTTTTGTGAATTTTTTTTATGGAATTGTGATTAAGACAAAGGTTTATTGCATTGTTTCTGGTTGTGTGATCTTTTAGTTCTGGTGTTTGCTACAGTTTGAAAAATTCCATTAACGTAATGAGCTTGAGAAGAAATCATCAAATTGTTCCTACATAACTCTCTGTCTCACATGAGTGCACTTTCCATGACCTTATGATTTGATGAAAAGTGAAATATCATACAATAATTAAAGTTTCTCACTGAAAATTGCATTTGTGGAATTGAGGAAGTGGCTTCTACTTTCATTGGTTATCTACCAATATCTTTGAAAGCTTAACTTGCAGATGTGTTGTTTTCTATAGCTTATATCTGTTAGGATTTCAATTTCATGTTATTTTCTTTAAAGTTCTTGTTATTTTATTTAGTAACCCCCTTGTTAGAATAGGATTTCATACTAGCTGCATCATTAGAATTGCATTCATAAAAAACATAAAAAATACAAAAACACAGTTCTTTTTTAGTTCCTTTTTTTTGAAATAGTGTGCAAATTCTTCATTTCATCTAAAATCAAAACAAACCAGCAAAGGCCTCCTCATGAACATTCACATTTATCTTCAGTTGAGCAAATTCCAATAGGTCACAAGATCACCCAAAACCTTGGAGTCGATTCACAAAATCAACTTTTGAAGAGAGGAGTTTGCAAGAATTCTTGCCATTTAGAATCATGTAAGATGACAGCTCCATAGATCCTTAATCTTCTATACTTCTACAATAACAAAGGTATCCAATAGAAAGTTACAAAACCTATGCATTCACAAGCTAAGTGAGGTATGTCATTTTAACTCTACAACATAAAAGGGAAAATGGTTTTGATTTTTGAAATATTTTCAGCATAACCCATATACGAAACAACAAAGATATGCAATCTCCAACTAATATCAGTGCCTAATCCATTGGGTATTACATAATTTATAACATACATAAAGATATTTGTGATCTATCTAGTCACTTTGTGTATGAGACATCATTTTTCACTCATGAATCTTCTACTTATCAAAATCCTTCCATGAAATCTACAATGCTCTCAAGATACATCAAGCATTTACTTGATTCTTGCAATTAATGGAAAAATATACTAAGATATACAACCCTAAATAAGTTGCAACTAGGATCTATGTTCTTGGTCCATAAATCACAAAAGATTGCAAACATCATAGATAAAAGACAAGAATCAGAATAAAACTATTTTTGTTTTTTGTTTGTATTCATTTCCTTGAGAAAAATACATTCAACATGCATGAAATGATCTATGAAACAGACAAAAAAAATTAGAACTACCATTGTAACTTCATTATTGTTTTTCAAATAGAGAGAAAATTTTGAAGAATAGGTGGAATTGCAGCTAGAGCCTTGATCAATTGACTAGAACCAACCCTTTACAAAATGAGAAAAGAGAAGAAGATATTGAAAGGAGAAGAATCCCAAATCTGATATAAAAGTGCCAAATTTCCACTTGAAAATCTTCCACATGTTGTTTCAAAAATTCTCTCCTTTCTCCTCTTCCAACTAAAAATTAGATCTTCATCATTTGCCTCAACAAATTGATCAAAATATCTCCAAATGATGAAGGAAACAACTACTAAAAAGATACTAGATCTGCCAATAAAACTTATGCTAAAATACCAACCAAATGACTTAGAAAGTAAAATATCACTACTAAGTATATCTTTGTTAATTTTGGGACAAACCCACTTCACCATTTGTCCAAAAACTAAAAATGAATTCCATTACAAAATTCAAGAAAAAATGTTGAGAATGACCCCTTTTTTTACAAAACTTAATATAAATTCTTCCTAGCTGGACCTACATACAACCTAATTGCAAAAATGGAAATTTTGTCTTCTTCCCTTTCCAACAGTATATGATACTTGCACATTTAGCCAAAAATAATGCACCTGGCATGCGTTTGAAGTTGTAGGCTCTTAGCAATGAATATGTCTCTTGAAGCATTTAAAAATATTTTAACTTATCATATAGTTGAGACTTTATAATAAATTGTAAGCTCATTTAAATAAATTATTTATTTATTTTTGTACGTTCAATTTTTCTTCATATTACTCATGTGGTCAAACCATTTAATTCCATGGGTGCAAATTCTCCACTTGTACAACATCTCCACTATTACAACATCTCCACCTTGGTAACCTGTGACCCACCGCTTTGGCACAACATCTCCACTATCGTGACATCTCTATAGTTGGGACATCTCTACCATGGTGACATGTCCACTATAATAACCTATGACCTCCCACTCTAGCACAACTGTCATGACATCTCCACTCTTGTGACATCTCCACTCTCACAACATCTCCATCATCGTGACATATTTGCCTTGGTAACTTGTGACCTCTCATTCAAGCACAACATTTTCACTGTTGGGACATCTCCACTATCACAACATCTCCACCTTAGGAATGAGCACCCGATGTTCCATTTCATCATTAGTTAGCACCATGTGGCACATTGATATTGGTCCACATCATGTCAAGTCACCTCTAATCATCTACTAAGTGTCAGGTTATGGTTGGTTAGAATTTCTTTACATATCCGACCAAATCAACTATGCTCCATGTGCACACATCTTTACTATCAAAAGACCTTAAACTTTGATATTTGGTATATCATAATATAATTTCTTCTCTGTATCGTTCCAATTTTACTAATTTTGTGATTTCTAATTTCTGGAACAATATAGCTGTGATTTGCAGGATGATTATCAAAGATACCTTGAAATGAATATACAAACTTTGATAATGATTTAATTATAGCAAAATTATTGAAGATACCTTGAAATGAACACACAAACAATACTAATGGTTTGATTGTAGGACACTTGTCAAAGAGCCACTTGTCAAAGACAATTCAAACCCACTTAAAACAATGTGTCTTTTTACATGTTTTTTAACTGACATAGTTTAATAGGGCTTGTGAACTTCGTAGGGCTCTAGACAAAGGAATAGGGGATTGTGCTCTTTTCTACTTAGAAGTGTCATCTAGGACTAAATAAAAAACATAAACACCTTTGGAAGATGGTACACAAGGGAAGCATGAAAGATAGTGGTTCTCCCAAATGAATCTTTTAATGAAGGGATAATGCTGTTTTCCTTTTGGGAAAATCAAAACCTTGGAATAAGATAAGTTGCGATTGATAAGCTAGCTCAGTGATGAATGTGTTTTGCATGTTTGGGTAAAGTGAAAAGGTAGAGGAGTATTCTCTTTTCCCTTTGGGAAAATTAGGAACTTGGACCCTTGAATTGTAGCCAAGACTAAGTCAACCTCTAGAGGGTGTGTCAGAGTGATCCAACCTTTGGGAATGACCCAAGTGAGCATGTACCTAACACTAGTGATTCCACCATACTATAATAAAGAAGCTTTGTAGGGTCAAAATCTCCAAAGCCATGTTAATTTATTTCTCTTGATTTTGATATCGTGTATCAAGAGGAAGCTATGTCTGTTGCACTATGTGGTGTCATCCCCAGTCTTGCTAGTCAAGTGTGTGCATTGTTAGGTGTTGGTGTGGGTTGCTAGCCTTAAAATTGTTTGTGAGGCCACCAAGGATTAATGTGAATGGAAGCTTATTAAAAAACTTGTAATTAGTTACTACCCGATTCACCTTTGAAAGGGGGCATAATCTTTGTGTAAGGAGGGGAAAGAATATCTCTTGTAGATCCTTGCCATAGGTATGTGCCTGGATGGTGGATGGTGGTATATGATACAATTCAAGGTAGGCTAATCCCCAATGGAGATGTCCTAGCCCCAAGAAAATATCCACACAATAGAGACAACATAATAATAATGCAAGATACCAATTCACAACACTTCATTCATAAAATAATTGTTTACATGAATTATGTCTGACTATAGAGCCTTTTGGGTTACGACCAAATAAAATAGAAATTACAATAATAGTTATGCAAGATCCCTCAAGAAAGAACCCAAAACCATAGCTAGACAATTTATTTTCAAATTCATTGTGCTATTCTTGATTGATTGGAAACCTTTGGTGAAGATGAAGTTGGGTGCAAAATCATTTTTTGGAGCATCTGAGGTCTTTTCTATTCACCTTAGTAGTCTAATGCAGGGGAATCATTGGTTTCTTATCTTTCCTACTCTTTTTAGTCAATGGTTTTCAAGTAATAGTGCCGCTTGCAATAGTTACTAAGTGGCTATGTTGGCCAAGCGATAGTTTTGGGCAAGTTCATATATCAATTGAGTTGTAGTGTTTGTCGAGTCATAATATTTGTTGATTTGTAGTTCTAATTGAGTTTATTATCAACTAGGTTTCTTTTATGACCAAGTTCATTCTTTTTTTGAGTAGTTAAGTGATCCTTCTAATAGTTAGTCATGTCTTGGTTCCTTCTTTGAATGAGTTTTTTTGTGTTCAATTTCTAGTTTGAACCAGCCATTGCATTTAATCTAGACCATTGGGATGATTGTGAATCTCCATGATGTGGTGGAGAAGAGGATTTTAAAAATGCAAACTCAGTGGAAGCTAGATTACTTGATTGAATTAAGGAAGGGACAGTTGAGAATTGTAGATTTTTATGGAGCTAGAGTCTACCAATCTAGAAGAGAGTTGTCTAGTTAGTTAGGAGACTTGTTCAAAAGAGAAGATGGCATGCCAAGGCTAAGGTGGAGGTTGGTTTTGTTGATCAATTTGTGGAGTCTAATGTGAAACTTGTAGAGAAACTTGTGGTTGTTGCTAAAAAGGTTCCTAACTTTGTTGATGTTGGGATGGAGATATATTTTAATGATTAGTTGGATGGATCTAACATGTTATTTGAAGAGCACTTGGTCATGAATGATTAGGTTACTATTGGTGATGATTTACATGTTGCAGAACACCTTGTTTTGAGCAATGAGATTGCTGGTGTTGGGAGTTTGGCATTTTTTTGTGATGTTGCTAGTGTGGATTTGGTTTTATATCTACATGGTAGTGTAGATCTATATGTTCTTGATTTTATGATAGTTGACAAGGATGAGGCTTTACCTTTGAAGCATTATGTTTAGTTTGTTCTTGGGAGTGAGCATGCTTATTGGATTATTGAGATTTGGAAGATTCTATAGTTTGACAAAATGATGTAGGTGTGGATGATTTATAGATTGGTTTTCTTGTCCTTGATGAAGTGGAAACCTTTGGTGAAGATGAAGATGGTTGTGGTAATTTCTTTGAGCATCAAAGTGTGGGACACACTTTTTTATTTACTAAGGGAGTCTGATGCAAGAGCAACATGGGTTTTTTTGGTGACTACTTTGGAGGTCTTGGATGAATGCTTGGTAGATGCTTTGGAGAGTACTTGGAGTGTCACCTAGTCAAAGAAGAGGTGCTCAATGATTTTAGAGGTGCTTAGTCATCGAAGGCACTTGGCATGCACTAGGAGCTTGGTGATGCTTGGTTGCAATGTTGATCGAGTATCTCATTCAATGAAGTGAATCAGTCACCAAAGGACTAGAACTTGACATATAATGGGGGAACTTGGCTTATATTGCATGGTTCAATTTTTGTGTTGACTGAGTAGATCCAACCCAAACCCTAGCTAGTCCAAATCCACACTTTGGTAGAAACCTCCAAGGAAGATCTAAACTTATGCTTACAAGCCCATGAGGAAATCTCCTTGTTTCCCAAGCCTCAACTAATAGCTCTTCTCAAACTTTACCCAAGATCTAGGTGTAAATTACCTCATATTCAACACTTTGTCCACACACTTAGGAGAACTTCTCTCACTCAACTATTCAATATTCTCCATGCTAGACTCCATAATAAATAATGACTTAGGACTTCCACAAGACCTCCTACATATACCCAACTAAGACAAAATTTGGCCTAGTATGATTATAAATTAAATAAACCCTCACATTAAATGTACATTTAAGCCACAAGTTAGCTTACAATAGAAATTAAATACATCCAAATTAAATACCAAGGTTGGCTCACACTAGAAACCAAATACACATAACTCAAGAAAAGTAGAACCAAGACATGTTTGAGTATTAGAAAACCACTTTTGAGTATCAACAAATCCACCAAGCATAACTAAGCTCCTTCATTGGCTAAGTTTCTTGGTCAACACAATAATTGAACCATGCAGTATAAGTCGAGCTCCCAATTGTATGCAAATTTCTACTCCTTTGGTGATCGAGTCCCTTCATTGATCAAGTTATGCAATCAACACTGCAACCAAGCATCACTAAGCTTCTAATGCATGCTGAGTGTTTTCAATGATCGAGCACCTCCAAGATTGTTGAGCACCTCTTCTAAGTGACACTCCAAGTACTCTCCAAAGAAACTATCAAGAATTTCTCCATGACCTCCAAAGTAGTCACTAAGAAAACTCATGATGCTCCTACTATAATCACCCAAAAATGGTCATCTAGACTATGAGACCCCTTTCTAGCATTTTTGAATAATTTGTCTAATGCTTATCCTTGATCAAATCTCCAAAAAAATATTTATTCAATTATAACCTATGGTGTGATCACTTTATCCAAAGTCTCAATTCAATTAAAAGAACATGCTCCATTTTAATTAAATAAAAATCCCCACTTCCCATTTACCTTAAGTGTGCACACATAAAGCATTGTTCCTATTTTAGAAATAAAAGAAAAGGCATTTTTGTCTACACATGAATGCACAATTTTCCAGGTGGGAGGGATCTTCTATTTTTAAAATAAACTTACTTCTCCTTCACACATTTCAAACCCTCTCAAAATTCAACCATTAATTGTGATTAGTTGATATGCTTGTGCACTTGGATCACTCAAGATGCAATCTTCTCCCTTGATTAAGCCTCTTTTTCCTCTTAATCTCTATGGTCCATTTTTCTTTAAAAAGGAGGGCTCTCTCCTCATTCAAAGATCTAATTCTCTCATGCTATTGTTATGCTGTAGGTTTTCTTGGTGATTTTGTAGACTTGGAGCATTCTTACATTTTTCATTTTATCTTAGCTTTTATTCTACATACATTATGACATACTTTTTAGCTTAGTTTCCTTTATGATTTAGCTTAGTTCTCTTTGTTAGCTTGCATTTCGTTTAGAATAGCTTGCATTTGCATTGCATTTTATTTTAGGTTCTTGGATGCTAGAATTCTTGCTCCCATCTTTGAATCTCTCATTCTATAGTGCATCTTGCAAGGGTTGCATGGTTTGGTTCATTTAAGAGCCACCATCTCATAGCCTTTGCACATTATATATAGAGATCTATAATTTGCCTCTTGAGATTCCCTCTTTCATGGGTATTCTCAAGAATACTGGTTTATAGAAGTGTGAAACTTTTTGTATACACACCATCATCCTATGTCATCCTACCTATGATTCCTTAGATAACTAGGTGATTTGCACTATTGTATGCCATGATTCCTCCCACCATGCTTCTATCTTCTCTTTCCTATGTGATTAGGTTATTCCTGAAACCCTCAAATGCAACTAAAAATGCCAACTCCTTTGCAATGCTTCACATTACACTTTTGTCTCTAGTGACTTATATAGGAAGAGTCTAGACAAAATGTTGCTTAGTTATTTTGAGCTAGAAGAGTCTGAAAAGGCACTAACCGAAGTCCATGATGAAATTTTTGGGGCACATTCTAATGGCCTTGCACTTGGTCAAAAAATAATTAGGGAAGGTTATTATTGGCCAACCATACAAGTTGTCATTGTTCATTATGCTAAGTCCTATAAGAAATGTCAACTTCATGGTAATCTAATTCATGCTCTGAATCATGAGTCGATTCCCTCTATGACATCTTGGCCATTTCAAAAATGGGAATTTGACTTGGTAAGAAAAATTCATCCAAGTTCATCTAGTGGCCACAAGTTCATCATCATAGCAACTGGGTATTTCACCAAATGGGTTGAGGTTGTGCCTCTATCCACTACTACAAGTAAACATGTTTCCTTGTTTATACTAAATCACATCATTTTTTGCTATGGCATTCTATCCTACATTATTATAGATAATGGAGGATAATTCAAGAACAAGGACTTCAAACAACTATGCATGAAATTTAGAATCAAACAACATTGGTCTTGAATCTACTACCCTCAAGGGAACAACCAAGCTAAGGCCTCCAACAAAACATTGCTAAAAATCTGACACCAAATGGTTCACAAGTCAAGGAAAGATTGACACTTAAAAATTAATCCAACATTATGGACCTATATAACTATGATATATACTCCTATAGGGGCCACAACCTTTTCTTTAGTCTATGGATCTGAGGTTGTCCTCCCATTAAAAGTTGAGATCCCCTCCTTGTGAATCTCCTTATATGGGTTGATAATTGATGACCATAGAGCTATGCAAGTAAAGGAACTATAAACTCTTGATGAACCTCACAAGGCTTCTTTTGATTACATAAGGGCTTACTAGAAGCGCATTCATACTACCTATGACAAGAAAGTTCATCCTCAAGAGTTCTAATTAGGTGAACTTGTGCCTAGAGAGAATCCAAAAAATTAGTAGCATAGAGAGTAGAAAGGAAAGTTTGAACCTAATTGGTTAGGATTGTACACTATCACAACATTATTTGAGTTTGTTGCTTATCAACTATCTACTCTCAAAGGGGAAGAACTTGCAAAGCCTATCAATGTCCTACATTTCACTAGTACATTTGACCCTTTTTTAGACCAAAATTTTTGATCATTTATTAAAATGAGGTCAAATTGGTTGGAATATGCAAGGAAAAACATCTTTTTTCTTAAATCCATGCTTGTGTTGGTCAAAATTTTGACCAACACGGGCTTCATTGTGTTAAAATAAAAAATTTTTTACTTGCAAATTTGCTATTTGTTTAACACAGAGTGCATGCTTCCTAAGAGGTGGGAATCTCTATTCTTTCTATTACTTGGATTAAAGATTTGGAGCTTTGTCTTTAGAGTTTATCCTACCTATTTTAACATTTCACTGGCACATTGGAGTCTTCACCTATAGCCATGAATTGGTCTGATCTCCTGGAGTTTTACTGGAGCATTTTGTGCTTGGTCTTTCACTACATTATTAACTCCTGCTGGAGTCTTTGGCCATCACAAAACATGGCCTCAACTTAGACATTTGTCTTTCTTATTTTGAAGATTTTTTTCCTTCTGCTATTCTAGCCGTCATTCATGAAGAGACAAAGTTTTCAAATAGTGATAAGTTATCTTTAATTTTTGGGAAACATTTAATTTTCCATCACTAGATCTGGATTTGTTATTGCAAGTTAATAATAACTTGGGAACTTTTGGAAACTGTTGTTACTTATTTCTCTTTTCCATGAAATGTGCTTCTTTGCTGATACATATCTCCTTGATTTAAAGGCTTAGCTTGTTCATTTTATTTTCTATTTTTTGGGTTATCTTGACTAGTATTGAGAAACTTTTACTTACAAACTCTTTAGACTTGGCTATGAGTATGTGGCTTTAAATTCTTTCTAGAATTTTGAGTTTAAGATGTTTGAACTTTCCTTGGCCACCAATATTAAAGAAGATTTGTAGCTCTTTCTTGTGGCTATGAATTATCGCTTCATTTTCACAAAAACCCTTGTGGGTATTTGCTCTCTTTCTTTACTCTTGCTAAAAGGCTCTCAAATTCTATGAGATACATGTAAACACTAGCGAATGCCTTATGGGTTCTCATGCTTTCTTATTTTGAACTTCATTCCTGCTAATGAGGGTTTTTCCATCTTCATTTGGAATTCCTTTTGAAGTAGTACATTATGGAGATTTATGGATATCTCTACAAATTATGTAGCTATAGATTCAAACCTTGTACCTGATGGAAAATGTTGCTTTGAATATTACTGAAAGCTTTTCAGATTCTATTTCTCTTTCCATTTGGCTATATTTGATAAAATAACATGATTCTCATTACTTATTGTTGTAGCATCATGTTTATCTACATGGTTGAAGATTGTTATCTCACACAAAAAAATGTTCATAAATCCCCATGATGGCTATATGTATTCTTGCAATCATTTTGAAAAATAGTAGAATATTGAGATGTAGATGAGCATTCAGCTTGCTTCATCCTTTTGTAGCATCTTTCTATGGTTCATGTTTAATGAATTTCATAGAAAGTCAATGGTTCTGATAATTTGACCTTCCATTATTTGATAGCTGAAACTACACATCTATCTTGATTCTGAACTGAAACTTCCATCATTTTCTTTTAGTCTCTTCTCATTGTTCAAACCCTCAATATGCTTTTATTCCCATGTCTGCTAATATAGATGAACTTTACTAAAAACACTATTTCTTTGTTTTTGAAGATGTTGTAGTTGGTCTTAATAAAACATGTGCATTTGATATTCTTGTAACCTTGAGAGATATTCCAACATGTACATAATAATACCCCATTTTTTCACTCATGAAGAAAAAAGTGATTCTCTCAAAAACATATAAGCTACTATTTTTTCTAAATCTAAAAGGAAACTTGAAACCTTTGGATAGTTTTATGGTGAACATATTCCAGCTTGCCTCATATTGAAAATTAATTTGATGTGCATTCTTTGATGAATTACCATGCATTATTATTTCTCAATTGTTGCATCAGCATTAATAATCCATATAGTCTTTGACCCTCTGCTATTTATCCTTTTTCTTTCTTCAACTTTATTGCTAAAACACATTTCCTTTTCTAATGCATCAAACAAAAGGTTTCAAACTTTTGATCAGCTTCTTTGATCTAATATCTAATAGGCACATTGGGCTCAATAACCCTCGTGGAGTGCACACGGGAGTTGCACAAGCAATTTAGGAGAAGAGGCATGAATCAAGGAAGAGGCAAGGAATCAAGGTACCATTTTTCTGCCATTTTTTCCTCCTCCATCTTTTTGTTCATTGTGTCTAGGTTATGGGTTTTTGTTTGAGTTAGGGTTTCATTTGAATTGTGTGAATGATGAGTTTTCATGGAAGAGAGGCCTCAAGTTTGAGTCACACAGGTGGCTCAATTCCAGTGGCACCTGTTAATCCAAAGCTGAACGATAAGGGATGGCCCTATTTAGCCACGATGATTTTCTATCATTGTTTTACAAGTTTGTTAAGGTTTGTTTAGCATAGAAGTAAATTATTTTAAAGGATTTTTTTATAAATGTTGTTACAGAAGAAAAGAGGAGAAAAATGCAATCTTATGGAGAGGTTTTAGGCTCGAATCACACCTCGGCTAATGTTTAACCCAAATCCACAAGGGATAGCCCTATTCATGTATCTCCTGACCAAATAAAATTTAGATCCATCAATTGACTGTGTAGACATATTTGTTTAGTTAATTTAAGACATCTTCAGTATATAAAATTTTATGAGTTTTAGGTTTGATATTTGATTGACAAACGTAGGCATAAGACAATTCCACAATTATCAATATTTCAATTGTTTACTATCTGTTGTATGACAACCATTTTTTGTTTATTAATTCCATCCAATGACTACATTTTATGTTATTTCCATTATGATGGAGCACAATTTATTTTATATATGTATATAATCTATATGTATACTTATGAGTATTGTATATGTCAGTATATGTATTTGCATATGAATATGTGTGTATTATTGACAAGGAAGGCAACCTCCTTTATATAAATCCAAATAATAATAAACAGCTAGCCTAAATTAAAAGAAGAGATATATGGGACAAAATTTGAGACATTAGCCAAAACCATGTCATTCACAATTCTAATGTTTGCTTCATGTAAAGAGTTGGGACAGTATGATCAACACATTGACTTTTACGTTGGGGCCATAAACTAAGATAAGTATTGCCTTACTATTGCTACATCCATCCATTTCACATATTCATAACTACCATTGATTTGATAGTAATGTCATCATTGACCACATAAAAACCAAAGAAAAAATAAAAACCTAAAATAATTAGGTTTAAAAGGATTAATGTTGAACTTACAAGAATCTAAACAGTGGAGAAAGCACAAAAATACATATACTTGACCCACTTTATAATTGCAACATCCTTATAGTGCATTTGCCAAATGGGAGCTCTATGTCATGGTATCAATGTTCATCAAATTACAATTAAAAAGTAAATGTATTAGAATATGTAAGTAATACTAAGTTAGAAGGCATCAAAATGTGAACATACAAAAGGCACTAAAATTGTTTGAAAAAAATGCACAAGAGACAAAGATTTAATCAATGTAAGATGTGTGTAATTTTGATTTCCTCGAGGATGTAAATGCACCAAAAAATGTATAATAGGTTGTATTTTAGGGTTGTTCACATTAAAGGGTGTTTTGAGGGTGAAGAGAATAGATTTATGGTGTTGTCAATTAGGACTATTTGATTCAGACTATTGTGGTCAATAGATTTTTCTTTTGCAAAAATATTTGGAGGTTTTGAGAATGTTGAACCTTAAAAATTTATTCTAGATGTTAATTTTGTTGATATGTGGAGAATCGCTATGTCCTGTGTGGGGATGTTCTAGAATCTTGATATTGGTTTAAATATGAGCTGACTATAGGTTCTTTATGTACCAAATTTCTATAGAGATCTTCCCATTCTAGACCATCTTGATGCACAACTATAGATTTGATAGGATTCTACTGGCTGGAGAGGGAGACTTCCACCATTAACCTCTATGCTTTGCTTGATGTCCATATCGTTATCCCAAGGTGGCATTTTACCATAACTTAGAAGTAGGCTAAAGAAGTAGTGAAATGTTTTCTTACAGTTGTAATACCCCAAAATTGGCACATTGCCATATTTACCAACTTTGGTCTATTCAACTATTCCTAAGTCCTATTTTACTAGGCAATTCTAATTCTAATAATCACTACTTGACCTAGGTGTCAAATGCAAAAAACTATAATTTGCATTAATCATATTATTTATTTAATTCCTAAATATCGACTCAAATTAGCTACACAAATCTATCAATTTAAATTAATTTCATTATAAGTGTTCTACTTTAATTCAATTAAAATTACCTCTTTAGCTAATATACAAAGGAATTAAATACATTTAATTTAATAAGATATCTCCTCTTTTTAATTATTGGATTTAATTATTCAATTAGTTAAAGTTATCCATTTATGGGGGCATATTCTATTTTATTAAATTAAATATTCACTAAAAAAAAAAGAATTAGTCAGCTCCTTTTATCACTCAAAAGGTAGTTAGTTAGCTCCTTTTATTACTCAATAGACACTCAACTAACTTCTTTTATCACTCAAGAAGGACTCAGTTAACTCTTGTTATCACTCAAAAATGACTCAGTTAGCTCCTTTTATCACTCAAAAGGACTCAGTTAACTCCTTTTATCACTCAAAGGCAACCAGTTAACTCCCTTTTCATGAGGAAGTTACCTTTATGAATGGCTCTCCTCTTCAATCTTAACCATCCATTTCAATTAATCTTGACCAGCGATCAACTCTTAGATTCTATAAAAGAAGCTCTCCATTCCTCATTGCAGAGGATGATTTTTGGAATTTGTGTCAAACTTATGCTAAAATTTTTACTCACTTTTCTCACATTTGTATAGCTTTATTTCTTTCATTGTAATATCATTTAGATTTTAAATATGCATCCATTTAGCATACTATGCTTCTTCATTTCTTAGATTAATAATTGCATCTCTCATCTAGATTAATTGCACTTTCATTTAGCTACATAAATCCTTCGTTCTAGAGGTTTGGTTGCCCGCTTCTCATTTTGAGAGCAAAGGCATAATCCTTCTAGTTAGAAAGCAAGAGGTCGCTCTGTTAGACTTTTCAAATAAATAGTACAATATTTATTTCAGGATGATCTCATAGGTAATGACCATGTTGAAGTGTATGTGAGGATCAGAGGCCCCTAATTTCACATATACATTTTTGGCACCCACTATGGGGCTCAAAAAATCAAATTTTCTAGCCTCATTTTCTATATTTTCTACATTTTTATTGTTCTATCTGTACAAGTTTCTAGATTTTCGCGTAAAAAAGCTAATTTTTTGTGTGAAGACCTAAAGATTTCATGTCTTCCTCTACACTTTCTTGAGCAAAAAAGTGCATAATTGTGTGGATTCTTGTGCGGTGCACATCATTTTTTTGCACGGGTCTATGCATGATTTCGCACAAAATTTTGCAACAGAAATGCGAATTACAGGTTTTCAAATTCCAGTTTATCAAGATGTTTGTTTGACTAAAAATTTCCTATAGCTTAACAGTAGTTTGCAAGATGCTTTGAAAAATCTATAATTTAAAAAAAAAAAAAAAAGAGAATGTTTTTCAAATTTTGACTTTTGACTTTTTCATAGGTTTGGCTTTTTTTAACCTATTTTATGGGTATCAAAAAGAACAAAAAAAGTTAAATTTTATTTTCCCATAGTTAAGCTTCCATTTGACTAATGTTGTTTTTTGAACCATTTTGTTTCTAATTTCTAGTTTTCAACTACTTAATTGTGGTTTGCAGGATGCTTGACGAAGATACCTTTTATCCAAATACTTGGAACATATATTGACTGTGTGAATGCAGGACGCTTGTCAAAGATATGCATGATAAAGATTTGTTTCAAACCCACATAAATGTTGTGTCTTCTTTTATTGCTTTTCACCTAGTATAAATAGGGCTTGTGAACTTCATAGGGTGCAAGATAGGGGAATAGGGGAGTATGCTCTTTACCACTTGGAGGTCATGACCAAGGGTAAATCAAAAACCTAGAAGCCTCTAAAAGATGACATCAGAGGGAGGCAAGAAAGATAATGGTTCTCCCAAATGAAGCCTTTAATGAAGAGATGATAATTTCCTTTTAGGGGATCAAAGTCTTGGAATAGGACAAGATGGGATCGATTAAGCTAACTTGGTCATTAACATGTCTTGCGTGTTTGGGTGAAGAAACAAGGTAGAGGAGTATGCTCTTTCCCCTTGAGGGAAATCAAAAACTTTGACCCTTAGATTTGAACCACTAGTCTGAGTCAATTCTTTAGAGGGTCTGCCAGAGTGATCCAACCTTTGGGAATGACCCAAGTGAGCACACTCTTTTCACTAGAGATTCCACCTCACTATAATAAAGAAGCTTTGTTGAGTGAAAGACTCCAAAGCCATATTAATTTCCTCTTCTTCATTTTGATATCACATATCAAGAAGAGGCTTTGTAAACTACACTGGTTGGTGTCGGCCCCAATCTTGCTAGTCAATAGTGTGCACTTACAGATGTTGATGTGGGTTGTTGGCCTCAACTTCACTTGTGAAGCCATCAAGGATTAGTATGAATGAAAGCCAAGTAAAAACCTCTTAGTTAGTTGCTACCTAGTTCACCTCTGAAAGGAGGCATAATCTTTGTGCAAGGAGGGGGAAGAATCTCTCTTGTAGAACTCACCGTAGGCATGCAACTAGGCGTTTGAAGGTGGTATACATGCTTGAACCCTACCAAAAAGGTGTTCATTTAGTGTATATGTTATCAAGCCCTTTAAATACACCAAAAACATGGGTGCCCTCTAGGGGGTGACACGACTGTATGAGGTGCATGCATGCACATAAGTTGAGGGACAAAGGTTTTGCCTTCTCTACCAATTTTTTTTAAGGGATAAAAGCGTGTTTGTTATTGAGTCTTTAAACATTTTCCAAACTTGTCAAACAAACTAAACCTCGAGACTTCCCCACTGCTTCGAGTTTCTTTGTCCTTGATTGGGTTGTTTGAAACTACTGCTTGCTCCTTGTGTTTATCTAGAAACTAATTATCTTGTTCAAAACAACTAAAATGCTACCCAAAACTTGAAAATAATCTTACTGCCTATCTGAAATCTATCAAAACAACCAACAAATTTGTCGAGAACAATCACTTCAAAATTTAATATCTACTTGTGCTCTAAATTTGGTCTATTATTTACAACATTTTACCTCTTTTCTATTTGCAAACAATGTCAAACAGTGGCTTCCTACTTAGCTAACAACTTGTGACCTACACATAAACTAGTCTTGTCTCTTGCTCACTTTGTCTTTGGTCTTTGGTGCTTGTCATACTTTGTGTCACGATAGTCATAATCTTTTGCTATTCTATCCATTACACAGATGACTCATACCTTAGTATACAACACCCTTATCTTGCTTTGTTTTTGAGACTATGTTCTAGTGTGGTCCTTGTTTAAGCTTTTGCTTTTTGTCGTTGTCTATGACTATCGCAACAAGAACTAGAAAAGTGTTTTATCCCCAAAGACCTAGATGAGGTAGAGCTAGGGGTACTAAGCATGGTAGAGGTCACTATTTAATCCATACATGGTTATCTCTAGTTCATCTAGTGAGGAATCTTCATGATCCCCCTCACCTATCAAATCATCTCGGATCCATAGAACATTCTCTATAAACTTGCAACAAACTAGGAATCCCTTGTATTAAGAGGATCCTAAAACTAGCAAAGGTCCCACATCTCCAAACAACATATCTGAATTCTTTTTAAAAGGACCTTTCCAATCACAACATATTGAAACTGAAAATGTTCCAACAATGGCTGATTACGAACCTAAACATGGTGAACATAGTAGAAACCAAGACCAAACTAGGAATGACAAAGAAAAAGACCATGACATTGATAAAGAGCATAAAGAGGTGGAAATACTTCCTGAACACATAGCAAAGTGTCGTAAAGACAAAAACTTTCAAAAGGTCATGGAAATTCTACTCAACGAAGAGAAAGAAAAATACTTTCTCAAACTTGCCCAAGAGGGAGCTAAGCTACTCCATCATTTCAATGTGGAAACTATCATCATGCCTAAAGAGGAAACTGAGACTTCCAAAATCCAAAAGCAACTGAAAATTATGCAAGACCAATTGGCTCAGATGATGCATGAGAAAGACAAACCCACGAAAACATACACCTTAGACGCTCTTTGTCCATTTCTATTTGACAAAAGCATAGACATGCCTCCTTTTCCAAGAGGAGTAGAGTTACCTAAATATGATAAATACTTTGGAAGTATCGATTCCCCAAGATCATTTGTGGGAATTCAGTGCCTTGTCTATGGAATTTATGCATAATCAGATGTATCTCATGTGTTTATTCCCAAGAAGTCTAGGTGGTCAAGCTATTGAGTGGTTTTCACACTTGCCTCTTAGTATCAAAACATTTGATGAAATTGCCAACTTGTTTGTCCATCAATATTCTCATAACATTCAACACCTTGTTAACATTTGAGATATATGTAATCTTAAGAAGAAGATTGGGCAACCTTTCCTCCCATTTGTTCAGAGGTGGAGACAATTGTATACTAAATACTCATGCAAAATCCCAGAAACAGAAAAACTTGACATCTTTATGGATAACTTCCTACCTAATTTTGGGTATAGAGTCCAACTTCAAGGTCCACATACCTTTGAAGACATGGTCACATAGGCTATTTGCATAGAGGAATTCATGGTCAAGAAGGATGAATTTACTTTTTAGAAAGACACAAAAAAAGGCTCCACCTTTAACAAGGACAAACCCAAGTATGTCAACAAGAATTGAGAAATTGTACATCATGGGGTTGTTGACAATGTCACTCCTAAGCTTGCTAAGGTAGCATTTAATATCACAGATAGTCTCAATGCATTTAACAATATTGAGAAACCTTATCCTGACAATAAGACATCCATGAACAGACCAAGAAACTCATGGGCTACATGCCCTAAATGAGAGTATACACCCTTGGGTGAACCTTTGGATGTTATTTACAAAACATTTCTCCAACACAAGCTTATTTCACCACTGGACAACCCTTGTCCCTATGATCCGAAACCATGCCCACCATGGTGGAATGAAACCTCATTTTGTGAGTATCACCAAAATAAGGGACACAAAACTATCAACTGCATAAACTTGCACCATAAAGTCTAGGACATGATTGATGCTGGTGAACTTGTGGTAGATGGACATAACAAGAACTTAGATCACAAGGCATTCAAAGAGCTTTTCCTAGCCTATGAAAAAGGAGAGACTTCAAAACCAAAAC
Source organism: Cupressus sempervirens (assembly GCA_028749045.1). Taxonomy (NCBI): domain Eukaryota; kingdom Viridiplantae; phylum Streptophyta; class Pinopsida; order Cupressales; family Cupressaceae; genus Cupressus; species Cupressus sempervirens. The sequence goes on from CM053788.1 coordinate 330,112,815, forward strand.
CCAACAACAAGGTCAACTATGCATACTCCAATGATAACAATGTGATCAACATGTTTGAACCTATAGATTCTAAATACTGTATTGTCATTACCATTAAGGGCAAACAAGATAACAATAAACCCAAGACACCATTTGTCTTGAGGGGCCCTACTTCCAACATAATGGATAACACACCTTTGCAACACTATGCTAATGTTGTTACCCACTCTCATGCCAAATTGGTGCTCAAAGGCCCTATGCCTTCTAATCCTAATCCTAAACAACATAAAGACAAAGCCCTTGCTAGTCTGTCAGGAAAAGGTGCAAAACTCAAAATGAATTAAACAACTAGCTATAGTGTTCTTGATCAACTAAAATGAAATAATGCTCAAATCTCTATCTTCAAGCTACTTAAAATCTCACCTGCTCACAGGAAGATTCTGGACAAAGCCCTCACTGAGGTAAATGTTCCTCAAGATCTTGATCTTCAGCAATTTCAATCCATGGTAGGTCACTTGACCTCACCTTATCTTATGACTTTCTCTAAGGAGGATTATAACTCACTGAGTCACCCACACAATCAATCTCTATAAATTGAGGTTATGATACATCAGACACGTGTTCATCGGGTACTCATCGATAATGGCGCTGGCTTAAATATTGTCTCTGCTACTTTTCTTAGACAATTGAATTATTCTAAGGACTCTATTGATCCTTGATGTAAGATCACCATCAAAGCATATGATGAAGTTGAACAAAGTCTCTAGGTCTTGTGGTCTTACCCATTTGTGTTAGTCCTATAGAAAGGGATGTCACCTATCAGGTGCTTGACATTCCCTTGGTTTATAACATTCTGTTAGGATGGCCATGGATACATGAGATGTGCATTGTGCCATCCATATTTCACTAATGCATCAAATTCCCATTTCATGGCTCTGAAGTTACTATTCCTACCACTACTAGCTATACTTGCAATATGCTCAAAGTTACTAAAAATTTCATCCCTACTAACTAGGAATCCATTGATTATCATGACAATAAGCTAAAACAAATCGAGCAGTCATTCAAACTGAAAGAAACTGGCATGGGAGAGTATCATATTGAACTAATGCTATCATTTACATCTCTTCCAGAGTCTCCTTGTCATTATGGGAGACCCTCAGAGGCAAAGAAGTCATTTGTGCTAACATCTCAAACCAAGTATAATGACACTTTTGTCAAGGCTATAGTTTCCTGAGAGGATGAAAGTGAAAATAGAGCCATTTTTGCATGGCTTTACAAAGAAGAGACTCTAGTAGACTTAATAGAGCAAGCTTAAGAAATCACTCTTGAAAAATATGGGCCTAGTCTTAGAATCATGAAGAATTTTGGCTTCAAGGGAACTAGCCCTATTAGGTGCAATAACAATGGCCTAATTGATCCTATCAAGGCAACAACTTGAAGAAACAATGATACAACTGGTCTAGGATTTAAGAAGGTTCCTTTCCATTTGGGACCTAATAAATTCATACCAGAACCTGAGAGTTCATCTCGAAACGAGTCACAAGTCTAGTCTAACACTCAAGAGGAACAATTTGATGATGAGGATCCCTATCCTTATCCTATTCCTCATGATCTTGCTAAATTCTTTGTTGAGCCAGATTACTTTGTGCCATGTGTTAGCACTATGGATGGTACTAGTGATTCTTCTGAGGACAATACTAATTCACATCATGCCCATTTAGAACAAGGTGAGTCTAGTCAGGTGTTACATATTGAGGACCTATGTAAAAATCTAGAAGATGAAGGAGTGTATGTCCCTATCACTGTTGGGGAGTTCTACATTCTCTCGCCATTTAGCACTGATTCTAAGGAATATGAGTTTAACTCTCTTTTAGAAGCAACTACTGATAAAGACATTGACCAAGTTCATGTCTATGAAAACCAAATTGAAGTGGATCAAACATCTAGGGTTAGGTCAGATGGGTCTGATCCAACTAGTGTCCTAGAGTTGTTAATTGTTGACATTAGTACACAGAGGCCTTCAAACATACCTGTGGATGAAGTCACTGTAGGTCTTGAATTTCTAGCCCAAGCACTTAATGACTATATCATGAATGCAATTGACCCCATCACTACTCTTTCACTCACACATCTTGAGCTTATAGATTACAACCCTAATGCATCTAGTGAAGTCCCCACATTCTAGAGTGACTATGCTCTTGCCTGCTAACTAAACACTGTCAAACCTGTAACATCTTCCACCAATGAATAGAGCATCAACATGACTAAAGTTGACATCAAATATCTTAGTCATACAATAAAAAAGAAAAAATGCAAAAGGTTTGATGATGAAAATCACATTGTGGCAGTGTCAAAATCTAAAAAAGTAAAAACAAAAGATGTATCCAAGGGTGAAATCCTCTCTGAGGTGCTTGTAGATGAGATATTTGATGCACTTCCAAGTCACTTTCAAGAGAGATCATTAGTGTTGATAGAGCCAACATAGCCAATCAACTTAGGCATAGAAGAACATCCTCATATGATACATCTGGCACAATCATTGTCACATGAAGAAAATAAAGAGTTCATTGCCTTTTTCCAAGAGAAGAAGATAAATTTTGAGTGGACATATTCTGACATGCTAGTATTGGATCATGATCTTATCATGCATTTCTTGGCCATTGTACAAGACATCAAACTAGTTAAACAGAAACTTTAAAAAATGCATCCTCATGTTGCATTGCTCATCAAAGCAGAATTGGAGAAACTTTTGAAAGCTGGTTTCATCCATGCAATTGATTATACTGAATGGATATCCAATATTGTTCCAGTCTCCAAGCATGATAAATCTATCAGAGTTTGTATTGAATTTCATGATCTCAACTTGGCATGTCCTAAGGAAAATTTTTCACTTCCCAAAATTAATATGATAGTGGACATGACAGTGAGCTATGAGATGTACTCACTAATGAATGGGTTTTTTGGTTACAATTAGATAAAAATTGTGCCAAAAGACCAGGAGAAAACCTATTTTACATGTGCATGGGGAACCTTTTGTTGGAACGTAATGCCATTCGGTTTGAAAAATGCTGGTGCAACTTATTAGAGAGCAGTAACTACAATTTTCCATGACATGATGCATAATACCATGGAGGACTACGTGGATGATACCTTGGTCAAAACTGCTAAATGTAATACTCATTTGCAAGATTTGGACCCATCCTAGATCACATGGAAAAGTTCAATCTGAGGCTCAATCCTAAGAAATGTGCATTTGGCATCACATCAAAAAAACTACTAGGATACATTGTGTCTACAAAAGGAATTGAGGTGGATCTAGATAGGGTTCAAGCAATCATGGATATGCCTCCACCCTGTAACATTAGCTAGATGAGAGGCCCACAAGGAAGATTCCAATCTATCCATAGGTTCATCTCACAGTTAGTAGATAGATCACAACCTTTAACAAAAACTTTACACAAGGGTTTCAAATACAACTAGAGTCAAGATTGTGAGCAAAGCTTAACACAGATAAAACAATATCTTGCTAATCCACCGATCTTGATGCATCCTATCTATGGGAAGCCTTTGATTTTGTACATTTCAGCAACTAAAACATCTTTGAGAATCTTATTAGCTCAAGAGGCAATGATAACAAGGAGAGAGCTATTTATTATTTGAGTTGCATGCTAATCTCTTATGAGAAGAATTACAACATCATTAAGAAAGCTTGCTTGGCAGTTGTCTTTGCTTCCCAAAAGTTGAGACACTACATGCTTGGCCACACTACATAGCTGGTGCCTAAAATAGATCCACTAAAGTACTTTCTCAATAAGGTAGCTATCATAGGATGATTGGCTAAGTGGGTCATGATACTTAGTGAGTTTGACAATTAGTATGTTGAACAAAAAGCTATCAAGGGACAAGTAATTGCAGATCAACTAGCAAATGCACTCGTGCAGATTCTTCTTCTAATGAACATTGATTTCCTTGATGAGTTAATTCTAACACTCACACACCAAATGTGGGTGATGTTCTTTGGTGGGTCCTTCACACAACAAGGATCTAGAGCTGGATTTCTCTTCATAATGCAACAAAGATATTCATTACCCAAAGCATGCAAGATTTTGTTTCCTTGCACAAACAACATTGCTGAATATGAGGCTTTGATTAATGGCATGAAGATTGCAGCTAAATGGAGAGTTGATCAGTTAGATATCTTCGAGGACTCCTAGCTCATAATTAACTAGATTAATGATGTGTATCAAATGAAGGATGAGAAATTGATCCCTTAAAAATGCATGGTTGATGACCTAAAGAAGTATTTTGTGCACATCACCTTCCAAAAAATTCCTCAAACAAATAAAAAAGTGGTTGATGCAATGGCTACTTTGACCTCCTTGCTATAGATGCCCAACAATGATCTCCAACATGAGTTCCTAGTGGAAGCATTACACTACCCAGCCTATGATACCCCTGATTCTAGGATGATCTGTTCTATTGTAGGATAGGACTCATCTCACTACCATCACATTTACTCCTATCTCTGTAATCAAACCATTCTAAATGGTCTAACCCATAATGAAAAATGCTACCTTATTTGTAATGCTTCATGGTATATCATTATTGTTGATGACTTGTTTAGGAGAGGTCTCGATGGAACACTCCTTAGTTTTTAGAACCCAAAGATTCTAAACATGCATTAGTTGATGTTCATGAGGGCATTTGCATATCCCACTCAAATGGCTTGACACTAGCTCGCAAACAAATTAGAGCTGGTTACTATTGGCCTAAAATGGAGCAAGAAGCAATCAAGTACGCCAAGTCCTACAAGAAGTGCCAGCTCCATGGGAATTTGATTCATGCTCCAACCAAGGAGCTCACTTTATCTACCACAATGTGGCCATTTCAACAATGGGTCTTCAACTTAGTGGGTTAGATTCACCCATCTTCTTCTAATGGACATAAGTTCATCATTATAGCTATAAACTACTTCACAAAATGGGTAGAGGCAATACCTCTCACAATATAAAGTGGCAAAATTGTAGCTCTTTTTATCACAAACTACATCATATGTAGGTATGGTGTACCATCCTCCATCATTACTAACAATGGAGGATAGTTTAAAAATAAAGATCTTAAGGAACTATGCAAAAGATTCAAAATCACACAACATTGGTCTTCTATCTATTACCCCTAGGGGAATGGTTAGGTAGAGGCATCCAATAAGGCAATCCTCAAGATCCTCTATCACACAGTCAACAAATCTAGGAGGGACTAGCACCTCCACATTAATCCAGCTTTATCAGCATATAGGACAAGCATCAAGACTCCAATAAGTACAATGCCCTTTTTTTATGGAGTGGATGTTGTACTTCCAATAGAGGTTGAGATTCCTACCTTAAGAATCTCTATGAAAGGCCTTATTACTAATGAAGATTATAGAATAGCTCAGCTTCAAGAGCTAGTCTTACTAGATGAATGTCGACAAGTGGCATGCGATCACCTGTGAGCTTATCAGTAGCAAATGTCAAGAAGCTACAATAGGAGAGTTAAGCCATGTGACTTCCACCTAGTTGATCTCATCCTAAGAGAAAATCCTAAGTAACAACAACAACGGGTCCAAAAAGAGAAGTTCAAACCAAACTAGCTTGGTCCTTACATAATCATTGCAGTGTATGGATCTAGTGCTTACCAACTTTCAATAGCTGAGGGAGAAGTGCTCAAGGAGCCTGTCAACACTCTCCACCTAAAGGGGTTCTATAGCTGATCTACTCTTAGAAGCTCTTTGTACATATCTAAATGTCCTGAAAAAAAACTAAAAATTGCAAAAAGTCCTAAAAAAATTATTACCCTTGTGAAAACCTAGCAATAGGTGCCTTGGTAATACCAAAAAAAAGAAGAAGAAGCAAAATACAAAAAAAAAATTAAAAAGGAAAATACAAAAAAAAAAAAAAAGAAAGAAAAATACAAAAAGAATTGAAAAACAAAAAAGTGCCATCGATGAAAACTTGGAAACATGCATCATGGTAGCCAAAAAATAAAATGAAAGCCTTGCCAAGAAGGTGAAAACCTAGCAAACATGCACCTCTTGTTCCCAATGCCACATCTTGTAGTGCATCTTCTAGCTCCTTGTATAGTTTCTTTCCTACTTTAGTTTACTACTTTTTGCTCATGTATTCATGGATTGAGTCTTGTCACAACTCGGGGGCATTACTCTCCAGTGTCCTAGAATCTCTTTCACGATAGTCACTAGTTGTTTCAATTGTGTCTGCCTACTATTGCTAGTGTCACACTATGTTGAGATTCTCCTCATAGAATCTCTTTCATGATAGTCACCAGTTGTTTCAACTATGTATGCCTACTATCGCTAGTGTCACTCTTTGTCAAGATTCTCCTTATAGAATCTCTTTCATGACAGTCACTAGTTGTTTCAGCTGTGTCTACCTACTATTACTCGTGTCACTTTTCAAGATTCCTTAATGGTAGATCTCTCTTGCGTCAGTCACCAACCAATTTGGTTGTATTTTTCTACTATTTCTTGGTCCTCTTTAGGTTCTTCACATTGAAGATTCCTCTTTGACCTCAGTGACTAGTTGTTCTGGCTACGTTTGTCTACTATTGTCACCATACTGAAGAGATTTCTTTCATCTATGTTCTAGGCATTGACACTTGACATCAATCCCAAAAACATGAATGCAAAATGACATACTTGTTTAGATATACTAAGCATTTTCTTTGTTTGTTTCATTTTTTCTTCATCATGTCTCCTTGAGCAACTCGATGATGTCATTTTTGACTAGAGAAGCAAGGATTGGGGGCATGATCTTTTCTTTGCTTTCTTTTTGTGGTTTAGTTCCAATGATCTGAGGTGTACATATAAATGGGGTGTCCACTATAAGAGCCTCCATCTTGTATTGGATGCCCTTGTGTATCTCGACTCCTTTTATATGGATAAATCAATGAGGTTGGTTCTTCTCCTTGCTTGTTGGAGTGAACTCTTTATGCTATAGTAAATATTGATATTCATCCTGCTAAGTGAATGTGTGGGTCACTACGAGTGTATATGGAAACTTCTATCTTAGGTTACAGACAGAAGGGCCATTGCGGAAAAAACACTTACTGATTACTTAGCAGAAGAGGGATCTCCCATGTGTCTAGTGTGTTTATATGCAAGAAACATTCTAGTCATCCTAACATTTATACTCTGATGCTTATGTTCACTTGCTATATTAAAAGGGACAAATATTCTGGTCATTTTGGCTTCTTGTGCCTTGAATGTTTACATTTAATCCTAAAAAAAGTAGAATAGATGTCCTATTCATATTCCTATGGTTGCAATGTCAGTGGGGATTGTATGACATCTGGGATTCACTATATGCTCAGTGATGATAATTATTGAAGCTTGTTAACTAGACCTAGGTTTGCATCTAGTATAAGATTGTATCTAGCATAGGGTTGCATTGCATGGTTTTCTTGCATAAGTTTGATCATTAATTTACTTGGATTGTTTGTGATGTGGGATTCTCAGCTTCTTCAAAGTATCATGTTACTTCATAACTGCACAAATGATTGGTTCATCACTCTCTTGGCTATTTTAATTGCTCTGAGTCCATTTTTAGGATTGAATTCAAAATCTGACACACTTAAACAGCTCAAGATCACATTTTCAAAATTTGAAATTGGCGTGATTGAATGCTAGTGCAGTCCATTTTTTCTTATGATACTTTGTGAATTTTGAAATCTTTTCAAATCACACTTTTGTCAAATTTTCCAATATTTCTTCAAATTGGCTACTATATTCTTTAGATCATTCTGATCTTTTTTGTATCTCTTCATATCATTCTGATCTCTTCATATTTTCTTCTGATCATTCTAATCCCTTCTACATTCTACTAAATTTTAGATTTCTTTTACATATCTTTATCTACTACTTTACATCATATTTCTAGTGTGTCATCTTTTGATTTCACTCCTGAGGGGGCAGGATAATCACATTATTGAAATAGAATTTTTAAATCGATCTGAATCTTCATCACTTGGGGCATCTTGTTCCCATATTATGTCCTCATCATTCGGGGCATCTCGCCACTAGGGGCATCTTGTTTCCTACTTTCTGGCATCTTTGTCATATATCTCATTATTTCAAATCTCAGGTATCTAGACATTCTATTTAGATCCTTAAAGATTAAGCTCCATTCTGGAGATAGTCTTTTAAATGCTTATCAATGTTAGGTATCTAGACATTCTGTCTGGATCCTTAAAGATTAAGCTTCATTCTGGAGATAGTCTTTTAAATTCTTATCAATCCCAAGTATCTAGATGATTTGTCTAGATCCTTAAAGATTAAGCTCTATTCTGGAGATAGTCTTTTAAATGCTTATCAATCCCAAGTATCTAGACATTCTGTCTAGATCCTTAAAGATTAAGGTCTGTTTTGGAGATAGTCTTTTAAATGCTTATCAATCCCAAGTATCTAGATGTTCTGTCTAGATCCTTTAAGATTTAGCTCTATTCTAGAGGTAGTATTTTAAATTCTTATCAACCTTTAGGTATCTAGGTGTTCTATCTAGATCCTTAAATATTAAACTCCATTCTAAAGACAATCTTTTAAATATTATCAATCTCGGGTATCTAGATGTTCTATCTAGATCCTTAAAGGTTAAACTTCATTCTGATGGAAACCTTTAGAATGCTTATCATTTTGGGTATCTAGGTGCTATGCTTGGATTCCTTCGGATTAATATTTGTTCTGGAGATAGTCCTTAAAAGCTTATCAATTGGTCTTCGTATCATCAATTTTGGAACAAATCTCATTTCTTGATCTTCGTATCATGCAATCTAATTTTCTTTGAATTGAACGTGCTACTCACACGTTCATTCAAAGAGGGGAAAAATGTAATACCCCAAAATTGGCACATTGCCATATTTACCAACTTTGGTTTATTCAACTATTCCTAAGTCCTATTTTACTAGGCAATTCTAATTCTAATAATCGGTACTTGACCTAGGTGTCAAATGCAGAAAACTATAATTTGCATTAATCGTATTGTTTATTTAATTCCTAAATATCAACTCAAATTAGCTACACAAACCTATCGATTTAAATTAATTTAATTATAAGTGTTCTACTTTAATTCAATTAAAATTACCTCTTTAGCTAATATGCAAAGGAATTAAATACATTTAATTTAATAAGATATCTCCTCTTTTTAATTATTGAATTTAATTATTCAATTAGTTAAAGTTATCCATTTATGAGGGCATATTCTATTTTATTAAATTAAATATTCACTCAAAAAAAGGAACCAGTCAGCTCCTTTTATCACTCAAAAGGGAGTTAGTTAGCTCCTTTTATCACTCAATAGGCACTCAACTAACTCCTTTTATCACTCAAGAAGGACTCAATTAACTCCTTTTACCACTCAAAAAGGACTCAGTTAGCTCCTTTCATCACTCAAAAGGACTCAATTAACTCCTTTTATCACTCAAAGGCAACCAATTAACTCCCTTTTCATGAGGAAGTTACCTTTATGACTTGCTCTCCTCTTCAATCTTAACCGTCCATTTCAATTAATCTTGACCATCGATCACCTCTTGGATTCTATAAAAGAAGCTCTCCATTCCTCATTACAGAGGATGATTTTTGGAATTTGCATCGAACTTATGCTAAAAATTTTACTCACTTTTCTCACATTTGCATAGCTTTATTTATTTCATTGTAATATCACTTAGATTTTAAATATGCATCCATTTAGCATACTATGCTTCTACATTTCTTAGATTAATAATTGAATCTCTCATCTAGATCAATTACACTTTCATTTAGCTACATAAATCCTTCATTCCAGAGGTTTGGTTGCCCGCTTCTCATTCTAAGAGCAAAGGCATAATCCTTCTAGTTAGAAGTCAATAGGTCACTCTGTTAGACTTTTCAAATAAACAATACAATGTTTATTTCAGGATGATCTCACAAGTAATGACCATGTTGAAGTGTATGTGAGGATCAAAGGCCCCCAATTTCGCATTTACAATAGCTACCATTACCAATTCCATTTTTTTACAAGTTTGAACATTGGATATTTAATATATCCATTTATTGCATATCCCACATTCATGGATTTCCATGAGATGACATCACTTTAAAGCAAGAATAATATGCCTTGTCTATTCTTCTATATTTTCCATATGTATCTAACAGCTACCATTACCAATTCTATTATTTTTCAAGTTTGAACGACGTATATTTAATATATCCATTTACTGCACATCCCACAATCATGGATTTCCATCATATGACATTTTTTGAAAAATAATGTGCCTTGTCTATTCTTTTGTGTTTTGCATATGTATCTATCATTGCATTTCCAAAAATAAAAATTATTTGACGATAATAGTCTTTCATCATACTTTGATGGATGTCCATGACCTACTCTAGAGCTCCCATTTTGGCGGGGGGGGGGGGGGGGGGGTGGGGTTGGTGGGGAGGGAGGGAGAGGGGGGGAAGATGCCAACATAGGTTGCATAATTTGGCTTTATAATAGCAATTTAATTTTCTTGAAAGTTTTTGAAGTGTTTTCAAAAAATCTAATTTTTGAAAATGTAGTTCCCATTTTGGCCTACCTAGGGAGAATGCTGACCAAAATGGTCTCATGTTTCAAAGAAAATTAAATCAATGATCTTGGCTATAGAGAAAATAGCTAGCAGTCCAAGGTCAACCATTGTAAATAGAGGAAACTTTCTACTAGAGATTTGTGGTTCTCTTAAATACTTAGCAAAGTAGCCCAAGGAGTGACTGATCTAGGTACTTGGCAAATAAAGAAATTTTGGACCATGTTTTATGTTTAGTGGAGTTGAGCATTATTTTACTTCTCCAATATGTTTACGTGCAAAATGCTTCACAAATTTTGTAGTTTAGATGGTATCCCTTGCTAGATATAAACATAACTATCTACAATTGATTATGAGAAATTAATGTTATAGATAATATCCTTGAATCATAGACATACTTGTCTAAATATATTTTGGAATCAATGACAAGGCAATTTTTGTAAGAATTAAAGAGTGATCAATTTCAAGAATTTTTTGGAAATGTTTTCTGAACATAAATCTCAAGGATGGTTGTCCTTGTATTGTGAGAACATGGGTGAATTCTCTGTTCATCCATCTCTATGTGGCATACTTGATAAGACCCTCTAGCCTGGGAACACTCATAAACTTCCTAGTCCATGAATATGGTATGATTTTCAGTCCATTCCATGCCTCAGCCCACCTTGGAGGCTGACTGTCTTCCTTAATCAATCTTTGGAACACTTATTTTCCTAACAACCCATGAGCATGATAGGATTTTTGTTCAATCCACATTGAATTATTGTACATGAGATCTCATGAACTTCGAAGGCTAGTATTTCTTATTTAGAATCCTTTTCTAGTAAATTCAAAACTAATTTCATATAGATGGAGAATGTAGGAGGACAAAAGTTACACAAGCAAAAATCTAAAGTTGCAAAATTGCAGAGTGTAAGTACCATTAGTTTTTTTTTGGCTATGCTAAATTTCCTAAATTTATTTGTTTAATTTGCTAAATTTTTTATTGTCTACATCATTTGAGCAAGATATTGACAAGTCAAGCATATAAATAAATTGTCGTAAGGTTTAGATTACCATAGGCAAGAAAACTATATAGAAATTATAGAAAGCTATTGAGTCAAAAAAAGAAAAATAAAGCACTGAGAAAGAGGAAAAAACAACTGCTTTTAAAGAGATTGAACAAAAAGCACTTGTGATGCAAGAAAACTATAAAAATACATAAGAGGTTTTACTTTTCTACGAGTTTTTTGTTTATGTCTTTACTAGTTTGATATACATGCCTATATAGATGAATATTTTCTCATATGGTTTTAACATTTTTATGTTGTGAATTGTTTTATTTAGGATAGTCTTGAGTCTTATATTCACATATATGAGTTCTTTTCCCATCTATTATGAGGCTTGACTATTTGACTTTGTAGCTATTAGATGCACATAATGAAGAGGTAGAGAAAGCCAAGAATGAATACAATGAACTCAAAAAGGTTGTGGATGAGTTGGGATTAGGAGAGGCAAGTGGTCTATGCCTGAGTTTAAATGAAAAACTCACATAAAGAGTTTGAAAACCCTGGATGGGAAAAATACATGATTTTAGTAAAATAGACAGTTCATGCATGATTAAATAGTTTTGCTATTAACCAAATAAAAAATATGCTTCATTTATAGGTTGATATGCAATACAAATTAGAAGATGTAAAGAAGATGTCTAAAGAATGGGAAGCAAAGGGCCGGGGGTATTGTAAAAAGTTAGAAGAACTAAGAAAAGCACTTGAACAACATATTAAGCAGTGGGTTTCCTTTCTTCTTGCCTGGTCAAACCCTGTGAATAGATCTAAAGTCATTTATCTACCTTTTTCATTGATTTATGGGTAAATGGGAACATTATTGGAGCCTAACCAGTTCTAGGCATGCAAAAGCCCTAGTTTTTGGCATGTTATTACATATGCATGCCTGTCGAATTGTGAGTTGCACTCTTCCAATGTGTGGATTGGAATGGCTATCAAACTATGGTATACTTTATTCTAATGTGGGGACTAGAACTTGAAGCAATCTCTTAATAGACACTGATATGCTGATAAATTTTTGTGGTGCTATTCTCCTTGTAGAATTCAAATTGAAGGCATTGATCCTAATTTTCTTCAAACAACACTAGGAAACAAACAATTGCTTGAATTGAGTACCCTTGAAAGAGTACTTGAGAAAGTAGCTTTATTGTAGGCTCAATTAAAGGAGTTAAAGCCAAGCTTGGACTCCATACAAGAGTAAATTCTTGTACCATCTATTTTTCCAGATGTAGTTTATTGGTTCAAAAATTTTATTTAGTGAACAATTTGAAAGGTAGTTGGAAACTCAAGGATGAAAATTCCAAGTCCACCCTCAGTAAAAGAGTAAAAGTCTTTACCTAATTTTTACTTGAAAAATTATAAATAAAGAAATCATAAGTTTTGATTTACTTATGATGTTCAAAGATTTTGATGTACATAAATGTTATTAAGTTCTATAATCTCTCAGGTATCAAAGGAAGGCTACTTTATATAGTGAATGAGTCGAAGAACTCAATAACATAACTTTGGAACATGATGATTGAAAGGGACAATATGATGAACTACAGAAAAAAAAAGGTGAGTACTTGAATACTTGCAAAATTCAACCATGGACATGCATGATACTTCAAGGATGAAATTTGGTCATACAATCAATAATGATATTTTATACACTAAACTCTAATTGTAATTATTCTCAGGCTAGAAATTATCTTCAATTTGTGTTCATGTATAACCAGCTTAGAAACTTCTTTATATTTTTGTAATTTTTAGATTGTCTAATGTTTAGGTTGGATGAGTTCATGCTTTGATTCAATACAATTTCTTTAAAGTTGAAGGAAATGTATCAAGTCAAAAACTATTAATACTTCAGTTTTATCATGAATAAGTCAAATTTATGTGATTGTATTGATTGAATGTTATAGTTGGGGCTTTGATTTTGTGGCCTTCTCAACTCCTAATGAAGCATCTTGAGCTATAAGTATGACTTGTTTTGAGCAGATGTAAATGTTTATTAAATATTTTGAACTCCCAAAACTTGTCTTCTAATATCTCTTGTCTTAAGATTGCAAGTTTCTGTATGTAGCTTGTAGAAATGAAAGGTAAAATAGTAGTCAACAAGCCACTCTATGTTGCATTGGCTTAGCACAAAGAAGAGAGAAGAGCAAGGTTGCATGTACTTCTTTTCATTCTTATTTTGAGGAGTAGATTTTATGGTAAAAAATTTGATTCCATGCTATTTATTTTGAAACCAATTTAGCAAGATAGATCCATATTCAATTCTTGTGCTTATGTTACAATTTATCTCTAAGATTTTGCAAATTTACTTAAAGTCAAAGTTAGGTAGTCTAAATAAGATAACTATATATAGAAGCTCAATCATTAATATATTTAGTATGGACTTGAGCTATCTTGAAGAACTATTTTTTATAAGAGTAGGAAAGAATGGTCATGAGGTTATGGGGGTGGAAGGGTATTAATAATATAGTCAGTAGGTTAGATGGTTAAGTTTGGGTAGAAATTTAGGAATTTTTGGGTTCCTAAATGTGTGTTTATTACTGGAATGTATTTTCTTACTCAAAATATTGCTATAACTAGTATGACTAGGAATTGTTGATTCACAATGTCTATTTGGTTGGTTGAAATTATTAGTATTTTGTTAGTGGAAATGCCATACTAATTTGGCATCTCTTGATTGTTTTATGTAGGCACAATTCTCACAAATGAGAAATCCAGTTGGTATGGCACAAGCTATGCCAACTCATCTTCCTATATACTCTCCTGGAGGTCTAGGTCTAAGCCAACCAATGTTCTATGGACAAGGGCTGCCCAAACTCATGCCACCTCAAGTAAATACGATATATATTCATATTTTTTGATATATTTGTTGCTAATGATGTTAATCTATGCTAATTAATTCAAAGTTAATTTTGATACCTTGCAAATGGCTCTATGCTCGTCTTGAAGAAAAGGATGTGCCAACTTTTTTTTGGTGACTGATTTGAAATGAAAAGCTCAACATTCATCAGCTTTTATTTGTTATGTTCTTATATAAGAACAAATTACCCTTTTTAGCATGTCATGCTTGGAAAACCATTCCAAATTTTTCCAAGTTCTTCATTCTGCATTTTTTTCGTTGGTAGTTTATGATCTGATGCCAATTTTGTCACAAGCTAGTGGATTTAGTTATCAACAATAGCTTGTCCCTAATATTAGGCCAGGAAATGCATCTATTCCAAATTTCTATCTTCTTCTGATTCAACCACATCAAGGAAAATGTTCTAATGTTAGGCGGTCTGGAGCTACACCCATTCAACAATAGTAGCAGTAGCAACAGATGCCACTTATACCTCAATAGGCAAAGCACACTTTATCTGTATTTTTTAATTGTTGTACATCAATCTTGGTTTTTAACTATCTTCCTTACATGTTCAATTCTTCACTATACAAGTCAATTACTATAATTCTTTTCTTTATTTTTTACTTCAAGTGACTGCTATTATTAACATTTCTTCTATTGTTGAAATGTTCTAGAATGTAGATTTGAGCCTCCAAATGAAATTTTGATTCTTCATGACCTAAATGATGGGGTTCTTTTAAAACCACCATTAGACTTCATAAAAATGGGACATATATATAAACATAGAGGTGTGGAAAGTATCTCCTTCTGGTTGCCTCAGGCTCCTCCTGGATATGTTTCTCTAGGATGCATTGCAAGAAAATCTCCCCAAAATCCAGGTGAATTCAAATAATTGCATTATATTCGCAATGATTTAGTAACTGGATCTTAGTTCCTTGATAATAGTATTTGTGACACAACTAAAATTAAACAAACAAGAGAAGACTTTAGCATATGGATGCTAAATAGTGAGGTATAATCTGTTGATCACTTTTGCAGAAGGATAATTGACATTCTTTTTTTATTTTTCTGAAATCTAACCAACTGAGGCAATTTACAGGCTGGTACATTCCTTGTAAGAACTAGAATAAAAAAGCCACCAAGAAGGTTTTCCTTGAGACTAGCTGATTGGACCAATTCCCATGAATCAGATGACTTAGTGATTGATTTATACAACACTTTTCGATGATTTTGGGGGTCTAATAAGCATTTCATCGGCAAAAATGTTGCGATGTGACACTTCACTTGCATGTACTCTCACAATTTAGTGATGAAAATGGCTATATAAATCTTATATCTCAATAGTTTTGATCTATATGATGATGTTTAAATCATGGAATCCATTAGTGGTTTGACACTGGTTTTCACTTTTCATTTGTCCATGCAAATGGTTCCATTGTTGAACATTTGTTTCATTGGCATCATTTTTAGTTTACATGAAAGACTCGATCACTTAAACTCAATAGTAAATCTGTCATTAGTGACAAGGTCATACAATGAAAAGCATGACTTTTGGGAACATCTCATTGAACCTGTGGATGGATTTTTGAGGTATGATTCTATCTATCAATAATGAAAAAATTCTTTAATCATCTTGCTTGCATCTCCTTAGAAGCCTTTTCACCTTGAGCTATCATTTCTACCATTAGAGGACTATGTTCCCTGTTGTTTATGAATGAAATAAATGGTTTTCATTTTAGTTTTGAATATATTTTTATTTCCTTCATAGTGAAGATTCTAAAGAGTTCCTTAAAAATTCATAGAATGAATTGTAGAAAAATATCAAACAACACCATATTTACAAAATATGGGAAGTACATGCTCTCCTAAGATAAACTGTAGCTACAAATTCCTAACTATAAGGAAAGAGTACTCAAACAATGGTGGTTCTATCTATTGCATTTTGAAAAGAAGAGATGTATTTTTGGGAACTAGGGCTAGAGGCTAGAAAAAAAGTATAATGTTATTTTGTGTCTAGGCACACAACATGCCCTTTTCCTTAAAGAGACTCATCCTCAAAGCTAGTAAAAGTCAAAATGTTGAGTAACACTTTTAATATACAACTTCACAAATGCATAAAATGGGGCTTCTTTTTTAAAATACTAGCTCACATGAATGTTTTGCCACAATTTTTGAAGTCTTGGAAAATACTTCATAATTGAGTACTAGATCATCTATTGCAATCGCTTTTACTTCACCTTCCAAAATTAGATTGTTATCTTTAGCATTCGTTTAGCCTCTTTGGTAGCAATCCTTCTAGGTTTTAATATTACTATACATTATACATTTGTTATTGGGATTTGCTTCTAATTTACTATGTTCTAACCTCTTGTAGACTTGCCTAGGAAGACATCACGGATCCTCTGTACTACCCTACCAAGGAACACTCAAAACATAGGGTCAAACATGCATGAAAAACTATTTTCTTTTCTTTTAAATGGGAGAATTTTTTTTGTCTTTAATTAGGATTATTGTTTGGAGATTGCAGTGTTCCCCAATCAGAGCTGATATAAGAAAAAGAAATGTAGTAATAGATAATTAGAGGAGTTTTGGAATAAGAGAAGAAGCATTCCATCAGAAGAGAAGAAGCATTCCATCAGTAGAGATAATGGGCAACAAAACTACCAAGGCACTTGCTAATTGTGTTTCTTGTGGGACTAAGGAGGTTTGAATTTTGATGCTTGTCTTGGATGGAGTAGGTGCATTATTTTTTTTAGTATTTGATGCTTTATGTGTAGATTATCTTGAGAAAGAGAGTGAAATTTTGACAGAGAACATTAGAGTTTTAAACATCGTTGAATGTCAAAATATTACAAGATTTTTGCAATCTATCATATAAAGAGAATTTATTTCTAGATTTAATTGTCTTATAATCTCTGAATAGAAACAATCTCTTCAACAATATATGAACTATAAAAAAAACTCATATCGACTAAAATGTACATTCTATGTATGAAAATATATGAAGCTAACTAATAAGCCATGGATCTATTTGTTTGATCAAGTAAAACAACCATTTTATACAAGTTGAATCTAGGAGAGTATGTGAGAATAGCACCCACAATAGGGTTTAATATAGAGAGTGTGACATTCAAAAAATTGAGCTTCACAATATGGGATGTGGGTGGCCAAGACAATATTAGGCATCTCTGGAAGCAGTACATGGTCAATGCTCAGGTATAACTCAAACCACTCCATTCTCAAATTTTACTCTTGGGATTAAAAGTACTATTTTGTCATTTTAAGTAATGGATAGATGTGAAATTGTTAAGCTTCAAGTACAAATGAAATCAAAGATTTTTTGGTAATCTATTTAATGGTAATGGTTTTCCCGATCTTTTCTATGCATCAAGACATCCATGCTTCTGACAATGAAGTATGGATATGGATGTCTTGATGCATTGTAGATAGTCATTTCCCAAATAAAAAATTTACATAGAAGTGGTTTTTTGAAGTAATATAGATTCATCAAAGCTAATCAAGAACTAATCAAGTGTAAGAGAAAATAGAACTAGGTACATAGACTAGTAATTCTAGGAAGTATGAGATATCTACATTGTATAACATTCATGTACACCCCCATAAATTATGCCAAATTGTTGTCACTAATAGACCACATAATACAAAAAAATCTCTAAAACTTGTCACCAAATAACTGATATTGATGGTGAACAAAAATGATCTTCCAACGGCTATGAACTCTGTTGATATGACCAAAAGGCTTGGTCTTGGTAATCTGAGTGCCACTAGAAAATGGCATGTCCAAACTTGTAGTGGAAAAATAGGGGAAGGCCTTCATGATTCTCTTTATTGGCTTGCCTCTACAATTAAGTAATTATTCATTTGCTACTTCAATTGTAAATGCTTCTATATCTTCTTAAAGGACTAATCTTTAGGCTTTCCTATTCTTTGTTCTTTGTTCTTTGTAATGAGAGCCCAACATCTTCTAGAGAGTGGGAAGCTTCAGAATGCCATGATTTCTCTCCTATTCATCCAAGAGATCAACATTAGGTACTTCTTGCCCTTGTAAGATCAAAGTTATAACTATTTTTTGATGGAGTTTTCTTGAGAAATCTATTTAGCACAAATTTAGCTTCATATTGTTTTCATTTTGAAACCTTGATGTCTAATAGGCTCTTTAAGAATTTTCAACTTTATTACAAAGTTATAACTTAATATGAAATGTTTGATGATTCCAATAGTCTTTATATTGTGAATTTTAGAAGTGGCCCACTAAAAATCTCCCTAATACTTACCTAGAGATCATAATGGGCTCAATTGATCATGTTTTGAATAACCTAGTAGATGTTTCTAAGATATTATGGGCTTTGAATCATGCAAACCAGAGAAAAATGAATTTGCTGAGACAAATTTAAAGCATGCTTTTACATGTTTCTGCTATTTCTTCTCATCTTTAGAGTTTTAATAGGGAACATAATCAAAACCAAGCTTGGAAGTTTAGAATTAGTTTACCCCACCAAAAAGAGAAGTTTCAAAGCATAGATATTATTCTCCTTAAAAGTATTATTACGGCATACCATACAAAAGTATGAAAAATATCTAAAAATTTTGTACAGGTGACATGTTTGATTGTATATGTCCTCAAGCTTGAGGGTTTTTCATTTCAGTTTTCAATGATTCTAAAATAGCTTCTAGATAGAATGGTGTAGCTACATACAATACCTCCAAGACTTTTAGAAGCTTTTTAATAGATATGTTTTTAAATTTATTGTCTTTATTTGTGGAAGGGAAACAACACAAATTGTTGTTCATGTTTCAACTAAGACTTATTGGATTTAGTTAATATTAAAAGTGATGATGACTCATTTTTGGAAAAAAAAAAAATTTCACAAGTCAATTGTGTAATTTTAAAGTTTTGGAACCATTTATATTCTGGGTCTAATTTTTACAACATATAATAACCAATGTTTTCTGAGCATATAGATAGTAGAATGATAAGAAATTTTAGTGCATAAAAGATAAAAAGATAAAAGTGTTAAAATCTTATTTATTATTTAAAAGCTTATTATGTCTCAAATTAGTTATAACTATTGCTTATAGTCTTTTTAAGAGATAAATGTTCAAGATGGATTGATTATTCACTTGATAAATGTTCCCCAGTACTTTAGAGTGCCTTTGTGGAGATTATTTCATGCTAGTTCTATTGTAGTCATCTACTCAACCTGTGTTCCCAGCCACTCCATATCTTCCATCTCCTCATCTAGGTGTGCCCAAATTTTGTGTTGTTAAGCTTGAAAGAATTTTGAATAGAGGCAAGTTAAGTTCATTTTTTGTTGATAGATCCTTTGAGATCATCAATGAAAAATAATAGTGGCATCCTGACAAGGCATGATGTTGCCCTTTCTCCTTCTTTCTAGCTATTTGATCAATACCAATAGTCCTATATATAGATTGAGAATTGGTTGATAACACATAATAGCCATAATACAAAGATAAACAAAAGAAAAATTAAAACCAACAAAGAGTGGGTGGCAAGCCACTATTCAATAAGGATTGGTCATGCATGCCCTAGACGCAACCTAGAAATTCTAGTTGTCTTTATGGAGATTATTGTCACTTCCCATTTCTACAATAGTTTTGTCTTAAGCTCTCAATGGCCATTGAGAAGCCATAGAAAGTGCAAGTTTCATGTTTGGTTTCATAATAGAGGTTAAAAAAATAATGTTTAGTTTTAATTATAATTAATAATCATCTGGCATATCAAGTAGAATTAAAATGGTTGAAGCAAACTTGTAGATCTAGTACTTCATGGTAGAATTTGTGATGTCAACCTATAGAGTTTGTATATTTTTTTATCTGATATCTAGGACAATGTGAGTAATAGCTCTCTATATTTGCACTATCTCTATGATACAAGTTACCATGTTTCATGTTTTCCACTTGATCCACCTAGTTTGAAAGTTTCTGTGTTCTGACTTGATAGAAGTTGGAAAGTTTTCATTTTTCTCTGACTAAAATTGCATAGGAATCATTTCAAGTCTTATTTTCTTTACCTCAAACCTTGGTTGCATCAGTAAAGATAGAACAAAATGAATTTAGTAGACTACTTACAAAATCCAAGGCATCAAATTCTATCCATGAAATTTTATTATTTTCTATTGATATTATTTAATTTCCCATCCCAACCCATACTAATTCTTGATTGTCAATTTCATCATCATCACAGTCTTACGAGATGTAATCTACACCATACTAGATTTATGTAGGTAGTTAATAGAGTGAGTGAAGCTATGAGAAACTCAATCCACGATTCTAAAGCACAATTCTACTTAGTGGTTTTAGTTTAGAGAATCCATTTTACAATCCCAATTGATTATATAATTCACTTGCAAGCAAAGGTTGGACAAGAGAAAGAGTTTTGAGCAGCTTTGCAAACCCTTTGAGGAAAATATTTTGATGTTTCTATTGAGGCAGCTGAAATCAAGGTCTTTGTTAATTTTTTTCTAATATATATGTAATTCCAAGTTAGTTATGCTATAGAGATAGTTTAAATTTTAAGTTTTGTGTTAATTATTTCATCTATTAGAAAATAGAGATAAGCTTTGTCAATAAAAAGCCTATCCACTATTTTAAATTGAATGGTCTGTAAAAAGAAGTTTGAATTGGCTACCTGCTGAAGGTCCCTAATCTAAGACCACTTCATCTATAGATGTTGAATCAGAGCATATTGTTGAAGATGCTCTTGATAAAGTTTCTCAAGACATATCTTTTTTTTTTTGCATATCATCTTTGTATTATGAAAGTTGTAGACAATTGGCTAAGCTTCACCTTGCAATAGCTGCATAGGTATTAAGATTCATATTTCATTATAGTTGAGGGGATTTTTATTCTCAAAATTTTTAATTTTTTTTTTATGTCAATAGAGATTAAAAAAACACAATAATTGATTTAAGCTTTCTTCTTTTCATTTTCATTTATAGATTTTTTAGGGAGTATTTTAAATCACTATGAATGTATCTATTATAGAAAAGAAGACAGAATAAGGCAATTAGTTTTATATGACAAAAGAAAGACAGATGTATTATGATCATAAAGTAAAATAATAGTTCTATCTTGTTATAGAGGGCCAAAATAAGAGTTCTAACCAAACACAAGTTTTCTTTTATGGAGTGTATAATATGTGCTACAACTTATGTTCATTGCCCAGTTTGTGCATATCCAACAACCATGGCTTTTGATGACCACATTACATTCAGGCATCCTGTCAAACAATTCACATGACTTATCTATGCTTCCATTTTGTAAGCATGTCTCCCAATGAAAATTCTACTACTTCATCTACACCATCTAACAAAATCCTTTATGCTTTGATGGATGCCTATAGCTTATCCCAAAGCTATCATTCAAAAATTATGAGATGATCAATCAAGAGGAAATAGTTGAGAGCTTAGAGTGACACAATTTTCAGATGATCATATGAAATGAAATGGGCATGCAAGTAGAAAGAAACTAGAAAGACATTGTGTATAGATGAAGCCATGAAATGGATGGTTTTGGAACACTCAACATAGACACTCAACATTTAGTACATCATCATTCGAGATCAAATGGGTTTGTGGGATTATATGCATAGTGAATAATAAAGGAGGGAATTCAACCCTCCTTGAGGCTCACACTTTTTGAGGTCCACTTCAAGAATGGCCCTTCATGTGAAATTGTTGTCTAAAACCTTTCTAATGAGATAATGTGTTATGAGCTCTTCATCAGTGGGATGGAACATGAATCCAGGAGGCAGTTGTGCATCAACCATATCATGACTACAACTAAAGTTAAGAGCCTCTATTATTGATTTCTCTTCCCTATTTACCATAACAAAGGAAATTAATATGGGTGATAGGGAAGAGAATTCAATAATAGAGGCTCTTAACTTTAGTTACAGTCATGATATGGGTGATGCACAACTGCCTATTGGATTCATGTTCCATCCCACTAATGAAGAGCTCATAACACATTATCTCATTAGAAAGGTTTTTAGACAGAAATTTCATAAGAAGGTCCATTGTTGAAGTGGACCTCAACAAGTGTGAGCCTCAAAAAAATTTCGACCAAGCATTGGTCAAAATTTTGACCATTGCTAAGAAGTTTTCTACCATCATTGGTCAAAATATTGACCAATGCTTGGCAGAACTTGGGCCAACATGTTTGAAAGTTTTTGACCAATGTATTGGTCAAAATTTTGATGAGAAAAACTTTGAACAATGGGTTGGTCAAATTTGGTCAAAATTTGGGTCAAAATTTTGACCATTTTTGGTAAAAAATGGCCTCAAATGTACTAGTGTTTGAAGAAGTTATGCGCTTAGAGGCTTGTAGCTTAGCTATTTGTACATATCCATTGATCTTGAAAATTTTTTGGGCAGTAGCCGACATGGTAGCCAACATATTATGGCCGACATATGGCCGACATGTTATAACCCTAAAGTAGTTTAATATTTGTATAAAAGGGCTTAGGGTTGGGTATTTTTCATAATGTTGTGATACGAAATTGGTTCTTGCAGCGGTATTGAGCTGTAAGGGATTACAGATTGTAATCAGGTTGTAATCATTGGATTGTAATAAGATCGAACTTGTTGTTTGGTGGACATAGCCCAGGGATTGGGTGAACCACGTTAAATCTTGGTGCCTTGTGTTCATTTCTATGTGTTCTATTATTTTCTGTTATTGGTTATATTTGCATGTAGTTTTTATTTCTGTTCGTGGTTTATCCTAACAAGTAGTATCAGAGCAAGGTTGTCTTTCAGTTATCCTCTGCAGGAAAGTCTCACGGTTAAGTGGGAGTCTCACAGTTGAGTGGGAGCGATGGCAGATGAGGGTAAGTTGAGGGTTGACAGGTTTAATGGGTAGAACTTCCAATTATGGAAGATGCAAATGGAAGACTATTTATATCAGAAGGATTTATGGAAGCTGTTGGAAGGAAAAGCCAAGAATCAAGGAACTATGTCAGAGGCTGAATGGGATCTTTTGGATAGAAAGGCACTCAAAAGCATTCGGTTATGCTTGGCACCATCGGTGGCATTTAATATTACAAAAGCAAAGACGACAGAAGATTTGATGAAAACCCTAGCGACATTATATGAAAAGCACTCCACTTCAAATAAGGTATTTCTCATGAAGCATTTATTTAATATGAAAATGGCAGAAGGTGGATCTATTGTAGATCATTTAAATGAGTTTAATACTATTACTAGTCAATTATCTTCTGTGGGTATCAATTTTGATGAAGAAATTAGGGCTCTCTTGATTTTGTGTTCTTTTCCTGAAAGCTGGAATGGCTTGGTAATGGCGGTGAGTAATTCTATTCCTGGATCTAGTACCCTAAAATATGATGATGTGATCGGTGTTATTTTAAGTGAGGAAACTCGTAGAAAATTCTCAGGTGGATCTACATCAGGAAGTGCTTTAATGCACAAAGCAGGGGCAGAACGACTAAAAGAGGAAGTAACTCTGGAAATCGTGGGAAATCAAGAGGAAAGTCAAAGGGGAGGAGGTCTCAATCGAGAGGACCAAATGATTGCTAGTACTATGGGAAACCAGGGCACAAAAAGAAAGATTGCTGGAATCGAAAGAAAAATGAAGGAGATAAATCAAATGGAGACAAGGAGGCAAATGTGGTAAGTAACAAATCCAAAGAGGATGCTTTGCTTCTGTCTTTAGAGAGTGTTGATGATTCATGGGTTTTAGATTCTGGTGCTTCATTTCATGCTACACCTCATAGAGGTTATTTCATTGATTATGTCCAAGGGGATTTTGGGCTTGTTTATTTGGGGGATAATGAACCCTGTCAGATTGTTGGAAAGGGAAAAATTAAGATTAAGTTGCAGAATGGGAATCATTGGCTACTACATGAGGTAAGACATGTTCCAAAACTAAGTAGAAATTTAATTTCAGCAGGGAAACTTGGTGATGAGGGTTGTGTAGTTACTTTTAATGATAAAAATTGGAAGGTTTCAAAAGGTTCCCTTTTAGTAGCAAAAGGTGTGAAAGTAGGCACCTTATATCTTTGTACAGGTCATATTGTTCTTTCTACTTTGATTGTTTCAGAGAAAAATGAATATTCAGGAACAATTACTGCAGTTGAGCAGGGAGAACAAATAGCTGATGTAGATTTTGATACAGCACTGTGGCACAATAGACTTAGGCACATGAGTGAGAAAGGTATGAAAGTACTTCATTCAAGGAAAGTTTTACCAGGTCTAAAATGTGTGAATATGGATTTCTATGAAAGTTTTGTGTATGGAAAACAAAAGAGAGTGAGTTTTGTAAAGACAGGGAAGGAAAACAAAAAGGAGAAATTAGAGCTTGTGCATATAGATGTATGGGGACCAGCCCACGTATCTTCCCTTGGTGGCTCTCATTATTATGTTACATTTATTGATGATGCAACTAGAAAAGTATGGGTTTATTTCCTTAGACAGAAATTTGATGTATTTCAAACTTTTAAGAAATGGAAATGCTTGGTTGAAAATGAGACTGGTAAGAAATTAAAATGTCTCAGATCTGATAATGGTGGTGAGTATTGCAGTCATGAATTTGAAGATTATTGCTCCACTAATGGTATTTATAGACAAAAAACTATTCCAAGGACTCCACAGGAAAATGGAGTGGCTGAACGCATGAACAGGACTATAATGGAGTGTGCAAGGAGCATGAGGTTGCATGCTGGGTTGCCCTTACACATGTGGTTGGAGGCTGTCAAAACTGTAGTATATTTGATTAATAGAGGTCCCTCTACTCCTTTGGGCTATGGTATTCCAGAGGAAGCATGGACTTGTAAGAAGGTGAGTTATTCTTTTCTCAAGACCTTTGGTTGTGAAGCTTTTGCTCATATAGACTTTGAAAATAGAACCAAGCTAGAAGCTAAATCAAAGAAATGTGTCTTTGTTGGATATGGCATTAATGAATTTGGTTATAGGCTTTGGGATTTTGAAAATCTTAAAATTATTAGAAGTCGAGATGTCATATTCAATGAGAAAGTGTTGTACAAAGATCTGTTGTAGCAACATGAGAAGAAAGAAGATGATTATGTAGTGCTGGATGATACTCCAAAATTTGATGTTCCAGCCATTCCTCATGATGTGCAACAACTGCAACAACAAATACCACACACACCAGTGAATGTTAGACGATCAACAAGGAAAATAAGACCTCCACAAAGGTTTTCTCCCTCTTTGTATTCTATTTTACTTAGTGATGCTGGTGAACCTGAAAGTTATGATGAAGCTGTGCAGGTGGATACTAAGATTCAGTGGGAGTCTGTAATGAAAGATGAAATGGACTCTTTACTGAAAAATAAGACATGGGATTTGTGCAAGTTGCCTGCAGGTAAAAAGGCTTTACAGAATAAATGGGTTTATAGGTTAAAAGAAGAGGAAGGAGGTAAGAAAAGATTTAAGGCCAGGTTAGTTGTAAAAGGATTTGCACAGAAAAAGGGAATTGATTTTGATGAGATATTTTCTCCTGTTGTTAAAATGACTTCTATTCGTATTGTTTTAAGTCTTGTGGCCACTGAAGATTTTCATTTAGAGTAGATGGATGTTAAAAAAACCTTTCTTCATGGTGATTTGGATGAAGAAATATATATGGCTCAGCCACAGGGTTTTGAGATCAAAGGTAAGGAGAACTTAGTGTGCAAATTGAAGAAAAGTTTATATGGCTTGAAGCAAGCACCTCGGCAATGGTATCTGAAATTTGACAGTTTTATGCATGAGCATGGATATAATAGGTGTCATTCAGATTACT
The DNA here is from genome assembly GCA_028749045.1 of Cupressus sempervirens. Taxonomy (NCBI): domain Eukaryota; kingdom Viridiplantae; phylum Streptophyta; class Pinopsida; order Cupressales; family Cupressaceae; genus Cupressus; species Cupressus sempervirens. The sequence goes on from CM053788.1 coordinate 330,139,065, forward strand.
ATGTTTATTTTAAGAGGTTGGATGATGATAGCTACATTATTTTATGTTTATATGTTGATGATATGCTTGTAGCTGGGTCTAACATGGATCATATTAAGGGGCTGAAATGCCAATTAGCACATGCATTTGCTATGAAGGATTTGGGGGCAGCAAAACAAATCCTTGGTATGAAGATTTGTAGAGATAGGAAGAACAGAACATTGATGCTATCTCAAGCTGATTATGTTGAGAAGGTGTTGCAACGTTTCTCTATGGAGAATGCTAAAGCTGTCGGCACACCTTTACCTAGTCATTTGAAATTGACTAAGGAGATGTGTCCCAAGACATAGGAAGAGGATGATAAGATGTCCAAGGTACCCTATGCTTTAGCTGTAGGAAGTTTGATGTATGCTATGGTATGCACTAGGCCAGATATTGCACATGCAGTGAGAGTCGTTAGCAGGTATATGAGTCATCTAGGATTTGAGCATTGGAATGCTGTCAAGTGGATTCTCAGATATTTGAGAGGAACATCCAATAAGTGTTTACACTTTGGGGGCTCTACTACTAATTTACAGGGCTATGTTGACTCAGATTTGGTTGGGGATATTGATACTAAGCGGAGTACTACAGGTAATGTCTTTACTGTTGGTGGGGCAGCCGTGAGTTGGGTTTCTAGGTTACAGAAGATTAATGCTCTCTCCACTATAGAGGCAGAGTATGTTGCTGCTACAGAGGTAGCCAAAGAGATGATATGGCTTCAGTTCTTCTTGGAAGAATTGGGACATCCTCAAAAGGATAATTATTTGTTCATAGATAGTCAGAGTGCTATTCATCTTTCTAAGAATTCAACTCTGCATTCTAAGACCAAACACATATAGTTGCGGTACCATTTCATTCAGTCAGTTTTGGAGGATGGACAGTTAAAGCTGGAGAAGATACATACCAATGTTAATCCAGCAGATATGTTGACAAAGGTTGTAACAAGGGAGAAGCTAAACTCCTCTTCAGCTTCAGTTGGTCTTTTAGACTGAACATAAATAAAAGAACAATAGAGTCCAGGATGGTTTGATCCAGTGGGAGCCCCATGTGGTAGTGGTATTGCTACAGGATTAGTCTCCAAGTGGGAGATTGTTGTTTAGTGTGGAGCCTGATTAGTCCCCAAGTGGGAGATTGTTAGATTGTGGTGACTAATCAGGAAAGTACTGTACATACTTCATAAATTTTTTGGCAGTAGCCGACATGGTAGCCGACATATTATGGCCGACATATGGCCGACATGTTATAACCCTAAAGTAGTTTAATATTTGTATAAAAGGGCTTAGGGTTGGGTATTTTTCATAATGTTGTGATACGAAATTGGTTCTTGCGGTAGTATTGAGCTGTAAGGGATTACGGATTGTAATCAGGTTGTAATCACTGGATTGTAATAAGATCGGACTTGCTGTTTGGTGGATGTAGCCTAGAGATTGGGTGAACCACATTAAATCTTGGTGCATTGTGTTCATTTCTGTGTGTTCTATTATTTTCTATTATTTGTCATATTTGCATGTAGTTTTTATTTCTGTCTGTGGTTTATCCTAACAAAAAAATCTTAAAAAGAAGAAAATGTCTTGAAAAAAAAGATCATCTTAGTGAAAACCTAGCAATAGGCACTTTGATGTATCACCAAAAACTTCAAAAATATAATTTTTAAAAAAAAGTATTGAAAAATTTTGCCAAGTGATGAAAACTTGGAAACAATTGCTACTTGAGACCCTTGCACCTATGTCTATTAGTCTCAATCACCCACTTTGCAACACATTTCCTAGCTTGGAATTGTTTCTTGTTGTCATCTCGGGGGCATAGCTACTTAGTCTATTGAGGTCTCCTTGTGCATTAGGGTTTCTTTGGAAACTCACAAAATAATATTTCTCAATAGTACCCCCCAGCTTGACATCAAGTGTTTCTCAACACTTTTCAAATAGTTTACCTGCAGTCTCTAATGTCAAGATATTTCTCACTATCAGAATCAAGTCTTGTAGAAGTGGCCAAGTGACTTACACACACATACTTAAATATTTAAATACCTAAGATATGATGAACTTTATGTACTTTTGTGTATTGTCTATGATGATGTCTTTGCTATGTGTTCCCTCCCTAATAGTATTTTGAGGATGTCATAGACTAGAAAACTAGTGGCATGGGGCATGTTTTCTTTCTTTCTACTTGTGGGTATACTTTGTTTATCTATAGTGTTTAAGAATTCATACTTGTCCTATTTGACACTTTGACTCTTAAACGTATGATCCTTGAATATTTTTGCAAGACCACACTCAGGGGTTATCCTGGTGCTTATGCCTTGATATAGGTGTAATATCACTATATTAAACTTAGGGAATCTAATTGCATATCCACCTTGACTTACATGTCTCTAATGCTTAGGTTGGATTCCCACATACCTATCCAATATAGATCAGATTCATATCCTTATAGTCATACTAGTGATGATTGTATGATCTTTAGATGTCCCTAATAAGGATTAATGATAAAAACTAGGATCTACTTATATAACCCTTGCAATTGCACCTTTTCATACTAACATGCATTCTAGGGTTCACTCTAGCTTAGCTTTGCAATTTACATTTTGAGAAAGCTCTCATCTTTATCTTTCTTGGACTTTTTAGCTAATTGTGTTCATCCTTCTCTTTCCCTCTTCTTGATCTTATCTTATCTCTTCTTTCCTATTTCTTGCTTCTTTTCTATCTTATCATCTCATCTATGCTTTTGACCTATGTTTTCTAATCTCAACATCTTGGATCTATTTTTAGGATCAAAATCCAAATTCAAGTTCATCATGCTAGTCAAAATTTTTTCTTTCTTCTATGTAGTTGGCTGACCTATTGAGGTTTAATCTTTGAATCTTGTTGGGGAAATCATAATTTCTTCATCATTTCTACTCTCTTCCATTCTTCTCTTTCATTTTATTTCATCTCATTTCATCTTTCTTCTTTTTTTGACCTAATTCTTATGCTTTATCTTTCTTGTTCAAACTTAGTCAAACTAAGGCATATCTTCATTGCTTGATGGTCACTCTTTGGTCTTAATCTCTTATCTATCATCATGAATTTTTCTTTTTTTTCATTTGATCCAATCTAGCTTATTTTTGCATCTCCTTTATCTCATTATGATTTCAATCCCAAGAGGGTAAGAATATTCTATCATTATTTCAAATTGCTTTATGCTAAAACTATCTATTTTGTCTTGATCTATCCTCTTTCTTTTCTCAACATATCAACACTTGTCTTGGGTATTGATATTGTCTCTTCTTTCTCCAAATGTTCAATATTATTTCTAAATAGACTATGCATTCAGGATCTACTATCTCTCCATGCTTCATTCTTCATAGTCATATCTCTCTGTCACCTTGGCTTCTTCATTCTTTACCATAATGTGTTCCTAGAACAATCACACATTAGCCAAAGAGGGGCAAATGTAATCACCCAAAATGGTCATCTAGACTATGAGCCCCCTTTCTATAATTTTTGCATAATTAGTCTAATGCTTATCCTCAATCAAATCTCCAAAAATCTATTTATTCCATTATAACCTATGGTGTGACCACTTTATCCCAAGTCCCTAATTTAATTAAAATAACATGCTCCATTCTGATTAAATAAAACTCCCCACTTCCCACTTATCCTAAGTGTGCTCACATAAAGCATTATTTCTATTTTAGAAATAAAAGAAAAGGCATTTTTTTCTACACATGAATGCACACTTTTCTAGGTGGAAGGAATATTATATTTTCAAAATAAATTTAATTCTCCTCCACACATTTTAAACCCTCTCAAAATTCAACCATTAATTGTGATTGGTTGAGATGCTTGTGCACATGGATCACTCAAGATGCATTCTCCTCCCTTGATTATGCCTCTTTTTCCTCTTAATCTCTACCATCCATTTTTCTTTAAAAAGGAGGCTCTCTTCTCATTCAAATATTGAAGTCTCTCTTGCTATTGTTATGCAGTAGATTTTCTTGGTTATTTTGGAGACTTGGAGCATTCTTGCATTTTTGCATTTTAGCTTATCTCTCACTTTATTTACATTGTGACATACTTTTTAGCTTATTTTCCTTTATACTTTAGCTTAGTTCTCTTTGTTAGCTTGCATTTTATTTAGAATAGCTTGCATTTGCATTTCATTTTATTCTAGATTCTTGGATGCTAGCATTCTTGCTCCCATCTTTGAATCTCTAGTTATATGGTGCACCTTGCAAGGGTTGCATAATTTGGTTCATTTAAGAGCCACCATCTCATAGTCTTTCCACATTATAGATAGAGAGCTATAATTCACCACTTAAGATGTCCTCTTTCATTGGTATTCTCAAGAATAATGGTTTATAGAAGTGTGACACTTTTTGTGAGACAAAGATTTTGTTGCCTCTACCATTTTTAGTTATAGGGATAAATAATGTCTTTTTTGAGTCTAGAATTGTCCAAACTATCCAAAAAAAAGGTCAAGACTCCCATGTCCCTCCAAGTTACCTTTTCCTTGGTGGGATTATTTATAACTACTATTTGTGTCCCCTTGTCTATTTTTACAAACAAGTCTAAAAACCAATTGTCTACTTGCCAACTCAATCACAAAACAATGTCAATCTAAAAATTGTGTCCAAATTTGACTGAAAACCATAAATGATGTCTACAATTTGTCCAAAAACTATTAGAATTTATCTAAGTCTCTTCAAATCTAGTCCAAACTTGTTATTTTATCCTTTACCCACCTGCTTTATTGCAAAATTTTGTACAAGTCACGACTTTTGGGTCTGTTAGTCTACACTTCCTTGCACCATACTCTGTAGCTCCTTGCACGGGAGTTTAATATTTCTTGTGCAAGATTAATGTAACAAAACATTGTCAAACTTGTCAAAATTTTGAAAAACTAGTTGGTTAGTCATTTCCTTGTTCAATTTATTGCAAAACTTCATCAAAAAAAGGACCAAGGAATTGTTGTTCCCTTTACTCAAATGGGTCTACCTAATTCTTCATGTGTATCTACGAGGATCATCGCATAGGATTTGATCTTATATAGTCATTAATTACTGAAAACTTATCTATTAGAGACATTTACTTGCTCGGTTTAGATCAATTACTTACCTCAGAGTCATTTTCTCATGTGAGTCTATCAAGAATTATCCAAAAAAGTGAGCTATTTTTATCTTCCACATCAAAAATCTATCCAAATGTAGTCTTTTTCTAAGTACACAAAGTCATTCCTCTAGCTACAATAGTCTTGAACTGAGACAACTTCCTTAGTTGTTCATTTGTTATCCACATATGAACTAGTCTTGTTACTCCATTGTCCTATTTTCTCTGTTGTGTTTGCCATGCCTTGTGTCACAATAATCAAAATTGTTTGTTGTTCTAGTCATTTCTCTAACTACTTATACCTTGGTATACATTATGTTTATAGTTACTTTAAGACAACAATCTCAGTCGCACTAAGTCATTGTCTGTGAGTGTTTTAATTAGGAGTGGAATTATGTTTCCTCCTTGTAGACCTAGACAAGGTAGAGATAGATGTAGGAGTCATGGTAGAGTTCATTCCTAGATATACATATAGTTTGAGTATAGTAAAGTATACTCATGGTCTCCTTCACCTATTAGTCCACCTATTGCTCAAAGATTCTTTTCTATAAACTTGTTAAAGTAGGGTTGTCATTGCACCAAAAGAACAATCTATCAATGCCCAATAGAACTAGTCAACTTATAGTACACAGGAGGTGGTTAAGCCCTTGTCATGAATCCCAAGGGGAGTGCTAAATAAATTTCTAACAATCTCCCCCTCAACGTTACCTGAGGGTCTAAGGACTCGAACCTATGACCAAGCTCTAATACCACTTGTTAGAGTGGAGTTTCTATTGCACTAAAAGACTAATCTATCAATGCCTAATACAACTAGTCAACTTATAGTACATAGGAGGAAGTTAAGCCATTGTCATGAATCCTAAGGAGGGCATTGAACAAATTTCTAACAAAACTTACAACAAGTTAGGAATCTATTGTTTCAAGAACATCTAGATATTGACAAGACAACTACATCTTTAAATACAATAGTTGAACTTATATTCAATACACTTATATGTTCTAAACAAATAGAAAAAGTCTACACCCCTAGAATGGTAGATCAAGATCAAGAAACTGGTGAAAATGGTAGGAGAGCAAATAGAGAGGAATTCCAAAGAGCCAAAAGGTTCAAGGATCTTTACACCTACACAAATTATTATAAGGATACCAAAGAATACCCTTAGAAGACATTGAGAAATATCAAAAAGATAAGAACTTTCAAAAATTGATGGAAATCTTACTCAAAGATGAGAAAGAGAAGTATTTCCTCAAACTCACTCAAGAAGGAGAAAAACTACCTCCAAATTACAATGTTGAAATAGTTTTCATACAAGAAGAGGAATCTAAAACTTCCAAGTTAAAAGAAAATTCCAATCCATGCAAGAGAAATTGGCACAAATGTTGGAAGACAAAGATAAACAAGCTAAACAATTCATGCTAGACATTATGTGAGGCCCCACCCTGACCCATCATAGTTCTATGGATACACCTATTTTTTGATACATTATGATTCAATGAGACATTATATTCAAGGGATTAGACCTTTATCAATATTTTTATGCCATGTGATGGATACTTCAATATGTTGTGATTTTGATGTTAATAATGATGTAGATATGTGCACACACTTGATGATTATTTTTGTATTTTAATTAGAACTGATGAATATGTTATGATGATTCATTTATGAGATTAGTGATGTTAATATATTTTCATAAATGGTAAAATTTTATTTAAATGGAAGTTATAATATTTTGATCAATTTGATTATGTGAACTTGGTTTTTGTGTGTGTGTGTGTGTGTGTGCGCGCGCGCGCGCGTGCACATGTGTGGTTTTATCAAACTACTGATATTTTCATTGAGTGTGTAGGAAATTTAACCATCAAATTAATTAGAGAAATATTAACCAACCCTATGTGCAAACTATAAGACCAATATTGAATCCAATAAAGTGATTTGAAACTCATTTTCAAGTGTTTATTTTTTATCGTAATCTAAATGTATGTGTATCATTCTATATTTTGTGACCTGATGAATGTTATGTAAAAATAAATCTTATGGTGTCACTTGACACTCATTATATGCATATATGTACTAACATGTCAATTAGGGTTAGCAATGTAATCCATTAACCTAAGACTGATTTAGTTAGTAACTTAAATTGATTCCCTTGGATTAAGGTTTATTGGAAAGGTTACATCCTTACGATTTTGGAGATTAAATATTTCAAGCCACTTTTATAGGTCATGAATTGAACCTAGAAGAAAAATTTAATGTAACCTAAGTGCCCAAGAAACTTTTCCACCCTTCTAGAACTTCATAGCAATATTCATGACCCCTAAAAGATCTCAATTTCCCTTTGTTGTAAAAATGGATCATCTCCATGAAGTTGCCCAAGTTTACACTCATTCATAAGAGGTTGCCTTTATGGTAGGTTCAAGTGGAGATACCAAAGGAGGCTAAGAGTCAAGTTGGAGTTATTACTATTTTAGGGTGGGTGATTTTAGAAGCTATTTAGAGTCCCTTTGAGTAATTGGACGGTGTTCACCCACTCTCTATTTTTAGAGAAGTCAAGCTTCAGAATTGGAAGGAGGAAAGGATTAAGCTCTTCTTAAAACTCATTCTTTCCATAACCTTTATGAAGGTAGGTTTCTCAATTTCCATGGATATGTTCATTTTTTTCATTGCTTAAGCGTGTGTGTGTATATCTTGCATGTTTTAAGTTGTGTTTTTTTTTTGGTTATCATGTGAGGGATGGGTATTGTGGGTTTAAAATTGCTTTCTTTTCATGTTCTTTTCATTGTTTTATTGGGAAAATTGTGAAGGGATTATTGGCATTACTCACCTTTGGATAGGGTAGAAGTGGTCATGTAAGGAGAAGGGGTTATTTGGATTTCATGTTAGTGAAAATTCCATTCTCATGATGAGAAGGGGGATGAAATGCCCTTGCATGTCACTGCCTGCTGATTTTTTTGGAGAGAAAAGGAGTATAAAAGATGGGAGTCCATGTGAGCTTCTAGCCTTGGACAAGGCATGTTTCTATATGTTTTTGCATTGGCTTCTCCTACATGAAAGATCCACTTTCACCCTTGTCATAGGTTCAATATGAAACCTATTGTGCATACAAATTGTATGTTGAGTAATGTCCTTGTGTTTGGATTCTAAATGTCACCTAGTTAGTTTCAATTTCTCCCAGCTCTTTGGGTGACCTTTCAAGGCCTAAGATGAGAGGTAAACTCTCCATGGTTGTTCTATGTATTTTTTTCATATTTCTTAGATATGTTCTTATTATGGATCAACCTAGTTTTGGAACCTTGGTAGTGTTCCCTAAGTTATTTGTTGGAGACTTCTCCTTGTGATGACCTTTTGTTGTATCCTGCAATCTTGTTATAAAAAATGAACTTGTATCTCTATTGAGAACTTTTGGATTGTATTTCATGATGTAGATGTTATTATAATATAAATAATTATGATTCTTATCTATAAATTTTATGGTATAATGAGAAGAGGTAAAATAGATTTCATTACAAATCACTTGTAATTGCTTGGAATAGCATAAATGCATAAATCTAGTTATTTCACAATTCAACCTCTTGTAACCCTAGATTTAACTTTTGAATAAAAGATGGTTGATTATATTATAGATAATGAAGAAATTCAAATTTGATTATGGGTAGATTTACTTATGTTATTAAAGTTTAAATTTGATGTTCAATTGATTTAGTTCTATAGATACATATCAAATTTGTTAGATAGACATAATGCAATAATACACATACACACACACACACAAATTTAAATGGACACATGATTATCACCCCATTAATACACTCCTAACTTGGATATAACATTAATGTCAATCATGTAATTGTAGTATAGTTAATAAAATACCTAAAATAATAAACTCCTAGGAAAGAAACATTTTTGCTAAATAGAAGGAACAAATAAAGAAACAAAACAACCCCATGTATTTGAGAGCCAAAAGGCTTTTTGGAAATTATATGAGAAAGTATTTTTCTAAAATTTTAATAGGGAATATTCTCTAAAAGATACTCCCTTAATTTCTTACATAATTTAATTTCAAAAAAAAATACAAAATATCTATTTGAAAACCATCTCCTCCCCACGAAACTTTCACCTATTAAACTTTATATAATAACTCAATCCTCCTTGACTAAGCATTCAAAATGATGAAATCACCCTCTACTTTACCTTCTAAGAGAAAAAGGTGTGTCTGCATGTGGGAATGACATAGGAGAAAAGTCAAATACAACTATATAATCATCAATGCAAAACAAAAATTTCACCAATACCTAATCCTATTTTTCACCTCCTCCAATGCATTGATATTCCTTCTAACCTTCTTCCATACATACAAGCTTTTTGATGTCACCCTCCACTTACCCCACCCCATCCTCCAAGGAGACTATGCATGCATGGGTTTGGGGAGAAGACAAGTCAACAAGGTGGATTTAATGAAAAATGTTTGTTAGGGAACACAACTCCCCTCATTTCTTTTCCTCTCTCCATGAAGGCATTAACTTCACCTTGCGTAGTGCATGGTAGGTGTGGAACAATTTTCCTACACCTTTGGGAGCACCCATCATGATGGAAAAGGAAAGGTCCAGTCTGCATATCTTACTACCCTGCACTTTCTTATCCTGATGATGGATCATGTAGTGTGATCCGAAACGTTTGTATCTATTGATGAAATAAACAAACACAATCTAATCCAGAAAACTCAGTACTTTACAAATGGATTGTGGAAATCTGTTACTGTTAAGTTGTGAAGGGGTTAGGAAAAGTAGGTGTTAGGGGTTAGTTAGGGTCAAGTTAGTAATTGTTAATGATGCTTAGTTAGTTAATTTAGTAAATATATTAGATAGTTTAGTTTTATTATTTATTTAGTAATGATGGTAGCAAGTTAATTTTTAGTTAAGTTTAGTATTGCAATTTTGGCATTAATAAGTATGTTAGAAGACTATGGTTAGAGTATAGACTAGGGTTAGCATTGGTTAGTTGGTAGTATTATTATAATAAGTTGGTAATTTATTGATATTGAAAAAGTATGTTGTGTGTCATATGTTTCATATTGATAAATGATCAAGGGAGAATAAAATTGAGATACATTGTGATGTTATTTTAAAATAAAGTATTTTCTTGGGTTATTGAAAATAGTGTCTAAAAAGAAATAATAGAGTTAAAAAGAATTAAGTGAAAACAAAGTATCTTATGTCCCCCATGTGTAAGCATGTGTGCATTTATATAATAGAGAGTTATTTTAAACATTTTAATATTCAAATTAGTTATTTAAATAATTTTAATATTTATTTAGTTCAAAGGTATCATCAGGTTAGTAAGTGTTTAGGTAATGTTCAAAAGTGTTATAAGTTAAATTAACTAGATAACATGATAGGATGAGTCAAGTTATGACTGGGAGATACAATTGAGGTCATAAATAATTCATTAGTAGTTACTTAATGTTTTCAATTAGTCTTGAATTGGTTATGATAATAACTAGATTCAAGTATTAGTAATTAAACAAATGAAAAGGTTTCAAACCAACCTAACATAACTCATATTACTAATCAAATGTTCCTCAATTATTACATCCCACTTAATCAAACATGAAAATATAGTTAATCAACCAATTCATTCAACTTGACCTAGGTGTTCCTGTAGCAATGGAACCTAGGGTTTCCAACCCATGTAGTAGGATGGAATACCAATTCTACATCTTCATGGGATATAATCTAAACTCAATTATGTACCTAAACCTAATAACTCAAGAACTAATTGTACCATGTTATCACCCTTCTATAATGTATTAAGTGATGATTTATATTGTTACATGTTAACTTAGTTGAATTTACCTTTAAAAATTGTTTATGAGTTTCAACACTAGGAACCTAAACCCATTAGGTTTCAACTTATTTAAACTTTAACTATTATGAAGGATGTCTCCCATCACATGAAATGCCCAACAAAGTAGAGGTCATAGAGATGCAAGTGTTGGGGTAGAATAGGAGGATGAACCACTACCATAGAACCCTAACTAGGATATTCTAGATGCTCTCCAAACCTTGATTGGGGTAGTCCAAAAAAATTTACCACCCATAGTATAACCCAAGTAGAGAATTCCTAAAGGGTAAGCATAGGTACTAGGAGGAGGTAGGCCAAATGTTAGAGAGAGGAGTAGGGGTCCCCCACCAAGGAAGGTTGAGGGACATGGCAATCACAAGGGTGAGTTAGTGCATCAGTTAGAGCCACAACCTAATAGACCTCCTAGATATATAGGAAATAAGATAAGGGAGTTGGTATGACTCCAACCACCATTATTTTTGGATTTCACAAATGGGGTAGTAGCAGAGGCTTGGTTAGAGAGTCTAAAATAATGCTTTGGAGTACACCCTTATGGGAGTAATAAAAAGACATGACTTGTAGTCCATCTACTATAGTAGAATGCCTCTAATTGGTGGAAGTAGCAGGAGCCTGTAGGTGGAGTGAGGATTGACACCCTCACTTGGGAGACATTTTTGGCCAAATTTTGTGAGAGCTATATATTTTGAGCACTTTAGAAACAAGTAGATAGAGGAGTTACATTCTCTATAGTAGAGGTCCCTTAGAGTAGCCCAATATGAGAGCTGGTTTCTTGAGCTCCTTCCTTATGTTGAATACATGAAGGATGAGAAAATGTGGATCCAAGTCATTTCATCATAGGCCTTAATTTCTCTCTTTAGGGCACAATCCACTCAGCATTCCCTACTACTTTCAGATGGGTAGTTTAGATAGCACTAGTTGTTGAGGATACTCATCGTAGATAGGAGTCTTAGGATCAGTCTAAAAAATGAAACCCCACCTAGCAGTCAGGACAATAGAAACCCTCTTGAAAAGGGATTCAGAGTCACTCAACAAGGTCCTCTAAGGCCCCAAGTCTTAGTAGTAGAGGCCAAATGAGGATTCTCGGTAGAAAACATCACATGGATATCAAGTATCTAAGCCTAAGTAGTGGTAGTTGTACACTAGAAATGTGTCACACTCTAAACCATTCTATCCAAATGATTCCATGAGTTGGAATGCTTAGATGTCGGCTTAGAGCTCCCTATCCACGGAGTGCAAGGAGTTAGTATTTCAGCATGAAGGCTCTCAGCCAAGCCTTAGAAATGTACTTCTTGCTAGTAAACCATGCAACGGGAGGTTCTCTGAGACAAGAGCAAGAGTGCAAATATCTTCAAGGAATCCCTCAAGAATGCAATGCAAGTATGGAAACTAAGCTAAGATGATAATGCAAAATGCAGCTATACTAAGCATGTATGAGATTGTTACAAAACCAAATATTTAAACTATGTGAGATTATTGCAAGAAATCAAAGTTAAACTAAAATGCAACTATGCTAAGAATGCCATATGATCTTATGCTAATGTGATGGAATGAGAGAATGAGACAAGAAATGAGAAGTTCTCCACAAAGCTCCAAAGAAACCTGTTAGAAAACCTGCAGCATAACAATATTCAAAATGAGGATGGATGCCTTGAGGGGGAAAGCTCTCTCCCTTTTAAAGATGTATGGACGGTGGAGATCAAGATGAAGATGGTGGATGATCAACAGTTGAATTTGAAAATAGGAGTGATCCATGTGCACACACAAGTCAACCAATAGAATATAAGTTGACTTGTCACATAAGACAAAAGTCTCACAAGCCTTTTCTTTTAATTGCAAAAGAAAAAAGGACTTTGTGTGTGCACTTTAAGTGGGTTAGAAGAATGGGGTCTTTTATTTAATTAAAAGGGGACATGTTATTTTAATCAAATAATGAACTTAGGATAGCATAGTCAAACTATAGGTTATAATCAAATAAATTGATTATTAGCAATTTGGTCTAGGTAAATGATTAAATTAATTTAGCCAAAATGTTGAAAAGGGGGCTAATAGTCTAGATGACCATTTTTAGGTGATTACATTTGCCCCTCTTTGACTAATGTGTGATCGATCTGGGAACACATTATGTCAAAGAAAATAGAAAGCCAAGTAGGCAGTGGTAGATATAGATATCTGATTTTGAAGAACGAAATGTAGAAAAAGATAGCAAGTCCTAAATGTACAGCCTAATAGTGGTAGTACTGAACACTAGGAAAAGATGATGTCAGAATTCAAGAAGAATGCTAACACTTAGAAAAGTGGATAGAGTGAGAGCAAGTGAGAAGATCATACAAATGCTCCTGAGAAATAGATAGTTGTAGTAATTAGTGATAGAGTATTTCTGCCCCCTCGGGATCGAAATTGAAACGAGGTAAGGGGATGCAAAAACTGGCTAGACATGAGAAAATTAGAATAGAGCAATGTCCAAGATGACAGATAGATGATTAAAACCCAAGAATGACTATAAAAAAATTGATAAAATGCCCCAGTTTGACTAGAGTTGACCTTGAAGGATATAGCATAAAAATTAGGTCAAAACGAGTAGAAAGGTGATTTTAGACATGAAACAGTGAATTGAAGTAGATATGAAGTATGGAAATGATGAAAACATGAAGAAATGAAGATGCCCCAGTGATGATTTAGAGATTAGACCTCAACAGGTCAACTAACTGCTTAGAAGAAAGTAGAATTTCAAAAGACAATTTTGACCATCAAGATGAACTCAAATTTGGATTTCAATCTCGAAAATGAATCTAGGATGTTGAAATTATTTAAGAGGTCAAAACTTTATATAATATGACGATAAGATAGAAAAGAGATGAAGCAAAAGATTAAGAAGGTGAAAAGACATGAACAAGAAGAAAGTAAAGAAATATATGAAATGAGTTAGCTGATATGTCCACAAAAAGATGAAGAGAGAGCTCTCCCCATATGCAAGAATGCAAGATTAAGCTAGAAAATGAACCTAAAATGCAAGCTAATATGCAAAGTGGTTTACCAGCAAGAAGCGCATAACATTTAGACTCTTAATTTCATCATTGAGCATTTATTAGGGACATCATGAGATCATACAATCATCACTAGTATAACTATGAGGATATGAATATGATCGATATTAGATAGGTATGTGGAAATCCAATATAAGCATCAGAGACATGTAAGTCAAGATAACTATGCGATTGATTCCCTAAGTTTAATTTAGCAAGATTACACCTGAATCAAGGCATAAGTGCCAGGATAGACCCTGAGTGCGATCTTGCGAAATAGTCAAGGATGATACATTTGTAAGTCAACGTGTTGAATAGGACCAGCATAAATGCTTACAACACTATAGACAAACAAAGTATACCCACAAGCAAAAATCAAGAAGACATGCCCCATGCCCCCAGTCTTCTAGTCAATGACATCCTCAAAAGACTATTAGGGAGGGAACACATGGCAAAGAAATCATCATAGACAGCACACAAAGTAGATAAATGTCAGCATAGCTCAGTCGTTTAAGTGTTAAAGTGCGTGTGTGTAAGTCACTTGGCCATTTCTTCCAGACTTGATTCTGATAGTGAGAAATATCGCGACATCGGAGACCGTAGGTAAACTATCTGTAAAGTGTTGAAAAAAACTTGATGTCAAGGTGGGGGAAGTGTTGAGAAACACTATGCTGTGAGTTGTCAAAGAAACCCTAATGCACAAGAATACCTCAATAGGCTAAGTAGCTATGCCCCCAAGATGAGGACAAGAAACAATTCCAAGCTAGGAAATATGTAGTGAAGTGGATGATTGAGATTGATAGACATAGGTGCGAGGATTTCAAGTAGCACCTATTTCCAGGTTTTCACCACTTGACAGATTTTTTCAGGACTTTTTTCAATTTTTTTATATTTTTCAATTTTTGAATTTTTTTGGTGATACATCAAAGTGCCTATTGCTAGGTTTTCACTAAGATGGTCATTTTTTCAAGACATTTTTTGATTTTTAGGATTTTTTTCAGGATCATATATGATTTTTTTTTGGAATTTTTTAGAAGGTTTAGATATCACTAGTTCTCAAGAAATATCACATCATTTTCTCCCAATGTCTAGCAAGGTATAGGACATGATGGAGTAGAAAGTTTGTGGATAGACAAAGATGGATAAGAAAGGAGTATGAAGCAAGTGAAAGTGATCCTCAAGAATGCACTCCTCAAGAGTACCCAAGCTAGGGAAAGATAGCCATATAAAGTAGGTTTTGGATAAGCAATGGAAGAAATGAGCAAGATAGTGTGTAAGTGTGTAGTCCAAAAGAGTAGCCATGTCAAGAGACCTATGAGAACCATGTTTCATTTATTATGATCAAGACCAAGGGGTCAACTAGACAGGATAGCGATGGGATAGAGCAATAAAAATAAAGCTCAAGATGGAGGCTATGAGGGAATGAGAAAGCACAAATAGAGAATATCATGGATAAGATAGCCAAAATGCAAAGATAGCTCAACATTGTCAAGATCAAAGAGAGAAGAGGGGATAGATGGATGATGGAAGAATTATGCATGATGCCTGTTTGCCAAGTTTTCATCATGGTACTTATCTAAGGTGCCACAAGAAGTAGTTTTCACCATAGGATAAATTTATTTCTCTTTACTTTTGCTACCAAGGTGCCACAACAAGTAGTTTTCACCAAGGCACATTTTCATTTTTTTTTTTTTGGTTTTTTTTTCTTCTTTTTTTTTTGAATTTTTAGAAAGAGCTGAAGCTGTTTGAATGTAGATAATGCTCCTATAGAAAAGATAAGTCATGATAAGCCAAGACCATAGAAAGGTATGCTCAAAGATGTTGATAGGGTGATGAAAGAGAAATGGTAGTAGGAAGAGTATATGGAGGATAATAGTTCATGTATAGAAAGTAAGTGTAAGATTTAGAGGATTTCATGAGGGTAGTTGAAATATTGGACAAGATCAACATTGACACACACTTTGAAGGGTATTGGAACAATGGAGGAATCATGGATGAAATAGCTTGAGATTTAGATGTATGAGGTGGTAGAAGAGATTTGGAAAAAAGTGGAGTGGAAGGCTTTGGAATATTCATAGAAATATTTTTAGAAGAAGATGGAATGGAAGCCTTTGGAAGCTTGAATGTCAACTTTGAAGTATTTTCAATATTCAAGTCTTTTAAAAGAGACTTGGGAATCCACATAGCTTTAGATTTTCCTCGTTCTTTGGGTGCTTGAGAGTGCATTTCTTCAATGATGGATTTAGGAACCCACATTATCTTTGATTTAGCTCTCTTAATAATGGACCTTTGTAGTCTCTTTTGTGCATTTTCCTTCTTACCATTCACATGTCGATTAGATGGGACATAGTGATCTTCATTTTTCAATGGATTCTTATGTTTATTCTCACTTCCAAAGGAATTGGGATTTGTGGATGAATAAGGATGATATGGCTGGTTTAGATGTATAGATGGGTGAAAAGTCATCAAGGATGAGTGTCTCTTTGTTGATCTTGAGGTATGATGGGAGAGCTAGGTAATGAGCTAGGAGTGAATGTAGGAGATGGAGGAACATAAGGCCCCAATATGGATGGAAGGTTTGAATGCTTTAGCTTAGATGGATAAGGACCAATGATAGATTTAGAAGATGCAAATGGATAGTGGGAAGGGATATCAACATCTTTAGAATGAGCAACATGGTCAAAGCCATCAATAGACTCATGAGTACCTTTGATAGGAACAACATTTTTAATAGAAGCACTTGAAGCTTGAGCATAGTTTTAAAGTGGATATGGAGAAGTAGAACATGAGGGGACACTTTGATCTTGACAAGTAGCTTTGGATAGCATATGAAGAGAACTTTTCTCATAATTTTCAGTAAGCTCAAGGGAGATAATGGAAGTGGTATCTTCATCATACTTAGGAGGTGGACAAGATATAGGATATGGAGGGGAAAAATCTTGAAAGAGATGAAAGTGTGCTTGATCTTGATCTTTCTTGACATTTAGAGCTTTTTCTTTTTGAGAGTCCTCTTGACATGGAGCCACTTCTAAGGACAAGGGAGAATGAAGAGTGAATGGAGTAGTGCTTGGATTAGGTATAGTAGTGCATGAAGGTTGAGGATGTTTAGAATTAGTAGCATGGAAAAGGTTTGCAGCCAAGTAAAGGTTAGCTTGAGTTTCTTTTAGAGGTAGCCCTTGAGGATACACATAGTCAATGTGGAAAGCATTAGGTTCTTTATTTGATGGAGGCATGTTGGAAAGCTTTGAAGTGTTGGGAGATGCATGAGTGTTAGAAGAAGTGGAAGATGTAATAGAGCTGCTACTAGACATAGTTTCATTAATGTAATCTTGCTCAAGAAAAGTATCCTCGGCACATGAGTCACTAGAGGTTCCAAGATCAACAATCTCATCATCAATGAGATCTTGGATTTTATGTTTAAGCTCTATACAATCAGAAGTAGCATGGTGATTAGATCGATGATAGGCACAATAGGTATAAAAGAATGGGTTTCCAATTGAGCTAGACTTAGGTAACATGATGATCTTGGTGCTAATAAGTTTTTGCAAAGTGTCATCATAAGAATTTTCCGAGGGAGCAAAAGTTCTATTAAAAGTATGTCTACAATCCTTTGGTTGTTTCTCAAGTGAATAGAATGCATCCATGTATTCATTATTATCTTGGTCAAAGATAGGTCCATCATGAAAGTTTGGAATAAGCTCAAATTCTTGTTCTCTACAGAGGTCTTTAGATCTAGAAGATGAAGACATTTGATGTCTTGAAGTAGAGCATGTAGACCTAAAAGAAGAGGATGATCTCAAAGAAGGCGACTCACATGCATGTAAAGACCTTAAGGAAGATTCATTTAATGATGCAATCTTCTCCTCTAACCTTTTCTCAAGTTTAGACTTCATTTCCATCATGCGCTTAGAGAGACGAAGGTAAGAAAGATCATTTGTCTCTTCTAGTTCCTTGTATTGTGCATATAGATCTTGAAACTCTTTAGTGACATGGAGGATATCATGATCATCTAGATTTGGCCAAGGTTTGATAGCACAAGGTTTAGATCCCATAGTTTTAGATGCAAAGACAAGCATAAAATAGTCTAGAAGATAACTTGATGTTGAAACTATAGAAGGTAGAGTGTTCACTTGCCAAGATAGTAGAGAGAGATTAAAGCGACTTGTCAAACAATATGTCCAAGAAACTTACGACATGAATGACTCAAGTCAATAGCTAGGCAAGATGCCCAAATAGCCAAATAGATAGAGCAAGCAAGGGTTCCAAGTGAACAACTTTCCCAACCTAAGAGTGCAGTCAAGAAATCAAGGTAACCATTTCAGCAAAAGGATAACTAGCAAGCAAACATAGACCATGAAGACAAAAAGACCAAGAGCACTAAGACCAAAGAACCACTTTAAGCATGTTTAAGCACTAGAGACATAACAAATCATAGCCAAATGATGAAACCCCCCTTAGTAAGTAACGCAAGAAAATGTTTGCACTTGACAGTTTGACTTGGTTGACAAAGTTTGACAATAATTGATAGCATAAAAAATTTGATGTTCAAAAGAAATTTCTTTCCAAGCAAGATAGTGACACATGGAGTAGTCTTCAAACAATCAAGCAAGGGACAAAGAAACCTTGCATGATACAAGCATATGTGAGGTCTTAAAATAAAACCGTATAACTATCATCATGTGTATGTTCAAAAGATTTTCACAGGTCTAGCACATTCAAGAACACATCAAGCAATATCTACCTAGAAGTCATGGTTCATTACTCAACAACTTGGCCCACACTTGATGCTCCTTTGCCTCACACCAAGTGGTTGCCCACAAGAGACATTGGCTTTGTCATGGAAATGTCATAAGCATAACCAAGGGAACACATATGGTGAGTGTAAATCTTGGGGTGATCCGGGTAGTCCACTAGGATCAATCCTTGCACCAAGAAGTTGAGCGGCTGAAAAGAGTAATTACTAACTTAGGGTGTTTAGATAGGACTTCCATTCATAGTGTTCCTTTTGCTCCCAATTACGGGACACCTCACCTTGTGATGAGTAACCGATCTCACGATCACAAGAGTACCTTAAGCATTCTTGCCTAGTGATCTCCCTATGGTCAAAATCTCATAAGCGATCACACTAGGTGAAGATAAACACTATGTCTACCAAATTTTTGTATCCTTGGTAGCCTTGAGTTTATAGTGGGTTGGAAGAGCTAGGTAATTGGCTTGTCCCCACTTGGGTCGTTCCTCTCAGGTTGTCCAAAAGCAGGCCCTCTAAAGGATTCTAAACTACCACAAAATGGATCCACTCTCAAGGGTCAAGATTTTTGATTCACCTCAAGGGTGAAGAGCATACTCTCCTAACTTGATTGCTTCACCCAAACACACCAAGAATATTAAATTGCCTCTTACTCTTGAAACCAAATGGTAAGTCAAGATTTCTGATTCACCACAAGGGTGAAGAGCATACTCTCCTATCACCAAAAGATCCCAATTGTAAGTTTTTAATGTGCCTAAAAATAAACAACTAGTATATGCCGCACATGTAAAAGTAAAGAACAAGAAAAATTAGGTTTTTATGCATTGGGCAGCCCTACAAACAATCGTTAGTAGCCTTTGTGCATTTGAAGCTTTGACATGCGTTCTTTTTATGCAATGTTTCAATTTTTTTTCATAAGGATGGCAACCTGAAATCACAACTTGTTAGTACCACAAGTTAGTGTAAAATAACATAAAAATATACAATAAAAAGTGGTTATTTGCTTCAAAAATCCAATTTATCTTCCAACCAAGTGCATGCAAAGAAAGTGCAAATTAATCACAAATGCTCTTATTTTTACTCTTTGATTTTGACCTAGTCAACAAGATTGGACTTGTTTGCTATGATTTCGGATCTAAAAATAGAAATGAAAAGAATAGACCCCTACTAAAAATCAAAGAGCTTTCCAAAAATGTAAGAAATTCAAAAAAATCTCTTCATTTGCTCCCTAGAGATCAATTTTGTCAAAATAGGCCAAATTTATCAAATCAAGTTTTTGATCCCTAATATGACCTCAAAAGTCAAAACACAAAGAAATAACCCCCATTATAATTCAAAAATCTTTTTGAAAATGTAAATTTTTTTGAAAAATGCGCTGATTTTCGATCAAAAATGGCTTTTTATTAAAAAAAAGAAAACATTATAACTCCCACAAATCACGTCAAAATGCTTTGAAAATTTAATTGAGACATTTTGTGCAAATACCCTACTTTAAAACAAAATTTTAGAACCAAAATCTAAGTGGTTTAAAAGATATGATTAAATATTTAAGCCAACTAGATTTTTGGCCTTCAAACCAATCTACTTATGGGTTGACCTTAAAACCAAAGTGATAATTCTACAAAAGCACTTGATTAAATCCAATATGCTGCTGTAAAAAATTAGAGATGAAAAATAAAAGCAAATAGAGCTAAAAACTTGATTCAAGCCCCACGGTGGGCGCCAAAAATGTACACTAGAAATGTGTCACACTCTAAACCATTCTATCCAAACGATTCCATGAGTTGGAATGCTTGGATGCCAGCTTAGAGCTCCCTATCCACGGAGTGCAAGGAGTTAGTATTTTAGCATGAAGGCTCTCATCCAAGCCTTAGAAATGTACTTCTTTCTAGTAAACCATGCAACGGGAGGTTCTTCGAGACAAGAGCAAGAGTGCAAATATCTTCAAGGAATTCCTCAAGAATGCAATGCAAGTATGGAAACTAAGCTAAGATGATAATGCAAAATGCAGCTATACTAAGCATGTATGAGATTGTTACAAAACCAAATATTTAAACTATGTGAGATTATTGCAAGAAATCAAAGTTAAACTAAAATGTAACTATGCTAAGAATGCCATATGATCTTATGCTAATGTGATGGAATGAGAGAATGAGACAAGAAATGAGAAGTTCTCCACAAAGCTCCAAAGAAACCTGTTAGAAAACCTGCAGCATAACAATATTCAAAATGAGGATGGATGCCTTGAGGGGGAAAGCTCTCTCCCTTTTAAAGATGTACAGACGGTGGAGATCAAGATGAAGATGGTGGATGATCAACGGTTGAATTCAAAAATAGGAGTGATCCATGTGCACACACAAGTCAACCAATAGAATATAAGTTGACTTGTCACATAAGACAAAAGTCTCACAAGCCTTTTCTTTTAATTGCAAAATAAAAAAGGACTTTGTGTGCGCACTTTAAGTGGGTTAGAAGAATGGGGTCTTTTATTTAATTAAAAGGGGACATGTTCTTTTAATCAAAAAATGAACTTAGGATAGCATAGTCAAACTATAGGTTATAATCAAATAAATTGATTATTAGCAATTTGGTCTAGGTAAATGATTAAATTAATTTAGCCAAAATGTTGAAAAGGGGGCTAATAGTCTAGATGACCATTTTTAGGTGATTACAGTAGTGACAGGGTCCTAAACAAGATCAGAGGACATAGGCTCCACATACATAGTTAGCAAGGAGTCAACAATCCTCTAAGGGTGGTTACAATGGATCTAGTAGGATTAAAAGTCCACAAAAATCTAGATCACAAGGTGTACATGTTTATACCTAGGGACCATGCTACACTTGTGGTGGCATGGGTCACATAACTCGAGAGTGTCTACAGGGATAGTCATCCAGTGGTTAGAGAGGGGCTACCTTAGAGCTGATAACTACTAGGTTGAGTATCAAGCCACAATTATTGAAGCCATAGGTATGATACAAGGTAGTATAGTTACTATTTTATTTGATTCTAGAGCTAATAACTCCTTTATATCTCCATTTATAGTGGATCTTTGTGGACTAATGGTAAATAGATATGATGTTAGCTGGGAGGTAGAGTTAGGCTTATGAGCTAGGGTGTCAGTTAGTTCCATTATCTAGAATTATCAGATTCATACTAGAGACATGTCTACGATGTCTAATCTATGCATTACCCCTCTAGGTTCATATGATGTTGTCCTTGGCATGGATTAGCTTTATGCCTACAACACCAAGATAGATTATCAATAGAAGAGGGTAGATTGTGTGGATGAGCATGAGATTCCTAAGATGATCTCCAGAGTGCAGAGACTTGTATCTCTTCGTATGATTTCTACTATGCAACTTAGGCAATGCATGCAAAAGGGATGCTAGTTGTCTGCTATCACCATTAGTGATAGAGAGGAGGATTCAAAGGGGGAGCCATCCCTTAATGATTTTTCCATTTTACAAGAGTTTGCAGATGTATTTCCTTTAGAGCTCTATGGTATGCCTCCACCTAGAGTAGTGGATTTTCAAAAAGACCTTGTGCTTGGAGCCAAGCCAATATTGAGAGCACCATATAGGATGACTACCCATGAACTTGGTGAGATAAAGAACTAGTTGGATGAAATCTTAGAGAAAGGGCATATTTGACCTAGTGTGTCACCTTGGGGTGCACCAATGATCTTCATAAAGAAGAATGATGGGTCACTTTGGTTGTCTATTGATTATCAATGTTTGAAAAAAGTAACCATTAAGAACCAATACCCACTTCCTAGGATTGATGATATCATTGATCAATTATAAGGTGCCTGAGTATTCTCAAAGATAGATTTGAAGTCAAGTTATCATCAATTAAGGATTGTGGAAAGTGATATTCACAAGATTACATTTTGTATGAGGTATGGTCACTATGAGTTCACTGTGGTACCATTCAAACTCACAAATGTTTCATATATTTTTGGATAAGTGGTAGCTTATTAAAGTGTGCATTCTTCAGACCTAAGATAGATTATTTGGGTCATGTTATATCAAACAATGGGATCTCAATAGATCCATCAAAGATTAGGGCCATCATGGATTGGCTAGCACCCACTAGTATCACTGAGGTGAGGAGTTTTGTTGGACTAGCAAGATATTACTTATACCTCATTACAAGACTTTCTAGATTGGCACACCCTATCACATCCCTTCAAATAAAGGGGAAGAAGTATGAGTGGACAAAGAAGTGTGAGAGAGCTTTCAAAGAGCTCAAGAGAGCCCTCATGAGTGCACTGATCCTCATAGTGCCATACCCTTCTATGGATTTTGTGTTGTGCACGAATGCATCTTTGGATGGTAAAGGGGCAGTCCTTATAAAGGATGGATGAAATATTTCCTATGAGTCTAGGAAGTTGAAGACTCGTGAGCTTAATTACCCTACTCATGACCTCAAGCTTCAAGCAGTTGTACATGCTTTAGTGAGGTGGTGACACTTCCTTCTAGGTCATAGATTCAAGCTTCATTCTGATAATCAAATCTTGCAGCACATATTCACACAACCAAACCTTAATAATAGTACAAAAACAATAATATATCACTAAATAAGCTACTAAAAATTGTAGATATATGACCAATTTTGATCATGTGACCATTGGTAATCTATTGTCAGTCATTAATATCATAACCAAATTTATGACTATACTATTTTAATCATTGATTTGCTTGTTGATTCTTATTAAATAGTATTTTATTTGGTGGTGTATTTAGTAATTTATTTGGTAGTTCATTGTTATTAAATAGTAGCTTATTTGGTATTATATTTGATAGCATATTTGGTAGTTTATTTGGTGGTTGATTTGGTAGTTTATTTGATAGTATATTTGGTAGTTGATTTGGTGTTATATTTGGTAGTTGATTTGGTAGTATATTTGATAGCTTACTTAGTAACATATTTGGTAGTAAAATTGGTAGTTGATTTTGCAGCATATTGGGTAGTGTATTTAGTAGTTAATTTGGTAGTTGACTAGTCATTTCTTGATAGTTATTTTGGTCATTTGTTGTTCATTTCTATTACTTTCTACTAATATAGTTATGAAATAAATAATTTATTCAATACCATAAATTTTAGAATACAAGAGAACATGATATTAGAGTTGAACTAAATCATTAAAGAAAATGAAAATGTTACAAATAAACAACCCTAAAATTAAAAGATCAATTCAATATCATGATAAATGAAAATATTATGCATGAACAAAACTAAAATTAATAGATTTATTCAATATCATGATAACAAAAAAGTAACTAGGGATAAGAAAATTCAATGCAAATATATATAAGTAAAAATATGTCAAAATTGTCAAAAAAATTATTATACACATAAATATGATAAAAGATGTCAAAATTGTGTAAGAGTTTCCAACTCTTTCAAATACACCATGATAATTAAAATATTTAAACAACACATCCAAAATATTGCAATATAAAGTAATGAGCCAAATTTTCTAAGAATTAACACATTGATCAAATATGTCATTTTCTCCAAATACTTTAGTGGTCATTGTGTGAATGTTCCCTCTTTCTCTTCGAGATGAACACCTCTATCTATTTTATCTTCATATACAAGTGGTACATTAGTTTTGACCATTGGAATGTTTACATTAGAATCTCCAATTCATTTGCTCCATGTAAAATAGACGAGGAGTGAATAATTCCAATACTAGAAACATGACCATCATATGGATTCAAAACTTTAAATGTATCCCCTTCTTTGAGTTTATCAAAACATTTCTATGAAAAGGAAAAAAAACAATAACATATTAGATAACATAGGTAATGAAAGGACAAGAATATAAAATGCAATATTAATGTAGTACTTATGATAAAGATTCATTTTTCATTTCTATAGATAAAACATTCTTGTTGTAAGAATTCGGTATACCTCCGATACCATGTAATAATTTTCCTAAGGGAAAAATTCACCCAAGAACAAAGAACTCAAACACAAGCACAACTATAGACCAAAAATGGATATGATCAATTAATCAAAGTATGTCTAAATACATTTCTCTATTTAGTAAATGATGTATAAACACACTAGGAGTGTCTGTATATAAAGGCCTCTCAAGAAGCACCTAGAATGTCTCTAGAAACAACTAGGAGATAAGATAAGCATTGACAACTAAGAATACACCTTATCCAACATTCTAGATGAGTGGACAAGAATGAGAACGTTGTAGACACCGTGTGCTTAATTAGTGTGCTAACTCCTATGTTGTAGACACCATGTACATAAAAGAGGTGCAGACCCCTATGTTGTCAACATGATAACTCACAAGAGTACACATACTCCTAGGTGACTAATAAATAAATATTAAAGATATGCATTAACCTAAGTAAACTTAGGTAAGTTTAAATAGTAAATACTTATTTACACCAACACCCCCTTTAAGTGAAACTGAGGGGAATGCCCTTAAGCTTACATAAAACTAGGATGAAATGCAGAATGGGTCCTGGCTACGAGGCCATTTTAGGTACCCATGTACAAAATGAAAATAAAAATCTCTCATAAAGTGGGGAAAGAGGGAAAACCTCATGGGAAACACCCCCACTCCCCCCCCCCCCCTCCCAAAAAAACAAAGAGAGATAAAAAGGGATGCATGGATGGATGGAGTAATCAAGACCCCCCCCCATTATGATACACATTGAGTATATACAAGAGGAAAAAAGAAGGACAAAAACCCCTTACAAGGAAAAAGTCTAATGCAAGGGTACTAAGGAGATGCATCCCCTATATGGAGAAGGAATCTCTAAGATGAACATTATCTCTAAAACCTGTTCAAGTGTCCCAGTGTCGATGCTGATGATGGCTTCCTCCAAAACTGTTGAGAAGGAGTGCAGATTGAACAATGAGTGATGTAGAACCTATTTCAAAAAATCAATAGTCTTCTCAAATGACAAAGAGACCTCCTATAGATGTTGTAAATAAGTATCCACAATCACACCAACCTGTAAGGATTGATCATGTAGAGAATGTGCAATAACTGTAGAAGAATCTACCTTGGCAAAGAGAAGTGATAAACCATCATAAAAGTCTCCCATATCTTCTATGTGTGACTCCAAGAATAGAGCTGAAATGTCTGGTAAGAAATCATCACCTAGAAGACCATGTGTACCCTATAGTGCTGAAGTACATGAATCTGTCACTGAAAAAAAGGATGAAGTATCCACCTCAAAAAGAAGACCAATGTCATCAAGAATGTCTCCCACATCTTCAATGTGAGACTCCATGAACAAGCCTACAAGGGTGAGAAGAAAGTCTTCACATAAAGGTTGAGTAGGAAGACATATAGTGTCCTACTACACTAAATATAAAGCATCTATGGCTAGAATAGGATTAGTAGGAGCAATAGGAGTGGAGGTGTAATCTCATCTAGAGTTGTACAAACCATGGCTGGAGTGATTAGATGTAGAATGTCCTCTGGAGATGGAGGATCACATGGATCTCCATATGCTTCCCAAATAGATATCCAAATATCACAAGGAAAATGTGCCAATCTAAGAGGAGAAAAAGATTCCTTACTCATACTTTTATGCAAAAATTGATTAAGGTTGATAATATATGTCCAATTAAAATGTGGTGGCATTGAATAGAGATAAGGAAGCAATCCTAGATGTTCTCTTAGATGGTCAATTATCAAAGTCCTCTATTTGTGATAGTTCTTTGTTGTCAACTATGGTCTAATACTAGACTAACAAATCTAACAAGATTCCATGAGATCAATCAATGAACCCCAAAAATATCAAAGAACCCCCCAATGTATGATTTAGGAACTTGGTAGCCACTTGCCAATTTAGGGCATACTTTTGAAAGTAGTATTTCTATCTATAGAACCTATAATATGATTGTAGATCTAGAAAGTAGACCAAAAAAATGCACTTTCAAAAAAAAAAATGGAACTTGATTTGGAGTCTAGAAGAGCCCTTATAAGAATTTTAAGTGGAAAAATTTGAGATTGGTGAGTTACAAAAAAAATCAAAAAAAGAGATCTCAAACTTCCTACACCAATGTGTAGATCATAAAATCCTAGCCCAAAACAAAAAAAAATTGCTCACAAAAAGGAGTCCATATGAGGGAGATATTGTTGTTTGAAAATTGTTGCTGGTATTATTTTTTCTAAGTCATCGTCGCACCTCCAAAAATCAAATGGCTCTAGATTTTTCCTTAGATGTTTGATTTGGATGAAATAAAATTTGATCTAGGAGTTTTTGAACCTTCTAAATGTGATGCAAATATTTGATTTGCACCAACAAGCTCCAATCTTCACCTACAAAAAATCTCTCCTATGACCCTATGGCCAAAAAAATTCTAAAAAATAATGTAGATCCGAAAAAAATAGTGGAGATGCAGATCTAAAAATTAAATGTATAGATTTGAAATGATCATACCAATGCTACAAATTGGTCCTTCAGGTGTCAGTTTGCAAAAAAATTTCCTCAATTGACTTTGGCCAAAGATAGGCAACTTTATAGCCAATTTTCACCGAATCAAAATTTTGGACATAATGGTGAGGTTAGATCTAATGTTGGACACTCCCAATTTCTATGATACTCCAAATTTGAGCTGTAGTGATGAAGCAACAATGGTCTCGAATGGCTATGTGATGAGAAAATCTCTAAGAGCTCTGATACCATGTAAGAATTTGTTATAGTTCTAATACCATGTAAGAATTTTCCTAAGGAAAAAATTCACCCAAAAACCAAGAATTCAAACACAAGCACAACTGTAGACCAAAAATAGATATGATTAATTAATCAAAGTATGTCCTAATATATTGCTCTATTTAGTATATGATGTATAAACACACTAGGAGTGCCTATATATAAAGGCCTCTTAGGAAGTGCCTAGAATGTCTCTAGAAACAACCAAGAGATAAGATAAGCATTGACAACTGAGTACACACCTTATCCAACATTCTATATGAGTGGAGAAGGTTGTAGACACCATGTGCTTAATTAGTGTGCTAACTCCTGTGTTGTAGAAATCATATGCATAAAAGAGGTGTGGACCCCTATGTTGTCAACATGAAAACTCACAAGAGTACACATACTCCTAGGTGACTAATAAATAAATATTAAAAATATGCATTAACCTAAGTAAACTTAAGTAAGTGTAGATAGTATATACTTATTTACACCAAAACTTATAATTAAGGACACTCAAATAATGTTAAATGAATTCATTCTATTAAATAAATCAATAACATTAGGATTTTGATGATGAGATTTAGGGAAATGATTGACTTATGAAAGACTAGGAACAAGAATGGTAAGTAGTTAAGGTCCCTGAATTATGAAGCAATAATAACTATAAACATTGATTATGAATATACATTCATGTTCATGTAGTTAAGCCTTATTGAAATTTCATGACTATTTCTAGTTATGAAAAAACTAACAATCATATTGAAATCAATAAAATGTAAAGTTTTCATAACACTCACCTCAAGTTTAGCACTACTAGTGCTATAAATATCACATGTGTTAGGATAAACCATAGACAGAAATAAAAACTATATGCAAATATAACCAATAACAAAAAAATAATAGAACACACAGAAATGAACACAAGGCACCAAGATTTAACGTGGTTCACCCAATCCCTGGGCTACGTCCACCAAACAGTAAGTCCGATCTTATTACAATCCAGTGATTACAACCTGATTACAATCCGTAATCCCTTACAGCTCAATACCGCCGCAAGAACCAATTTCGTATCACCACACATGAAAAATAACCAACCCTAAGCCCTTTTTATACAAGTATTAAACCGCTTTAGGGTTATAACATGTCGGCCATAATATGTCAGCTACTTCCCAAAAAAAAAAAATTCGGGCCGATGCTCCGAACCCCGCTATTTATGAAGTATGTACAGTACTTTCCTGATCAGTCACCACAATCTAACAATCTCCCACTTGGGGACTGATCAGGCTCCACACTAAACAACAATCTCCCACTTGGAGACTGATCCTATAGCAATACAACTACCACATGGGGCTCCCACTGGATCAAACCACCCTAGAATCTGTTGTTCTTTTATTCACATTTAGTCTAAAAGACCAACTGAAGCTGAAGAGGAGTTCAACTTCTCCCTTGTTACAACCTTTGTCAACATATCTGCTAGATTTTCATTAGTATGTATCTTCTCCAGCTTTAATTGTCCATCCTCCAAAACTGATCGAATGAAATGGTACCGCAACTGTATGTGTCTGGTCTTAGAATGCAGAGCTGAAATTAAATTCCTACTCAGCTTTGGAACATGTCTTACCTCATGTAGTATCCAATGATTCCCATTCTGCAACTTAATCTTGATTTTTCCCTTTCCAACAATCTGACAGGGTTCATTATCCCCCAAATAAACAAGCCCAAAATCCCCTTGGACATAGTCAATGAAATAACCTCTATGAGGTGTAGCATGAAAAGAAGCACCAGAATCTAAAACCCATGAATCATCAACACTCTCTAAAGACAGAAGCAAAGCATCCTCTTCGGATTTATTACTTACCACATTTGCCTCTTTGTCTCCATCTGATTTATCTCCTTTATTTTTCTTTCGAGTCTAGCAATCTTTCTTTTTGTGCCCTGGTTTCCCACAGTACTAGCAATCATTTGGTCCTCTCGATTGAGACCTCCTCCCCTTTGACTTTCCTCTTGATTTCCCACAATTTCCAGAGTTACTTCCTCTTTCAGTTGTTCTGCCCCTGCTTTGTGCATTTAAAACACTTCCTGATGTAGATCCACCTGAGGATTTTCTATGAGTTTCCTCACTTAAAATAACACCGATCACATCATCATATTTAAGGGTACTAGATCCAGGAACAGAATTACTCACCGCCATTATCAGATCTGAGACATTTTAATTTCTTACCAGTCTCATTTTCAACCAAGCATTTCCATTTCTTAAAAGTTTGAAATACATCAGATTTCTGTCTAAGGAAATAAACCCATACTTTTCTAGTTGCATCATCAATAAATGTAACATAATAATGAGAGCCACCAAGGGAAGATACTTGAGCCAGTCCCCATACATCTGTATGCACAAGCTCTAATTTCTCCTTTTTGTTTTCCTTCCCAGTCTTTACAAAACTCACTCTCTTTTGTTTTCCATACACACAACTTTCACAGAAATCCATATTCACACATTTTAGACCTGGTAAAACTTTCCTTGAATGAAGTACTTTCATACCTTTCTCACTCATGTGCCCAAT
This sequence comes from Cupressus sempervirens, assembly GCA_028749045.1. NCBI lineage: Eukaryota > Viridiplantae > Streptophyta > Pinopsida > Cupressales > Cupressaceae > Cupressus > Cupressus sempervirens. The sequence continues at coordinate 330,169,052 of CM053788.1, forward strand.
TCTATTGTGTCACAGCGCTGTATCAGAATCTACAACAGCTATTTGTTCTCCCTGCTCAACTGTAGTAATTGTTCCTGAATATTCATTTTTCTCTGAAACAATCAAAGTAGAAGGAACAATATGACCTGTACAAAGATATAAGGTTCCTACTTTCACACCTTTTGCTACTACAAGGGAACCTTTTGAAACCTTCCAATTTTTATCATTAAAAGTACAAAAGATCCCATTCAGCCTCTAACATAGTTCCCTGATTCTTGGCTTTTCCTTCCAACGGCTTCCATAAATCCTTCTGATATAAATAGTCTTCCATTTTCATCTTCCATAACTGGAAGTTCTACCCATTAAACCTATCAACCCTCAACTTACCCTCATCTTCCATTGCTCCCACTCAACTATGAGACTCCCACTTAACCGTGAGACTTTCCTGCAGAGGATAACTGAAAGACAACCTTGCTCTAATACCACTTGTTAGGATAAACCATAGAAAGAAATAAAAACTACATGCAAATATAACCAATAACAAAAAAATAATAGAACACACAGAAATGAACACAAGGCACCAAGATTTAACGTGGTTCACCCAATCCCTGGGCTACGCCCACCAAACAGCAAGTCCGATCTTATTACAATCTAGTGATTACAACCTGATTACAATCCGTAATCCCTTACAGCTCAATACTGCCGCAAGAACCAATTTCGTATCACCACACATGAAAAATACCCAACCCTAAGCCCTTTTTATACAACTATTAAACCGCTTTAGGGTTATAACATGTCGGCCATAATATGTCGGCTACTTCCCAAAAAAAAAAAATCGGGCCGATGCCCCGAACCCCACTATTTATGAAGTATGTACAGTACTTTCCTGATCAGTCACCACAATCTAACAACATGCACCCACTTTGAAATGAGCATAATCACTATCAACATTGTCATTTCCTTTTGATTTTTTTTCATATGATTACTTTTTATGTGGTTTAATCATCATGAAAAATTAACATAGTTTAAGTAAAGAATGCAAAAACATAAATATTTTTTCACAACAACTATCATATCAGCTCAACCTCAACACAACTACGATTTGGTTGCAAATTATTCTTCATTGGTTCATCATGACTATTGTCAATATTTGCATTGCTTTGATAAAATTGTTTATGTAGTTAAAATTGGTAAAATATTCACACTCTATTGTTTTCATTAGGTAAAAATAGGTTTTAAAGGACTCGAAACCTTTACAAAATAAAAAAAGTCGAGAGATAAACAAGAGAAGTAAACATCAGAGAAAATGAAATGAGAGGTAAAACCTTCACACTCTATTGCTAGTGAGAGCACAAAAATTGAAATTAAGAAAGAAATAATGTAACAAAGTAGAACAATTATCACTAGAAAAATGCTAGAATGCTACCTCTTGTGATTTAGGAAAAGCATGCAAAAACTCTTATAGTAAGCCATGAAAATCATAAAGAATGTTATCTTCTTGAATAAATAATCTTGAAGAAAACACATAAACATTAATTTTAAATTATAGTAGATTTTATAAAGGTAATTCTTTTTTATAGTGGATTTAAAACTAGCATTTGTAAAAGGTTAATTATTATTATTTTGTAAAATAAGTCAAGAGATATCCAATTTGAAGGTATGGTTTAGATATGGTTTAAGCATCATAGTTATGGTAAACATGTTCAAATTTAAACATTATAATTATAATTTAAGCATTATATTTATTTATTTATAGTTGAAGTTATAGTTTTTCTTAAAATTATAAAATTTATTTCTTTATTATATTTTGTATTTGATCTTTTTCTATTGTGAGGTTATGTTTAGATTTAATTTTTTTATAAAAATGTTAAGTTCAAAATTTAATATTGTTTTCTTAAAATATTTTCTAGTTTTCAAACAAATATATTCATTATATATACCATTTAAAGGCTTTAAGTTTTTCTCTTTAATTAATTTTTTTATATTAAATTATTAAGATTAAATGTATTTCTTTAGATTATTGGTAAATAGTTTATCCCTTACCTTGAATTGGCTTTACCTTTACTCCTTATGCCCAAGATTGTGAGAAACAAGTTATCTACAACAGATTGGATTAGTGCACTCCTATGTCACTAATCCCTGAATTGAAGGGTACAACTCCCCTATGTGGATATGATATTCAATGAATGATGTTTTTACTTGATCAAAGGGTGACTATGGGGTATGCTCTTAACCTAAGAGCTAAAGGGGCTAACTAGATTCCTCATAGACATAAGCAACCTAGGTGAGGTTTAGGGCTCACAACTAACACTACTCCTACTCCTAAATGCAAAATATATCTAAGCTATCAGAATGCAACCCGAGAAATGGAAAGGAAGTAGATTTGCATGTGAAAGGTAAAGTGGAATCTAGCTATATTGCTAACCCTATTCTAAAGTGGAATCCAAAGAGAAGTTATCAGCTTCATACAAAAATGTCCTTCAACTCCATAAGAAACTAACCTACATCTAGAACTATCTTGACTAGAGGAGACGATGCCCTTAACATTAGAAGTGTTGATCCTAAATGGAATCAAGATCAATAATATCCTGGTTGTAGACATCATACACAACCTCCATTTCACAAACCCTCTTGATTCTCACTCAATATCTAGAAATACAAGGGGAGAAGTTGCATAAAACTTGCCAATCTTTGTATTAACTATGAATGTTACATTTATAGGCCTTTAGATACCTAGCCATTACAATTCATTATTACATTTTAGAGCACTTGAACCATTCAAAATAGGATAGGTAAAAAGTAGCCCATTACATAATCATACATCAAAGAGAGAAGAAGAGACTGTAAGGTTATTAATGAAGCATCACATGATATTTTTGGCATGATCTTGGTGGTTGACCTTCCTCATTGACACTCAACACCACCCATGGCTTTTGTGATCCTTGGATTTCTCTCAGAAACATTCAATCTTCCTTTTGCACCATCAACTGCATCTTCATATTCTAATACACACCCAATTTTAAATTATCATTGTCGATATATCTTTCCTTATAGGCTATTGAATGGTTGCAATTAAGTCTTCATGTGTTGACAAAGAAAAAACCTTTACCTTCTCCTAACACATGGCACTTTTTAATTTGTTTGTGATCCTAAACCCTTTATCCTATTGCCTTTCCTTTACTTTGTCCCAAGATATCATTGATTATGGGCCCACTTTCCACTTGTCATTATCTTGTAACATCTTGTGCCTACCTTCACTTCTGACATGTGACAACTTTTGGTACTATTTTAGAAGATTTTTTGAAATGGGCTTGCACTTTTAGGGAAAGTCTCTGAAATAAAGATGCACCATTGATCTTAGTCTTGATCAATGATCATGATCATGTGGGCCCAAATTCTAGATGGCACATTTTGAATTTTCAATGACCAAGCATGTAATTTCTTCTTCTTCTTGAATTTTCTTCTTGTGACACGGTGATTTAGATTTATTCTACACTATTGATTAGATTTCCATGCTTACTATTACTACCTTTGACTAGGGTGTTCACCATTAAACTATAGATCAATGTGAATCTTCACCTCCAACATGCTCCTAAATGTGGAATAATGGATCAACAAAATTTTAGACCTCCTTCTCATTAGCAGAATGCATAAATAGACCCTCCAAACCCTAATCACCTAGCTCTTTGACTAGTGCATTGCTTGCATGATTTCCCACATGGTTTTCTTGGTGGGTAGATGAGAAGAAGATCTTTCTAAAGGCAACCTAGACTCAGACTCAAGACATGACATTGACTTGATGTCAACTTAGAGAAAAAAGCAATGGAACTAAAAATTGGGCAACAATAGCTCTATCTATGGATTTAAGCATGACACTACTTAAAAAGGACCCTAGCAATCTATGATTTTGCAAAGAGCTCAAAAAAAAAAACACAAAAACAACATACCACCTTACTTCCTTTATTACAAAATACCACAAATAAAAAAGATCAGTACCTTAGTCTATTGGGTTGTAGAGTCTTAAATTGCATAGGGAGATGTTATTCATTTGGGTGGTGGGGAAGTAGGGCAACCAAAACAATAAAAAAGAAAACACACAGAAAGTAGGAAAGCAAGGGAAGATATCTAAACTAATAAAGAAAGAGAGCACATAAACTATACTAAAGCACACACCTTAAAAACTAACTATGTACATAGGTGAGATAAACCCCACCATTACAAACCAGTAAAAGAGTACTCATGTAAATCAACTCACTGGTTGATTGAAGTAAGAGCAAACATCATAGGTAAAGAAACTCTAGTTAGGCTCATGATATGCAAGAAACATTTAAGTTCCCACTCTATACAAACAACCTTGCTTCATTATATATTTGAGTATCTTTATCTGCACCTTCAATGTTATCCATTTGATGATCTTTTGTCATGCCAAGAAGGGGAGGAAAGACATACACTTCCTCTAAGGAAGTGATCTCACTATTGCAATGGTTTGAACTTTCCTCACAAGCTTGAGTATAGGAAGATGTCACCCTCACCATGGAATCCATTAGTCGATGGTTAGTCACCTCATTTTTTTAAAAAACCAAGTCAATTTCATTCCTTCCCTCTTTTAGTGTATTATCATTGCCTTCACAATTTGAATGCATAGAAAGAAGCTCACAAGCCAATGACCTTTCTTCAACAAAAGTGATTTTATTCTTGTAGTTAGGAAGATTAGAACTTTCACCCTTCTTATATACCTTAACTTCATGATTTAGATTAGAGAGAGACACCTTTTCAAAAATACAGTCAGGCCTTGGGTGGGCATTAGTCTCACTACCTTAGACAATGACACTTCCCTAATATATGAAAGATACCTTTCCCTACCCAATGTCAAGTGAATCATCAAATTCAACATTATATTCATACTTGGATTCAACAATACCAAGTTTAAAGGAATGAAAAGGGGGAGCAATAGATAACTCATCATCAACTGGATTTAGTCAGTAATACCTGGGATGTCTTTGGAGGATTCTACTAATTATTTCACTACATCTCCCAAAAGGGTAGAGAGATCAAGCGAGCCTTTAGATGGTTCATCTTCAACCATGCATCTAGGATTGTGGGTGATCACATGAATTGATCCCTCTGCCTCATTTCTTGCTGAGATTTAGTAAAGGACATGGGTCAATTAAGGGGGAAGATAACCATGGTCCTCAAACCAGCAAGGTTCTTCAATAGACTGATGATAGATTTTAGAATTATTTTCCTTAACCACATCTTCATCATTGACAAGGGTCTTATTGTGGGTCTTTTTAGCTCATTGTTGTGAAGTTTCTTCTCATGCTGATGCAACCATGCTTTAGGTTGAGCTTCACTAATTTCTTCTTCAATCAAATCTTGCTTAGGAGAGAATTCCTTACTAGTGAAAATCATTACTTTATCTTCTTGAAGCTCTTCTTCATATTGGCAGGATCTCTTCATGGGTGATAGCGAAGTCTCACCTCTTGATTTCTCACCATTGCATGGATGTTTTAGAACAAGATTATGATCATCCACCTTTGATTTGAGATTTGTTTTAACAAACATATCTAATGAAGACTTATTGTCTTTTTCTAAAATATCAGGAATGTTCACCCACCCTTTAAACATCTAAAAACCATAAGGAATAGAGTCAAGTGACCGTACCAAGGGGTTTTCATGTTCAACTATTTTTACTTGTTTCATCTTCCTTCTTTCACTTTCTTGTACGTCCTTAAGTCTTCAAAAATGGGCATAGATGTGGTTCTAAAACATCTTTGACATATGATTGTCTTCTATGTTGATTTTTTCTAGGGCTACATAGGAGATTCTCTCTCTATAAGACCATGAAGCACCTTGTTATTTGTGGTGTGAAGTTATTCAAGAGTAGGAATGAGCTTCAGCCTTGCTTTCTTCAACCTTGGCTCCTCTCTTTGCATATATTTCAACTTGTATAATCTAGAGCACACACATTTCCATAGGGATGTAGAAACATGATCATCTTCAATGCTGATATTCTTTTGGATGACATGGGAGATGCTTTCTTTATATAGAAGTACAAGCTCTTCTAGTTGTAATACCCCTTGGCACATTGCCATGCTCAACCAATTTTGGTCTATTGATCTTACCTAAAGTCCTATTGTACTAGGAAATTCTAATTCTAATAATCTCTACTTGACCTAAGTGTCAAATGAAAAAAATCCCTAATGTGCATTAATCATATACTTTATTTAATTTCTAATTATTAACTTGAATTGGCTAAATAAAACCTATTAATTAATTTTACTTTAATTATAAGTCGTCGTACTTTAATTATATTAAAATCACCTTTTAGGTAATATATAAGAGAATTAAATGTATTTTATTTTATTAAATATCCTCATTCTAATTATTGAATTTAATTTTTTAATCAAATATATTATCCAATAATGATGTCATATTTAACCTTTTAAAATAAAATATTTTCTATTATTCTCTCTCTTCAATTTAGAAATAGAAACACTGAGTGAATTGGAATTGGAAAAGGAATGAGATTAGTTAACTCCTCATCACATTCAGAAGTGATCATTTAACTCTCTTTTTACAAGGGAATGTTCTATTTTTATTGAATCTCATCTTCAATCTCAACCGTTCATTCTACTTGATCTTGACTGTTGATCAGACTCTAGGATTTTATTTAAGAAACCCTCAACCTCCTATTTCATATGTGCATATGAATAGCATCAAACTAATTCCAAATCATTGACTCAATTATTACAATTATATTTTCTTTCATACTTACTTTCATATATCTTAAAAATGCTTACATTTAGATTAAATGACTCATTTTTTTCTTAGATTACTGCATACATTTAGCTTAAAATATTTCATATCATTTAGATTTAAATCCTTGTACTAGTGATCTAGTTGTTGATCTCTCAAATCTAAGAGTGGACATCAAAATCCAATTAGTTAGAAGGAAACAAATTGATTTGTAGGATTATTTTGAATGGACAATCTTGTTGTGGTTCCACAATGCATGCCTCATTTCCTAATTAGGAAATGACAACCCCCTACTCTTTATGAAGGTTTTTGGACTCCTAAATTCAAGATCCTAGTCATCTATAGGTCCCCCACAAACCCCTAATTCATGTCCAGGTCATGTTAGAAAAGCCTGAAGGTCTAAAATTCAATGAAAAAAGGCTAAATGTTGAGGGTTTTTGTGCACTAGGTGCACCAAATGAGGTGCGCTAGTGCACCCAAACAGAAGAAAATGCTTTGAAGTGCAAAACTATGCAACTGTACAGCAGTGCACCTATGTAGCTACACCATAGATGTGCATTACCTATTTAAGGGGGGTTCCTTTATCCGTCACCTTGCATTTTCTTGTTTTTCATCTTCATATGTGTCTCTGTCTTTGACTCCATAGCTCTGCATACATCGAGGTGTGGTGTTTTCTTCCTATTGCCTACACAAATATACATTGTCATCAAGCATTGGTTTGCACTTGTGCACCTAACTTGGTGCACTAGTGCACACCAACCCTCATATCTCCTCCCCCTTCTTTAAATAAAAAACTTAAAACAAACAAAATAAATGCAAGGGTTAGGTGGACATGAGTGCACCTAACTTGGTGTATTGGTGTGCACCAAATGTATCAAACTATGAATAGTATCAAACTAATTCCAAATCATTGACTCAATTATTAAAATTATATTTTCTTTCATACTTACTTTCGTATATTTTTAAAATGCTTACATTTAGATTAAATGACTCATTTTGTTCTTAGATTATTGCATACATTTAGCTTAAAATATTTCATATCATTTAGATTTAAATCCTTGTACTAGTGATCTAGTTGTTGATCTTTCAAATCTAAGAGTGGACATCAAAATCCAATTAGTTAGAAGGAAATAGATTGATTTGTAGGATTATTTTCAATGGACAATCTTGTTGTGGTTCCACAATGCATGCCTCATTTCCTAATCAGGAAATGACAACCCCCTACTCTTTATGAAGGTTTTTGGACTCCTAAATTCAAGATCCTAGTCATCTATAGGTCCCCCAAAAAACCCTAATTTATTTCTAGGTCATGTTAGAAAAGCCTGAAGGTCTAAAATTCAATGAAAAAAGGCTAAATATTGAGGGTTTTTGTGCACTAGGCGCACTAAATGAGGTGTGCTAGTGCACCCAAACAGGAGAAAATGCTTTGAAGTGTAGAACTATGTAGTTGTACAGTAGTGCACCTATGTAGCTACACCATAGATTTGCATTACCTATTTAAGGGGGGGTCCTTTATCCCTCACCTTGCATTTTCTTGTTTTTCATCTTCATACATGTCTCTGTCTTCAAATCCATAGCTCTGCATACATCGAGGTGTGGTGTTTTCTTCCTATTGCCTACACAAACATACATCATCATCAAGCATTGGTTTGCACTTGTGCACCTAACTTGGTGCACTAGTGCACACTAACCCTCATATCTCCTCCCCCTTTTTTAAATAAAAAACTTAAAACAAACAAAACAAATGCAAGGGTTAGGTGCACATGAGTGCACCTAACTTGGTGTGTTGGTGTGCACCAAATGTATCAAACTATGAATAGTATCATATGTGCATATGAATAGTATCAAACTAATTCCAAATCATTGACTCAATTATTACAATTATGTTTGCTTTCATACTTACTTTCATATATCTTTAAAATGCTTACATTTAGATTAAATGACTCATTTTGTTCTTAGATTATTGCATACATTTAGCTTAAAATATTTCATATCATTTAGATTTAAATCCTTGTACTAGTGATCTAGTTGTTGATCTCTCAAATCTAAGAGTGGAAATCAAAATCCAATTAGTTAGAAGGAAACAAATTGATTTGTAGGATTATTTTGAATGGACAACCTTGTTGTGGTTCCACAATGCATGCCTCATTTCCTAATCAGGAAATGACAACCCCCTACTCTTTATGAAGGTTTTTGGACTCCTAAATTCAAGATCCTAGTCATCTATAGGTCCCCCACAAACCCCTTATTCATGTCCAGGTCATGTTAGAAAAGCTTGAAGGTCTAAAATTCAATGAAAAAAGGCTAAATATTGAAGGTTTTTGTGCACTAGGCGCACCAAATGAGGTGCGCTAGTGCACCCAAATAGGAGAAAATGCTTTGAAGTGTAGAACTATGCAGTTATAAAGTAGTGCACCTATGTAGCTACACCATAGATGTGCATTACCTATTTAAGGGGGGGTCCTTTATCCCTCACCTTGCATTTTCTTATTTTTCATCTTCATACGTGTCTTCGTCTTCAACTCCATAGCTCTGCATACATCGAGGTGTGGTGTTTTCTTCCTATTTCCTACACAAACATACATCATCATCAACCATTGGTTTGCACTTGTGCACCTAACTTGGTGCACTAGTGCACACCAGCCCTCATATCTCCTCCCCCCTTTTTTAAATAAAAAACTTAAAACAAAAAAAAAAACAAATGCAAGGGTTAGGTGCGCATGAGTGCACCTAACTTGGTGTGTTGGTGTGCACCAAATGTCCAAAGTTTAAAAACTTAAAAAACAAACCTAAGCCTTAAAATGGATAAAAGTCTTTTATCTTCAACTAAGGCCAGGTGCACTGATGTGCACCCAAATCTGACTATATGCAAACTTGAACAAACACAAATGCATTAAGTGTTTGTGTGCACCGACACACTAATTTGGTGCACTAAGTGCACATCTTATAATTAGAATTTTGTTTCAAACAATGCACATCTGACGTACCTATTAGGTGCACTAATTTTTATGTTTTAGGGCTCTAAATTAAGTTTTTTGATTTTCAGAGAGTCAAGATTTCTAGGTTTTGTTTGAGTTGGTATTAGAGGGTTATGAGTTCATTTTTCTCTAACCTATGATTAATCAATATTTTATTTTATTTTTGCAGATATAATGGCATCTTCATTAGGTGAGAAAATGTCTACAAAACTTGTAGTCTTCAAGTTCCAAGGCATTCCCCCAGCAAAATCAAGGTTTAATGATGTTTACTTTGAAATTAGAGATACAAAGTTAGGACGCACAATTATGGGGGAGTTCCTAAAGATTTGTAACAAACCCACTGAGATATCTACCATGGTTCTACTTTGATTCATTTGGGTTTCATGAATACAACATCTCACCTAGTGTTAGTGCAATCTTTAGAGCTTTATATGAAAATTGCACAATATTTTGTCCTACAGGAAAGGGTGGTGAAGAGTATGATAGGAGATATTTTTCTCAATCTATCATGCAAAAACATTAAGAAAAAATGTCATCTCCTGAGGGAAGATCAATTTATCAAGTTAACCTATGAGGTGGCAAAGAGATGGTATAGAGACCACTTAGAAGAGGCTTTTGAGATCATCTAGTCCTCTTATCTTATAGAGAAAACTCCCTTGGGGAGGAAAACTAGTAAAGTGGACATTACAAGGGGATATATGAAGGAAGACATTGCATACTCAATCATACTTTTGAGTAGAGTTATGGGTCTACCAGTAGCTGGACATTTAAATATATTTATGGTACATTTTATCGAGACTATCAAGATGGTGAAGATGCCACTTGACTAGGCCACTACTTTGAGTGAAAATTTATCTGAATAGTTGGAGGTGCTAAAATAAAAAAGGAAGTTCTACATGACATCCTACCTAGTGTACTTATTAGCTGCAAGGGTGACAAACTACCCAGGGCTATACAAAAGAGGTAGCATGCAAGATCCTAATGCCTAGTCATATATTTTCTATCCACAATTGATGAAGAAGAGACTCTCAGGGCAGACCAAGAAATACAAAATCATCAATGATGCCTTCATATTCACCATAATCAAATTCATAGAAGGAGATTATGCAAAGAGGTTATCAAAGGATATAGTGTAATAGATAGAAAAGCTTAGAGCATATTACATTCATTTCAGAATATTTACATATCTACCAATAGTTGATACCACTGTCAATGCAAAGAAACTCCTGAGATATCTTAGAGATAGACTGTTCTTTTGGAGATTGCTCAACAACTTCAGTCTACATATGATAGAGTTAGGAAACAACATAAATCGGGTTGGACATGGCCTCTGATCATAGGACCTTTTCAAGTGAAGTGAAAGTAGGATATTCATTTTTTTGAGTGTAAATGGGATTAGTATCTCTTATAAGAGTAAAATTATCCATGGCCATGTTGTGATAAGATCAAGAGAGTACAGTATCTAGCAGGAAACAAATTCACACATGATGAAGCTATTGAAAATCATTGGATGAGTTCAACAAATGACTACGACATTCATATCAGGGATTATTGTAGGATGACTTTGTATTTGGTAGAAAAGGCCTTAAAGATGAAGATTCCATTATAGATATTGCAGCAAGACTCAGGAGAGCTACTTGACCCTTTGTTTAATGAAGATAAAATTGGGGAACAACCCATTATGAATGTTGAGATTGACAAGGAAGAGATTGATGATATTAACTATTAGGTGAGGTACATCATCAAAATGACATAGGATTGGATCAAGAAACCATTTAAACTTGATCAAATACCTGAGACATTAATTTTCCATGCACAAGCCTACCCAGCCAAAGGTAGAGGGAAGAAAGTCACCATCCTTACCTTTGCAACTCAGTCACCCATTAGGCCTGAAATGGTATACTAACTTGATAGACCAGTTGGATACTATCACCCTGAGGAGAGAAAAGGTAAGGGAAAAAGAATGAGGAGTTATCCTCAAAGAGTTGAACCAGAAGAGGGTGAAATCTTGACACCTCTATAGAAACAAGAAGAAAATGTACAAGGGACCAAGGATACTAGGGCATCACAAGTTCAATATGGCCCACAATTGCCACCACCAATTACACCCAAATAAGAAGACATAGAGGCTTAAATTCAAGAAGTTCCCCCCTTAGTAGGTAGAACAAGTATCCCCTTCCACACCTCAAAAGGGAAAAGAGATTAAGACTCTTGTCAAGAAAAGGCAAAGGGTGATCAGGAGGGTAGTGCCTTTCCATCTATCTTGAAACCCATTCTTGAAGAGCAAGAAGAGGAGGATGAGGAGGAGGATGTATCTTTGAATAGAACACAACTAGCTAGAGCCATGAAACAAGAAAGAAGGAGAAGTTCCACTATTACATCGCCATCAATTCCAAAAGAACCTTTGCAAAAAACTTTATTAGAGGATGAAATACAATAATGGATTGATGAGTAGGATATAAAGGGCACTGACATGTTTAAGATGTTAGATTTTGATTTAATGCCCATAGCGATAGAATTTATGGAGGACAATATTTGGGATACACTGACCAATGAGCCTCAACAAGAAGATTGGACTCAAATGCCCCTGGAATCATAAGGTCTTGAACTTCCTCCTCCATCCCCATTGCAAGTCACTACTATAGAGAAAGGCTCTACTACTCCCCTACCTCTGAATACTAAAGAAGAATAAATTCAAAAGGAGCAGGAGGACGAACCACAACAAATATCAACTGATGAAGTGTTTGGTGAAGGGAAAATGGTTCAATATCCTTAACAAAGCTCCCCAAGACACTGAGGTACGAACTATGGGCTCCACATGAATAGAAACTATAGAGGAAAACCATTCACAAAGGGAAAAGGGGTAGCATAACAAACTCCATCATCCTCAAGAGGTAGGCCTTCAATGGAACAAGTCCCAAGGTGGTTACACAAAGAAATGATAAGAAGTAAAAGGCCATAATTCAATGTTGATGAAGAGGATATGATTATGTTGATTTACATTCTAGGGAACCCTGAGCCCCCCTCAACAGAGGCAAGAGCACTGGCATTAATCAATAGTGACCAAAATCAAGATTTATTTGTACAAGTGGCTATCCCTCCTGATTCAAAAATAGAAGATTTGGGTCCATAAGATTATCAGATTAGAGAAGTTATGCTCAGGAGGCCCACACTGGATACAACCAAGCTGATGGTCACAATGGGGATGAAAGAGATTTTTAGAAGTTTGGAGCAAGAAGGGGTAGAACTAATGACACTTCATAGGGAAAATGAAATCCTAATAGGATATTTAGCCAAAGTTGTCAATCCCTTGGATCCTGAACACACCAAAGATCCTTTAACTATAACATTTGAAAGGAGAGATAAGGGAGGAGTACATTTGGATCCATTTTTGAATGCCTATTAGAAATGTCGAGAAATTTTTGAGGAAAAGGGTGTGCTTATAATCTAGGGAAACCTAAAGCTACTTCATACTATGCAGGAAAATGTAGACAAAATGGCACCAATTTTGAAGTAGAATTTCAATATCATGGATGAAGTACATGCATGGGGTAAGGATTTACAGGTACTATAGGCCATAAAGGGGTAGAGGTATAGAATACTTGTACATGTATATATAGTAGAGGAATTATATTTAATTGATGATTGGATTGAAAAGATAGAAGATAGTAATAGAGTATTGGAAACATTACATGTGGAGATCCATCGGCTCAAGGACCAAGCCCGAGAGCAGATTTTGTAGGCAAAGAAACATTATAGTGATGCATGTCTTGACCCTTTTGAGGATGGTGAATGAGAGAAATTAATGCCAGTAGAGGTAGTGGTAGATAATTTTAGGAAGATTTTTGAAGAAGCTTCCAATGATGAGGATATTCAGCAAGTGTTTAGAATAGAAGAAGCCTTGCAAGAGTTGGATACCAAACTTGGGGACTTTGCTAAGAGTCGTATTGAAGTAGACAAGTACAGACCAAAGGTCAAGGACAAGTATGATGCCTTAGATTTAATAGATGCAACAAAAATCATCAATATTATTGAGAAATTCAAGGGTAAGCATCCAGACATAGCTCTGGTATGAAGGGGAACAAAACCCAGAAGCCAAAATTTCAATTTTGACACTTGGTGAACTTTTTGTATTTTTGACCTTCGAGGTGCATTGGTGAGCTCGTGAGCTGGTGTGCTAGTGTGCTTTTTGGCTACAAAGTGTTGGAAGGATTTTGAAGAAGTTAGAGGTGAGCAGGTGTGCTGGTGCATTTTTTTGAGGTGTGCTTTTCTAGAGGTGCATCAATAGTTAACTACTAGTGCTAAAAATAGAGCTTTCCATGCATCAGAAATGCATTCTAGTAGCAGTTTAACTCTAATAGATGCCTAGTGAAGGATCAGGTTCTATTTTTGGCACTTCTAGACACTTCTACATCAACTGAATGCTTTCTTATTCTTTTTCTCTCATAAATTCTTTATTCATGACATGTAAAGGCTCATGCATCTAATTAATAAATATAAAAATGGATGGACTCCTAATAAGCATTAGCTAGATTGTTAGTTTGTATATAATCAGTTTGTTTTATTAAATTAGAAGCATATTATTGCATGAAGATATGTCTTACTCTCAAGACAAATTGAGGAGATGATTTCTTATAAATACAAGATTGTAATATGTAATCAGGGCCACTATTATTTTGCAATAATATAATGCTTTTGGTGCTCGCATTTGGAGTGTAGTGATTCTTGCCTAAATGTGTCATTGTTTTGTGAATTTATGTTTAGGGAATTGTGATTAAGACAAAATTATATTGCATTTTTTTTGGTTGTGCAATCTTTTAATTCTAGTGTTTGCTATGGTTTGACGAATTCCACTAACATATCTAGCTTGAGAAGAAATCAGCAATTTGTGCCTACATAACTCTTTGTCTTACATGAACACACTTTATGTGGCCTTGCAATTTGATGAAGAGTGAAACATCATACGATTATTAAGTTTCCCATTGATGATTGCATCAGTAGAATCAAGGAAGCATTGCTCTTGTTTTCATTGGTTACCTACCAATTTCTTTGAAAGCTTAACTTGCAGACGTGTTGTTTTCTATAGCTTATGTCCATTAGGATTTTACTTTCACATTATTTGCTTTAATGTACTTGTTATTTTCTTTACTAACCACTTGTTAAATTAGGAATTCATATTAGTTCCATTATTAGATTGTGTTCATTGGAAAACATAAAAACTAAAAAAATATAGTTCTTTTTTTTTGCATGTTTTATTTTGAAACAACAAACATATTCTACATCTCATCCAAAATCAAATGAACTAGCAAAGGCCTCCTCATGAAAAAAAGCATTTATCTTCAACTAAGTAGATTCTAGTAGGTCACAAGATTGCTCAAAACCTTGGAGTTGATTCATAAGATTGACTTTTCAAGGGAGGAGTTTGAAAGAATACCTTCTATTTAGCATCGTGCATAACAACAACTCAAAAAAATTGAAACTAGAAGGAGGGCCTAATTTTTATTTTTGGAATAGAAGAGAAATTTACCAAAGTTTTGAAATTTTGCACTTTTTACAAGTTCAAAATTTTTTTTTGAGTTTTTGATAAATTTAGGTGCGTTGGTGAGTTAGTGTGTTAGTGCCCTGCTACACTAAATTCTATGGTGCACCTCATTTTGTGAGAAAGTGTACTTCTGTAGAGGTGTGCTTTTTCTAGAGTTGATGCGAATTGGAGGGTTTTGATCTAGAATCTTCATTTCAATGAGCTTTAATATCTTCTATTCGACCTTTCATCATTTTCTTCAACTCCCCCTCCACTTCAACCACCTAGTGGACCACCAAATATTCCAACAGTTCCACCTCCACAACAACCACCTTTAGGTCTACCAAATCCTATGGCCTTTTTTGCAAACACTATAGATTCACCAATAAACTTGAGAGGTGCACTCCATGACCTTCCCAAGAACCCCAAGAAGTTTTTCCCAAGGTTCATTTATGGAGAAACATGAACTATCAAAGATCACATCGAGGTATTCAAAGAAATTTGTAACTAAAAATAGATTGCTAATGAGGATGTGGTTCTTTTCTTATTCCCCTACTCTTTGGGGGAAATTGCCTTTAATTGGTACGATAATTTTCCACCTAGATTTATTGGAGATTGGGATACTTACATAAAATTATTCCTAGAACAATTTGAAACTTTTATCAACCCAGTTGTGATACATCAACAATTTATATCAATCAAAAGGGACCCAGCCGAGATGATTTCACACTTCAACCATCACTTTCACATGGCATATCACAAGCTAGAAGCACCATACACTATATCAGTTGAAGTTGCTATTCAAATTTATCTAAATGCTATGGACCATCTTGCTACTATTTTTCTAAGAAGACTTCTTGAAACAAATATCAAAACATTGGATAAAGTCTTCATAGAAGTGAATACCTTTACTAAGCAAGCTAATCCTAATGGATGAGGATTAATGCTTCTAGCTCAACCAATCACAACCATGCCAACATACCCTATTAGAATACCCATGATGCCTAGTCAATTCATACCTATGAATCTAGTTCCATTACAACATGCACCTACTCAACAAAACCTTGCTCTAACATATCTAGGGTATGAACCTCTAAAAGTTGCCTTCTTTGAGCAAAAGGTAGCAGTCTCTATTGCACCAAATAACAGCTTTGTTTTCGAATTTGGTCAAATGAAAAATACTATGTCACAAATGAATAATGAATTGACTCATCTAAGGTTGTCACAAGGACAAAATAACAACTTACCAAGAAACAATGCTAGTCCTTACAACAACAATTATGGCCAAAATTATAGCAGGAACTTCAATGGAAACAACAACAATAATGTAGTAAACAATAATGGGGAGAAAATTTTCAATCCTCTTGGTCATAATAATGGCTTCTAAAGATAGAAATGACAATGGAACACCTATCCAAATAATGGAAGCATTCCTAATGACAATAACAATAACAATGTTTAGTATGCAGATATTAATCAATATGATGATGGTCAAAATGCATCTAACAATGATGTTGATACTATAATGGGAATCAAGAGATGACTCAAAGTTCACAAGTAAATGACAATGCTCCTCCTATACAATTTGATGCTATGCTATTAGAATCCTATGATGTTGCACATAATGCATAGGTAGAACAATCAACCAACGAATAATTCTCATTCCCATTTGGCTAGGAACCTAACCTTCAGCCTAAAGAGATGTTTTCTTTTTGTAATGACAATCTAAGTAGAAAAGAATCTATGATAGATAGAATTCCTCTAGCCTTACAACTAAATCCTTGCGAGTGAGTAACAATTTGGCACCAATTAGGCCACCATATGGAGGACAACAAAATTAGAACCAAGCAAATGTACTAAGAATATTTAAAAATCCTACTTGTTCTACTAAAAAGTACAGTGTGATAGAGGACTTGAAATGAACTAAGGCCAATATGTCCATATTTGACATGTTGCAAAATTTTCCACAACAATGAGAAGCACTCATGAAGACTCCCCATAATATGAACACTATCCCTCAAAAGATAGTATCTCAACACGTTAATGTTATGGAAGCAATGCCCACTATGTTTAAAGACAAGGTGGAGGTGCCCCCATTTTTGCTTAGCATCAAAATATATGGGAAGAATCTTCAAAATTGCTTGATTGATTTTGGAGCCTCATGTAATATCATGCCACTGTTAATAGCACAAAGGTTAAGGGTCAGTCCTTAACCTTCCAATCGAATAGTGATACAATTGGACAAAACAAAGGTGAAAGTCATCGGCATATTGAAAGATGTTTAGATATAGTTGACAATTCATCCATAGATTCAAGATGTTATTGATATACATGTGGTTGATATTCTAGAGACATATGGGTTACTCTTGAGTCGAGAATGGACAAAATTCTTAAGAGGATGGTTCTCTATGGATTTCACCCAATTATGGTTACCATAGAAGGGATTGAACAATCAAATCAAGATAGATTAAGAACCTAAATTAAAAAAAATGATTATAGAATAAAATGCTCTAAATGAGGTGGCATTCCTACAATCAAATTTGGGCTTATACAAACTGATGGCATTTGATATGATTCCCACCGAAATATCAAGTAATCTAGATAAAGAACTCAAGATATTGATCCCAAAGGATGAGATCGTGACACAATCCATAGATACTATGGTGGATAATTTACAATGCTTGGGAGAAGAAGCTGACTCCAATATCTTATTCCTCCCAAGATTTTTCTGATTAAATAAATTAGCCATTCAAAGTTTGAATGCTCATCATGCCAAGAGGCAGTTGCAAAGGTGTTGACACACATGATGCAAGACAAGGATAATAAAATTCTAGAAGATGAACCTGTGGAAAATCAAAGCCTTACAAACTAATCTAGATCTATGGAAAAGATTGAAGAGGAAATTGAAGATATAAATTTATCATATAGTGATACCTCTTCAGATGGTGGAGGTTTGTCTTCTCCTCCCCCAGGAATAATCAAAGTTCAAAGAAGGAGATGGTACATGAGAGGTCAAGGGTGGAATTTGGTAGTATTCATTCTAAGCCTAAAGTTGATGAAATCAATGAACTAATAGGGGAAATTCAAGAAAAACAAGAAAAATATACACTCCCTCTATCAAGAAGTTATAAAGGAGAATCGTCAAGTCCACCTTGTGAGAAGTTACAATGGTTCCCCAAGAAATAGTCATTCCAAGCTCAAGTAAAAAAGAAACTAAGGAAAAACAAAAACAAGGTTAGAAAACCTAAGGAGGATCCAATTTGGACACTTTACTTCGATGGTTCCAGATGCAAATTAGGGGCTAGTGCAGGTATTGAATTGGTCAACCCAAAAGGTAAGTCTTTCTACGTAGCATATCGATTAGAGTTTTGATGTACTAAGAATGTTGTAGAATATGAAGCATTGATCTGAGGACTTCTCTTTGCACTAGAGAAAGGAATTATAGCTCTCATAATTGAGGGAGATTCTTAGTTGGTTATATGACAAGTAAAATTGTTATATTCTTGCAATGACAAAAGGTTACTTTCTTACAGGAAAAGAGTGCAAGATTTATTGGATGATTTTAAAGCTTTAAACATAAGGTCCATTCCAAGGAGGAAATACATGGTAGTAGATGCTCTTGCTATTTCAGCAATTGCATTACAACTAGTCAAAAGAACAAAATTGAAAAGATTTTTAGTAGAGTTGGTTGTTGCTCCATCTATTCCAGACAATATTACAAACTTTCAAGTCTTTTAGGATGATCAAAACATACTTGAGTTTATCATGTGCAACGACTACTTTAAAAGGCAAGAAATTGATGACACTCTAAATGAAAAACCTAAGGATGATGAACTCAAAGATGAAGATTGTATTCTAAAATTGAAAACTAACACTATTCCTAAGGGAATGGTTGAGTTAGAGTGCATCTTTGATCATGATGAATCTGCACTTAATAAAAGAACGACCCAAGAAAAGGGGATTGAGTGTGATTCATACAACTTAGTGACTAACAAATATTTGAGAATGGTTTGAATAGGGAAAGTGTACAATGCACAAGAAAGGGAAGATATGATCAAACTACTTACTGAGTATAAAGATGATATTGTTTGGAGCTATGAAGAGCTAAATATGTATGACCCTAAGATTTTAACCCATGATATCCCCTTGAAACCAAATGCCAAGCCTTTCTGGCAAAGATAAAGACTTGTTAATCCTATCATTGAACCTTTTATAATGAAAGAAGTTAAGAAGTTATTAGATGCTGAGATCATCTTCCCCATTCGTCATTCCACATGGGTCTCCAATTTGGTTCCTATATAGAAGAATACTGGAGAGATTCATATTTGTGTTGATTTTTGTAACTTAAACCTGGCATCTCAAAAGGACAATTATCCTTTACCCTCACTGGATGAGGTTCTACGAATTGTGAATGGTTCAAAGATGATGTCTTTCTTAGATGGATATTCAGGATATAATAAAGTGATAGTTGATGAAGAAGATTGACTAATGACAACTTTTACAACTAAATGGGGAACATTTGCCTACAGAAGAATGCCATTTGGACTGATTAATGCAGGTGTGATATTTCAACGAGCCATGGATGAAGCATTTAAGGGATTGGTCAATAAGTGTATAGTTATCTACATGGATGACTAAAATATCTTTTCAAAGGATTGAAGCACTCACATTTCTGATTTAAGGAGGGTATTCAATAGATGTCATAAATACGACATATCCCTCAATCCCAAAAAATGTTCATTTGGGGTCACTAAAGGAAAACTCCTAGGTAATATCATTTCTAAAGCCAAAATCTCCATCAATCCTAATAGAGTTGAGGCCATTCTAAAGTTATCACCTCCCCATAGCTAGAAGGAACTCAAGTCTTTCTAGGAAGATAAATTTTGTATGAAAATTCATAAGCAAATTTGCAGAAATAGTTCATCCCCTTAATGATTTACTCAAAAAGGGAGCTAAGACAAAATGGGTTCCAGAAATTAAAAAATTATTTGAGGATATCAAAGTGGCCATTTCCACGGCCTTGATATTGGTAAGTCCTAACTATGAACTACCTTTCAAGATATATTTCTTTGCTTCAGAACATTCGTGCATTGGGATCTTAACACAAAAGAAAGAAAAGGAAGATGAAAGGCCTATTGCTTTTATGAGTTCTCCCCATAGAAATGTCAAGTTGAATTATTCCAACCTTGACAAATAGTCTTTCACTTTGATCAAGGCTATAAAGAAATTCCATCATTACATACTAAGAAGTAAGGTGTATGTGATCATACCTAATCTAGCAGTAAATACATTATTGATGCAAAATAAACTCAGTGAAAGACAAGGAAAATTGATGGCAATACTTCAAGAATTTAATTTAGAAATTCAACCCATGAGGTTGGTCAGAGGTGAAGGATTATCAAAAATGATAGCTGATAACTAGGTTAAGGATGAAAAGGAATTCAAGTTTGACAATGAAATGAATGAGAACAATTAAAAGAAAATGATAGTATCTCAAGTTGATATTGGCCAAGGTGTAGTAAAAAATGTCTAGTATCAGGATGTTGTTTATTACCTTTTGTAAAACTAGTGCCCCAGTTGGATGAATAGTTCACAACATAGGGGACTCAAAATGAAATGCAAGTCCTACATGCTACATGATAGAAAGTTGTATAAAAGGAATTATGAAGGAATCTATCTGAAGTGCTTAGGATGTGAGGAAGTAAAGGAAGTTTTGGAACAATTCCATGATAAGTATGGTAGCAGACATGGTTCAACAAAAGCAACTACTCATATGATTTTAAGATTAGGTTATTTTTGGCCCACAATATTCAAAGACACCTTTGAACATGTGTGTTCTTGTCATATCTATCAAACTAGCACCAACAAAGAAAGACACTTGGCAATGCCATTACAAATAGTGTATGAGTTGTACCCCTTCGCAAAGTGGGCATTAGATTTCATAGGTCCTATTAATCCACCATCGTCAATTGAATACACTTTTATTCTCATAGCCATGGATTATTATACACAGTGGATAGAAGCAGAAACTTTCATAAATTGCACCACTAAAGTGGTAACATACTTCTTGGAGGAACACATTGTTACTAGATTTGGGATGCCATTCACTTTAGTGTGTGATAATGGGTCAACTTTTGAATCAATATTCTTAACTTAGTGGGCATTCAAAGATCAAGTTATTATCAAGTTCTCATCAAATTATTATCCACAAGGAAATGGGGTAGCCAAATCTACGAACAAGAACTTGATCACAGTAATAAGATTGTTATTGAAGGAGAATCCTAAAGATTGGTGTACTCAACTCAAATATGCTCTATGGATGGATCGTGTAAGGGTCAAGAGTGCTTTGGGGACTTCTCCATATTTGCTTGTCTATGGATAAGACCCAGTATTCCCGCTCAACGTCATGATTCCTATTTTGAAATTCATGAGTGGGTATGTTGAGGATGCTAACAAAGTACAAATTAGTTTAATGAATCTTTTAGAGATAGATGAGAAATGGACAGCTACATTGGATCACATGGAAAAACATCAAGCTATCATGAAGAGGTGGTTCAACAAGAGGGCCATGATAAAATCCTTTAGGATTTCTGACCTTGTTCTACTTTGGGATAAGGTGAGAGAAAAGTTGGTCAGCCACACCAAGTTTCAACACTTGTGGATTGGCCCTTATCAAATCACAAAAATTCTTGGAGAAAATACTTTTAGGCTCAGTTCCTTACAAGGGGAATTAGTTCCATTACCAGTAAATGGGCAATTTCTAAAACATTATTTTTAAGCCTAGAAGAACACAACCCAAAAAAAAAAAAAAAAATTAGTTAGATTTTATTTCTGCAAGTGTTTTTATTTTCTACAAGTGTGTTTTATTTCAGTTGAGTTTTTGCTTTCACTCGCATGTTTTCTTTTAAAGTTGTGTTAGTCCAGGGGGTAAGGTGCACTCAAGATTTTATTTTGACATATATTTTTAACTACTCTTTTGGTTCCAATTTGGGAAGAGGTATTTCTTTGTCAAAATATTTGGACGATTGTGTGTCTCATACCAACTGAGGAATGGATGTTACTTGCAATAATAGGGGGACTTTTAGCCTTGAATTCAGGATTCTAGAACAACAAGTTCTCAACACTTTGCAAATTTAAAGATAGATCATCTCAGGTGTTTTCAAACCAAGGTTGAAAGAAACAAGGGATGATCCAAACTCCTATTAGTTCAAACATAGGGGTCTTCTCAAAGGATTGCTAAGATCATTGTTTGGCATGAGAGTTTCTAAAAGGTTCTAAAAGAAGAACACATGGGATGTTCACCAAAGATTGAATCCAAGAAACGACATTGATGTACTAGCTACACAATCTAAGCATAGTTAGGATACATAAGAAAATAAAAGAAAATAAAAGAAAAGAACAATGTTAAGACTGAAGGATTCTAAAAGATCTAAAAGGGGTAATCTTACAAATAGATATGCATTCAAAATGAGTTATCTAGTACCAAAGCATTGCTTCATCCAAGATTCAAAATGATGACAATATGAACTACATGGAGCAATTATCCAAAAGGTTACCAAAAAATTTAAAAGAAAAGTTACAACCTACTAAGAGCCCTCGAACTAATTCTCTCATCTGGTCAGACAAAGGATCGACAAGTAACCTTCATGAGGATTCCTAATGGATGAGCCAGGAGTGGTGGAAGATTGTTTTTGAGTTGTTAGAAGATTTTGATTGATCACATCCTAAAATGTGAAAGGAAATGAATACATAGAGCACAAACTAAGTTTGGAGGTTTTAGATCTTGAAATTTTGACTATGAAGTTATTCAAAATATGCTTAGAATGTCCAAAATTTAGTTGTTGTTTGACACATGTCGAATAAATGTTTGTTGATGAAGAAATGCCTTTATTATTTCTTCCTTTTGTTAGGGCTATTTGTTGTGGTTCCATAATGCATGCCTCATTTCCTAATTAGGAAATGGGGAACCCCTACTCTTTACGAAGGTTTTTGGACTCCTAAATTCAGGATCCTAGCCATCTATAGGTCCCCCACAAACCCTTAATTCATGTTCGGGTCATCTTGGAAAAGCCTAAAGGTCTGAAATTCAGGAAAAAAAACCAATGAAAAAAGGCTAAATATTGAGGGTTTTTGCATACTAGGCACACCACATGAGGTGCTCTAGTATGCCCAAAAAGGAGAAAACATTTTAAAGTGTGCACTTGTGCAATTGCATAATAGCGCACCTATGCAGCTGCACCATAGATGTGCATTACCTATTTAAGGGGGGGTCCTTTATCCCTCACCTTACATTTTCTTGTTTTCCATCTTCATATGTGTCTCTATCTTCGACTTTGTAGCTCTGCATACACCAAGATGCGGTGTTTTCATCCTATCGCTTGCAAAAACATACATCATCATTGAGCATTGGTGCACACTTGCATACCTAACTTGGTGTGCTAGTGTGCACCAACCCTCACATCTCCTCCTTTTTTTAAAATAAAAAACTTAAAACAAATAAAATAGATGCAAGGGTTAAGTGTGCAGTAGCGCATCTAACTTGGTGCACTAGTGTGCACCAATTGTTCAAAGTTTAAAAAATCTAAAAACAAACCTAAGCCTTAAAATGGATAAAACTCTTCAATCTTCAACTAAGGGAGATTACTGTAGGGGTTGGGTGCTTTAGCACACATATATTTGGGTGGGCCCAACCCACACTAGACTATAGTTCACCTCCTGACTCGCTATAGTTTCCAACAAGTGATTCATTAGATGTCTCACTTTCCTTCCAATTCAAAGAGTATTCCCACATTCAAGTTATGGGCTAACCTAGCCTATCAGGTGCGCACTAGTGCACCTATCCAGGTGCACTAATGTGCACCCAAATCTAACCATATGCAAACTTGAACAAACACAAATGCATTAAGTGTTTGTGTACACTAGCGCACTTGATTTGGTGCACTAAGTGCACACATTATAATTAGAATTTTGTTTTGAACAATACACATCTAGCACACCTATTAGGTGTACCAATTTTTATGCTTAGGGCTCTAAATTAGGTTCTTGTGATTTTTAGAGCATCTAGGTTTCTGGGTTTTTGTTCAAGTTAGTACTAGAGGGTCATGAATTCATTTTTCTCTAACCTTTGACTAATGGATGTTCTTCTTTTTTTTTGCAAATATAATGGTGTCTTCATCAGGCAAGAAAATGGCTCTAAAACCTATAGTCTTCAAGTTCCAAGGTGTTCCCCCAGAAAAATCAAGGTTTCATGATGATTACTCTAAAACCAGAGATACAGAGTTAGGACACACAGATTTGGGGGAGTTCTTGAAGATTTGTAACAAACCCATTGAGAGATTTGCCATTGTTTCCACTTTGATTCGTTTAGGTTTAGTGAATATATCTTCTCACCCCATGTCAATTCAATCTTTAGAGCTCGTTATGATAGTTGCACAACATTTTATCTCAGAGGAAAGGGTGGTGAAGAATCTGATAGGAGAGATCATTCTCGATCTATGACCAAACAACATTGAGAAAGTATTCCATCTCCTGAGGGTAGATCAATTTATCAGGTTAACCTATGAGGTGGCAGAGAGATGGTATAGAAACCACTTAGAAGAGGCTTTTGAGATCATCCAATCCTCTTATCTTATAGAGAAGACTCCTTTGGGGAGGACAACTGGTAAAGTGGACATGACAAGGGGATATAGGAAGGAAGACATTGGGTACTCAATCATACTTCTAAGTAGAGTTATGTGTTTTCCAGTAGCTAGAGATTTAAATATCTTCATGGTACATTTTATTGAGACTATCAAGATGGAAAAGATGCCACTTGACTGGCCCACTACTTTGAGTGAAAATTTGTGTGAACAATTATAGGTAGTAAAGCACAAAAGGAAGTTCTACATGACATCCTACCTAGTGTACTTATTAGCTGTGAGGGTGATAGACTACCCAGGGCTATACAAAAGAGGCAGCATGTAGGATCCTAATGCCTGGCCATATATTGTCTATCAATAATTGGTTAAGAAGAGACTTTCAAGGTAGAGCAAGGAATACATAATCATCAATGATACCTTAATATTCACCATAATCAAATTCATAGAAGGAGATTATGCGAAGAGGTTATGAGAGGATGCAGTAGCATAGATAACAACACTCAGAGCATATTGTTAGATTAGGTGAAAAACTAATCTCCCAAGAACAGCTGCATGCATAACCCTGTCACATGGATGAAGCAAAGAACAGAGGCAAGGAAAAATCAAGGAGGCCAAAAAGCCAGATCCATCTTATGGACATGCAAACAGCAATATCTCATATAATCCAATAAGTGAATCATAAATACAAAGAAGTGAATCCTTATAAAGGAATCACGAAACCCGAAAAGGGAAACTAAAGCCTAAAAAAGCTAGGGTTGCACAATATAATTAATAAAATATTAATTATATGCACCTACAAGATAGCTTAAGAAAACTAGAGTAATAGGCAACTTAATTAATTAAATCAAAGTGATTTAATTAATAAGTTAGAACAAATAATTACTCTAACACCCCCCCTTAAGCAAAGCTTGGGAGGAAGCTAACCTAGCACAACTATGAAAGAGAATTGGGTCCTGGCAACAAGGCCAGATCAGGTACCCAATCACAACAAAATCTCTATAAAGAGGAGAAATAGAGAAAACCACATGGGAAAAACCCTACTCCAAAAAGAGATAGCAAAGAATGTTCCAGAAGAAGGAACAAATAGATCAGAAGAGAATCATTGAAGCATGAAGAACCGCAAAACTCTGTCAAAATGATGATCTGTAGAACCTCCATGGAAATAGAAGGCATGAAACATCAACCAAAGGAACCTCCATGGAAATGGAAGGCATGAACCATCAACCAAAGAAGCATAGAACAGCAATATAACCTCCCCTTAAGGCAGGTGAGGTGACAGGCAGCTGAAAAGATGGGCCAAGAATCTCCTACAACACAGGAGCCAAACACATCGAGAGTGAGGTACAAAACACCAATAAAGGCATGTGCCATTGACACTGCATGAGGAATTAGAGAAAGAGGGCCTATAAGTAGCAAACAACTATCCCCCCATGGCACTTTATAAAATAGTGCAGGTACAACGAATTACAATGATGAAAAGGATCCCGAAATGCAAGGGTGGCACTTTATCTCAGTGCATTGAAAATAGATGCTTACAATTAATATCAAAAATGATCAAAAAAAATATAAGGCTGAAACAACAAAAGGTAAAGCCCAAAACGAAGCAACTGAAGCAACAAAATCGATCTTCGAACCTGAAACAAATAGGATATCCACCAGAATGCTAAAATGCAAAAGACTAAATAGGATGTTCCTAGAATAGAATCTAGAACAACAACTAGCATCACTAGAAAGAGCATATAAAGAGCTTTCCATTGATATAAAGAAGTCCAAAAACGGAGATCGGATGCTCAAGATATGCCTCCCGGAGTGCAAAATAGAACATCCAGCTTTGACTACCAAAATAGGCAACCAAATTGCATCAAAATCAAAAAAAACCTATACCAACATCTCCGTCTCAGAACCAGCTTTTTGGTACATTTTTTGGATTGAAAAAATACGTCTGTATGCTCAAGTTACAAAGAAAAAACCTCTAGGGCCTCTGAAAATGCAAAAAATTATTATTTTTTTAATTAAAAAAATAATAAAAAACAAAAATCTTTTTAAAAAATCCCTCCACCGCCAACAGAGCGGCGGCTGGGCGGCGGGAGGGTGGAGGGCCGCCGTGGGGCAGAGCAGCGGCGGTGGCCGCCTGCGGAGCCGCTGCGGGCCGCTGGCGAACCGCCAGTGGTAACTGCTAGCGGTGGCCGTCAGCAGTGACGCTAGCGGCTTTGCTGCAATTAATTAACCACCGGAAGCTAAAAAAAGCAAAAAAGAACAGAGGCAAGGAAAAATCAAGGAGGCCAAAAAGCCAGATCCATCTTATGGACATGCAAAGAGCAATATCTCATATAATCCAATAAGTGAATCATAAATACAAAGAAGTGAATCCTTATAAAGGAATCACGAAACCCAAAAAGGGAAACTAAAGCCTAAAAAATCTAGGATTGCACAATATAATTAATAAAATATTAATTATATGCACCTACAAGATAGCTTCAAAAAACTAGAGTAATAGGCAACTTAATTAATTAAATCAAAGTGATTTAATTAATAAGTTAGAACAAATAATTACTCTAACACATATTACATTCATTTTAGAACATTTACATACCTATGGGTAGCTGGTACCATTGTCAACCCAAAGAAACTCTCGAGATATCCTAGTGAAAAACTTGTTCTTTTGGAGATTGCTTAACAACTTGAGTCTACATATTACAGAGTTAGGAAACAATGTAAATCATGTTGGACATGGCCTCTAATCATAGGACCTTTTCAAGTGAAGTAGAGGCAAGATATTACTTCTTTCTAGTGTGAATGGGATCAGTATCCCTTAGAAGAGTGCAATTATCCACAGCCATGTTTTGATAATATCAAGAGAGTATAGTATCTAGTAGGAAAAGAATTCACACATGAAGAAGCTATTGAAGACCATTGGATGAATGCAAAAAATGACTACGGTGTCCATATCAAGGATTACTGGAGGATAACTTTGTATTTGGCAGAAAAGGCCTTAAAGATGAAGATTCCATTGCAGATATTGCAGCAAGATTCAGGAGAGCTACTTGACCCTTTGTTCAATGAAGATAAAATTGGGGAACAACCCATTATGAATGCTGAGGTTGACAGGGAAGAGATTGATGATATTAACCATCGAGCGAGGCACGCCATCAAAATGATGTAGGATTCAATCAAGAAACTATTTAAACTTGATCTAATACCTGAGATGGTAATTTTCCATGCACAGACCTGCCCAACCAAAGGTAGAGGGAAGAAATTCACCATCCCTACCTTTGCAGCTTAGTTAGGCCCAAAATGGTATACCAAATTGATAGACTAGTTGGATACTATCACCCTCAGGAGAGAAAAGGTAAGGGCAAAAGAAAGAGGAGTTCTCCTCAAAGAGTTGAATCAGAAGAGGGTGAAATCCTAGCACCTCTGCAGCAACAAGAAGAAAATATACAAGGGACCGAGGACACTACGGCATCACAAGTTCAAGATGACCCACAATTGCCACCACTTGATGCACCCAACCAAGTAGAATTAGAGGTTGAAATTCAAGAAGTTTCCCCTCCTCAGTAGGTAGAAAAAGTATCACCTTTTGTGCCTAAAAAGGGAAAAAAGATTAAGACTCTTGTCAAGAAAAGGCAAATGGTGATTAGGAGGGTAGTGCCTTTCCCATTTGTCCCAAAACCCATTCTTGAAGAGGAAGAAGAGGAGGATGAGGAGGATGATGTTCCTTTGAATCAAAGAACACAGCTAGCTAGAACCACGAAACAAGAAAGAAGGAGAAGTTCCACTATTACATTGCCATCAATTCCAAAAGAACCTCTACAAACAACTACATCAAAGGATGAAATGTAGCAATGGATTGATGAGTAGAATTTAGAGGGCACTAACATATTTAAGATGTCATATTTTGATTTCATGCCTGTAGGGATGGAATTGGTGGGGGACAAGATTCGGGATACACCAACCAATGAACCTCAACAAGAAGATTAGACTCAAATGCTCCTAGAATCACAAGGTCTTGAACTTCCTCCTCCATCCTCATTGCAAGTCACTATTATAGACAAAGGCTCTGCTACTCCCCTGCCTCCAAGTACTGAAGAAGAACAAATTCAAAAGGAGCAAGAGGAAGAACCATAGAAAATATCAACCAATGAAATGTCTAGGGAAGGGCAAATGGTTCAATATCCTCAGCAAGCTCCCAAAGACACTGAGGTAAGAACTGTAGGCTCTATGGGAACAAAAACTATAGAGGAAGAACATTCATAAAGGGAAAAGACCCTAGAAAGGAGTGATAAGGGAAAAGGGGTAGCAAAACAAACTCCATCATCCTGAAGAGGTAGGCCTTTAGTGGAACAAGTCCCAAGGAGGTTACACAAGGAAATGATAAGAAGTAAAAGGCCACAATTCAATGCCAATGAAGAGGATATGATTGAGGTTCTCACAAAACTCGAGTACCCTCAAGAGAGACAAGAGCACTGGAATTCATCAACAGTGACCGAAATCAAGATTTATTTGCACAAAACCTAAAAGCCAAGATTTTAGTTTTGAAACTTGGTGAAATTTTTGCATTTTTGACCTTCGAGGTGCGCTAGTGAGCTAGTGAGCTGGTGTGTTGTTGCGTTGGTATGTTAGTGCACTTTTTTGCTACAAAGTGTTGGAAGGATTTTGAAGAAGTTAGAGGTGAGTAGGTGCACTAGTGCATTTTTTCTAAGGTGCTCTTTTCCAGAGGTGCACTGACAGTTAACTGCTAGTGCTAAAAATAGAGCTTTCCATGCATTGAAAACACATTTTGGCAGTAGTTTAACTCTGACAAACACCCAGTGAAGGATTAGCTTATATTTTTGGCACTTATAGATGCTTCCACATTTACTAAAGGCTTTCTTATTTATTTTCTCTCATAAATTCTTTGTTCATAACATGTAAAGGCTCATGCATCCAATTAATAAATATAAACATGGATGGAGTCCTACTAAGCACCAGCTAGATTGTTGGTTTGTATATAATTAGTTTGTTTTATTAAGTTAGAAGCTTATTATTGCATGAAGATATCTCTCACTCTTAGTAAAAATTGAGTAGATGATTTCTTATAAATATAGGATTGTAATATGTAATCAAGGCCATTGTTATTTTGCAATAATATTATGCTTTTGGTGCTCACATTTGGAGTGTAGTGATTCTTGCCTAAATGTGTCATTATTTTGTGAATTTATGTTCATGGAATTTTGATTGAGCCAAAAGTTTATTGCTTTTTTTTGAGTTTTTTGATCTTTTAATTCTAGTGTTTGCTAAGGTTTGATGAATTCCACTGAAGTATCTAGCTCGAGAAGAAATCAGCAAATTGTGCCTGCATAACTCTTTTTCTCACATGAGTGCACTTTCCATGGCCTTGTGATTTGATGAAGAGTGAAACATGATATGATTATTAAGTTTCCCATCTAATTGCATCAGTGGAATCAAGGAAGTGCTACTCTTGTTTTCATTAATTATCTACCGATTTCTTTGAAAGATTAACTCATAGAGATGTTATATTTTGTAGCTTATGTCCATTAGGAGTTTACTTTCATGTTATTTGCATTAAAGTACTTGTTATTTTCTTTACTAACCCCTTGTTAAATTAGGAATTCATATTAGTTGCATCATTAGATTGCATTCATTGAAAAACATAAAAAATACAAAAATATAGTTCTTTTTTTTTCATGTGTTATTTTAAAACAACGAATAGATTCTACATCTCATTTGAAATCAAAAGAACCAGCAAAGGCCTCCTCCTCAAAAAAAACATTTATCTTCATCTAACAGATTCCAGTAGGTCGCAAGATCGCCAGAAACCTTGGAGTTGATTCACAAGATTGACTTTTCAAGAGAGGAGTTTGAAAGAATTATTGCTATTTAGCATCGTTCATAACAACAGCTTAACAAATCCCATGTTCATTTTGGGATGACTATCACATATAAGGATCATGTTGAAGTGTAGTTAATTTTAGAGGCCCACAATTAGCATATACAACAGCAACTTGTTAGTAGTCTCATTGAGTTCTTAGAGAGTGGGCTTAAACCTTGGCCTTCTCCCAATCTTTGAATTTGGCATGGCCATTGAGTTACATTAGACCTTCTTAGACCAAATGGAATAGATGCTTCATACAGAGTAACTAGTCTTCATCCTAGGAAATACACCTTTAGATTTTTGAGAATGAGAAACCAAGCACTAGTCTTTGATTCCAATCCCCAATAGAGCTACTAAAAACTATTGGTAAACAGTTTGTCCCTCACCTTGAATTGACCTTACCTTGACTCCTTATGCCATAGATTATAAGAAACAAGCTATCTACAACAGATTGGATTAGTGCACTGCTATGTCACTAATCCTTGAATTGAAGGGTACAACTCCCCTATGTGAATATGATATTTAATGAATATTTTTTTACTTGATCAAAGGGTGACCATGGGGTATGCTCTTAACCTAAGAGCAAAAGAGGCTAACCAGATTGCTCATAGACATAACCAACCTAGGCAAGGTTTAGGGCTAACAACTAACACTACTGCTACTCATAAATGCAACTAAGCTATTAGAATGCAACCTAGACAATGGAAAGGAAGAAGATTTTCATGTGAAAGGAAAAGTGGAATCTACCTATACTACTAAGCTACTAAGTGTACACTTGAAATGTTTCACACTCTAAACCATTCTATCCAAACGATTTCATGAGTTGGAATGCTTGGATGCCGGCTTAGAGCTCCCTATCCACGGAGTGCAAGGAGTTAGTATTTCAGCATGAAGGCTCTCAGCCAAGCCTTAGAAATGTACTTCTTGCTAGTAAACCATGCAACAGGAGGTTCTTTGAGACAAGAGCAAGAGTGCAAATATCTTCAAGGAATTCCTCAAGAATGCAATGCAAATGAAGATTAAGCTAGAATTAGATGCAAAGTGGAGCTATGCTAAAACATGTATGAGAGTGTTACAATACCATTATTAAGCTATGTGAGATTAAGCTACATGTAAAAATGAAAGCTAAGCTAAGCTAGAATGCCATGATGCCATGGATGAGAGAATGTAGACAAGAAATAGAAGTTCTCCACAAAGCTCCAAAGAAACCTGTTAGAAAACCTGCAGCATAACAATATTCAAAATGAAGATTTATTGAGGGGGAAAGCTCTCTCCCTTTTAAAGATGTACGGACGGTAGAGATCAAGATGAAGATGGTGGATGATCAACGGTGGAATTTGAAAAGAGGAGTGATCCATGTGCACACACAAGTCAACCAATAGAATATAAGTTAACTTGTCATATAAGACAAAAGTCTCACAAGCCTTTTCTTTTAATTGTAAAATAGAAAAAGGACTTTATGTGTGCACTTTAAGTGGGTTAGAAGAATGGGGTCTTTTATTTAATTAAAAGGGGACATGTTCTTTTAATCAAATAATGAACTTACGATAGCATAGTCAAACTATAGGTTATAATCAAATAAATTGATTATTAGCAATTTGGTCTAGATAAATGATTAAATTAATTTAGCCAAAATGTTGAGAAGGGGGCTAATAGTTTAGATGACCATTTTTAGGTGATTACATTTTCCCCTCTTTGACTAATGCGTGATCGATCTGGGAACACATTATGTCAAAGAAAATCGAAGCCAAGTAGGCGATGATAGATATAGATGTCTAATTCCGAAGAGTGAAATGCAGAAATAGATAGCAAGTCCTGAATGCACAGCCTGATAGCAGTAGTATTGAACACTAGGAAGAGATGATGTCAGAATTCAAGAAGAATACTAACACTTAGAAAAGCAGATAGAGTGAGAGCAAGTGAGAAGATCAAACAAATGCTCCTAAGCAGTGATAGAGTATTTCTGCCCCCTCGGGATCAAAATTGAAATGAGGTAAGGGGATGCAAAAACTGGCTTGAAATGAGAAAATTAGAATATAGAAATGTCCAAGATGACAGATAGATGATTAGAACCCAACAATGACTATATTAAAAAATTGATAAAATGCCCCAGTTTGACTAGAGTTGACCTTGAAGGATATAGCATAAAAATAAGGTCGAAATGAGTAGACAGGTGATTTTAGACATGAAATAGTGAATTTAAGTAGATATGAAGTATGGAAATGATGAAGACATGGAGAAATGAAGATGCCCCAGTGATGATTCAGAGATTAGACCTCAAAAGGTCAGCTAACTGCTCAGAAGAAAGTAGAATTTTAAAAGACAATTTTGACCATCAAGATGAACTTGAATTTGGATTTTGATCCTGAAAATGAATCTAGGACGTAAAAATTATTTAAGAGGTCAAAACTTTATATAATGTGATGACAAGATAGAAAAGAGATGAAGCGAAAGATTAAGAAGGTGAAAAGACATGAACAAGAAGAAAGTAAAGAAATATATGAAAGGAGTTAGCCGATATGTCCATAGAAAGATGAAGAGAGAGCTCTCCCCATATGCAAGAATGCAAGACTAAGCTAGAAAATGAACCTAAAATTCAAGCTAATATGCAAAGTGGTTTACCAGCAAGAAGTGCATAACATTTAGACTCTTAATTTCATCATTGAGCATTTATTAGGGACATCATGAGATCGTACAACCATCACTAGTATAACTATGAGGATATGAATATGATCGATATCAGATAGGTATGTGGAAATCCAATCTAAGCATCAGAGACATGTAAGTCAAGATAACTAAGTGATTAGATTCCCTAAGTTTAATTTAGCAAGATTACACTTGTATCAAGGCATAAGTTCCAGGATAAACCCTGAGTGCGGTCTTGCAAAACAGTCAAGGATGATATATTTGTAAGTCAACGTGTTGAATAGGACCAGCATAAATGCTTACAACACTATAGACAAACAAAGTATACCCACAAGCAGAAATCAAGAAGACATGCCCCATGCCCCCAGTCTTCTAGTCAATGACATCCTCGAAAGACTATTAGGGAGGGAACACATGGCAAAGAAATCATCATAGATAGCACACAAAGTAGATAAATGTCAGCATAGCTCAGTCGTTTAAGTGTTAAAGTGTGTGTGTTTAAGTCACTTGGCCATTTCTTCCAGACTTGATTCTGATAGTGAGAAATACCGCGACATCGGAGACCGTAGGTAAACTATCTGTAAAGTGTTGAAAAACACTTGATGTCAAAGTGGGGGAAGTGTTGAGAAACACTATTTTGTGAGTTGTCAAAGAAACCCTAATGCACAAGAATACCTCAATAGGCTAAGTAGTTGTGCCCCCAAGACGAGGACAAGAAACAATTCCAAGCTAGGAAATGTGTAGCAAAATAGGTGATTGAGACTGATAGACAGAGGTGCAAGGGTTTCAAGTAGTGCCTATTTCCAGGTTTTCACCACTTGACAGATTTTTTTTAAGACTTTTTTCAATTTTTTGTATTTTTGTATTTTTGATTTTTTGGTGATACATCAAAGTGCCTATTGATAGGTTTTCACTAAAAAGATCATTTTTTCAGGACATTTTTTTTACTTTTAGGATTTTTTCAGCATCATATATGATTTTTTTTGGAATTTTTTAGAAGGTTTTAGATATCACTAGTTCTGAAGCAAGATCACATCATTTTCTCCCAATGTCTAGCCAGGCATAGGATATGATGGAGCAATGAGCCAGTGGATAAGCAAAGATGGATGAAAAAAGAGTATGAAGCAAGTGAAAGTGATCCTCAAGGACTGACTCCTCAAGAGTACCCAAGCTAGGGAAAGAGGTGAAATAGTCATATGAAGCATATTTTGGCTAAGCAATGGAAGTAATGAGAAAGATAGCATGTAGGATAAGCAATGAAGCTAACAAGTGAGATAGCATGAAGTGTGTAGTCCAAAAGAGTAACCATGTCAAGAGACCTATGAGAACCATGTTTCATTTATTATTATCAAGACCAAGGGGTCAACTAGATAGGATAGTGATGGGATAGAGCAATAAAAATAAAGCTCAAGATAGAGGCTATGAGTGAATGGGAGAGCACAATGGAAAATCTGCTGGATAAAATAGCCAATATGCAAAGATAGCTCAACATTGTCAAGATCAAAGAGAAAAGAGGGGATAGATGGATGATCGAAGAATTATGCATGATGCCTGTTTGCCAGGTTTTCATCATGGTACTTATCCAAGGTGCCACAAGAAGTAGTTTTCACCAAGGCATTTTTTCATTTTTTTCATTTTTTTTTTTTTTTTTTTGAATTTTTAGAAAGAGCTCAAGCTGTTTGTAGATAGTGCTCCTATAGAAAAGATAAGTCATGATAAGCCGAGACCATACATTGGTATGCTCAAAGATGTTGATAGGGTGATGAAAGAGAAATGGTAGTAGGAAGAGTATATGGAGGATAATAGTTCATGTATAGAAAGTAAGTGTAAGTTTTAGAGGGTTTCATGTGGGTAGCTAAAATATTGGACAAGATCAACATTGACACACACCTTGAAGGGTATTGGAACAATGGAGGAATCATGGATGAAATAGCTTGAGGTTTAGATGTATGAGGTGGTAGAAGAGATTTGGAAAAAAGTGGAGTGAAAGGCTTTAGAATATTTTTAGGAAGATTTTTGGAAGAAGATGGAATGGAAGCCTTTGGAAGCTTGAATATCAACTTTGAAGTATTTTCAATATTCAAGTCTTTTAAAAGAGACTTGGGAATCCACATAGCTTTAGATTTTCCTTGTTCTTTGGGTGCTTGAGAGTGCATTTCTTCAATGATGGATTTAGGAACCCACATTTTCTTTGATTTAGCTCTCTTAATAGTGGACCTTTGTAGTCTCTTTTGTGCATTTTCCTTCTTAGCATTCACATGTCGATTAGATGGGACATAGTGATCTTCATTTTTCAATGGATTCTTATGTTTGTTCTCACTTTCAAAGGAATTGGGATTTGTGGATGAATAAGGCTGATATGACTGGTTTAGATGGATAGATGGGTGATAATTCATCAAGGATGAGTGTCTTTGTTGATCTTGAGGTATGACGAGAGAGCTAGAAGTGGAAAGTGTAGGAGATGAAGGAACGTAAGGCCCCAATATGGATGGAAGGTTTGAAGGCTTTAGCTCTAATGGATGAGGACCAAGGATAGAATTAGGATATGCAAATGGATAGTGGGAAGGGATATCAACATCTTTAGAGTGAGCAACATGGTCAAAGCCATCAATAGACTCATGAGTACCTTTGATAGGAACAACATTTTTAATAGAAGCACTTGAAGCTTGAGCACAATTTTGAAGTGGATATGGAGAAGTAGAACATGAGCGGATGCTTTGATCTTGACAAGTAGCTTTGGATAGCATATGAAGAGAACTTTTCTCATAATTTTCAGTAAGCTCAAGGGAGATAATGGAAGTGGCATCTTCATCATACTTGGGGGGTGGACAAGATATAGGATATGGAGGGAAAAAATCTTGAAAGAGATGAAAGGGTGCTTGATCTTGATCTTTCTTGACATTTATAACGTTTTATTTTTGAGAGTCCTCTTGACATGGAGCCACTTCTAAGGACAAGGGAGAATGAAGAGTGAATGGAGTAGTTTTTGGATTAGGTATAGTAGTGCATGAAGGTTGAGGATGTTTAGGATTAGTAGCATGGAAAAGGTTTGCAGCCAAGTGAAGGTTAGCTTGAGTTTCTTTTAGAGGTAGCCCTTGAGGATACACGTAGTCTATGTGGAAAGCATTTGGTTCCTTTTTTGATAGAGGCATGTTGGAAAGCTTTGAAGTGTTGGGAGATGCATGAGTGTTGGAAGAAGTAATGGAGCCACCACTAGACATAGGTTCATCAATGTAATCTTGCTCAAGAGAAGTATCCTCAGCACATGAGTCACTAGAGGTTCCAAGATCAACAATCTCATCATCAATGAGATCTTGGATTTTATGTTTCAGTTCTATACAATAAAAAGTAGCATGGTCATTAGATTGATGATAAGCACAATAAGCATCCAAGAATGGGTTTCCATATGAGCTAGACTTAGGTAACATGATGATCTTATTGCCAAGAAGTTTTTGCAAAGTGTCATCATAAGAATCTTCCAAGGGAGAAAAAGTTCTATTAGAAGTATGTCTAGGATCTTCTTGTTGTTTCTCAAGTGAATAGAATGCATTCATGTCTTCATCATTAGCTTGGTCAAAGATAGGTCCATCATAAAATTTTAGCATAGGCTCAAAGTAGGTATCACTTGCTTGTCCTCTAAAGAGGTCTTTAGATCTAGAAAATGAAGACATTTGATGTCTTGAAGTAGAGCATGTAGACTTAGAAGAAGAGGATGACCTCAAAGAAGGTGACTCACATGCATGTAAAGACCTTAAGGAAGATTCATGTAATGATGCAATCTTCTCCTATAACCTTTTCTCAAGTTTAGACTTCATTTCTATCATGCGCTTAGAGAGATGAAGGTAAGAAAGATCATTTGTCTCTTCTAGTTCTTTGTATTGTGCATATAGATCTTGAAACTCTTTAGTGACATGGAGGATATCATGATCATCTAGATTTGGTTGAATTTTGGTAGCATAAGGTTTAGATCCCATAGTTTTAGACGCAAAGCCAAGCATAAAATAGTCTAGAAGATAACTTGATGTTGAAACTATAGGAGGTAGAGTGTTCACTTGCCAAGATATTAGAGAGAGATTAAAGTGACTTGTCAAACAATATGTCCAAGAAATTTACGACATGAATGACTCAAGTCAATAGCTAGGCAAGATGCCAAAATAGCCAAATAGATAGAGCAAGCGGGGTGACAAGTGAACAACTCTCTAACCCAAGAGTGTAGTCAAGAAATCAAGGAAACCATTTTAGCAAAAGGATAACTAGCAAGCATGCATAGACCATGAAGACAAAAAGGCCAAGAGCACTAAGACCAAAGAGCCACTTTAAGCATGTTTAAGCACTAGAGACATAAAAAATCACATCCAAATGATGAGACTCCCATTAGCAAGCAACAAAAGAAAAATGTTAAGACTTGACATTTTGACTTGGTTGACAAAGTTTGACAATAGTTGATAGCATAGCAAGTTTGATGTTCAAAAAAAATTTCTTTCCAAGCAAGATAGTGACACATGGAGTATTCTTCAAACAATCAAGCAAGGGACAAAGCAACCTTGCATGATACAAGCATATGTGACGTCTCAAAAGAATTTTCTAGAATTATCGTCATGTGTATGTTCAAAAAATTTTCATAGGTCTAGCACATTCGAGAACACATCAAGCAATATCTACCTAGAAGTCATGGTTCATTACTCAAAAACTTGGCCCACGCTTGATGCTCCTTTGCCTCACACCAAGTGGTTTTCCACAAGAGATATTGGCTTTGTCATGGAAGTGCCATAAGCACAACCAAGGGAACACATATGGTGAGTGTAAATCTTGGGGTGATCCGGGTAGTCCACTAGGATCAATCCTTGCACCAAAAAGTTGAGCGGCTAAAAAAGGGTAGTTACTAACTTAGAGTTTTTAGATTAGGCTTCCGTTCATAGTGTTCCTCTTGCTCCCAATTATGGGACACCTCACCTTGCAATGAGTAACCGATCTCGCGACCACAAGAGTACCTTAAGCATTCTTGCCTAGTGATCTCCCTATGGTCGAAATCTCATAAGCAATCACACTAAGTGAAGACAAAAACTACGTCTACCAAAGTTTTGTGTCCTTGGTAGCTTTGAGTTTATAGTGGGTTGGAAGAGCTAGGTAATCAGCTTGTCCCCACTTGGGTCGTTCCTCTCAGGTTGTCCGAGAGCAGGCCCTCTAAAGGATTCTCAACTACACAAAGAGTGGATCAACTTTTGGAAGTCAAGATTTCTGATTCACCACAAAGGTGAAGAGCATACTCTCCTATTCCAATCATTTTCTCCCAAACACGCAAAGAAGATTTAGTTGCCTCTTACTCTTGAAACCAAATGGCAAGTCAAGATTTCTGATTCACCACAAGGGTGAAGAGCATACTCTCCTATTACCAAAAGACTCCAATCACAAGTTTTATGTGCCTATGAAAATTGAACAATTAGTCAATGCCACACATGAAAACAAAAAAGTAAGAAATTTTGGGTTTTTATGCTTTGGGCAGCCCTGCAAACAATGTCAGTAGCCCTTGCACATTTGAAGCTTTGACATGCGTTCTTTTTATGCAATGTTTCAATTTTTTTTTCATAAGGATGGCAACCTGTAATCACAACTTGTTAGCACCAAAAGTTAGTATGAAATAACATAAAAATTTACAATAAAAAGTGGTGAGTTGCCTCAAAAATCCAATTTATCTTCCAACCAAGTGCATGCAAAGAAAGTGCAAGTTAATCACAAATGCTCTCATTTTTTCTCTTTGATTTTGACCTAGTCAACAAGATTGGACTTGTTTACTATGATTTTGTATCCAAAAATGAAAATGAAAAGAAGAGACCCCTATTAAAAATCAGAGATTTTTCCAAAAATGCAAAAAAATTTAAAAAATCTCTTCATTTGCGCTCTAGAGATCAATTTTGTCAAAATAGGCCAAATTTATCAAATTGAGTTTTTGATCTTTAATACGACCTCAAAATTCAAAACACAAAGAAAGAACCCCTATTAGAATTGAAAACCATTTCTGAAAATGTAAGTTTTTTAAAAAAATTCGCTAATTTGCGATCAGAAACGGTTTTTTATGAAAAATAAAGAAAAACTCATAACTCCCGAAAATTATGTCAAAATGCTCTACAAATTAGACTGAGACATTTTGAGCATATATCCAATTTGCAAAAAAAAATTACGAACCAAAATTCAAGCGGTTTAAAAGATATGATCAAATCTTTAAACCAACTAAGTTTTTGGCCTTCAAACCAATTTACTTATGGGTTGGCCTTAAAACCAAAGTGATAATTCTACAAAAGCATTTGATTAGATTCAATATGCTGCTATAAAAAACTAGAGATGAAAAATAAAAGTAAATGGAGCTAGAAACTTGATTCAGGCCCCACAGTGGGTGCCAAAAATGTACACTCGAAAGTGTCCCACTCTAAACCCTTCTATCCAAACGATTCCATGAGTTGGAATGCTTGGATGCCGGCTTAGAGCTCCCTATCCACGGAGTGCAAGGAGTTAGTATTTCAGCATGAAGGCTCTCAGCCAAGCCTTAGAAATGTAATTCTTGCTAGTAAACCATGCAACGGGAGGTTCTTTGAGACAAGAGCAAGAGTGCAAATATCTTTAAGGAATTCCTCAAGAATGCAATGCAAATGAAGATTAAGCTAGAATTAGATGCAAAGTGGAGCTATGCTAAAACATGTATGAGAGTGTTACAATACCATTATTAAGCTATGTGAGATTAAGCTACATGTAAAAATGAAAGCTAAGCTAAGCTAGAATGCCATGATGCCATGGATGAGAGAATGTAGACAAGAAATAGAAGTTCTCCACAAAGCTCCAAAGAAACCTGTTAGAAAACCTGCAGCATAACAATATTCAAAATGAAGATTTATTGAGGGGGAAAGCTCTCTCCCTTTTAAAGATGTACGGACGGTAGAGATCAAGATGAAGATGGTGGATGATCAACGGTGGAATTTGAAAAGAGGAGTGATCCACGTGCACACACAAGTCAACCAATAGAATATAAGTTAACTTGTCATATAAGACAAAAGTCTCACAAGCCTTTTCTTTTAATTGTAAAATAGAAAAAGGACTTTATGTGTGCACTTTAAGTGGGTTAGAAGAATGGGGTCTTTTATTTAATTAAAAGGGGACATGTTCTTTTAATCAAATAATGAACTTACGATAGCATAGTCAAGCTATAGGTTATAATCAAATAAATTGATTATTAGCAATTTGGTCTAGATAAATGATTAAATTAATTTAGCCAAAATGTTGAGAAGGGGGCTAATAGTTTAGATGACCATTTTTAGGTGATTACACTAAGCCTCTTCTGAAATAGAATCCAAAGAAAAGTTATCAGCTTCATACAAAAATGTCCTCCAGCTCCATAAGAAACTAACCTACATGTAGAACTATCTCGATTATAGGAGACAATGCCCTTAACATCATAAGTTTTGAACCTAAATGGAATCAAGGCCAACAATATCCTAGTTGCAGACATCATACACATCCTTCATTTCAAACACCCACTTGATTCTTACTCAGTACTTGGAAATGCAGTGGGAGAAGTTGCATGAAACTTGTCGATCTTTGTATTAA
The DNA here is from genome assembly GCA_028749045.1 of Cupressus sempervirens. Taxonomy (NCBI): domain Eukaryota; kingdom Viridiplantae; phylum Streptophyta; class Pinopsida; order Cupressales; family Cupressaceae; genus Cupressus; species Cupressus sempervirens. The sequence goes on from CM053788.1 coordinate 330,210,044, forward strand.
CTATGAAAGTTACATTTATTGGCCTTTAGATACCTGGCCATTACAATTCATTATTACATTTCGAAGCACTTGAACTGTTTAGAATAAGATAGACAAATAGTCACCCATTATATAATCATACATCAAAGAGAGAAGAAGAAACTATAAAGATAAGGTTGATAATGAAGTGTCATAAAATATTTTTGGCATGATCTTGGTGGTTGACCTTCCTCATCTACACCCAACACCACCCATGGCCTTTTTGATCCTTGGATTGCCCTTAGAAACATTCAATCTTCCTTCCACACTATCAACTACATCTTCTTATTCTAATAGATACCCAAATTTAAATTACCATCATCAATATATCTTTCCTTATTGTTTGATGGATGGTCGTGATTAATTCTTTGTGTATTGACAAAGAAAACACCTTTACCTTCTCCTAACATGTGGCACTTTTTAATTTGTTTTCAAGCTTAAGCCCTTAAGCATGATGTCTTTCCTTTACTTTGTCCTAGGAGACCATTCATTGCGGGCTCATTTGCCACCTATCATTATCTTGTAACATCTTGTGCCCTCCTTCACATTTGACATGCGACAACAGGTGGCACTATTTTTTGATAATTTTTTGAAATGGGCTTGTACTTGCAAGGAAAGTCTCCAAAATAATGATGAACCATTGATCTTAATCTTGATCAATGATCATGGTCATGCGAACCCAATGCTAGATGGTGCATTTGACTTTTCAATAACCAATCATGTACTTTCTTTTTCTTCTTGACTTTTCCTCATGTGACGTGGTGATTTGGATGTATTCCGCATCATTGATCAAATTTTCATGCTTACTCTTACTACCTTTGACTAGGGTGTTCACCATTAAACTGTAGATCAATGTGAATCTTCAACTCCAACATGCTCTTGAATGTGGAACAATAGAACAACAAAGTTTCAAACCTCCTTCTCATCAAAGGAACACATAAACAAACCCTCCAAAACCCTAATCACCTAGCCCTTTGACCAGTGCATTGCTCACATGATTTTCCACATGGTTTTCTCGATGGGTAGATGAGAAGAAGATCTTCCTAGAGGTAACCTAGACTCAGACTCAAGACATGGCATTGACTTGACTGCAACTTAGAGCAAAAGCAAATGGAATTGAATATTAGGCAACAAAGATTAAAGTTTATTTTTCTTATCTACCTCACAAAATGTACAAACATATCCATCTTTTTTTGTTGTTGCTATTTTTATATTTTTCCTAGAAATCATGATATGTATTTTTAACTGTCATATAATATTTCTATTTATTTTTGAATTCTATCTAAATCATACAATAGATATTCTAAATGATTGTTTATGTACTAAAAAAAGAAAAACTACTCTATCTAATTAAATATTTTCAATTATGTGGTTCAATAGGAAAGATTCTTCTTTTATTATATTTTTATTCATTTATTTTTAATTATGAATATAAGTATCTATTATAGCTTTTTAAAATTATAAATTGTGTGTAGTATGTTGGTTAAGTGGTGTTGTTCTTTCTATTAAGGCTCAAAATTAGTTACTAAATACCTAAATTATTATGCAAGTAATGTGATATTTAAAAGAAACTTCTATTTTCAGTATGTTTTTTTATGGTTTTTTTTGTTTACAAAGATTTTTTAATTATAAAATCAAAGACTCAACTTCAAAACTACTTAATCTTTTTTGGTTATTTTATCCTAAATTTTTATTTTTAAAATCCATAGTTTCTAATTTTCAAATAGAATTGTATTTAGAATGTTTCACTAGTAACTCAACTAAACATTCTTAAAAAACACTAAAATTATATGAAAAATATTTTAATTAAAGAACATCCAATTTTCCATTACTAAATCACATATAAAATAAAAATTAGATTTTTTATTTAGATATCTCAAATCAAAATATTATCTAAAAATATAGAAACAAGAGCTGTGGTACAACTTTTGTCCTTGCCTTTGTACTTAAACAAGAGATTTTACTCAATGTTTAATACCTGAAAAATGTTGTTTATCTTTGAAAGTATTCTGTCAAACAGTTGTCGCACATTGCTTTCATGCATATATATTTTGGAGAAACTCATGACTGTTGTGGGACAAAGTTATTAGATATCGTGCCTTCTTTATACTCCCATTTTGGCGCAGTCATAAGGAGAGTTGGAAAATTTTGGATTGTTAAATCAAAATCCTTACTACAAGCATGCAGGACAATCAATTACATATGTAGTGCAATTTGTATGATTCGGCATCTGCAACCTTTATGCATTGATTGAAAAATAGAAATGACTGTAAAATTGGGATGTATTGAAGAATGCTTTATCAAATCCAAATTTTTCGAGCTTCCTTTGAAAATAGTTTTCCACACATTCTATCTCTAGTTCTTTGTAGCCTGTGACAAAAATTACATAGGGAGTTTTTCTAATAATTGATAGCCCATGCTTTTACATTTTATATTTCTCTACGGTTGCATTGGACTCTCTGGAACTTGTTGAAGATGTTGGTTCTGAGTGCATTGTCTATGTTTTTCATATTTTGTATCATCGCGTATGGACATTTTGTCAAACAGATTGCATACCTTATCCATCCTCCTACATTCAACCAGGGTAGCTGTGAATTTACATCTAAAAAAAGTGATCTATGCTGTGCTACAATATATGTTCACAGCTTGTTTCAAACTCCCATAAGCCTTTAATGTCAATTCATTATTTGTTTAAACATAAATCCTAATATCTTGAAAGTGACAAAATTTCTAAAGAAAAATGAAGACTTTGTAAAAGTCTAAGAGTTATTGCTTTAAAGAGGAAACCCAAATTACACCGGGAGGGCACTCCTTCCTGCTAAAACTATGTCTCGCGACAATAGGATTGGAAGAGATTCATAAGCCTTTCTCAATTGTTCAACCCCTGGATTTCCCTCCACATGACTGCCAGATTATCTACTTTTTTTTTACCTCTTCCATTTTCCTCTGATACACATGTTGGAGTTGCATATAAAATTAGTGGTCAAGATAAGATTCTTGTGAATTTGTATGAGTGACAAAGGAGAGACTTTTTACATTGCGTGACTGGGTTTTTTATGATTCTCTTAAGCATAACCGTCATGTCTTTCCTTGGTTTGACTTTAACATGTTGAGAAATGAAGATGCACTGGCTTAATGATGTTCACAGAAGCTGAAATGTCGACTAGATGCCTGGGTTAATATGCTGAAAATGAAGAAATGTAGGTTAAATGATTTTCAAAGGATTTGATTCTAGATTGAGATTTGCCTTTTCTCCAGCAATTTTAGCTACTGGGTATTGTCTCTGTATATAACTCCACATATATTTCTTGTCAATTATTTGCAGCCTTGTCTATGAAAATTGGGCAACACATTATAGAATAACCTGCAAGCCTACACATCTTCTGGCTTTGTCCAGAAAGTTCATCTCTTTCTCAACCTTTGCACATAGAGGACTTGGAATCTCACATGTTTGTGCCTGGACATTGTTTGATGATATGACTGTCTTGAGCTCAAACTTTAAGCAAATGGATAAAAAAGAAGCCAACTTGGAAAATGGAGTCAGTTAGCTCCAAATTAAGGAGCTCCAGGCTAGTCCATAAAGCAGTAGTGTGATTAGAACACGAGGTGTGAGCTTCTAGTGGCCAACACTGACTATATTGATATGGCTAAGGTGTTGAATAGCCTCACAGTGAAACACAATTAGGGCCAATTATAAGGTTTTCAATGATTGCACCATTCACATCTTTGGTGCTGATTGGCTGCATGGAGCCTAGAAGCATAAAGAAATCTTCAACAATGTTCACTTCAATACTACACATGACACAGATACTAGTCATAACCTTATTCCCATGGATGATGTTGAAGCTTTGCTAGGATAGGGTGTGGTTAAGAGTTCAAGTGTTGGGAGGCAAGATGTGTATTAGTTTCATTTCATAATAGAAGCATTTAGACATTCTTTACATTGTATTTTGATCATGTATTTACAGAAATCTCTTGTTTCATCCTAAATTATGAACTCTCTATTTTGGGCACATTGCAACCATTCAAGATTACATCTTTCATGATTGAATATATTTTGGCCCCAATTCTATGGAGAAGAATGAGGTGTAATTAATATTAAAGTTTCCTAAAATTTCACGTTGGAAGGCATGGCTTCATAAATAAATTACACAAGCAAGAAGTGATTGTCTTAGAAGGTAGATGAAGGACTATCATAGAAAACACAGTCTTAGTGTGGACGCCACATCTTTCCACTCAGCCATTAGATTTCCCCCATTTTTTGATATGTTTGTGAGAGGCAAGTTCACTAGAATTTCACTGGACCAAATGAATAATTTTTACTACGTTAAATAGTTATTGCTTTCTAAGTACGGGTCTATCAAAAGGGATCTGTAGGTCCTTATTTTGATACAAGGGGTGAAAAATAAAGTTAATGATTGGGACTTGAGTTTGAGTCTATTGATGGGAGTTAAGAAAGTGAGGGAAACATCTTGAGCACTATGGGAAAAGTATTATTGAGTTTAATGAGCATCCAAGTATTGGAGGAGGTCGCAAACCCTACAAGCTAAGTGTTTAGTTGCCTAGAGGATATAACTGTCATGTTTGATAATGTAATGTATTGTGGAAAGACAAATAAATGCTGATTCTGAGGTATTGGAAAGGGTGAAAGGTTATAAAGAGATTTGAGAGTGTCAATACAAGAAGAGAAATGTTGTAGGCCTTAGGAAGAAAATTCTAAGTGTTTGTGTATGTTGGTTATATGACTGTCCCAGATTGGGTAGTGAGATCTTAGGAGTTGATTTTAGTTGAGAGATGTGAGAAAGAAACATTTTAATATCATAGTGTATCACTAAGAAGAATGTAATTTGTAGATAGAGATATGGAATTTAAGTATGTGTGCAAAGATTGATGCAAATTGAAAAGGATTTTTCCTTATTGAGTTTATCAAATCAATCTGAAATACAATATTAAACTAGAGCAGTTGAAAGTATACAATGATAATGTTACCAATTGTTGTTACTATGTTTCACATTTTAAAGCAAGGTAAGCATAGTTGTTTCCATTTTATTTTAAGAAACCAATATACTAACATCATCAATAACTTTCCAAATGCTATCTAGGAAAGGGGGTATCTCCCCCATTTTCCATCCTCTAGACCTGCACTTCAACAACATAAATCAGACAACATGGACTTGGATACTGAACATGAATAAAATACCCAATTATGTTTGTTCTTATGACTTTTCTAATTCGATTGGGTAGTTCTCAATTTTATGCTTAACAATGTTCAATGCCTTAGCGAGATAAGTTATCTTCTATCATGTAACACACAATAGCACTAGATCTAAGCTTATAAATTTAACATAAACCAAATTGTTGACTAAAAAAAATACACAAACAAAATGCTCATGCATTTATGCAACTTCTTAATAAGATCAACCTGTCATTATTACCCATGCTTTACTACTCAACACTACTTCCAAAAACCCTTTTTCTATAACATATTTTGAAACTAAAATAAATACCTATTTAGTTATCAATTCAAACAAATGATTGATATATAAGTTATAAACAACACTTCCCAACTTTTAATATACTCATTTGATATATTTTATAACCAAAAAAGTGGATAGAAATTATGTGGACCAAAAACTACAATCAAAGTTTACTGATATTTACATCAAAGTGTGTGAAAATTCATTCAAGAATAATGGATGTTATCTAAATTGGAGCTTACAATCATGAAAATTGCTAATTAATTCACAAAGATGTGAAGTCCAATAACATCTCACTCAATGAAAATCTCAATTCCAAGGTAGCAAACTTTAACCTTTCTTAAGTCTAGCAAATTCAAGTTCCAAAGGACATATCACAATTGAGGTCAAGGGAAATGGTGAACATAATTATTTAATTAAAACCTGTTAAGCTCAAATTCATGCATAATCTTGTTGAAATTTGATTTTTTCTATCAAAAACTACATTTTAATATTTATAAATTTTGGGGTATTTTGAATTGGGTCCTAAGTAGGGGTACCCAGAGTACAATATTACATGAGAGAGAAACTGACAATTGTATGAGATGAGTGGGGATGCAACCCCCAATTTTTTCTATAGAGAGGCCCACTGACTTGGATATATGACTCACTTCGTATTGAAGATGGAGAAGATATAAAAATGTTAAAGTCATAAAACCTAATGCATGTATCTTGAACTTAGAACATGCCCCTAGTGCCTTCTTATAGGTTGCTTTCTAGGAGAATGGTTATGCAGATATGAAAATGATAATGTCAATTTTACTTTAGTAATAATTGATTAATAATACAAATAATTCTTTGTGGTGGGTGAGCAAATATGAAATTATTTAGGGAATGGTTGTGCTATCTGCAATGCAACTATAATCAGTGGTTGTGCACCAATGTATTTATGGATAGTCAAATGGAAGCTTCGATGATTGATTTTGATCACCTGGACTCATGAAGAGAAAAACCACAATGTGGTCCATCCCATACATTGCACTAGGTATTTACTTGTCATTGTCATTTAAATTCTATATTTGAATTAAGAAATTTTGATATGTATATGTTGACATAGTAGGTTCAAATTGAAAAATAAGTATACTTATTCATTATGTGATAGTTTTTTTCAACTTTTTTGATACACATTGTGATGAATTTAGCAGGATATTAGAAGGCATAAGAAGGAAAATGATAAATCACAAAATGTGATCTAAAATATTAATGAAATATGCTAAGACACATTAAAACCTAGAAACAATAATGGTCAACAATATATTTCAACAATTGATGATATGATACTTGCACCATTGATGTATGTCAAAGTAAGTGATATAACAAACTAGAGGCCAGGAAAAAGGAATGACTAGATTGTGATCAATACCATGATTATTGTAAATATTCTAGCTTGCATTAGATTCGACAAAATATAGGTATCAAGAGAAAAAAATTTATGATCTGAACATCTAGATAATGGCTAAAGCTTTGAATTCAAAGCAAGATGTAGAAGGTCCTTAGAACACATAAATCTTGTTATCTACTTCAGCAATTGGCAAGCTCATACTTGCACCATTCATCTTCCCCATAGACCATCTTATTCAGCCTAACAATTTTGTAGCTAGACTCTCATATAAATAATTCTTGTATCACAATTCCTACACATTTAAAATGTTATTAACTTACCATACTAGTTACTTGTTGTGTCCATTTTATCAAATTTTCATGTTTGATTGATGCTATTTTAAAAAAATGTCATTGTATACTCTTAGAATTTGAGATGTCAAACTTTGTTTAATGACTTTATGCATCTTAAAACATTTGAATTTTCACTCTATTAATTTGGATAAATATGATATAGGAGCACCTAGTACAAGAAGGTCTTCATAAGGCCAAAGGAAGGATCCATGTAAAGGATTGAGTCAATAAGTTCAAATGTCATCATCCTTGATGTAATAAAGGCTATTAAAAGTCATATTAGTTAATATATAGAGATGTGTAATCAACGTTGGAAAATGATGACATGTTGGGTAAATAGGGTCAACTGAAGCATATAAGGGCTTCAAAGAGTACAATAGAGAGTATAATAGGTTTATGTATTTCTAATATCTCAAGTTAATAATAAAGGTTTGATGTAAAAAGAGTTAAATTTGTCCACTTGATAGCATCTAATTAAGAGAAAAAAATACCTAAATGATTGGTTGTGAAGTAGTTTGGAAGGATGGATTTTGGTTTCATAAGTTGTTTTGAGTTTATAAAAGCTACAGATTCCTGACCTTGAGTAGTGAACTATAAGAAAAATGTAATAAAAATTGTATTTCCTACACTTTCATACATATTCTTTTAGATCTATAGTAGGTTTTAGCATTTATTTCATGATTGAGTTGCTATCATTTTACTATTCCATTTGTATGGCATATTAGGATAGTGAATCCACTGTATTTTGGCTTTGGAAGTATTTAATTTCATTTGGTTTTAGCATAGATATAAGTATTTGTTTATTGATTATCAAACCCTCATCTAGGGTAAACAACAGGCTAATCAAATGGAGTTTCATAGTAATTTAACCTATAATAAATCTCCAAAATCAGTGGTATGGAGGGAAATGTCATGTATTATAACCCACCAAGTTTTCAAAGATCCATGTTGGAGATGACATGATTTTTTTTATGAAGAAAGATAGTAGATGTTGAAGAGGAATCTAGGACTGTCTTAGGAAATATAGTCTTGCTGCGAGGGTAATATCACCCAAGTTAACTATTGGATGTTGCCAAAATTTGAATATGTTTTTAACTTTTTGGTAATAGAATTTACAAGAATCCAATCGAGGCAATTGGAAAAATATTTCCAAAATCCAAATTTATTGATATCTAAGTATTGGTCTATTGAAATGACTAATAAGTGCCATGTTGACAATTTTATTAGACATGGTGATAGCCTTAGAGAATAAAGAGACATGGTTGTTGGGATAAATAGGGATTAAGAATGAACCTAAGATATTAGGCCTAGTAGCAGAGAGGTAGATGAGGTTTCTTGCTAGTTGTCTATATGTAGTATCATCAATGCAAGGAGAATCAAACTTTGCAGATAACTTAAGACCTTTTTCCATAGGTATATATGCAGGCTAGTAATCCTACATATGGAATTTGTCTAACAGGGCCCTAGCATATTTGGACTAAGAGATGAATATACTAGAAGACTGCTGTCAAACTTCAACTCATAGGCAATAATGCATGAGCCCAAGGTCAGTCATATCAAAAAACTAGCACAAGTTCTATTTGATTCCCTGAATTAAAGATGTCAAGCTACTAGTGATGATCAAATCATCCACATAAATAGCAAGAAGGATGGTGTCACTATTAGTAGTCTTGATGTATAGATTTGAGTCTAAAGAACTCCTCTTAGAGCCTTGATCATTGAGGTACTTATCAATTTTTATGTACCATGCCCAAGGGGCCTGCTTCAAGCTATATAGGGCTTTTACCAATTTGAGAACTTGATGGTCTTTACCAACAACATTGAAACCAAGAGGCTATGTCATGTAGACCTCTTCATGGAGATCACCATTCAAGAAAGCACTATTGACGTCCATCTGATGGACCTTATATCCAAATTGTACCACCATGGCTAGGACTAATCTTATGGTGCTCATATTTACAGTAGGAGCAAAGGTCTCCTCATAATCAATGCCCTAACACTGAGAAAATCCCTTTGCCACTAAATGAGCTTTATACTTATACAAAGTACCATATAATCTATATTTTATTTTGTAGACCCATTTGCAGCTAATGAGTTTCTTCCTTGGTGGAAGATTAGAAAGGACCTAGGTGTTGTTCTTTAGTAGGCTCTGGTGTTCAAATGCCGTGGCCTATTCCCACGCTAGAATTCCTTTAGCCTCAAAGTATGTTTGATATTCAAACACACTTTGAATGTTGGAAATGAGAACAAAGTTAACAAACTCTATAGTTTTTCTCCTTTTTTGAGGAGTTACCCCATCAATGAACTCATCATCATGAAGATCAACAAGTATCTTAGCCCACCACATAGGCCTAAAAGGAGAATGGCCAACATTAGTATCATTGTGGTTTCACAATGCACACTCCATTTCATCTAGAAATGGGGAACTCCTACTTTATTTTTTGGCTTTTTGGATCCCTAGTCTGGGGTCCAAGTCTTTTTTAGGTTTTTCTTGGTCAAGTGTGGGTCTCGATTGGAAAACCCAGTTGTCAAAATTAGAGTTTTTGAGGAAATAGGCCTATTTTACAAAAATAAAGGTGCACCAGTGCAACTCAACTAGTGTGCTAGTGTATCAAATTGCATAAGGGAGAGGTATTCACCCTTGGGTGATGCGCAGATGTGCACTTGTGCACCTGCAGAGCACCCAAAGATGCTTAGGTCTATTTAAACTCCCTTCCTTCTCTTTCTCACCTACTTCACTTACCTTCTCTGAGCTCTATCATGTCACATCCCTGCACCTATCTAGGTGCACCTTCTCCCCATTTCCTCTTGCAAAAACACTCAATAAAGTGAAACATTAACACCAAAAATTAGGTGTACAGTAACACACCTAATTAGGTGCACTAGTGTGCACCTTATTTTGTTAAAAAACTTAAAAAACTCTAAACAAACATGAGAATTAAGGTGTGCATCAATGCACCTAATTAGGTGCACTAATGCACATCTTAATTCATAAATGAACCCTTAAGAACACTTTAAAAAACAAGCCTAAGTAAATCAAATGTTACACATCAACGCACCCCATGAGGTGTACTGATGCACACCCTATCTTTGTAAACTTTTTCAAAAATAGCACACCAAGCGCATCTTTCAGGTGTAGCTGGTATGCCCTTTTTTTGCATCTAGGGTTAAAAATAAAGTTTTTTAGTGTTTACAAATAACTAGGTTTTTTGGGTTTTCATGATTGACCATTTTTCCTTCAACTTCAAATTGATGAACATTTTTTTGTGCAAGTTCAATGGTGTCTTCGTCATCCTCCCTTACTAAGAAAATGACACAAAAACTAGTAGTATTCAAGTTTAAGGGTGTTCCTACAAAATCACAGTTTGAGGATGAGTACTAAGAGATTTGAGACACGGATTTAGGTCACACAGATTTGGGTGAGTTCCTAAAACTATGCAAAAAATCAACTAAGAGGTCTCAGATGATATCCACATTGATCCAATAATGGCTTGTTAGTGTAGCATCACACTTGGTGTTAGTACAATTTTCAAACACTAGTACATTTGGGCTCATTTTTTGACCTTTATTGGTTGAAATTTCAACCTAGTTTTCAACCAAACTTCGACCAAATTTGACCAACCCATTGGTCAAATTTTCTTGTCAAAATTTCAATCAAAACCTGGTTGGTCGAAAATAATGTGTTTCCATGGTGCAATTTGCACCCAGATGTTGGTCAAAATTTTGACAAACACCTGTCGAGCAACACCTGTCAATTTTTGTCAATCATTGGTCAAAATTTTGACCAATTCTTGTGGAAAACTGCACAGCATTGGTCAAAATTTTGACCAATGCTTGGTCAAATTTTTTAAAGAGAAATCAGTAGTTATGAGATGATCAATCAAGAGGAAACAGTTGAGAGGTTAGAGTGACACAATTTTCAGATGATCATATCAAATGAAATGGGCATGCGAGTAGAAGGAAACTAGAAAGACATTGTGTACAGATGAAGGCATGAAATGGATGGTTTTGGAGCACTCAGCACAAACACTCAACATTCAGTGCATATCATCATTCGAGATCAAATGGGTGTGTGGGATTATACGCACAGTGAACAATAAAGGAGGGAAGGGTTCAATTCCCTCCTTTATTGTTCACTGTGCGTATAATCCCACACACCCATTTGATCTCGAATGATGATATGCACTGAATGTTGAGTGTCTGTGCTGAGTGCTCCAAAACCATCCATTTCATGCCTTCATCTGTACACAATGTCTTTCTAGTTTCCTTCTACTCGCACGCCCATTTCATTTCATATGATCATCTCAAAATTGTGTCACTCTAACCTCTCAACTGTTTCCTCTTGATTGATCATCTCATAACTGATGATTTCTCTAACATAATCATTTTTTTCCTGACATGTCACCTACTAATATAGTGATTAATAGTAAATACTATGATTTATCTTGATCCTAGTTTTAGTATTGGCTATGGTATTGTTATTATTCTAAGCCATTAATTTTGTTAAAGACTATATCTCTCGAAATAGTGGCATGTACTAGATAACCTATTCATCATGTATTTGAGAGACAATAACCTTCACATAAATATAAGTTTCTTCTTATCATCTCTAGAGAAAAATATAAGACAGCTCGGGACTCAAAAAAATTGAGTGTAAGCTAGAACCATACCCAATGTTGTCATCATGAACAAAATTGATCCAGTAACCATCGTCCTCCTCTAGATCTAACCTAGAATCCCTGGGTATAAATATTGCCTTAGAACCAAATCTTCCAAGTCCAAAGTCAAAAACCCTTAGCACATTGCCTCCAACTTCAATCTGAAACTTTCCTGCCTTAGGTTCTACTTGAAGATCAAACTTTATGAGTCCCTTGACCTTAGCTATTGAATCTAGTGTAGTACCATACACATAACATAGGAAGGGTTCAATTTCCTCCTTTATTGTTCACTGTGCGTATAATCCCACACACCCATTTAATCTTGAATGATGATATGTACTAAATGTTGAGTGTATGTGCTAAGTGCTCCAAAACCATCCATTTCATGCCTTCATCTGTACATAATGTCTTTCTAGTTTCCTTCTACTTGCACACCCACTTCATTTCATATGATCATCTGAAAATTGTGTCACTCTAACCTCTCAACTCTTTCCTCTTGATTGATCATCTCATAACTGCTGATTTCTCTAACATAATCAGTTTTTTCTTGACATGTCACCTACTAATATAGTGATTAATAGTAAATACTATGATTTATGCTGATCCTAGTTTCAGTATTGGCTATGGTATTGTTATTATTCTGAGCCATTTTGTTAAAGACTATATCTCTTGAAATAGTGGCATGTACTAGACAACCTATTCATCATGTATTTGAGAGACAATAGCCTTCACATAAATATAAGTTTCTTCTTATCATCTCTAGAGAAAAATATAAGACAACTCGGGACTCAAAAAAATTGAGTGTAAGCTAGAACCATACCCAATGTTGTCATCATGAACAAAATAGATCAAGTAACCATCGTCCTCCTCTAGATCTAACCCAGAATCCCTAGGTATAAATATTGCCTTAGAACCAAATCTTCCAAGTCCAAAGTCAAAAACCCCTAGCACATTGCCTCCAACTTCAATCTGAAACTTTCCTGCCTCAGGTTCTACTTGAAGATCAAACTTTACGAGTCCCTTGACCTTAGCTATTGAATCTAGTGTAGTACCATACACATAACACTATTTTCTACATGCATTTTCAATCATAAAGTAGGATTAGATACTTCCCAATCAACCTTGTATCCAAGGCAATAAGATCGAGCAGAAATAGAGACAAAATCAGAGCTATATAAGACTCCTCAGAGATATCTCAACTTTTTTTCAAAGTGATTGACCAGCTTATGTAGGATGATCATAAAACTAACAATAGTAATATGAACTTATCCACTACTAGTTGTAAAAGAGAAAAATGTAAGTTTATTAAATATAACATTAAAAAATGTGAGGAAAAATGAGTCTTGAAGGAAACTTAAGGAAAAATGATCTATAAGTTATCAAGACAATACTAAAATATTATGCTTGTGTCTTAACATTACCATTATGAAAGATGTAGCAATTTGGTAGCTCAAACCATCTCATCTAAAGATCATTTTTGGCATATTGAGGTAGTATACCAAAATGTGCTTTGACTATAGTATCGTAAGAAATAATGAATTTTTCGTCCTTCACCATATCCTGAGATAGCAGCAAGTAAAATTGAGCAATCTAATTTATTCTGGAGAGATGTATAGACAACCTCTATCCTATATTTTCTTTATGAGGAACAAAAAGGATATAAAGTTCTGAGGCTTTAACTTTAGTTAGAGTCATGATATGGGTGATGCACAACTACCTCTTGGATTCACGTTCCGTCCCACTGATGAAGAGCTCATAACGCATTATCTCATTAGAAAGGTTTTAGATAGAAATTTCATAGGAAGGGCCATTGCTGAAGTGGACCTCAACAATTGTGAGCCTTAGGGAGGGTTCGATTCCCTCCTTTAATATTCACTATGTGTATAATCCCACACACCCATTTGATCTCTAATGATGATATGTATTGAATGCTGAATTTCTATGCTAAGTGCTCAAAAACCATCCATTTCATGCCTTCATCTGTACACAATGTCTTTCTAGTTTCTTTCTACTCGCACACCCATTTCATTTCATATGATCATTTGAAAATTGTGTCACTCTAAGCTCTCAACTATTTCCTCTTGATTGATCATCTCATAACTGCTGAATGAGAACTTTGGGATAAGCTATAGGCATCCATCAAAGCATAAAGGATTTTTTCAGATGGTGTAGATGAAGTAGTAGCATTTGCCTTGGGAGACATGCTTGCAAAATGGAAGCATAGATAAGTCATGTGAACTGTTTGACAGGATGCCTAAACATAATGTGGTCATCAAAAGCCATGGTTGTTGGATATGCACAAAATTGATATATTGAGAGAATATATTTTTTTAAGTTGCAACTACCCTAGTAGACATGCATACAAATCTTGAATGAGCTCTTGCTAATGTGCTTGAGCACAAACTAGGCCTCCATACTTTATGACTTCAGGCCAGTCTTGAGATGTAACCACCTAACATTTGCACCAAACCCAAAATATTAAGATAAGCATTTTTCATATGAATTGTGTGAACCAGAACAGTAGAAAACAATGATCTATATTGAAAACCTACTGCCGCTATTGATGGACTAGAATCTTCTCCAGGGTGTGGATGTGTAACATCTGCCCCACGAGAGTCTAAAAGACATTGTGAAGCAAAGTAGTCCTGTTGTTGGCAGGTATAAACTAAAGTCTAAAACTCAAAGCACACATTACAACATCATACACTTGAAGAAACTATTAATAGTAAACCATAGCTGAGGTGGATCCCCTTCTGATGGTAAAATAAAGTAATATTAATTACCTCATGACCAACTAGAGTCAACAATATTGTTCCAAAACCTCTAGCAAAGATCCCCTTCTAAATATAAGAGCCTAGAAGCTAAACAAACAAGGCCAATATAGCCACCCCCACTGCAATATAAAGAGAATTGGTGGTGAATTCAAGTCCAAGCTGCAAAAGCAAAGACATTTACATAAAAACTAAGCAACCCTATCTGGCAAGAAAAGATATATAGAGATTTCCAACAAAAATTACAAATTGATACTGAAAAAATTAAACCATAAGAATTGTTCTATAGAAGATAGATTATGAAATATCATCTGAAATTTTGATACAAAAGTTAAATGTTATGGACTACAAACAAGGGACTACACTGTGTACAAGGGACTAATCCTTTACTACATTTTTTACATGTTCTAGTTAAATGTTATGGACTGCAAGAAATCGTTACTATCCTCAACCTTATTCTTACATTCTCCTTGCACAATGATGTCTTTACTACTACCTTGGGTGTATGCCCCAGAAGAAGTTCTTGCTTTTCTTCAATCTACTGTCTACATAACATTCAGAAAAGGTCTAGCTTAGCAAACATTCAAGACACTACAATCAATTTTATAAGATGAGTAGAAAATTCCATAAAATGTGAAGGAATCACATATATCTATTTAGAAATTAAATCTTTAAAACTAGCAAATTGAATATTCTATTTATTACACTATAAGCTCCTAAATATTTAGGTAGTACTCTGAAATAACTATGAGTGTCCTTGCTTCTTTTACTTTTTTATGAAAACTAGATAAAATAAGTCTTTATATACAAGATCTACATCAATCTCTAGAACATCTAGTAATTCATCCTTGTGATTCTTTTGAAAAATTTCAACACTCACTTATACCACGCATTGATATTTATAAATGCTCCCTTGTGAACCCATGAAACTCTATCAAGATCTAACAATAAAGAAGTCATACCAGAAAAATGCAATGCACTAAAACATATAATTAAGAAGGTATGGTCAATCCTCACTGGTTAAGTGTCTTTACATCCAAAGCATTTTCATCTACCAAGTTGCAAATACTTTGATATAAAGTTTTGGTGTAAAAACTATGATGATTTGCAACCTGTCATATAAAACCATAGGATGTGTCAACCCCCATAGTATTCTTAAATGATATTTTTCCTTAAACTGTTCTAACAAAAAAATTAATACCCATGGATGCACTTAAATTTTTACTAAGATGGTTAAACGAGCATGTCCTTGGTGGATGCACTTAAATTTCCATTATCATCATTTGTTGCCTGCTCTTGTTAGAAGCACTATAGATATATAATTTGTGAAGTGTCAAAGGAAATGACAGAAACATAAAACATTACTGAAGATTTTTTTGCATTCTTGTGCTTTGCCAGTGCATCATTCTGTAACATCATGTTGGAAAATTAATGTTGAATCATTTTTTATGATCCATTTTAAAGATATTAAGAGAAATTCTCTTCTTTGCAAGGAAATCTAAGAATATGCTTTGTTAAGAATGATGAATTCTCCAACACAAGGAATGAAGTTGAAAGTAAAACCACATGCAAAGAGGGTCAACTTGGTCCCAAAAATAGGAAGAAGACCAAAAAATGATAGTATAATCCACTCAAACTAAAACAAGAGACAACCAAAGTTCTAGTCAAGAAGCTATTTAGGGTGCAAAAATGTGTGAGAAACTATAGGACCAAATAAAATTAATTCCAATTTCTAACTTTGACCTTATAATTTTGTGTGCTTGCTTCTAATATTATTATTATAATTACTAGTTTGGAGTGAGATTCAACATTGTTTCTCTTGTTACTTGTATAAAACTACTGACAGTATGCAAGATGGTTGATGAGCAACTATCCAAATAAGTATAATTATGACCATTTCCATGGAAAACACCAAAACATGTTGTTGTGAGGGAAAACCTTAGAAGGATACAAGATACTGATATTAATAAAAAATAATTTATTAATCATATTCTAATTTACATGGTAGAATGCTCATACTGGTTGAGGCAAACATGCATTCCCCATGTATGCAAGAGAGTTACCAATTTCTCTTTAAATTAGAGCCATCCTATCTCATAGGCTTCAGGGTTGCAAACCCATATTTGTAACCTATTTTATTCTTCTGATAGACACTTAGCTAGTGTCTACTGGGTTTTTATGAATCAAGGTATCAAGTTGTGGCTATTACATCTTGTTCTCAGAAAAAGACTTTATTCAAACACCTGATGGGGCACAAGAAATATCTTGAAGGACTGTAAGAGTTGACAAAAACTTGTGTTCACAAGCATAATTTAGTGCACAGTCAAAATGGAGACATCAAGTTGTTGAACACAAAATGATAGTAAGCATGCAAAAGGCAAATCAAAGTGAAATCAAAGGTCTTATACATCCTAGGGAATCTCAAAATAAAAATAGATAAGTAGAAATGTCACTATAGGAAAATCAATGTAAAATAGTACAAAAAAATGATGGGCTAAAGACAAACTAGAGTTAGCTGATTATAAATATCTACTTCATGTTATTTATATGTAGAATATTTACAAAAAATTGTATATACTCAAGATAACCAGGTGTGATAAAGGACATACCCTATGGCTTGGACATCAAGCATCTGCCCACGACATTTTCCCAGGAGCTCTACAACAGCACCCACATATGTTTCTGGTACTTCAACAATACCAATCTACATTTCATTATTTCTAACATATGAGAAGTAATGTTTGATATTGAAAATGCATATAGTGTATATTGTCATCATCTTTTCATCATTTTACTATTTATAGGATTCCACAATCATCAATAGAAATCTAGGATGATGAGGATACTATT
Source organism: Cupressus sempervirens (assembly GCA_028749045.1). NCBI lineage: Eukaryota > Viridiplantae > Streptophyta > Pinopsida > Cupressales > Cupressaceae > Cupressus > Cupressus sempervirens. The sequence continues at coordinate 330,227,531 of CM053788.1, forward strand.
GTACCTCATAGGGTTCAAACAATTTATTGTTAACTTTTTTGTTTATAACTTTAGGTGGGCCTACCATAAACTCAAATCCTTCCCTTCGCCTACAAGATCAAAATGTTAAAATAATTGTCAAAGGTTCCTTTTGATTGTAAGATTTTCAAGAAAAATAGTTGCACAGTGATAAGAAACTAGCTCCATAATTATAAATGTGTTGCAGCTTGCAAAAGAACATATTATTGTAATTAACCATATCCAACTTGGAGAAAATAAAAATCCATATACACCTACATGTTCTCAATTAGTATTGTTATATGCAATGTACCCCTCCCACTAACAATAAATGTATCTGTTGTTTCCCTATCTTCAACTTTCATTGCCAAATTCCTCTCAAGTTCACGATAAAGATGTTCCCTAATTTTTATGTTTGTCACATGTTTCCCCTAAAAAATTGCTCAAAGAAACAATGAATTATCTTGATCAATAGAAGTGTATGTGATAAGTATATAAACACTATTTGACTTAATCAAGGAGCAAACCTCATGCCCAACAAATGGCAAAGTGTTGATTGAAAATGCCATTTTCATAGTAGGTTGTTCAATTTTAATTCCAGGCAAAGATGAGCCATTAACTTTATCTACCAAAGTTTCACCAATCTGTATTGATCATAGTACATAACCAAAAAAACCAAAAACTATACATTTCAGTATTACCTTGAAAATTACTCAAAAGAAATGCTTCGCGATGGACAAGATTAGGAATGCAAATTAGGGATATTTAATGGATGAATAGAGGAACATATATACATACAAGGACATCATTTATACCATAGACAACACAAATATCTCCAGCTTTGACCATTTCAGTTGGAACTTTTGTAAAATTCTCATACACAAACAATTCATTGACTTTACCCAACCTAAATTTTTCATCTGATGAATAGACCTATAGAAGTTTCAATTAAGAAGAGTTGCAATTAAATTTGTAACTTAAATACCTAATTAAGACCTTTTAAAAATCAGATGAACAGAGCAAATCATGTTAGACCAATAGGAAAATAGCATTAGAAAGGTAAAATAAATGTAAATAGTAAGAAAAGAAATATTATCTCAACAAATCTTTTCAACTTCACATATACTTTGACATTTGTGAAAATATTTCTAAATTATTCATAATACAACTAGTGTTGTTACCACCATCCAATTTTTCTTAGCATAACATATATGGCCCTAGTTTGTCCATTTGACCCATTCATAGAATTCAAGTAACATTTCTATTGAATGAAAATAGCTACATCAATTTACAAAACAATTTTGATATGAAATAGGAATATAAAATCCTTTATTTCTTTTGAGCTTCACTTGGAAGTTGAAAATGAATTACTAAAAGTCATAATTTGGTAACAAGAAAAGCCTTTTTGTAAGCATTCTTTAAAACTAAGAGTTGAAGAGATTGTTGAAAGATGTAATTTTAAGAAACAAATGATTGAATAGGAAATCAAGTAAAACAACCTTAACAAAAAAGTACAACATAATACATTACTCATATAGAACAGACCTTAGAAGCCAAAGTGTAGCAGTGGCAAATATGTTTTAGGAATAGTTTCTATGGAATAGATTATAAATTATTACGTTCACCTTTTGCAATAAAAATGCTAAAAAAGAGTAGCCAGCAGGTAGCCTAGTCTGTAGATTTACAATTACTCTGGTATTGAGATTTCTTATATTCAATTTGGGAATTTTATTTTTTTCATTGCAAGGATTCTCTATTTTTACTTGCATAATATTGACCGTAAAATTTTCCCAGAGTCCATACAAAATGTCATGCAAATAAATTTTCTAACATTATCTTCAACCAATCATATACAATGTCGTTATGCCACATCTGAACACCATATTTGTTGGAATATATCTAATATAAGGGTTAACTATGGCATCAAATTTACTGTATCTTTCTGTATATCTAAAATATCCTTTACCTTTATCTCCATACCTTTGTGAATAGTATCAAAGTTTACCCTCCCTATAAATATTCATCCTTTGTGTTCATCAAAATCCAAATTTGTTGCCTACAACATTCGACCACATTTGTTGATAGGTTATAAATTTGATAATTCATTCATAAGAAATAACCTTTTCAACCATTGTAAAGCACTATGGAGGACTTGGTATTAATTACTAGATCCAAACAAAACTAGGGTAGAAGTTGCATTGATCTGATATCAGATCAATCCATTTTTAGTTAAAAAAAAATAGAAACAACCGTTACAACTATTTGACTTAGTGAATAAGTAACTGTTCTATTCAAATTACAATATTCCTAAATAGTAGTTGGCATGCTCCACGCAGCAACATTATCCTCTACTCGAACAACATGATGTATGTGGCCAAGTGTTTTTTTCAGCCAGTATCTCTTAATTTTTTATCAATCCATTAACTCTCTAGAGTGCTTTTCTAACTCATTGTGATCACTTGCTTTATCTACTACAATGAACTAATGAATTTTCTTGGTGTGTCCTTAGCATTACAAAATACAAGATTCCTGTTAAATTCCTTTATGGATAAGCTACAGATTGGAAGGAAAAAACACATTGGGGAAGTATATCATTCAATGTGAAACTTTTAGTGCTTCCACTGAAGAAGAGTTTTCTGCTTGTTTAAGTAAAAAAAAGGAAATCACTTGTTAGAAGGTAATTTTAGTCATCCATCCATCTTTAGATTATTTTCTATGCACAAATTAATTTTGTATCTCAGAAAAGCTAAATTGTTCTGAGTTGTTTTTGCATGTATGATAGTCAAGTCTAAAATTTCTTTGCAAAGTTCTTCTAAACATTTTGCTAACACCATTTGTTCCATCAATCTAGACATAAAGCTGAATGGAAATGCAAATAGCATAAGCTTGCCAAGAAAGAATGGAGAATAGCAAGAAGCCCTACATTGAAGACTATCAAGAAAGGAAAAAATGTTGGGAACATGATAGAGTCTCACTCGGTTCAACTTGAAGGCATTGATGAGTCAAAAAGACTTCGCGAGGATTAGCAACATTTCCTAACAAAGTTTCACTACCTCTCTGAAGAACTCTTCCATGAATCATTTTTGTCCCATTAGATTTCTCATAATGTGTTCAACAAAAAGAATAGTGGGAAGATCCTTAGAGTGTTGGTCCTGACCTTTTGAATACACTAGAACTACACTTCCCATAGCAATATCTCCATCAGCAGAAACCATCTTATACAGGAGTTCTCCAGATGATGTTTTACCAATAGATTGGCCTACCCATTTTATATCTTTGCCACTCAATCTACCTCTCCTTGTTCTAATGATAGGGGAGAGTTCAATTTTGTCCACCACAATCAAATCAGTCTCTTCCTCATCCTCACTATCTTCCTAAGCCTATTCTTCCTCATCTTTCTCATCATTCTCACCATTTTCTTCCTTTATTTCATCAAATGCAAAAATTGAGTAGTACTCACTCCAGATACGACTTATCATCTTTGTAGTAGTTGCACGCATTTCTTGTTTGCTAATAGTTTCAGGCCATGCATTAGCCCTAGGATTCAAATTGTTTTCTTTGACTATGACTCCCTTTTTTGTGAAAGACAATTTTGTATGATGTCTTTGTTCCATCTTTATAGAAAGGCCTATCACAAAGGCATTCCTTTGTATACATTCATCTGGATACTCTGCAAACTATTGCAAAATGATTTGACCATGAACAACAACATACCTTTCTATAGCATCTAGATTGGGTGAGATAAAAAATGGCTCAATTTTATCTAGGCTTGCCAGCTTCCTAATCACATTTGAGAAAGAAAGTTTTGAAGCATGACTCTGCTCCTTCAGCAATACAATTATTTTGATTGCAAGCCTGGTAGTTTTTAGAATGGGTTTATACCATGGTAAATGTTTCTTAGAAGGCTTCCCAAGCCTATACCAAGCACCATCAATGTGTATTGATATGAAGAGCATATTTTCTCCAAATTCTATCATTCATTCCTTGATAGCACTTAAATATATGTGAATCCCATGTAGCTTGTTATCTTGAGAATTTTTACCCCCTCTAGAGTCAACATCCAAGCAATAGCTGCTACCATCATCTTCTGTCATGACACCTAAGCCAAATATTGCATTATCTATCTCAGTACCACCAAGCATTGGAAGAAGTTCCAAGGGAACAAGCCTGGAATTGGAATTGTATAAAGACCAATCATGCAACATCCTGCGAGGTAGATCTTTAGGATCTAATATACATGAATCATCATAAAAAAGATATTCATCCATTTCATCTTCAGTGGCCTTATAATATGCAGGAAATGGATAATCATTTACAATTTCATCTTCATTGATTTTGATGTAGAACTTCTTCTTGCCATGAGACTTTCAACTTGGTCTTGCAGCCATCCAATCATTCTCCTCTTGCATCAATCTTGCAAGCTTCTCATCCTCGTCATAGATAGATGAAGCACCAACAACAGTACTAGCAGAGCTCTCTTTAATTTGTATACCAACAAGCCTCATATGTTTTGATTGAAGACACTCTTGCTCTAGAGCTATAAGAGCAGGAAAACTAGTAAAATTCTGATCACCTTGTTTAGAATTGATGTCCAAAACAGTTAACTATTTTACAATTAAATCTCCCTGAGAAAGTATGAAATCTCTCCCACAAAATCTTCCTTGAAAACTCTTATTAGAAGACATAGATCATGCAACATGTGCCACCAATTCATCCAATCCTAGTTCAGGATTACCTCCATCAAGCTTGGAAAGAGCCTTGTATACCTCAACACAAAGCATTGCTTTTTCATTTAGAATATTGAAGAACTTCTTATAAGAGCCAACAAGCTTTACACACACATACTCTGCTACCTCAGTTTGAAGCCATATAATAGGAGACCCATTTTCATATCCTGTTATGGACCATGTTTCCACAACCCCAAACCCCTCACAATGAACCCCTTTTGATTTATCCAATAAACCTTCCTTTGGCAAAATTAATCCAGAAATATAAAGATCCATAGCATACACTATTTCTATTGGCTGAGAGGCACCCTAAGAATCATGGATTATAAAATCTATCAAGCATCATTGTGGAGGCATTTCTTCCTAGTGTTGTTCATTCACTGTTAAACTAATGTCAAGCTTCTCCTCTTCCATGGTTGTTTCCTCCTTGGCTTCAATGATTGAATCTTTCGCATTCAGAAAAAGTGTCTTTTCCTTGTAATTCATCATAGTGGCTACTCACTTGGGGTGTTTTCTAGCTGGTTTAGGTTCACCCTCATCTTTAACCTTGACCACATCAGCTTGGTTTTTACCAACTTTCTTTCTGGGTCTCTTTCAGCCCATATCCTCTGCACTGTTAGAATCCCTGCCTGATGCCAATTATTTCACACAGTCCTTCCAGTTGTAAAATTTATCCCTTGTTCTCACATGAAGGGCTTATGTATTAAGGGAAAAATGTATGAACACATCATTTAGAAAAATCCAGTACTTGAGTTAAATAATGAAGTGTGTGTTATATTATTCAAAACTTGCTAAAGAATACATTATCTGAAAATAGCAGACCCATGATTCATCTCCCACCCAAAGAGATATTATTGTGTATGTGTTCAAGTATCTCATTGGGTCAATTTATGTTACTTTTCTAAGGCCCCTATGAGTGCTTCTTTCCATTGAAAAAGAAGAAAAATCAAGAACCTAGCTCCTTTCCATCAACCGTCTGCTTGCAAACAAAGAGTTTTTCACTACTAGAAGTAGAACTTAGTCACACCAAAAAACCAAGGGCTGATTAATCTGACTCCATGGTTTCTCCAAGAAACCATGGCCTTCTCACAGGGAATGCCTCACACTAGCATAGATTAGAACTTTAGATATTCTTTCCCCAAAGAGAATCCTCAAATATGCAAGGAAGAGTTACTCTTTGACAAAGATAACATTCTCAATCAAAAAAACAAAGCAGAAAAATCTTGATGCTCGAAGAACCAACCCTTATATGAAACACACAAAAACCCTCCATAAACAAAAAAATTTAAGGATTTGATTCCAAGAGAACTGGAAATCATCAATACTAGTGCAAATTTAAATGGTGTGAAAAGAATACACATTGCAATCTTTTGAAAAAAGCAAGAGAATAATCAAGCATTTCAAAGTGAGCCATTGTTTGTTAAAAAATGTGTTTATTCATGTATTTAATATGTACTTTTCAATCCAAATTTGAGACTTACTTAATATCTGCACCAGTTGGTTGGGGTGGATGGGAGGAGATAGAGGCTCGTCGAAGAGACAGAGTCAATAAATGAGATTGCAAAGTGAGCATACTCAACCACAAATAGATCACCCCAAGAGTAGAGTGATTAGTTTGACTTCTTTTACTCGACTGAAGCCGCTGGGGCCCCAAACCTGACCCAACCAAGGAGGCATACAACCCTTCTTGGCTCCTAGAATCCAAAAAATCTCCAATGCCCCTGAAATCAACAAAAGCAGCACGGGTAGCCACTTCCCCCAGGATACGAACTAGTGACTTATGTTGTTGCAGGAGTCACTGCGCAGATGCCCTCACTTCCTCGTAGAAGAGATGCATTTCCATTTTCCCTGGCGTGTTTGTATTCATGCGTGTGAAATAGAACTTTGATGCATTTCCATTTTCCCTGGTGTGTTTTTATTTGTGCGTGCGAAATAGAACTTTTTGTATTTTAACATCATGAAGCCCATGTTGGTCAAAATTTTGACCAACACTTTGGTCAAAATACGTGTTGGTCAAAATTGTAGGAGTTGATAATCCAACTCCGATAATGCGCCAAGATCACCTGCAGTGCAAATAACTTGCTGAAGAAAAGCCTAGGGAGCAAAGAGCTTGAAGCAAAAACCGTACAAGAATGTTTCACAATAGAAAATTAGAATTGCTATGTGAAAATTGGAATGTATTACAATGAGAGAGAGACCGTTTAAAAAGGCCTCATGGAAGCTTGTAGAACAAGCTGGAAGGAGGTAGAGGACAAAAATGACAACTCAGCACATATCCACAAAAAGTGGAATATGCTAAAAAAGGAGCAAACTCTCGAGTTGTCAACAACTAACCACTACATGCATTAAATACTAAATATTAAATAAATGCATTAACCTAAGTAAGCTTAAGTAATAGAATAAATAATTAATTATTAATTATTTACTCTAACACCCCCCCTTAAGTGCAACTTAGGGGAATGCCTTAAGCTCCTAAAACTAAGATGAAATGCATAATGGGTCCTGGCAACGAGGCCATGTTAGGTACCCATGTACAATGCAACCTCTATAAAACAGAGAAAGAGGGAAAAACCTATGGGAAAAACCATCCTCCAAAAAGAGGTAAAAACAACATGCTAAAAAAAAACATGAAGTGAAGGAAGGAAGGCCTCAACCAATCCCCCCAAGGACAACTTCCATTAGAAAAGAGTCAAGAGACCCGCTCAAAACCATAAGTAAAACCAGCCCCCCCATGAGAGATACTAGAGCCTCCCCAGAATAAAGGAGCCCCTAAAGGAGGGATCAAACCAATGCAACTCCAATGTGGAAGAAACAAGGGTACATAACAAGGGAATCCCTGAATAAGAGGCAAAACTGAAAAGCCTAGTTGAGGCCCAGGAGAGAATGTATGAGGATCTGGAAATGGAATCCCCAAGGTAGGTGTGATGACATTGTCATGAATGTCCACTGTAGTATCTGCAACAAGTGTATCTGGAGTCTCAATAAATGAAGCTGGAAGATCAGGTAGAGCGGAAGGAGAATCTTGCAAAGAAGAAGAGCCCTCAACTGGATGTGGCATGGTAGTCAAAATAGGGATCTCGGGAACAATACAAAGGTTCAAGTATCCTGACTGCACCACATGATGCTCCTACAAAAGAGAAGTAGTGTGCTTCAACAATGGAGATGGTGGACCAAAGTGTGAGAAGGTGTAGAGATGAGTGGAAGGATCAACTACCCCTGTAGCAATAAGATCTCCTGTAGCACAATCTCGAATGAAGACTGAATTAGTAGTGAACTCAACTGTCTTCCCTGATCCACTGCGTGTAATCTGAGAAATCGAGAGAAGGTTAGTAGACAAAGATGGAACATACAATACATCATTGAATATACCATCTTGGATGGGAACTAAACCTTTCCCGCAGACTGGTAATGCAGTGTTATTCCCCATGAGAATGTGAGGAATAGGAGAAGCCTCAAGGATGGAGAAGACACCTTGAGAAGATGTCATATGGTGAGAAGCACCTAAATCTAGTATCCAAGGAACCTGTGAAGGAGATACAATGGAAGCCTGTAATGCATGACCCTTTCAAAGATCTGATGTAGATGTTGAAGAGGTGGAAGAAGCTTGAAAAGAAGACCCTTTTGAGGTAGAAGAGGATGGAGAGGAAATAGTGCTCTTCTGAAGGAGAGCGTGCAAATCAGCAATTTGTTTCTCATAGCCATCACATCTCTTCTGAAAACAACGTGCCTCATCATGAGATCCTTTCCCACAATAGGAATAGGTAGGAGTTGTGGTCTTCTTTTTCTCCTTCTTCTTAGAAGATGATGAACCAATAGAAGAGGGATCTGATATCTGTGTTGACTTCTGCTCCTGTGTAAGCAATGCTTGTGACTGTGAACCTGAAAGTGAATCCATTTGAGTGATCTTGGACTATTCATGGGTTAACCGATCACAAAATATTTCAAATGAAGGCATCCTATGTCTATCACCCAAGGCATCCATAGTGGAGTAGAAAGTGGAAGAGAAGATCTGATACTGTCCCTTTAACTTTGAGAGTATCAAAAAGATACACTCATCATCTGTTTTGTTCTTCCCACATCCTTGCAAAAGTGTACGTAGAGATTTGAACTTCATCAAGAAGTCCTCAATGGTGGGAAAGCTATCAAGTGTCAAAGAAGTCAACTCTGTATATCTAGCTGAAGTGCCTGAAACTCATTCACTTGGGCAAACAAAGTCTGAAATTTGAGCCAATAAGCTCATGGAGTAGTCAAACCATCCAAGTGGAATAGTAGATTGTCTGAAATGTTCAGTGCAATCAATCCCATGGCCTCATCCATTTTGTTCCTATGCTAAAGAACCTCAAAAGCTCATGTAAGAACAGGTTGATTCTCATCCAAACATGACCATAAACCCCTTGACATGAGAAGTCTAGTCATTTGTGCCTTCCACGTGTGGTAGTTGTGTGGTGTGAGACGGGATATAGATGGATCCGCCATTGAGAGAAAGAAGAAGACAAAAGTAGAAGGGTCTTAACTGAAGTAAATTATAGAAAAGAAAGACACCCCCCCACAAACGTACAAGAATATGTCCCAAATACCACAAAAAAAAATAACTAAGGAAAGCAAAAAACTGGAAAGGAACCTGGATTTGTTGATGCAGAATAAGAGAAAATAGAAGCCTCTACTTTGACGCCAAAAATGGAAGCTCAAACAAATTCAAAATCGTACAAAACCAGCACCAATGTCTCTATCTCTGAGTCAGCTTTCCAACACTTCTTTCGGATCGGAAAAAGACCTCTGTATGCTCAAGTTATAGCCAAAAAACCAACTGCTGCTCCAAAAATGCACTTGCTGAAAAATTACAGACAGGGGCCTAAATTTGACGGCCGTATGCCCGTCACAAGGCTGTTGCCGACAAAAAAATCTGGTCATCGGCAAGGTGACGTCAGATGCCAAAAAAGTGACATCACCCTAGGAAAGTGACGTCGCTGCCGGAAAAGCCGCAGAGCGGCGTGTGAGCTATTTCCGCCGGCGGCGGTGGCGCCCGGGAGGAAAAATCGGTGGCGCAATTATCGTCGGCGAGTGGCAGCGGCTGGGCTAAGGCTTCCGCGGCGGTGGTGGAGGCTCCGCTACGGCTGCAGGGAGCAGAGGCGGCAGGGATTGCAGAGTCGCTGCGACGTCGGGCGGTCAGAGAAGGAGTTGCAGCGGCGTTTGCGGAAAAAGAACCCCGCTGCAACGTCGGGCGGGCGAACGACTGCGGGGGCAGATGCCGAAAGGACGAACCCTGCAGCAGCGTCGAGCTGACGACAGGACAACAGCGGCGGCGGGATTGGTTTCAGGGTGGCCGCCAGGTGGCGCTCTGGCGCTGCTACGGCGGCGCCCTTTTTTTTTTTTTTTTTTAAATTTCCTTTTTCGGTCGTATGGTCCGTACGATAGTGCCCTAGAGGCCTTAAAAAATCTCCACAAAAGCCTTGTGTCCAAAATCAAAAAATTTTATATGATTTCTGACTGTAAACAGCCTTTCGGATACAATGGTGGCATCCGTTTTGGCTAAAAATGCTCCAAAAAAATGCTCTGCCCCTGATTTGAAAAAAAATTCACAAACAAGCTAGGGTTTGTGACATCAAATCATGGCTTAAAAAACCTTTAACGAAGTTGTAGCAGGAAGGCTCTGATACCATGTAGGAGTTGAGAATCCCACTCCGATAATGCGCCAAGATCACCTGCAGTGCAAATAACTTGCTGAAGAAAAGCCTAGGGAGCAAATAGCTTGAAGCAAAAACCGCACAAGAATGTTTCACAATAAAAAATTAGAATTGCTATGTGAAAATTGGAATGTATTACAATGAGAGAGAGACCGTTTAAAAAGGCCTCATGGAAGCTTGTAGAACAAGCTGGAAGGAGGTAAAGGACAAAAATGACAACTCAGCACATATCCACAAAAAGTGGAATATGCTAAAAAAGGAGCAAACTCCCGAGTTGTCAACAACTAACCACTACATGCATTAACCTAAGTAAGCTTAAGTAATAGAATAATTAATTAATTATTAATTATTTACTCTAACAAAAATTTTGACTCACATGGGCATGAATTTGAAAAAAAAAAAAATTCCTTGCCTATTCCGACCAATTTGACCCCATTTTAATAGATGGTCAAAAATTTTGGTCTAAAAATGGGGTCAAATGTACTAGTGAAAATTAATCATGACACTTGTAGAGCATTTTATTCTTGAAGAAAGAGTAGTCAAGATCATTACGGGAGAGATCATTCTCAATCTTTGACCCAAGAACATTGAAAAAGTGTTCCATCTCCCAAGGGTAGATCAATTCATTAGATTAACCTATGAGCAAGTGGAGAGATGGTATAGGGAACATATATGATGAAGCATCTGAGATCATCTAGTCTTCATACCTTATAGAGAAGACTCCTCTAGGAAAGAAAGTGGGAAAAGTAGACATGACAAGAGGATACATGAAGGATGGCATTGGATATACAATCATACTCTTGAGTAGAGTTATGGGTTTGTCAATAGCCAAACACTTGAATATTTTTATGGTGTATTTTATTGAGACAATAAAGAAAGTAGAGATGCCACTTGTTTGGGCTTCTACTCTTAGTGAGAATTTGGATGAGCAGTTGGTGGTCGTGAAGAACAACAATTTATTTTACATGACATCATACTTGGTGTACTTGTTATCCATGAGGGCGATGGATTATCCAAGGCTCTATAAGAGGGGTAGCATATAGGATGCAAATGCATGACCTGATGTTGTATATAATTAGCTAGTAAAGAAGAGGCTTTCAGAGAAAAGAAAAGAATATAGGATTGTAAATGATGCTTTCATATTCTCAATAATCAAGTTCATAGAAGGGGATTATGTGAAGAGAATAGCAAAGGAGGCAACTGCACAGATACCACTTGTTGGAGCTTATTATATCTAGTTCTAAACATTTACATATTTGAGGGTAGCAAGTACAACTATCAACCCTAAGAAGCTCCCTAGCTATCCCAGTGACAGACTTATTCTCTTGGAGATCTCCTAACAACTCTTTTTTGCATATGATAGAGTTAGAAAGCAACACAAAATATGTATGTTGGACATGGCCTATGACTATAGGAACTTTCTAGGTGGATCAAAGGCAAGATATTCATTCTTTTGAGTGTGAATGATATTAGTATCCCTTGGATGAGTATAATTCTCCTTGGCCATATTTTGATAACATTGGGAGAGTACATCACTTAGCTGGTAAAATATTTTAGCATGAAGATGCCCTTGAAGATCATTGGATGAATATAACAAATGACCATAATGTCCACATAAGGGATTATTGTAGGATAACTTTGTATCTGGCAAAAAAGGATTTAAAGATAAATATTCCATTGAAGATTGTGCAATAAGACACACTGGAGTTGCTTGATCCATTGTTCAACAGGGATAAGATTGGTGATCAACCTATCATGAATTCCAAGATTGATAAAGAAGAGAACTCAGACATTAACCATAGGGCAAGTCACATTATCAAATTGACAAATGATTAGATCAAAAGGCCTTTCAAACTTGATCTAATTCCTAAGATAGTGATCTTCTATACTCAAGCCCATCTAGCTAAAGGTAGAGGAGCAAAGGTCATAGTGCCTACATTTACAACCCAATCACTAGTAAGACCAAAAATGGTGCACCAATTTGATAGACCAGTTGGGTGTTATTGGGCTCAAAAGGGTAAAGGTAAAGGCAAAAGGAAGAGGAGTTCTCCTCAACAAGCTAAACCAAAAGAGGGAGAAATTCAAGCACCTACACAGATTGGGGAAGAGAATGTAAAAAGGTCACAAAATGTTAAAGCTATAGAGACCCAAGATAATCCCCAAGTGCCACCCATTGAGCAAGGACAAGGAGGAGATGAAGTGGAAGTTCAAGAAATACCTCAGTAGTAGGTACAAGCCTCCCCCTCTGCACCTAAGAAGAAAGGAAAGATTAAGACTCTGGTTAAGAAGAGATAAAAGGTGATCAAGAAAGTAATTCCTTTCCCATCAATCCTTGAATCTATTCTAGAAGAAGAAGATGATGAGGAGGATGAAGAGGATAATTTAACTTTAAACTAGAGGACTTGGCTTGCCAAAGCCATAGAGGAGGAATGGAGAAGAAGCTCCACAATCACACTACCACCTATTCCTAAGAAACCCATTCAAACTACAACATTAGAAGATGAGATGCAACAGTGGATAGATGAGTAGGATGTGGAAGGCACTGATGTCTTCAAGATATTAGATTTTGATTTTATGCCAATGGGTACTAAATTTGTGGGAGATAATATAAGAGACACTCCAAAAAATCAACCTCAATAGAAGGACTAGAATTAGATGCCACCTGAATCACAAGGACCCTAGGTAGTTCTATCATCTCAAGCACAAGTCACATTCTATGTAGATAAGGGATCAACTACTCCTTTGCCACTAAATAATGAAGGAGAACAAGTCCAAATGGGACAAGAGGGAGAGCCAAAACAAGTATCCACTGAGGAAGTGCCAAAAGAAGGGCAAATAAGTGAACAACCTTAGCAAACTTTCCAAGACACAGAGATGAGAATTGTGGGATCCAAAAATACAAAGACTCCTAGTGTGGATCTCTTGTAAGAGGAGAGGACTCTAGAAAGGGGAGATAAGGGAAAGGGAATTGAAGAATAGACTCTTTCATCCTCAAAAATCAAATCTCCTATAAAACGTATCTCGAGATGGTTGAAAAAAGAAGTGATATGAAATAAGAAACAAAAATTCAACATAGAGGAGGAAGATATGATGGAATTGATTGAAGTCTTGAGGAAGCTTGATTCACCTCCAAAGGATGCACGAGCTTTAGCCTTTGTTATGAGTGATCAAAATCATGACCTTTTTGCTCACATAGTTATCCCTCCTCTACATTCAAACATTGAAGAACTAACTTCACAAGATTATTAGATCAGGGAAGTCATGTGTGGGAAGCCTACCTTGGATATCGCTAAGCTAATGGTTACAATAGGAATGAAGGAGGTATTCACGAGCCTAGAGTAGAATGGGGCAGAACTAATAACACTTCAAAGATAAATGAAATCCTAGAGAGATATTTGAGTGAAGTTTTTGGTCCCTTGGACCCAAAGCATCTAGAGGAGACTATGAATACAACAATTGAGAGAAGAGACAGGGGTACAACCCAATTAGATCCATTTTGAGAGCTTGTCAATAGTGGAGAGAAAGTTTTGAGGAGAAAGGTGTACTAATTATACAAGGAAATCTAAAGCTGTTACACATCATGAAAGATAATGTGGATAGGCTAGTAGCCATTTTGAATCAAGATTTTGGTATGATGGATGAGGTACATACATAGGGCAAGGATTTGTAGGCATTATAGGCAATTAAAGGCCAAAGGTATCAGATGTTGATGGATGTATATATAGTTGAGGAATTAGACAAAATAGATGATTGGATAGAGAAGATTGTCAATGGTAATAAAGTAATGGATACATTACATGTGAAGATTCATAGGCTCAAGGGCCAAGCCCAAGAGAAAAATTTTGAAGCTAAGAAATATTATAGTGATGCATGTCTAGACATTTTCGAGGATGATACAGGAGAAAATTTAGTACTACTAGAGTTAATATTTGAGAAATTTTGAAAGACTTTTGAAGAAGCTTCTAATGATGAAGATATCAAGTAGACATTTGGAACATAAGAAGCTTTAATAGAACTTGATGTAAAACTTGGAGATTTTGTAGAAACTTGTATTGAAGTGGGCAACTATAGGCAGAAAGTGAAAGATAAATTATAACACCTTAGATTTTCCAAATGTGGCTTAAGTCACTAAAATAATTTAAAAATTCAAGGGAAAATATCTACACATAGCTCTAGTATAAAGGGGAACAAAACCCAAATGCCAGAATTTCAATTTTGACACTTAGTGAAATTTTGCATCTTGGAGCCTACTTTTGAGGTGCACTGCTACACTAGGTGCATAGGTGCACTTTTGCAGTAGTGTTCTAGAAGATTTTGAAGAACTCAGAGGTCAATTGATAATTAACTACCAGTTCTAAAATTAGAGTTTTCCATGCATCGAAAATGCATTCTAATGATAGTTTAACTCCAACGGAAACCTAGTGAAGATGGAGCTTCTATTTTTGCCACTTTCAATCACTCCTACATCAACTAAAGGCTTTCTCTTTCTTATTTTCTCATTATTTTTTTTCTTTATGACATATAAAGGCTCATGCATCTAATTAATTATATAAAAATGGATGGAGTCCTGCTTAGCACTAGTTACATAGATAGTTTGTAGATAAATAAATTTGTTTTATTAGTTTAAAAGCATGTGATTGCAAAAAGGTATCTCTCACTCTCAACAAAAATTGAGGAGAATATTTCTTATAAATTTTGGATTGTAATATGTAATAAGAGCCACCATTATTTTGCAATAATATATGCTTTTGGTGCTCAAATTTGGAGTGTAGTGATTCTTGCCTAAGTGTGTTATTGTTTGTGGATGTATGTTCATGGAATATAATTGAGCCAAAAGTTTATTGTGTTATTTCTGTATATGAGCAATGTTAGTATGCTAATAGAAACCAAATTTAAATAAAGCTTCTACAAACTAAACAAAATTCATAAACTTCAAGATAGACTAAGATGAGCTCTCAATTGAGAATATGAGCCATTAATGGGCTCTCTCAATGAGAAGCTCTCTTGTTGAGTAGCTTTGTCTAAATAGATAGGATGTATGCTCAAGCTTTATGCTTCAAAAAGGGCTTCAAATGGAGTTGGAATTTGGGTGTGAGTGTATGGTTTTGATGTAAAAATGGCTTCTTAAAATGGCATTATGACTTTACTTCATGGATTGTGTTATTTTGCAAAGGGGAAGGATCCAATTTATAGGCAAGAGGCTTCAGGGATTGAGGGCTAAGATGCAAGGATGGGAAAAAGCTTATGGAGGGCTCAGATTGCATGAGAGGAGAGCACATGGATTGTGCTTCCTTATAGCCAATCAAGGAGTGACACATGTCACATGGTGAGAAGATGGAGGAAAGGGGAAGGATGAGTCAACAAAGGAGGCTCAAGGGATAAAATCTTCATAAAGACCCTCATAATGACTTGTAAGAGCAATAAAAGGGCTTGGAAGAGTCATTTATGACCTAGTGGACTTCATAAAGTTTTATGGTTGAGATATTTTGAGGGAGATGAGAGCAATTTCGACTTGGGCTTGATTAGGAGGGTTTTAAGCTTGCTTAGGATTGTGAAAATGATTAGAGGATGGATTAGGATGGTTTAGGATTAGCTTAGAGATAGGCAAGTGGATGGCATTTAATGAGGGTGGGTGAAGGAGGAGATATTTGTTAACTTTGGCTTGGGTTAGGAATTTTTAACTCATGTTTAGGGAATGTGACAAGGTTAGGAGGGGATTAGGATTAGGTTTAAAGACATCTTCTAGAAGAGTCTAGACTTTGGATGAGGATAAAGACTTTCTAGAATAGTCTAGAATTTCCTAGGATGAGGATGCAGACTTTCTAGAAGAGTCTAGAACTTCTTAGGATGAGGATAAATTAGATTTTTAGGAAATAAATAAAGTTTTATTTATTTCAAGGGTTTGGGTTGAGGAGATATTTATTAAAACTTTTTTAATAAACATGAGGATTAATATTTAATCTTAATTAAATATTTTGAGTTGGAATTAGGGGTAGGAAATGATGGGATTAGCCTTTAATTAAAATTAAAGAAGGATTAGAAGATTTTGGAAGAGGTTAGTGGTCTTAAGGAAATTGGCCAAGTTTTGGGCAAAAAATAATTTTTTTATTTATTTTGGGTTTTTTGGTCAATTTATTAATTAAATAATTAATAAATAAGGAAATAATGTTTAAATAAGATTTAAACATTTTTGGGAGGGATTCCTTAATTAAATATTTTAAATTAAAATAAAGGGATTTAATGGCATAAAAATAAATTAATTAATTAAATAAATGATGATGTCATCAGGACTTTTTTAGAAAATAAAAATACTTTATTTTCTAAAGGTTTTTAGGTGTCTACAATTTCTAGTTGTGTGTTCTTTTAATTCTAGTATTTGCTACAAGTTTACAAATTTTGCTAACATACTTAGTTTGAGAAGAGATCATCATATTGTTCTTGCATAGCTTTTCGTCTCGCATGAGCACACTTTTCATGGCCTTGCGATTTGATGAAAATTAAAACATTTCACAGTTATTGAATTTTCATCAATGATTTCATTAGTGGAATTAAGTAAATTTCTCCTATTTTCATTGGCTAGCTACTAATGTTTTCAAAAGCTTAACTTGCAGACATATTGCTTTCATAGCTTATGTTCGTTAGGATTTTACTTTTCATTTTATTTGCTTAAACTTCTTGTTACCCTATATATTTTATTTTCTTTGCTAACCCCTTGGTTAAATTAGGAATTCATATAGTTGCATTTTTTAAATTACATTCATTATAAAAATAGAAAATATATAAAATATATTCTTTTTGTGCATCAGTTTTTGAGACAACAAGTAGATCGTACATCTTATCTGAATCATTTCAGAACTAGCAAAGGCCTCCTCATGAACATTCACATTTATCTTCAACTGAGTGGATTCTAGTAGGTCACAAGATCACCCAGAACCTTGGAGTTGATCCTTGGATTAGATTTTCAAGAGAGGAGTTTGAAAGGACTCCTACCATTAAGCATCATGCAAAATGACAGCTCGATAAGTATCAAGAGATGCATGATGATTAGGTACCTCATAAGAAGAATCTAGATCAAACTTAGGTGAAGTATCTACAAAGTGAGGTGATCCTATAGGAGAAGCTAGAGGTGTTTGTATAGGGATCGCTAGTATAATTGGAGCTATAGGAGCTACTAGAGCCCTCCCACTAGGTGGACCTAATGGTAGCCAAACTCCCAAATCATGAGCCTTCACAGGATGGTTCACTAGATCAAGAATAATAGAAACAAGCACAAATATTCCTTGTTGCTCATCAAAGAATAAATCATGACTATAGAGGAGACAAGATGTATCAACATGGATTAGATGGTAGGCTTTGTGAAGATTGTCGTATCAAACAAGCATGAGTTTCTGACTCTTGGCATCTAACTTGGTGCATGACACATTATGGATCCAAATAAAAGCAAGGGAGCCAAAAACCTTCAGGTGATTAATTTTGGGCTTTCAACCTAACTAGAGCTCTTTCAAATTTTTATTTTTGATCACCACTATATAGGACTAGTTCAACAAATAAACTACAGTGTTAACTACTTCTGCCCAAAAAAAATTTGAAACATGTCTGTGTTTGAGCATGGATTGATCCATCTTGATGATTTCCCTATTCTAACATTCAACTACACTATTTTTTCATGGCATGTGGGGTGTGGTTTACTGGCATTTGATGCCATTTGTATCGAAGAAGCTAGAGAAAACATTAAAACAAAATTCCCTCCCCCCATTGTCTGATCTAAGAGTAATAAAAGATTTCCAAACTCTTTTTCAACTAAAGTTTTAAACTTTTGAAATACAAGAAATGCATCTAATTTATTTTTAAGGAAATACACGCACATTTTTCTACTAAAATTATCAATAAACAATAGAAAATTCTTAGACCCAAGAATAGGAGTGGCCATAGGGCCACAGATATTAGCATGTACAAGTTAAAGTACTTGAGAAGCTCACCATGTGTTGCCACTGGTAAAAGGTGTGCAATATTGCTTCTCGGCCTATCATGCATCACAAACTCCAAATTGTTGAGTCTAAATCTTTGGCAATCCAAGAACCCACTCATCTTGAGCAAGTTGTGAGAGATAATTCACATTTAAGTGCTCATATCATTGATGCTAAAGTGTGCTGATAGAAAACTACCGAGTAGCCATAGCTAAGTCCCATGAATCACCTAAATCAATAAGTCTGAAAAGACCAAGATCTGCAAGACCCATTACAATAATAGACTTAGTTGTCTAATCAGTGATATTGCACTGATGTGAACTAAAGGTGACACCCAAGTGTGGAGAATGTCACAGTAACTGACTAACTAAGAGTAGATTTAGTTTCATCCCTAATACATAGTATACATAAAAGAATATAAGATTCCTCCTAGTAGACTAAATCTAAATGTTGCCTTTACCGACAACCATGTACTCTTCTCTGCCACCAAAAATAATAGAGTCTAAATAACGCATGAAGTCTATAAACCAGTCTTTATGGTGAATGAAATGAAGAGAGGCACCTAAATCAATGTACTAGGCAAATGACTTCACATGATCTACAAGTCTTTTAGCCATGAAGGCGTAAAAGGTAGATTCTACTTGCTTAGTGTTGTATACACTATTTGCTTTGGGCTACGAACCTAATTTCTTAGACTATACAGCTAAGTGTTTCTAACATTCAACCTTCATTTGTCTAAAATTATGGCAGTATTTGGATTAAAAGTCCTTCTTTCGGGAACCATATGATGTTGGAGTAGAAGACTTCTGCTGAGAGGGTTACTAAAAATTGCCTTTATCCTTCTAAAAGGATTTTGCAGCAAAGGCTTTCTTTATGGAGGTGGAACTGGAGCTGCTATCGAACTGTTGTTTCCACTAATCTTACTAAAGAAGTAGGGTACAAAGATCCATGAACTTAAAATCAACACCAGAAGATGTAATGTTGATAGTCTCAATAAAATGGTCATAGGATTTTGGTAAACTTCAAAGAGTGATAACCACAATATCCTCTTCCTCCATCTCACAACCTATGACAAGTAACTGATCATGAATTTCCTGAATCTAATTTAGGTGTGCCTAGAGTGAGGTGTGCTCATCCATGAGAATAGAACATAGAGTTTTTTTTAAAAAGAAAGCTTTGTTTTTGTTAGAAGTCTCATGAAGACCTTTGAGATGTGTCCAAATCTTAGTAGCTATCTTATCGGATGGAATCTAAGAAAGTTGATCATTGGCCACAAATAATTTGAGAAGCATTACTACCTCTCAATTATTTAGATCCCATGTATCTTGATCATGAGCAGGAGAAGTCAGATGCTTCATAACCCCCAAAATAAGTTGATCAGTGTTCTAATATTCAAAAATTGTGATGATCCGTTGCTTTCAAGTGCCATAATTCTAACCATTGAATTTGGAGCTATGCTCAAGTAGAATGTTTGTCAAAGATGCCATGACACATTTTTCAATGAAAAACTATAAAAATCTATGAAGGCACATTCTTTGAGGTAAAAAATGGAAGACCTAGAAAAATCAAAGAGTGACCTAGAAGAGAGATTGAAAAACCCAAAAGAAATATGGTGTCATTTTCTAGATTTAGTGGCTCAAAAATTGAGGCACAAAAAATGAGGCACCCAAAAAAATGGACGACAACCCAATTGAGCTCTCAAAAAACCCACCAAGAATCTATAATCAATTTTTTTCAAGTTCAAAAATTAGGGTTTCAAAAAAATGTAGTCTATAGCCATGAAAGCTTAGATTTACAGAAAAATGGTAGAATGCTAAAAAAAAGCCCAAAAATGGATGATGTTGGTGCTAGAAGAGGCATTTTTTGTAAGGATAGCACAAAATGAACAAATTTTGCATGTTAAAATCACAAAAAATGTAGAATTGTGAGTTGCCTTATATTAGCAAAAAATGGCACCAAAGTTCAACACACACAAGAACAAACATCAGTTTGACACACATGAATAGTCAGGATTTGGAGTTTTCACACAAATTTGATGATTTATTTTGCTAAAAAAATCCTAGCTAAGTGTATTAATGGTTTGATTTTTTATGATTGTAATTCTCCAAAAAATGAATGGAAACCCTAGCTAAGTTTATGTGAAAAAATCTTAGAAATAATTTTTTAAAAAATTAACAAAAAATTTCAAAAGAAATTATAATTTTTTGAAAAAAAAATTGAAGTATTGGCTCTGATACCATATTATGGATGTAATTGGTAAAATACTTGCTTGTTATTAATAGAGAATGAAAGATCATTATATACAAAAGAATAAAATGATGTTTCCTTAGGAAACAATCATAAAGAATAGAAACATTTTATTCTAACAGAGAAAACTAAAAAATGAAAGAAAACTAAAGCTAAGTAGATATTTACAATAGATTACCATTAACTAATAATAAATGACTATCTATTATTGTAATACCTAAGTTATGTTAGGAAGGACATATCTATATGGTGCGCATTGGGATTGTGCATGTAGTCAAAAGTCAAGAAGATAGTAGATGGTGACATTGAGTCATTAAATACAATCAAAAATTGGATGTAATCAACACTGGGAATTTGATTAGAGTTTTGTGTGGAGTATAGCAAGTGGAAGAAATGGCCAATGCTTTGCCTGCCTATTAATAGGTCTTTGTAAGGAGAATGAGTTGTGGATCTATAGTAGTGTGATGTAGGATGAGAAATGATATGAAGAGTTGTATCAACAACTTGAACAAGACAACGTGTCCTAAATGAAAAGGATATAAGAATGGGCCTATGAGCTCTTTGTATCAAAACATCTCTCACAACATCTTTCATAGAAGAAGATTTTTGAATCTCAGTAAAACATGATTTGATCAATCACAAGTGCAAAAGATGAATAGTAAAAGAAAGAAAATGAGAAACAAAGTGATCCCTTAAGACTAATTAAAGGTAAACATCAAGAAGCACCCAGTACCAAGTATAAAACATTTTTCCAATTTAGAAAGAAAATCATCAATGGCATTTGTAGGGATGTTTTATCCAAAGGTGTAGGAGTCACAATTTAGATAAAGTTTGTACAAGTAAACACACAATATTTTATTATATGAGGGGGACAATGAGGTAACATCATGTTATATGAGGAAAATATAAGATTGATTAATCACAAGTGCAAAACAATGAAAAATAAAAGAAAAATAGAAAACGATTGAGTAATACATGAAGAAGAATCAAAGGTATATCATAAAACTACTACTTGGTTTTATTAAGTGATATGGAGAATTCAAAATCTTAGTAATATTCACATATACCAATCCTGACCCATATTAAAGAACTTAAAGATCTCAAGGTAAAGATCAGAAAATGTCAAATCAGGATTCAACATACATCTCAAAAGTATATGTTGAGTATCCTAGAGAGATGTTACAAGCTGCAATTTTATATTTGGACATGAAGCTTCCCTATCCACTAATAGTTTCATATATCTAGCATGGGAGTCAAAATTTTTGGCATGAATTTTTTTAATTGGAGTATCTTCTAAAAGACTAGAAACAACTCCAAAACCTCTAGAAACATGGCAGAGATCTCCTATATTTTTAAAGATAGTAATTCTTATTTTAAAAAATTCTCATTAAATCTTTTGGTGGCCAATAATCTAACAAAATATGGGATTTCTTGACCTATAAAACCTCTAGAAACATGGTAGAGATCTCCTATATTTTTAGAGATAGTAATTCTTATTTAAGAAAGTTCTCATTAATATTTTTGGTGGCCAATCATAAAAAAAAGATGGGATTTCTTATCAAGTAAAAAGTTGGAATATTTAAATAAAGCATCAAGTTCACAAGGACTGACCATGGCAGCCCTAACAACATGTGAAGCAGCTACATCATACACTCCTTTGGTTGTTGTATCAAGTCCAAAAAAATTATTCATAGGCAATATAAAGTAGTTCAATGAGATTTTATAATGAATAATTCTTAAATCACAATCTCTACAATACCACTTTCATTAAGTGTGTTCATTTAATCAAGATATTGGATAGATAGAATATCAAGAAAAGTTTCATTTCTCCTCATAAAGAAATATAATGAGATGTTAATTATTTTTATTTATAGAATTGTAATCTCGGATATAAAACTTTCATGAGTGTTTACATTCATTCAATATATAAAATTAATTCAACTTCAAGGAAATGGAAAATTAGTTAAAATTGTATAAACAAAGACTTCAGTATTAGGCTATTGCAATCCTAACAAAAAGAACCTTTGAGACATAGCTAATAGTTAAATCCTTTTCATGTATACACCACCATCATGAAATATTAAAAATGATTCTTTAAGAGTGGTTTGTTTGTAATGCTTTTCTTTGCTAAATGTTTCCTGACTAGATTGTGTATCTTGTTTACAATGTGACATTGTAGGTCACATGTTCTAGCATTGAATTTAAGGTAGCTTGATGATGGAGGCCATAGGGAGAGCACCAAATCATTAGGATTTTAACATGCTGAGTAATATGAATATGAAACATTTAGCATAAGTGCTTCTAGGGATGTTCCACCCTTGAAACTAAAAAAGTGGCTGCTTGTTGATCAATTCCTTGAGATTTTCTCTAAGGAAAAGAACAAAAGATAACTTTAGTAATTAGGAATATATGAGTTCTAATGTTTTCCATTTGGCACATCTATATGTTTAAAAAATTAATATTTTAGTTTTGGATGATAAAAAATCAAAATATTACTAGAAACTATAAGAATCAACTCAAATACATGGCAAGAATAGATATAGGTACACCATTTTAAAATGTGAGTACCGTTTAGTAGGATACTTGTATATCTTAGACAAATAAATTATAATTTCAAATTTTTTCTTGTGTACTTGCAAAATAGGAATTAAAAATTTAAAGTTAAAGAGAACAAGAACATTTAGATTTAAAGAATCTATCATTTTGCATACAAAAATAATCCATGTAGTGTGGTGATAAAGTTTTTAAACAAATTTTTACATGTATTGTTTTAATCTTTTAATGATAAAGCACTTGTACAAAAATTAAGATGTGTGATGAGCCTTGTTGGCTCAATCTCTATCCAACTAATTGTCAAGTTTTAGTTTGTATTATGTGTGTTGTTTTGGAACTAGATATATTATAAAATTTACAAATCATAGATAATACATGAAATGACAAATAGAAATTGCATTCACCAAATGAGATTGCTTAGTTCATTTTTTTTTTAAACAAGGCATAATATTTGCAAAATGAAATATAAAATGGTAATTGCAGCTCATGTAAGAAACTTGGAGTTGGACACAACATCATGAGATTTCTAAACCTTCAAAAATAACAATACATATACAAATAGAGTACTACGAACCTCTAATATGAATTGGAATGAAATTTAATTGTGGATTGATTAGCTCCAAAGACCAAATGTGTCCCCTTGAAGACTCATGTGAGCTTGGTCTAAAGTACAACTGGCTATTTTAATGCCCAAAACCTTGTTCTTAATGTTGCTAATTCTTATAGCTGGTTCTTCAATATTTTCATTATTTAGTGATGTAGATGATGAATTCTTCAATGCACACTCAAATTGTCAATTATATCAGACAAGTTTGGATCAATTGTTGGAGCAACCTAGAGATAGTGAGGAGTCTCTAGATGATGAAAGAGTTGTTGAATTGCAAGTGTTAAAATGTTGATTTTTTTGCATATGACTTTACAACTAAATTCCAATAGGATTGGCTCATTTTGTTAATGAATAACAGATCGATATCATTTTATTAAACTTCTTTAAACTTTAAAGCAACTACATTACACATTTTTTTAAAAGTTTGATATTCCTATTGTGATTAATATGCCTATGTATAAGGCTCAACCATACCACTAGGGAGAATAATTTTATGATAAATTAAGTGTTAATTCAACTCAATTATGTGTGGAATTTAATCATTTTAATTCAATATACAATGTGCAAGGGCATTAAGCCAAAAATAACATATTCTATTTCAAATTGAAATGATACAATGCCAAAAATGGAACCAATTTTGGTTGAACTTAAAAGGTAGACTCGATAATACTGTAAGACAATATTATTAGAATGTGAGTTAAATAGTCTATTTGTATATGGTTAAAGTGGTTCTTTATGGTTTTTTCCACATGCTACATTCTAATTATATTTATTTGTGATTATACAAGGACTTATATGCTTGAATTGGTAAGCATATACTCTTCCCCTCTTTTTATCAATCTATTGACCTCTAGTTTATATTTTTTTCCCTTTTCTTGTATACTCTATCATCCTTGTCTGGAAATGATGAATGATGAATGATTGACTAAAATGAATTGGCATTCAATGTCATTCCTTTTGGCTTTGGAAAATTAGTGGACTTTGATCCTAGAATAATGTTTTTCTCACATGTATCCTAAGATTTAAATATTATAAACTACCATAATTGTTATATACTTGATTTTCACTTTGTTGTCATGAAATTGGCTCTTGCATGAGATCCATCTTAACCCTATTATAATCATTGGTATGCTAAATTTCTTTTCCCTACCATGTTTCTTTGTCAATGCCTCTCTCAACTCTAATTTCTTTTTCTTAAGATCAACATATTTCTGATTCATATTTTAAAATTAATTTGTATACTGTCTATGGTACTTCCATGAATTGATAACCTTAAGAAAATTTATTGTAAAAAAATGACTATGAATTGGTATATGGATTTTAGATTTAACTGGTTCATGGACACTATCTTCCTACTTCAAGATCCATATTATACAGACTATTATCCCAAATCTTCTCTTCATTCTTTTTCCAATGCCTTCAAAACTTTACATGGCACTCCATCATTCTAGCTAGACTCATAACTTCCACATTAAATATATTTTTGTCATTACACATTGTGGTATTCTTATTACATCATTATCAAAAAAATTAATTATAATCTTTAATGTCTTCTAGTTAGAAATGTCTTCATGTTTGGGAGAGCCCTTGGTAGCTTGAAGATATTTCCTTGTATCTTAGGTTTGATTATCCTTTTGCTTCAATCAAGAATTTTTTCAAACATTTTGTGAATTTTTGTGCTTCTACACATGTAAGCATGTCTACCAATACTGTTGTAGCTAGAATAATTGATGAAATTACTCTATTCCTAATCATTTTCAGGATCAAAATCAAAATCTGATACACTCAAACAACTCAAAATCTATTTTTTTATACCATGAACCTCAGAAAAACCTAAATTTTGCATATTCTCAAAAAAATTAAAATTTTAAAAAAGTTAACTCTAGTCAAACTTGGTCAGCCGAATCCCTAATCACTTTGAATCAACTCAAATTTTTCTACATGCTCTTTTGATCTATTCTATATTCTTCTTCATCTCTTCTCACATCAATATCTTCACATTTATTACTTTACATTACTATTGTTGTGTCATCTTCAATTTTTCTCCTGAGGGGGTAGGATGATTACATCATTGAATCTTTCAAATCTGGCTTCAATTAGATATAAATATAATGTCCTAATCGCTAACGGTATCTCATCACTTGGGGCATCTATGTTCCCTCTATTTGGAATCAAACTCATAACAGTCCTTTTCTTAACTTGATGGGAAGGTAGTAGATGTTCTTTGTAGACTCCTCAGGATTAAGCCTCATTCTAGGGATAATCCTACAACTCATAATAGGTCTTGATATCTTTTTCTTTATGGACCAGTATTGAGGTGTTCTATCTGGACTCTAGAAGATTAAGCTTCATCGTGGAGATAATCCTAAGATTTTTTTTAATCACTATTTAATGAATGGGTATCTAGGCATTCTAACCCTGACTCCTAAGAATTAGGCCTTGTTTTGGAGACAATCCTATGAATCATGATTAATCTTGTCATCTTTTAATAGATAGGTATCAAGGCATTCTAACTTTGACTTTTGAGGATCGAGTCTCATTCTGGGAATGATCCTATGAATTTTAACAATATTTATTCTATTAGACTGGTATCTAGGTGTTCTACCTAGACTTTGCAGAGTTAAGCTTCATTCTAGAGATAACCCTAAAAATCTCATCAATTGGTTTTTCTGCCATTAATCTTGGAATCAATCTTAGTTCTTGTTCTATACTTTAGACTTTTGATTTCTTTAAATAAACGTGTTGCTTGCACATTTATTCAAAGAGGGGCAAATGTAATACCCCTAAATTAGCACATTGGTATTATGAACTAATTTCAGTGCATCAATCTTACAATATCAATTTCTTGATCAATTAAGTCCTATTGTATTAGGTATTTCTAGTTCTAATTATCTTTACTTGACCTAAGTGTCAAATATAGAAAATCCCTAATATGTATTAATCACACACTTTATTTAATTCCTAAATATTTATTGAAATAGGCTAAATTAACCTCTTAATTGAATTAATTGAATTATAAGTCTTAAGCACTTTAATTTAATTAAATCCACCCTCTTTAGCTAATACACATGAAAAAGAAATTAAATATATTGATTTAATTAAATATATACATCATAATTGTTGAAACTAATTATTTAATTAATTAGAATATTAAATTTTTATGTCATATTTGAATGGGTGTGGGCATGCTTGTGATCTCGAATTTTGTCAGTGAGGAGGTATATTGGCAAGTGGGTGGTGAAAAGCTTTGTTTTGTCAATTCATGTATGCACTACTATTGGAAAAAAGTTAAAATCAGAGATAAAACAAATGGGATGTGGGTATGTAGCCCATTTATAAAATTTTACTTTTTTCAAAGCGCATATGTGCTATATCGCATATTGAGGTTGGGGATAGGGTTTACCCAGCCACTCGGAGATAATAGAGTAGACAGCTCAATCCCACAACAAAAGGTTAGAGAGATTTGGCAATTGGCAACTTTGTATAGGCCAACACTACAAGTTTCAGCATCACCCAAGATGGCATCGTAAAATGAAAATGGAATGTGATCTCCAAAAAGAGAGAGACGCTATTGTAGGTCTTTGTAAAACCATCCTATAGGAACTAGAATTGCATCCATACCTCACACGAGCTCCGAGATATGCCTCATTAAAGATTGCAGCCCTATGGCATTTAGTGATCCTTAGGGACGTTCCAGTTTGACATCCCTAAGAATGTTCGAGTGTTGAAGGGGATAGGATGAGATTGGGGATAGGGTTTACCCACCCACCCAGAGCTAAGGGAGTAGACAATTTGATCCCATGATGAAAGGTGAGAGAGATTTGTTGATCTTTTGTTGTAATGGATCATGATTGTGACCCTAAGTGGTCTACACCGTTGAGGTGTTTGGATTTATGTTTCTTTATCAGTTGCGTTGATTATGCTTTTGACTGATCTTTGAGATTATGATGTGATTTTTGGTTCACTGAGGTTTGTGCCAGTGGTTACCAGGATCGATGTGGTATCATGAGGTTGTTCCGTGATTACCCTGAGATGTGTGCAAAGATTGCACTATGTTCTTTTACCATGCTACACTGAACTAGGTTCTTGTAGTAGTGGTTAGTCATGTTTATGAATATGTTTGGTTATGTGTTTTAAATGCCTTTTTAATGCAGAGTAATCAATCATTAATAAATGATTAAGTAATTAGAATGGATTGTTCTTGTTGGATTATTTGGTTATGTGCTACAGACATTTACCTTGTTTTATTTTGATTTGAGAGATATCTGTTCTTATGTGATGTTTTACATTTGAGATGACCTGAGGGTCAAATGTTACTCTTTGATTGCAGTATCATAGATATTAGACTACTATGTTGTTCAGTTAATCATATTGCATGATGATGCCATTTTGAGATGACAGTGTGTTTTATGATGATATCTGGTTATCTGGTATTTGGACATACCTCTGATTATGTTATGTGATGGATTTAATGTTATGGTTATTTACTTCATTCCTACATTGTTATGCTTTATGCGAAAATGAGTGATGTAAATAGATTATTTTAATATAATTAATTAAATGGCTCAATTAGGTGATTTAATGCATTTATTTCTTCGACTATGTTATTATATGCAATTGCACTTGATCGTGTTGTTTAGTGTGCAAGATTTATATCCCTGGTAGTGGCACATGGAGTTTGATTCAACCTTTCATATTTTACCAATGTCATCCTTGTATGGTCAACGTATCCTTTATTAAAATGTTTAATTTAAACCTTTCAGCAATTATTAAATCCGAACTCATTGCATTAGGTGATTAGACCAGTAAGCTTGTTTGTGCATTTAGAGGTTCACATTGTCGCGAAAGTTGTTTAAGGAGATTTATGTGTTTTTGGGTTTTTGGGCTTTTTAATTGATTTATTTTAATTTCTAGCAAATTTGCCATAGATGAATTCCTATTTATAGGAATAGCCTGTTTTCATTTGGGTCGATTCAGGGTTTAACTAGATTGACTAGTTAAATGCCCTAATCGATTATTCACCTGAAAAGTGAATAAGTATCCAAAGAGGAATTTAATTCCTCACTTCTCACTTTCAAATTGAAAAGTTGGAGAGTAAAACCCAAAATCCTCTTCATGAGGATTTACTATTTTGTTCGTTGTGGGAGCTACGAGCGTGGGATCGTCGTGAGGTTGAGCTTGTTAGATCCAGGTCAGGGAAACCTTGGATTATTGCAATTTTCAACCACTTCTGCGAGCATTTTATTTTATGGTTCAGATTCCCATTTTGCCCTTTTGGCTGTGAGGTAGGGCTTTCCTGTTTTATTGTTTCTGCTCCATTTCTGCTTCTATTTTTGGTAGCTATTTGTTTGGAGGCTGAGAACTAGTGTTTCCCTCTGTTTCTGTATGCTAATTCTACCCGGTTGGGCGAGTATGAACATTTCCCTATTTTTGGGATGAGGGTTTGGAATTTTATGCCGTTATGCTGGTCATTTTTGCATATGGTGTCTGATTCCATTGATTTTTGGATTTTTGGGGTTTTTGAACCCAAAGGCCAAGCAGGTTTTAATTTTGAAGTTTTCCAATTTTTTGGAGTTTTTACCTCATTTTGCGTGTCGTCTTGTTTTCTCGAGTTTTCTTGGCACAATGTGGGTCGTGGACCTTGATGATCTATATGGATATCAGTCAGACCACTTTTATGTTGCATTGGGATGCATGTTGCATCCGTACTCTCAACGTTGTGTTCAGTTGAGTGATTTTATACTTGTTATGGTTTTCGTTGGACCTTTGCTTTTGTTTAGTAAATGCTAGGATTCGTGTAGAATCCATACTCTCGGATTGAGGCTGGTTGAGTGAGTTCACAATGTTTGGTCTTGTTACATAATTGGAATTTGTGTAGAATCCATACTCTTGGATTGAGGCCGATTCAGTGATTTCATGATGTATGATTTTATTGGCTTTGGGATTCATGTAGAATCTGTCCTTCCCGTGTTGCTTTCAGTTGGGTGTTTTCTTTACATTGTGTTCTCATTCCTGTCCTTGTGTTATGATCTTTGTGATGGTGGTGCACCACACATGAGTACGTGCACATACATTTGTTGGGTGACTTGCGAGGCCCGATCTTCCATGGATTTTTCGAGAGTTATGATCATTATTGGGGTTGGGATGGGAGTATGCATGCCCACGAGCACTTGTCGTAGGATGAGCATGGGTAGGGTAGGGTAGCATATGGAGGGGGCTTCTATCTCGCAACCTGGTGATCATGACACCATGGGTATGGTTCAGAGGAGCTTGTTTAAGTGATAACTAAAGAAAATGTGTGACTGGTAATAAAACTTAAGATAATAAAATATTTGGGATGCAAGAGTCTTTCCATTGAGGGATGTTGAATCTGCGCAAGTCCTAGCTTGGGCTTTTTGATGCCAAGCGACTCTCCATGATGTTAGTCCCTACATAGTAGCCTATTGAGTGTCTAACCAGGACCTGTACTCCTTGCATTGTCTTAGGTTCTTGGCTCAGCCATCATACTGTCTAGCGTGAGTGTTAGCCATGGATGTTGTGATTTTTGTGTGTTTTTGGTTGGATCTTTATCTCCATCAGCACGATGGGTGTGGACCTATGGGTGCCACGTGGTTGGGAGGAATAGCTACCTTCACCACTGCTAGGGATCGGTGTATGGAGACGATCTTTTGTCCTAGTGTGACCATTTTTGGATGTCTTCACTTACTACTTCAAGTTCTGGAGTATGCTTTCTTGTGATTTATGCTTTCATTGGGATACTTGTATATCATGTTTAGATGATGTTATTTTATTTGGCGCATTCCCTTATTATGATGTTTAGCATATGATTAGATGATGTGATTTGCTTTAGTAGTATATCTGTTGCTTACTGTTGTTTAGCATGTGATAGGTGATGTTATCTACTGTAGGATTATCTTATGCGTTATCACTAGCATGTTAGATTTTCTTATGCTGTTATTATGCATGTTTTAGTAGTGACGTCCCTATTACGACAGTACTGACGATTTGGTCAGTGGCTTGGGATGTTATGCGCAGGGGATGGCTAGGATCCACAATGGTCTTATGATGCTATTGACGGTTAGGAGGAACTGCATACTTAGTTTGGTGGTTCAGTTCACTGCGATGTTTATTTCAGTGTGTTCTTTGCTGCTGTAGTTTAGATGGATAGATGTTCTCCTTTCTATGTTGTTCTTGCACTCGAGTGTTCATACCTCAAGCCTTTGTGGATCTGACACTCCCTAGTGTGGAGGTTCTTTGCTCTAATTTTGGTCCTTTTTGCTTTTGGGAGTGTTTTCGTGTTTCTATGGGCGACATTTTTTCAGCATGGTGCGACACTTTAAAAAGTATCGCACGCCCATGCAAACTATGTTGTATGACACTGTAAAGTATTGCACGCCTTCTTGAGAAATGTTGTATGACACTGGAAGAGTGTCACACGCCTTCTTGAGAAATGTCGTACGATGCTAAAAAGTGTCACATGCCTTCTTGAGAAATGTCGTACAACATTGGAAGAGTGTCGCACGCCTTAAGGAGAAGTATCGCCCTCCCTTAGTAAAAAGTGTCACACGATTTTTGTGAAAACCTGTGCGTGCCATCAACAGGCACTTTTCTTCATGATCTGATCTTTTTGAGAGTGGTTTTGGATACCCTTTTGGGCATTCTTCGACCCTATGCTATTGCATTTTGAATTCTATCGGTCTCTCTTGAAATCCAATTTTTGTGTTTCTATTTTAGTCTCTTGGGGTTTCTTATACTTAAGGTATATTTTAATATATGTGACAAATCATTTGAGATAGGTTTTAGACCTCTCGAAGATAAGTTATGGATTCTAGGAAATTTCAAGGCTTCAAAAATCCAGACATAGCCAATTTTTAGGGCTTTAGGATTTCAGGCTTAGCCAAATTTTGAGATTCTACATTTTACCCCAGCTTGGTGTTTTGTTGATGAGTGGTCTTTTCTTGTGCCCTCATCTTGTTGTGGTGGTTGTTGGCTTTTGTTTGGGTGTGTCAGATGGGTAGTGGCATTCAAAGATTTGTTGGTTGTCGGGATTGTGTTGAAGTCTTCCATTGCGATCTTTGTGATCCTTGTATGATGTTGTCTTGTGCATTCATACTTGTAAAAAAAAAAATATCTTGGCTTGATTTGAATCCTTGTTTCCAAGGATCTTCGGGCAGGGCATTACATCTAGTATCAGAGCTCATGTTCAAACATTGGGATCTCTGTTTTTATGTTGCCCATGTAGTTATTGCTGCGTTGGTTGAGTGCGAGTGTCTTGGTGAGAACTCGTGATCTTTGTTTCTTTGGTATCTACTCGTGATGGACTTGCTTGTCCAGTAGATGCAACTAGAGCAGTGTGTGGAGAAGGAAGTGAGTCTTCCTGGCCTTGTAGGTAGGATCGATGTGCCTTGTTTGGTTGGTTGCATATGTGATCCTTTTTGGTGGAGCCACTGATTGGTTTCCATGTGTTGGCTTGTGTGCCTCTTCTTGTTTCTCCTTGTGGGGTTAGGTGCATTATTTCCTTATTTTCTCCTGATTGTAAGTTGATGAATGAATCTTATTTGTGATTCTTTATTTTTTTGTTATAATGATGAAATGGTTCCTTTCATTGAAAATGAGTGTTTATTGTGAATCATTGCAAAGTTGTAGTTTTGCATTATATATTTGGGTTAATGACTTAAGTCCCCAATTTGATTGTTTCTCAAGCTTATCTAAAACTGTGTTAATTTGATGGATATCTAAATGTTGCATTGCATGGAAATTTTTGTTTTTTTTGCATATGCATGAGATTACTGATGGTATACTGTTTGATGTGTGTGAGTGTGTTCTCTAACATTTCTAAGATGATGTATTCCTTACCATTGTGTGGTGATTTATCCCTCTTGTGTGACTGTACTTAGTCATCACCTGTAATGTGATTTGTTTGATGCCTTATTTTATTGGGTTGGAGGTACTTTCCTCATGTTTTTGGGCTAGCATTGGTTTTTAGTATTTTCCTCTCTTGGAGTAGTCATCAAATTTTATCTATCACTCTCTTTGTGGCAGTTGTCACATTTGACTTATTGTTGAAATGAGCTCTTTTTGGTACTTACTGTTGGAATTGACAATTCTCCCATTTGGGCTTTTTATTTTGTTTCATGATGACTATTCTGGATGTGTTTTACTACTGTCCAGTTGTGTGTTGTGACTCTATCATGTTCATCTCGAACCTCTGGTAGTACGTTCAAGGGATAATATCATGGAGAACATGCTAGTGTGTCTTTGTTAGATCTAAAGTTGTTATTGTAACTGAATGGTTTAAATGGTGATTAAACTTAATGTTATTTTTGAAAGAAATTGAAAGGTATGTACTTGTTCTATAGTGACTCTTGGACCCTTGCTTGAGAATCTTTCAGTTCATTATGCATTAGTGCTTATGTTATGCTTAATTAATGAATTTATGAAAGAAAATCAATGATGGTTTCAATGTGTGATTTACCTTTCATTCCATGTCTTATGTTGTTTTGGGCATGTGTGCTCTTGTGTGGATTTGGACATTTCATCCGTTGCTTATCTTGGTGACCAAGGCTGTTTGTTTTGTCTTTGTTGTTTTGATTTGAGTGGTGGCTCAAATCATAGGTCTTGGTCTCTCTTAGCTTCTTCTTGTTGTAGTCCTTGTTGATATCTTTTCGACACTTTTCAAATGGATTCAATCCAAGACCGGTGGTGAGGCTATGGCTTTTGGAGTTGTTGATCGATGTTCTGAGTACCTTTTCGAGTAGAGGCCAATTCAATCATGACATATCGTATTTATGGCCATTGGAGAAGTTTAACTCCTCATGTTATTCATAACGAAAGAGTTATCTTGTCTTCATAATCTACTAGGTACCTGTTGGGGTTCGTGCTTGGGTTTTCTATGTTTCCTATTGCACTGAACCACCCTTGTGAGGTGTAGTGTGGTTTGTGAGCATTCCTTGCTCAAGGTTGATGTTGCCTTATCTTTTGGGAGTGACTCAGTTCTTTGATGAGTCTAGATTCTCCTTCTTGGATGTTGTCTTGGGTGCACCTATGTATCCTTTTCTCTCTTGTGAGAGTAGGCTAGTATGGTTATGCTACTAGCTCAGTTAGTGTTTTCAGGTGAGTATGTTGATGGTTGGTGAAATTGTGAGTTTCCTAATGCATCATGGGCTAGTTAGTGTAGAGGTTGAGAGAGAGACTCCCTCTTAGTCCTAATACTCTGTAGTATCCTTCTCCCTAAGCTTATATCTTCATGTGAATTGTCTCAGTCAAGTTTTCTCTTTAACTATTGACTTGAGGCTAGAGATTGAGTTTAGCGATAGATTGGGTATAGTTTTCCTAGCATGGTGCTAGAGGGACATGGTATCGTTGGACACATGTTACCATCTCGTGAGTTGGTATGCAGACATTTGATGATTGTGTCCACTAATGAAAGTCTGTGCAACCTTGTGGAAAGGTGATATCTTGTCTAGTTGGGTTATGTTACCCTAGTTTCCAGTGGTAGTTGAGTTTTTGTGCCTTGGTGAGGTGTCATGCTCCTACGCTTGGTGGTGAGTAGTCCTTTGGAGTGTGTACTTTTGTTGGTAAACTTTCATCCTCTTTGTTCTAAGGGTGAGTTTACGTGGATTCCAGAATGATCATGTGTGACGTGATAGTATTCTTGGGAGTTTGGGATGGTTATTCCCCATGATTCCAACTTTTGTTGGAAGTTCTTAGTGTTTTGACCTGGTTTTTTGGTCATGTGGTTGGTGCATGTTGTAGTTGGGCACCTGTTGACGAGGTAGAGAGGGATTTTCCTTACCTTGTATTGTTGACTCTATGGCTAGTTGGGTTCTTCCTAGCACATAGAAGGTTCCTTGTTGGAGGACCTTGTGTTTGTGTGACACCCATTCTCTCGTGGTTAACCTATTTGGGGATTAATGTGATGGTTTGAGAATGTTGGAGTGATTTGGGTTTGACTTGTACAAAGTTGTTAAGTCATTCCTATTGCTCGCTTTTGACTTTGGTTCTTGTGTGTTTTGGGTTCTATTCTTGGATTATAGGCTTCCAGGAGTAAGCCTAGTTTTTGGGGGGGATGATGTAGTGCCTCTCCCATTTTACTTTTGTAATTCATCCTGATGGATGCACCCTTGCTTATCTTTTGTTGTGATGGATCATGATTCTGACCTTGAGTGGTCTACACCGTTGAGGTGTTTGGATTTATGTTTCTTTATCAGTTGCGTTGATTATGCTTTTGACTGATCTTTGAGATTATGATGTGATTTTTGGTTCACTGAGGTTTGTGCCAGTAGTTACCAGGATCAATGTGGTATCATGAGGTTGTTCCATGATTACCCTGAGATGTGTGCAGAGATTGCACTATGTTCTTTTACCATGCTACACTGAACTAGGTTCCTGTAGCAGTGGTTAGTCATGTTTATGACTATGTTTGGTTATGTGTTTTAAATGACTTTTTAATGCAGAGTAATCAATCATTATTAAATGCTTAAGTAATTAGAATGGATTGTTCTTGTTGGATTATTTGGTTATGTGCTGCAGACATTTACCTTGTTTTATTTTGATCTGAGAGATATCTGTTCTTATGTGATGTTTTACATTTGAGATGACTTGAGGGTCAAATGTTACTCTTTGATTCCAGTATCATAGATATTAGTCTACTATGTTGTTCAGTTAATCATATTGCATGATGATGCCATTTTGAGATGACAGTGTGTTTTATGATGATACTTGGTTATCTGATATTTGGACATACCTCTGATTATGTTATGTGATGGATTTAATGCTATGGTTATTTATTTCATTCCTACGTTGTTATGCTTTATGCGAACGTGAGTGATGTAAATAGATTATTTTAATATAATTAATTAAATGGCTAAATTAGGTGATTTAATGCATTTATTGCTTCGGCTATGTTATTATATGCAATTGCACTTGATCGTGTTGTTTAGTGTGCAGGACTTATATCCCTGGCAGTGGCACATGGAGTTAGTGATTCAGCCTTTCATATTTTACCAATGTCGTCCTTGTATGGTCGACGTATCCTTTATTAAAATGTTTAATTTAAACTTTTCGGTGATTATTAAATTGAAACTCATTGCATTATGTGATTAGACTAGTAAGCGTGTTTGTGCATTTAGAGGTTCGCATTGTCGCGAAAGTTGTTTAAGGAGATTTGTGTGTTTTTGGGTTTTCAGGATTTTTAATTGATTTATTTTAATTTCTGGCAGCTTTGCCATAGATGAATTCCTATTTATAGGAATAGCCTATTTTTGTTTGGGTCGATTCGAGGTTTAACTAGATTGGTTGGTTAAATGCCCTAATCGATTATTCACCCGAAAAGTGAATAACTATCCAAAGAGGAATTTAATTCCTCACTTCTCACTTTCAAATTGAAAAGTTGGAGAGTAAAACCCAAAATCCTCTTCATGAGGATTTACTGTTTTGTTCATTGTGGGAGCTACGGGCGTGGGATCATCACGAGGTTGAGCTCGTTGGATCCAACTCGGGGAAACCTTGGATTGTCGCAATTTTCAGCCACTTCTGCGAGCATTTTATTTTATGGTTCAGATTCTCATTTTTCCCTTTTGGCTGTAAGGTAGAGCTTTCCTGTTTTATTGTTTCTGCTCCATTTCTGCTTCTATTTTTGGTAGTCGTTTGTTTGGAGGTTGAGAACTAGTATTCCCCTCCGTTTCTGTATGCTAGTTCTACCCGGTTGGGCGGGTGTGAACATTTCCCTATTTTTTGGGATGAGGGTTTGGAATTTTACGTCGTTATGCTGGCCATTTTTGCATACAATGTCCGATTCCATTAATTTTAAAAATTTTGGGGTTTTTGAACCCAAAGGCCAAATGGGTTTTAATTTTGAAGTTTTCCAAATTTTTGGGGTTTTTACCTCATTTTGCGTGCCACCCTATTTTCTTGAGTTTTCTTGGCACAATGTGGGTCGTGGACCTTGATGATCCATTTGGATATCAGTTAGACCACTTTTGCACTTTTATGTTGCATTGGGATGCATGTTGCATCCGTACTCCCAACGTTGTGTTCGGTTGAGTGATTTTATACTTGTTATAGTTTTTTTTTGGACCTTTGCTTTTGTTTCATGAATGCTAGGATTCGTGTAGAATCCATACTCTCGGATTGAGGCCGATTGAGTGAGTTCACGATGTTTGGTCTTGTTACATCATTGGGATTCGTGTAGAATCCATACTCTTGGATTGAGGCCAGTTGAGTGATTTCATGATGTATGATTTTATTGGCTTTGGGATTCATGTAGAATCCGTCCTTCCCATGTTTCTTTCAGTTGGGTGTTTTCTTTGCATTGTGTTCTCATTCCTGTCCTTGTGTTATGATCTTCGTGATGGTGGTGTGCCACACACGAGTATGTGTGCGTACATTTGTTGGTTGACTTGCGAGGCCCGATCTTCTATGGATTTGTCGAGAGTTATGATCATTGGGGTTGGGATGGGAGTATGCATGCCCACAGACACTTGTCATAGGATGAGCATGGGTAAGGTAGGGTAGCATATGGAGGGGGCTTCTATCTCGCAACCTGGCGATCATGATGCCATGGGTATGGCTAAGAGGAGCTTGTTTAAGTGATAACTAAAAAAAGGTGTGACTGGTAATAAAACTTAAGATAATAAAATATTTGGGGTGCAAGAGCCTTTCCATTGAGTGATGTTGGGCTTTTTTATGCCAAGCGACTCTACATGATGTTAGTCCCTACATAGTAGCCTATTGAGTGTCTAACCAGGACCTATACTCCTTGCATTGTCTTAGGTTCTTGGTTTAGCCATCATACTGTCTGGTGTGAGTGTTAGCCATGGATGTTGTGATTTTTGTGTGTTTGTGGTTGGATCTTTATCTCCATCAACACGGTGGGTGTGGACCTATGGGTTCCATGTGGTTGGGAGGCGTAGCTACCTTCACCACTACTAGGAATCGGTGTACAGAGACGATCTTTTGTCCTAGTGCGACCGTTGCTAGATGTCTTCACTTGCTACTTTAGGTTCCAGAGTATGCTTTCTTGTGATTTATGCTTTCATTGGGATGCTTGTATATCATGTTTAGATGATGTTATTTTATTTGGCACATTCCCTTATTATGATGTTTAGCATATGATTAGATGATGTGATTTTCTTTAGTAGTATATCTGTTGCTTACTGTTGTTTAGCATGTGATAGGTGATGTTATCTACTGTAGGATTATCTTATGCATTATCACTAGCATGTTAGATTTTCTTATGCTGTTATTATGCATGTTTTAGTAGTGATGTCCCTATTACGACAGTACTAACGATTTGGTTGGTGGCTTGGGATGTTACGCGTGGGGGATGGCTAGGATCCACGATGTTCTTATGATGCTATTGATGGTTGGGAGGAACCACACACTTAGTTTGGTTGTTCAGTTCACTGCGATGTTTATTTCAGTGTGTTCTTTGTTGTTGTAGTTCAGATGGATAGATGTTCTCCTTTCTGTGTTGTTCTTGCACTTGAGTGTTCATTCCTTGAGCCTTTGTGGATCCGACACTCGCTGGTGTGGAGGTTCTTTGCTCTAATTTTGGTCCTTTTTGCTTTTGGGAGTGTTTTCATTTTTCTATGGGAAACATTTGTTCAACATGGTGTGACACTTTAAAAAGTATCACACGCCCATGCAAACTATATCGTACGACACTGTAAAGTATTGCACGCCTTCTTGAGAAATGTCATACGACACTGGAAGAGTTTCGCACTCCTTCTTGAGAAATATCGCACGATGCTGAAAAGTGTCGCATGCATTCTTGAGAAATGTCGTACGACACTGGAAGAGTGTCGCACGCCTTAAGGAGAAGTATCGCCCTCCCTTAGTAAAAAGTGTTGCACGGTTTTTGTGAAAAACCTATGCATGCCATCAGCAGGCACTTTTCTTCGTGATTCGATCTTTTTGAGAGTGGTTTTGGATACCCTTTTGGGCATTCTTCAACCCTATGCTATTTCATTTTGAATTTTGTTGGTCTCTCTTGAAATCCATTTTTTGTGTTTCTATTTTAGTCTCTTGGGGTTTAAAATATATCGTTTAAGTATAAGTTGACGTATATTTAATTTCTTATTTCGTCAACTTATACTTAAGATATATTTTAATATATGCGACAAATCGTTTGAGATAGGTTTCAGACCTCTCGGAGATAAGTTATGGATTCTAGGAAATTTCAGGGCTTCAGAAATCCAGACTTAGCCAATTTTCAGGGCTTCAAGATTTTAGGCTTAGCCAAATTTTGAGATTCTGCATTTTACCCCAACTTGGTGTTTTGTTGATGAGTGGTCTTTTCTTGTGCCCTCATCTTGTTGTGGTGGTTGTTGGCTTT
Source organism: Cupressus sempervirens (assembly GCA_028749045.1). Lineage (NCBI taxonomy): Eukaryota > Viridiplantae > Streptophyta > Pinopsida > Cupressales > Cupressaceae > Cupressus > Cupressus sempervirens. The sequence continues at coordinate 330,266,650 of CM053788.1, forward strand.
TGTTTGGGTGTGTCAGTTGGGTAATGGCATTCAAAGATTCGTTGGTTGCCAAGATTGTGTTGAAGTCTTCTGTTGCGATCTTTGTGATCCCTATATGATGTTGTCTTGCGCATTCATACTTGTTAAAAAAATATATCTTGGCTTGATTTGAATCCTTGTTTCCAAGGATCTTCGAGTGGGGCATTACAAGAATTACCCTACCCCTTGATCAAAAATTCAAACTAGAAATTGGAACATGAGGGGGATCATGTAAGATGATCACATACTAATTTTCAAGCCTTGAAACTTTCTCTGTAGCAAGTTATGAAAGATTTCGCTATGAAATTCTAGCATGCACATGGATCTTGCATGCTTAGGGCATCAAGTTTTTCTCTCCAGCCTCATTCTTTTGACCTAAAACAAAAAGAAACATAAAACACATTGTCCTAACTTAGAGTCCAGCAAGTGTCATTAAATTCCCATGGTGGAATATCAAGATATGAGGGAAAATAGATGAAACCTTAGGTAATGGCACAAAATAGGGACAACAGTTAGTAAAATGGGAATATCTTGAGTTGTAGATTGAATTAGAACCTCATTCCAAGTGAAATAGAAAGAAGATTCACAAATATATCCAACCATAATATATATTCATACTTATATATGATCAACTTGACCAATGAGCAACAAACATTGAATAAAACTTAGAATTTCTTCCTTTTTCTCTATTGTTTCAATTTTTTATGGCTTGTACAGATTGGTAGTAGTGAAATTTTTGTATGGTTGGATAGAGGATTGAGTTAGCATTCCATTTCATTTGGTTTTAAGTCTTTACCTTATCTACAACAAAAGTTACATTAGTTTTTGTAGAGGTTGGTCAGATTTACCCTAAATTTGAGGGTTTCTTCAAGATGGCCTCCTAACTTGCAATTGTACCATGGTATTTCAATGCCACTTTGGGGAATGAAATTTAGGAGAGGGTAATTCAAGATGGTAGAGATTTAGAATTGTAGGTTTAGGTTACCTATTTTTACCAATAAGCCCTAAATTGAACATTGCATTATGTGTAGTCTAGATTTGAAGAAGAAAGACGGTTCAGGCTTCCAAACTAATCAATTTGACCCAGTTGAAGGGTGTAGGAGGATTAATTGGATGTGAAGAAGATTTATAAGTGGTGGATTCAGGTCTTTGAACCCATTTACTCATACTTCCTTTGTAACCCAACCTAATCTGGCCAATTAGGTCTATGACCCAAAGTGGGTGTTAGTTGGTGCTAGAACAAAGTTGGAGTTTGATCTTTTGGAATCTCTAAGAAGTGGTTAAAGGGTGTCTAAAGAGGTAAAAAGATAGTGTGGCCCTTTTTTAAGTGTCTAGTTGTATTAATTAATTTTGATCCATTAGCATTGTCATTTTATCACAGTGTAGAAGTTGGGTGTCATTATCATTGTATAACATATGAAATGAATTAGAGAGTACTTATCCATTAATAAAGAGGAGGAAACATGTCTCCATATTTCTATGGGAACTTGTCCAAACTCAAACCAATTATGAAATAGATTTTTTAGTTTTAGAGGGAGAATGGAAAGATAATTTACTTCATTTTGTGTTTTATGTTACAAGTTTAGGTAGGAATTTGATTTCTATATCTACCTTTTACGATAAAGGGTATAATGTACTCTTTAGAGGGGTACACATTCTAATCAAGTATAAGGATTGGATATTGCCCATAAATATTGGAGTTAGCAGTGATTTCCTTTATAGGTTGCAATTATATACTCCTAAGGCACTAATGAGTAAAAATAATCCTAGAGATCTTAGAGAGATATGGAATAGGAAGATGGACCATATTCATCATGGATAACTTAAATTTCTTCAAGAGATAGTGACATGTATTCTAGAGATAAGTATAGATAATTATGATCCATGTAAAGGATTTTTTTGGGGAAGTTTACAAAAGCATCTTTTATAATGAGTGACACTAGATTTTATGTTGTTCTTGAACTAGTACAAAGGGAATACCAGGGAAGGAATCAAAAGAGATTGAAATATTCCTTATAATATATAGTAGAATGGAGTTGTTGAGAGAAAAAATCATTCTATATATAAGGTAGAAAGTGTTATATGCTACATGACCAGGACATGCCTTGTTACCTATGGGAAGAGACATGTAGTACAATAGTATACACATACAAAAAATCTCCACACAAGATGCTAGGGAAGATGACACCAGAGGAAGCTTTCATAGGGAAGAAGCTAGATGTTAGTCGCTTCAATATATTTGGAAGTTTGATATATTTTCATATTCCAAGTGATACACATGTACTAAGTAAGATCTAACTATAGATATGGGGTACTTTTTTTGGTATAGTAAAACCTCAAAGGAATATAGGAATTTTCTTCCGAACACTAGAAGAGTTATACTTAGATGTGATGTTAAGCTCATGGAGGAAAAGTCATTTAGAAGATATAAATATTTTCTACTAGATGATCAAAGTGAGTAGCTGATAAAAGCTACAAGGATAAATTGACCAATTAAAAGGCATCAAATCTTAAGTATAGTTACTAGTAAAAAGTAGGATCATGTGGTGAGGATTCACAAAATATGGAAAAGCTAGTGCAACATGAAATGCATCAAGAAGATATAGAGGTTGATATTATGTCCTCTATTGTTGGAAATAGGAACCATGAGGTTAAAAAAAGGAATAGGGATACTCAAGAAATTATGGGAGATCCTAGGAAGAGTATGAGATAGTAGAGACAACTAGCCAATTTTATATGCATCATTTTTATTACATCTAGCCAATTTTATATAGCCAATTAAGAGATAGTGGAACATGATTGCGAAGTGAACTTTTTTGTCAGAGGATAATCATTCAAAAGGCTTAACCCACTCAAATCCACACCTTTGGATCCACAAGACTAACTGATGCAGAGCCAAGGAAGTAAAAACAAAACTTCAATAATAAATTCACAAAGTTGAATGGTGCACAAGGTTCACTGGGCTTCTTAAAGGCACTCAAATGCACAAATTTGGAATATACCTTCAACTATCTATTTCAACCTCACAAAGTGTTTAAACAGACTTAAATGGATATGTTTCAATAGGTTTTATAACCCCAAAACTCAAGTTCATGCACAAACCAAGTTATCCCCCTTGACTAGGCTGCTCTCTCTATTAGGTTAGCAAAAACTATTTTTTGGACTTATCTCACAAACTTTTCGAAACACCAAGAAAAAAAAAAACTTGTTTTAGATACCCTTTTCAAATTTGTATAACATATCTAAAAAAAAGATATCACTCCTTTGTAAAAAAAGATATCACTTTTACAAAGAAAGTGTGCTTTAAACTTACCTCTAAACTTTCAAACTTTATACAGTATGGTATTTTTATGCCAAACTAAGGATTCCATAGTCCATTTGCCAAGTTGACTCTTCTAGGCACACTTTCCAACAAACTCTCTCATTAAATGGTGCAAAAAAAGGGTTTTATGGTTCTCCCACTTCCAATCACTTTGAATACTCATTCAAAGACTAAACACCATATTTAGGACATTTCCTAACTCATCCAAACATAAAATCATACCCTCATTAAGGTAAATTTTCTACTGGTGTACTTGTAGCAACATTTTCCTCTTTTTTTCCCACTATTAGTCATGGTGATCACCCCTTAAATATTTCTTCTTGCACTCAAATTGGTAGCATTTGAAACATGTTATAATAGATCCATCCCCTAGGAAACAACAAGAAAATACCCAAAGAATGGATTAGATCATCATAAAACCCCTCAAAACAATTAATTTCTTAGGACTGTTACAACATTGTTAGTGTAAATAACAAGACAATGAGACTTTTAATGCTTCAAGATCACTTTAAACAACCATGAAATGACTGTATGAAAGTATTAATTCATCCCTAAAAGAGTTGAATGCTGTAGTCAATGAAGATACAATGAAATCATTCAAAGAAATAGTGCAAATGATAGGAAAAACTGAACTTTATTCACTCAAATCTGGAATTTTCGTACAATACCCTCTTATTCTTCTTCTTGTTCAAATCTTAGGCCTCTCCAAGCTTTATAAATTCCTATTTTAACCTCCTCTATTTGGTTGTGAGCTGTTACAACTAATAAAACATTAAACCAATCATAAAAAGCCCATAATCCTAACTAGCTATTAGGCTTATTTCAAATTTGAAACTTTTTAACAAAAGGATTCTAACTGACTCCTAATGAATACTAACACCTTTCAACTGATCCTATGACTTGATTAAACTTATTGATAAGTCTTTCTTGACTCCTAAGGCATTATTAGCCCATTTACATTGCATTTTAAATTGGAATGTAATGATTGCAAGTATTCTTGGGTATCTATTACAAGCAACCATGGTTTGGAAGAAAATTAATAGTATTAGTCTTATAGCCAAGAAAATGAGCTCAATAAACACTTTTGAGATGGTCATCTCATGATGATCATGGATAAATCATTTCTAGGTTCTCTTGTTTTAGAATATAGGGTGATTCTAGAACTTGTTCTTTACTATTCAAAGCATACGCTGAACCTACTCAATATATACCTGCATCACTTAAATCACATTAAATGCTGGAACAAAATCAATAAATATAGTAAAAGTTGTTAATATAAGAACCATTTTATGGAAGATTAAATTGATTGTCTATATATTTTTAATTCTTGTCAAATCTGTCAATATACATTTTATATCCTAAAATATCAAAAGTTCAATTTCTTTTTAGTAGACCTAAATAGTCTTTTGGTTCTCTCAACCTATACATTGGCTAATCAACATTATCCTTAGAGAGAACTATATCTATAATTGCCTCATTATCATTAGATTGAGACCTTTTTTCCTTCTTACTTTTTGATGATTGTGATCCTCTGCACTTCCAAGCATAAGATGATTAACACACAATAGTCCTCGAACAAAAAGCACTAATAAATATTGAGGATGTGAATTGATAATACTATTTTGTATATGATTTTAGCTTCTCACCCTTTATCACTTGTGTTTCAACTTTATTAGCCCTCTTCTTTGGTGACCTGCAAATGAAGAATTAGCACAGTGAAAAATCTAAGATAAGATTAATCCACTAAAATTAGAGAATTAAAAAAATTGAATTTGGCTTGTCAATAAGATTTATCCATTTGTACAAATCCTTTCTTTCTGAATTGTATGATAACCCTTGCTTGATGAGTATTGAAAACTTCTCCCATTGTATCCTCGCTTTTTCCAGTTTGAATTTTTTGGTTACATGCACACAATCATGACTTTACCTCACAAAGCATTCACATTCTAATAATTTTCATGTTCTTTCATTACATTTTGATCTAAACAAAAAATTCTAAACTCTCACTTATTCAAATGTCAAATCTAAAAATGGGTCCTATTAAAGAATTTTCATGTTCTCTATCTCCCTCTCTCCCTATTCAATCTAATTAGCCAACTGGATCTTCTCAACATTTTAATGTCTCAAGTATTGCCTCATGGTTTGACTTGCAAACTTTCCAAAGAATCTTATTATGTGGTTTTCCACCATATTTTATCAAGTGGACATTTGATGCGACAAAAAGGTTTGAATAATGAAGAATCTTCCTCTCTATTTGCCAATCCTCGAATAACCACAAGTTAGGGTTCTTCATAGAATATCGTCTAAGCCATGTGCTGGTTACAACCATCGCACCGACATGGTACTCTAAACTTTCACCATCTATAACCGAGTGATCCAATTTTTGTTTGGCTTGGACACAACAAAACAAATAATAATCTATCCCTTCTTCATTGTCTTCAGGTGCAATAACAGCAAAAAATGGCCTACAGTGACAAATGTACAAAATGTGGTCATTAATTCATAAAATACTTAGGTAAAAGTTATAAAGTTACATATTGAAATTACAAAGATATATAAATATATATACTACCAGGTTGCACTAGATCACACAAGTAGTCAAAGTCAATAGATGAATCCATTTGTACCGTTTCCAGCACTTGTGGGGGATGATAGGTGTCAATTGGGTCCAAAACCCATATATCCCATTTGTCCACCCATTCAGTCGACTCATAGTCATCTCAATTTTCCTCTGCACATGATGGACAATAGCATGCCATTTTTTGTGTGTTGATACTCCATGAACTTGCATCAGAGCTTCTAAAAGAGTGTAACTCACTAGATCATGTTAGTGTGCAACAATCTTGATATGATGCAATGTTAGTATTATCTATCAACCAAAAAAAATCTATGAACCATAGACTAACCTTCCTTACCTAGACACATTGTAGCGTTACACCATTGGACAATGGATTTTACATCTATCAATATTGCTCCATCTTTGTACTTTAGTTCTTCATGAGCTATAGCTCTTTTGATACATGTGTTTGCACCATCGTGCTCTCCCTTTCCATGCCCAGCCTCTATGAAATTCCACATATATTGAATTCTACACAACCTGTGCATCCTGCTCAACCAATAGAACATCCGTGCAGTCTTGAATTGAGATGCACAATTGTTTGACCAAATAATGTGCTGATGATATGTTATGCCCTTATTAGCAAAATCTCCATAAAATAGTTGAAAATAACCATGTATTAACTCCATACAATGTGATCGATCATCGCTGATATAAAAATGGTACTCCCTCAAAATCTTCCTATCATCCTCTATACTTGTAACTGAATGCATGAATGTTATGTGAACAAATATGGAAACCTATTGAAAAGTATAATACTTTTCTTGCACCTCATTTTGTGGTTGTAGTGTGTAGTTCTCTACAAAATCTACAACTAAAACAATGGTATCCAATGGAAATGTATCCTTACACAACTTGAATTGCAAATCCAACCATCAAGCTCTATGGGTATGCCTTTCATACTCATAAATAATCTTTTCACAAAAAATCTTCATGAACTCATACACTGGAATCTTTTCAATGACTAAATCACATCATTTACCATGTTTCCCATCTTTTAGAGCATATGTCACTATCTTAAATTTTTTGTAATCTACTATTTCATTTCCAATTGCATGTGTACTATCCATATGTTGACAAGTTAATAAAATTTTCAAAGAACCACAAAATAAGCACATACCATCCAAGCATGATGTCTTGTAAAAATTTTGGTCGTCCCCTATTTCACATAAAATGTTGGATATTAATTCCCTTGAAGATCTTGGTGGCTCATTCATGTCACAATCCTACAAAATAATCTGAGAATGCAAAAACACACATATATGCCTAAAAATATCAAAATGGTTAGAAAATTCAATATGTATCCTACAACAACAAGTTGTGCATTTGTGATTTATCTTCACATAAAAAGGTTTACTCATCACAAAAAATCTTTGACTTATTCAAATTTGAGGATACATACCAATAAATTTTGCAAAAAATTGTGTCTGAGTTGAGTCCAAAAAATGTTTTGCATGTGGGTCACGATTTTGGCTACAAATCCTCTTTCTTACAACATTTCTTTGATTAGGGTAAACACGTGTGTTATTTTTCCAAAAATCCTCAATCAATGATTTCAAAGCTTCACTAATTTCTTTATCCTTTCGCAATAGTCTACCACTAAATGTTCATAATTTATTTTTTGTTGGATCTTCCAATTTCTCATGCCCTAGCATGGCTCTCCTTAGAGTACCTCTACCAATTTTTAATGTTTTTCTTGTCTTTCTCATGAGTCAAAATTTCTTCATTTGGCTACTTACTATTATTGATGTAAGTACTTGTCTTGTGATATTACTATCTTTGGTGCATGATTTAGAACCCACTTTGTCATAAGCACTCATTAGATTCTTTACAATGCTTTTTTCATTTGAATCATCCATCATTCTTAGCCCAAGAATTTTCATGATAGGTCTAAATTTCAAATTCCTCATCATTTCAACAAATAATTGGCATTTACTTGTAATATTTAATTCTTCAAAAAATAATCTCCACATATGATTAACTTTTCTTTGACAAGTACACTTGCTAATCTTGTCAGGCATTGATTTCAAAATGTTAGTATCAATATCAATCAAATATTTTGGTCTTCTAAAATGAATTCTAGAAGGTGTTATAATCTCTTCAATTCCCTCAACATTTTGAACAGCAACATAAGGTTGAGTGTATTGCGTACCTTGAACTGAAAATGATGTGCCTTGGCAATAAGATGCAAAAGATGGAATATCACCTACTTGATGTGTTGATGTTGTGCCTTCAACATGACATGATGGAGTGTGTATATCGTTGGATCTAAAAATTAGTGTCTCTTCAACATGAGAGGATGATATGACTTCAACATTGGAAGATGGTGTAGTGGACGATATGACTCCAAAATTGGAAGATGATGTAGCTTCACAATTTAATTGTTTTCTTGAATGTAACAGTCTCATTTGTTCTCTTTGTCTTTCCAATTCTTTCTCTTTGTTTCTTTGTACCAGTGGTTCTTGATCCTCTTCCAAAGTCAATTCTTCATTATTGCTTTACAATTTTCTTTTTTCACATAGTAATTTCATTTTATCTCTTTTAATTGCCAAATCTCTCTCCCTATCTTCATTTTTTTAAGTTTTTGGTTTCTTCCTTGGCATGATGATGATTTCTACATGTCAAATTATTCAAACATCTAAATTGCTTACAATGTGTAAATTACAAGTTATTCAAATAAGTATAAAAATTATAATTATTTGAATGAATACACAATATATATCAAACAACTTGTCAAATTTCTAACCATTTCGAAATAACATTTCATTCAAACATATAGTTTTCAATGAATTCACTATATATTAAACAACATGTCAAATTATAATCAAATTTGTATCTATATATCAACAAACAATATTTAAAATGGATTGCACTAAACTTTTCTATACAAGGAATATTCAAAATGTCTTCAAATCACATATCCAATGATTGAATTTGGTGTTTGCTAGCTTCAAAAAGTGTTGAAATAGTGTTTGTTATGTTGAAACCCGTGAATCCTGTCAGAATAACAAAGTGCACAATAGACCAAAATTCGAGAATGGATGAAATGGTCCCCAAAGTTGCTTTTTGACCATTTTTAGGTGATTTCACATAGCGCGTATGCACTATAGCATAGATGCACTATGTCAAAACACATCACTCTCCATCCTCCCTACTCTCTATCCTCCCTACTCTCTCTCTCTCTCTACTCTCTCTCCCCTCTGCCATCCCCTACTCTCTCTCTCTCCCTACTCTCTCCCCTCTCCCATCCCCTACAGTCTCTCTCCCCTCTCCCATCCTCTACTCTCTCTCTCTCTCACTCTCCCTCTCCCACCACCTACTCTCTCTCCCTCTCTCACCCTCTCTCCTCTCCCATCCCCTACTCTTTAGATCTCTCACATACACTCCCATCCTCCCTCTCCCACTACCTACTATCTCTCTCTCTCTCTCTCCCATCCCCCTACTCTCTCCCATCCCCTACTCTCTCTCACACTCTCTCCCATACCCTACTCTCACTCTCACTCTCTCTCTCCCATCTTGTTCTCTCTCTCTACCAACTCCTACTCTCTCTCACACTCTCTCACATCCCTTACTATATCTTGCACATACTCCCATCCCCCCTCTCTCCCTCTCCCACCACCTATTCTCTCTGTCCCATTTGCTACTCTCTCTCTCCCTCCCTCCTCGCCCATCCCCTAAACTCTCTCTTTTATAGATACACACTCCCATCCCCTCTCTCTCCTCTCCCATCCCCTACTCTCTAGATCTCTCACACACACTCACATCCCCCTCTCTCCCCCCCTCTCCCACTCCCTCTCCCACCACCTACTATCTCTTTCTCTCCCATACCCTACTCTTTACTCTCTCTCCCCTATCCCCAACTCTCTCTCACACTCTCTCCCATCCCCTACTCTCTCTCACACTCTCTCTTATCATTTCACTCTATCTCTCTCATCCTATATTCTCTCTCTACCACCCCCTACTCTCTCACACTCTCCCATCCTTTCACTCTGTCTCTCCCATCTCGTACTCTCTCTCTTCCACCCCCTACTCTCTCTCACACTCTCACACACTCTCTTATCCCCTACTTTCTCTCTCCATAGACACATACACACACTCCCATCCCCTCTATCTCTTCTCTCTCATCCCCTACTCTCTAGATTTGTCACACACACTCCCATCCCCCTCTCTCCATCTCCCTCTCCCTACTCTCTCACACTCTCTCCCATCCCCTACTTTCACTCTCTCTCTCTGCCACTTCCTACTCTCTCATACACTCTCTCCCATCCCCTACTCTCTCTTACACACACTCCCATCCACCCTCTCTCCCTCTCCCACTCCCTCTCTCACCACCTACTCTCTCTCTCTCTTGGGCTACTCTCTCTCTCCCCTCTCCCATCCCCTAAACTCTCTCTTTTACAAATACACACTCCCATCCCCCTATCTCTCCCCTCTCCCATCCCTTACTCTCTAGATCTCTCACACACACTCGCATCCCCCTCTCTCCTCCTCTCCCACTCCCTCTCCCACCACCTACTATCTCTCTCTCTCTCAAGTTCTCTCTCTCACACTCTCTCCCATCCTTTCACTCTATCTCTCCCATCTCATACTCTCTCTCTGCCACCCCCTTCTCTCTCTCACACTCTCTCCCATCCTTTCACTTTGTCTCTCCCATCCCGTATTCTCTCTCTCTACCAAAACCTACTCTCTCTCTCACTCTCTCCCATCCTTTCACTCTGTCTCTTTTCCGCCCCCTACTCTCTCTCACACTCTCACACTCTCTTCCATCCCCTACTCTCTCTCTTTCATAGACACACACACACACTCCCATCCCCCTCTCTCTTTTCTCTCTCATCCCATACTCTCTGGATCTATCACACACACTCCCATCCCCCTCTCTCTATCTCCCTCTCCCTACTCTCTCTCACACTCTCTCCCATCCCCTACTCTCTCTCACACTTTCTCCCATCCTTTACTCTCACTCGCTCCCTCTCCCACCACCTACTCTCTTCCTTTCATAGACACACACACTCTTATCCCCCCACTCTCTTCTCTCCCATCCCCTACTCTCTAGATCTATCACACACACTCACATCCCCCCTATCTCTCTCCCTCTCCCTCTCCCTCTCCCACTCCCTCATCTACCACCTACTATCTCTCTCTCTCTCAAGTTCTTTCTCTCCCTCTTTACTCTCTCTCTCTCCCATCCCTTACTCTCACTCTCTCTCCCCCATCCCCTACTCTCTCTCTCACTCTTCCATCCCCTAATCTCACTCTCTCTCCCATCTTGTATGAGCTCTCTCTGCCACCACCTACTCTCTCTCACACTCTCACACTCTCTCCCATCCCCTACTCTGTCTCTCTCCCTCTCCCACTTCCTCTCCCACCACCTACTCTCTCTCCCCCATCCCCTACTCTTTCTCTCCCCTCTCCCATCCCCTACTCTCTCTTTCATAGACACACACTCCCATCCCCCCTCTCTCTCCCTCTTGCATTATGTACTATCTCTCTCTTAAGTACTCTCTCTCCCTCTCTACTTTCTCTCCCATCCCCTACTCCCACTCTCTCTCTCTCTTCCATCCCCTACTCTCTCTCACACTCTCTCCCATCCCCCACTCTATCTCTCTCTCTCTCTCTCTCTCTCTCTCTCTCTCTCTCTCTCTCTCTCTCGCCCCATCCTATACGAGCTCTCTCTACCACCCCTACTCTCTCTCAAACTCTCACATTCTCTCCCATCCCCTACTCTATCTCTCTTATACACATTCCCATTCCCCCTCTCTCTCTATCTCTTTCACTCCCTCTACCATTGCCTACTCTCTCCCATCCCCTACTCTATCTCTCTTACACACTTCCATTCCCCCACTCTCTCCATCCCACTCCCTCTTCCATTGCCTACTAGCTCTCTCTCTCTCCCTCTCTCCCATCCCCTACTCTCACTTTCTCTGCCACCCCTACGCTCTCTCACACTCTCACACTCTCTCCCATCCCCTACTTTCTCTCTTACACACACTCCCATCCCCCCTCTCTCTCCCTCTACCACTCCCTCTGCCATTGCCTACTCTCTTTCTCTCACATCCCCTACTCTCTCTATCTCTCTCCCCTCTCTCTTTCACACACATACCCATCCCCTACTTTGTCTCTCACTCACTCTCCCTCTCCCACTGCCTATTCTCTCTCTCACTCTCACTCTCACTCTCTCTCACTCTCACTCTCATTCTCTCTCTCTCACTCTCACTCTCTCACTCTCACTCTCTCCCTCTCTACTCTCTCTTTGCTACCGCCTACTCTCCCTCACATTTTCAAACTCTCTCCTATCCCCTACTCTCTCTCTCTTTCTCTCTTACACACATTTCCATCCCCCCTCTCTCTCCCTCTCCCACTCCCTCTCCCATCCCCTACTCTCTCTCAAGCTACTTTGTCTCTCCCCTCTCCCATTCTCTACTCTCTCTCTTTCACACACATGCACTCACATCCTCCTCTCTCTCACTCTATCTCCCACCACCTACTCTCCCTCTCCCTCATCCCCTACTCTTAATCTCTCTCTCCCAACTTGTACTCTCTCACACTTCCTTTCTCTCCCATCCCCTACTTTCAATCTATCGCCCCCATCCCGTACTCTCTCTTTTCCACCCCTACTCTCTCTCACACTTCCTATCTCTCCCATCTTGTACTCTCTTTGCCACCCCTACTCTCTCACACTTCCTCTCTCTCCCATCCCGTACTCTCTCTACCACCCCTACTCTTTTTCACTTCCTCTCTCCCATCTCGTACTCTCTCTCCTCTTCCATCCCCTACTTTCTCTCTCTATCTCTCTCTCTCTCTCTCTCTCACACACACACATCCATTCCCCTACTCCCCCCCCACTCTCTCTTGCTCTTGCTTTGCAATTTAGGTCTCAATAGTGTGTGCGCACTATAGCATGCATGTGCTATTGAGAATTCAAATGGTTTTAATAGCATGTGCACACTATAAGGTGCACACGCTATTGAAAGAAATGCATTAAAACCAAGTCTAATGCTTGGTTTTGCCTTGGAGATCCAATCCAAAGGTTTGGAGTTTATAAACAGGTCTAAGACGTGTTTTCCAAAAAAAATAAAAAAATGATTGATTTTTCTTGTGTACTCTCCTTCAAGATTCCTCATGGTTAGGTATTGATAAGCTTAGGTTACATGACATTGTAGGTCTATGTGTTAGCTATCTAATCATATAATTTATTTTTAATTTGAACTATTTCAAGCCTTTCATCTATAATTTCTTTTGAATGTATGTTCATTTTTTGTCAAAAACCACCATATACTAACTGGGCTATAGATTTTAGCTAGTTCATCAAATTTTGCAACAACTTAGTTTTTTAGAAACTAGACTCCATTCTAGACACTTTGAAAAAAAAGTTTTGATTTTAGATTAGTTTTCAATTATTTCTAGGGGGAGCACATAGATATTTCACATTTTTGGGATGTGTCTATTTAAAAAATTCATTTAAAAAATACACATTATAAAATTACCCAAAAAATATGGGATAAACTACATAGTGTTAAGTAACTTTTGACTAGAGTGATTAAAGAATTTCAAAAAAAAAGTTAAAATTTTATGGGGGCCACACTTTGTACTATGTTATGTTTTTTTAGAATAAACAGTACCACTTTTTGTGGCCCTCTCTTTTGAGGACCTAAAACTAACCCATTTTGAAAAAAAAATAGTAGTTTAGAAACTAAATTCGAAGGACCCTTGGCCTCTCATTTGAGGAGGATGCAAGTGAAGAGTGTCAAACCTTTGTTGGATTGAATGCTTAAGCATTTTGCATTCAAACTTCCATTACTTTTACATGCTTATCATCTATATTACAATGCATTCATTTAGCTTACTTTGTTTATCATTGGTCCTAGATTAATTCAATTATCATCTAGATTAATTCATATATTTGCATACAAACTCTCAAAAATATAGATTAATGTTGAATTTATATTCATTCAAAACCTTCACACTAGTTTGGTCTAGTTATTGAACTCTCAATTTTGAGAGCATATAGTAAAATCTCATCTAGTTAGAAGGCAACAAATCACCTTGTCTAGACATGCTAGATGAATAATATTATGTTCATTCTAAGATGTTACTAACAAACAATGATTATGTTGGAGTGTGTGGTTAAATTAGAAGCCCATATTTAACAGTCACACATACTAAGGGTTTTACCATTAGCCATGAATTCAATTCTATTACCAATTTCTGTAATGAAAATCCCATGGCTCAAATTACTAGCCTTCTTATCATTGATCTTTTTGAGAATAACATTTGCACACATTTGCAAGTTATCATGATTTGCATCACCATATTTTGATGAGAAAAGATCTTTATAGAAATTAACAAAAGCTTTCATTATTTTAGACTTATTGCTATAAAATTCTCCATTCACTTGAATACTGATGATTTCCTATTTTTTTGGCTCTTATAATATTAAAAAAATAGTTAAACCCTTTATTACCATCAATTAACCACTTATCTTTAGCTCTAATTTTATGCCCATGAATTTGTAGTTCTTAGTCTTCCTAAGTTGGTTCTTAGTATAAATAAGCTCTTTTTTTGAGTCTACTATCATTCACCTTTTTTTGAAGCTTATTCTCCACCTCATTTAGCTTCCTTCGATGCAATATTTTCTTAATATTTATATCTTTATCTTCTTTGGTCCCAATAATTTGAAACATTTTTTCCCAGCTTTCAACCATCCCATCCCATTTTTGGATTAGATTACACTTTTCATTACAAAACTTAGAGAGATAGTATATAGTTTTGATAGCTTCAATATTTTAATCATCATTAAGAAGGGAGATATTCAATTTGAACAACCTCTTCTTTATGATTTTTTTGCTAACACCACTGTACTCCTTCAATTCTATAGAAGTAGAGATAGGTGAATGATCAGAGATACTAGCAAGGAAGACTTGAATGGGAGAATTCCCATTGTTTTGGACCTGGAAAAGATCCCTTGCATTTAGGTAAATTATATCAAGCCTACAATATATTCTATTATTATTAGATTGATTATTACACCAAGTAAACCAGATACTATCAAAGAACCCTTTCATATTTTCAAGAGGGTCAATCAAAGAAATCTCCTTTTAAATTTAGACTAGAAAAAAAGTTCATTCCTCTCCCACTTCATCTTGTTAACACCTATTTTTTCATGCTTTCCTTTAATCATTTTAAAATCACTAATAAAAGACTAAGAGGTCTTAGGAAAGTTAGAAGAGAGCCAATCCCAAAAAAGGGTTCTCTCTTTGTGATCATTAGAAGTATAGATATTTCAAATCTCAATCACTTTATCCTTATAATTGAAAGTAGACCATAAAGATCTGTGACAAGGATACATCCCATGGTTGACCATTCTATCAGCCCATTTCTACCCAATCAGAGTAGCAAAACCACCTTTACCTATAATATGACTAGTAGACAAATAAATAGCTTTATTCATTTAGAATTTAAGGACAATAAAAGCCTAAAAGTTAGTGACCTTAATCTCTTGAAGAAAAATAATGCCCTTACTAGTAAGCTCATCACAACAATTTTTCACAACATATTTTATGTCAGGCATCTCAAGGTCTATAACATTACAGCTATGAATATGTAATGTGCCATAATTAACAACGTGGTGGATTTTTACTCTCACAGAGTCTATTAAAACATTATAGGATATCATTTCTTTTAATCTTTTTAGTTATTTCATAATTTTTAGCACTATTAGTTCTCTCATAGGTTTTCCTTTTCTTCTTCTTGTTTACAACTTTAGTGAATCCACACTACATAGGTTTTGAGGTATTTTGGTCATATAGGGATCCTATTGGTTCAAGATTTTGTTTAGAATACATATCGTCAAGTTTACCCCCTACTGACTCAACCACATGCAAGTTATTATTTTGAACCTTATGTACTCTTTCATTCAATGTACTGAGGGGAATATTTTGAGCAGTAAGCCTAGGGGTATTATCCTCATTAAATTTTTCCCTTGGGACTTTAATATATTATGGCTAACAATAAATATTTTCTCCATTCTTCTTATCAAGGACACTCCTAGCCTCTTTGACCTCATACTCATCTTCAAAGAGGGGATTAGTAATGGAAACAAATTTATCAATAAGAGAATCAATGGTTTCCTTATCAGTGATATGATTATTTAACTTAGTACCAAACTTTTTTTGTATGATTAACATTAGTACTCAAAACATTACCATTTTTCTCTTTACTATTGTTATTACTACCATTAGCATATTTAAACTCTTTCTAGATTTTTTTCAATGCCAGAAAAAATACTTTCTATTGTGTCTATTGAGTCTATAGTAAAAGAAAGAACCAATGTCTCCTAACTTGATAATTTCCCATATAAATGTCTCATTCTCAATTTTCAAAGACATTTCATTAGGGAAAACCATATCAGGTTTGAGAGCCAAAAGAACTCAAACATTAAGGTGAGGAAGAGTAATCCTCAATTTTATGACTTGTAGAGTCAACCACAAGGGATTAAGTATCTGAGGAATAAATGACTAGAATTCTAGCTCTTATCTCAACCCAAAAAGGAGAGACATTATAAATTTCTCTATCATAACTACCTTTTGGTGACCAGTGAAAAGCCCTAAATAGGGTTTTCCCAACATTCTAGAGATAATTTTTTAACACTTTCTCTTGTGTGGAATGATTTTTGAAAATAATTAAAAAGAATCCCTTTTAAATAATTCGACTGAAGTTAACCAAAATTCTTGATTTCTTACCCTGAACATTATTAAACCAATCATCTATAAATTTTTTGGTTGGTAAGAACTTAAGCTCCATGGGGACAAAATATATAGCCACACTTTTTAACCTATTATGTTCCATTTTAATTGCATCAATCATTTTGGCATTTGGAGAAGGGGAGATGACATTACCACCAAGCCTCGAGTTCATACCTTGTGGGCTAAAATCTAGATTTTTATCTTCTTCATCAATAGTGTTTCCTCATCCACCTCCTTTAGTGTTGGCTTCTCTATTATCCCCCACATCTTTCTTCTCAAATATCCCTTCAAATCTTGTAGTTTCAAAAATTTTGGGTTGCAACTCCTTAGAAACCATACCCTTATATGATGGTTTTTATTTTCCAATGCCATTTTCCTTTCCTTTGTTATATCAGGAATGGCCTTATCCACCTTCTCATCTACATCATTAGATGTTAGTCCCATGAGACTCACACAAGCCAAGTCTAGAAAAAACTTGCTAATGAGTGCCCTAACCAAAACACACAACACAAGCACAAAAAAGAATAAAGAAATAAAAAACCATCCAAGGCTATGGAGACATTATTTTAAAAATTGCATAAAACATAGGCAAAAAGAAACACTGAATTTCTATGTAAGGTAGCCGCAAGAGAGATGTCCCTTAGTCTGCAAGAGGGTGTAGGGTACAAAGTATGAGGATATATAGATGGCACCCAAGTTGTAGACCTCTTTTCCCCAAATCTCAATATGGAAGCTACCAAGTCTTGGAATCTTACAAAAATCATTATAACTAATTTGAGAATTCCAACAATCATAAATTCAAATCTAAATTTTCATTTCTCCTATTTCAATCATAGGTGCATTAAAATTTATCATAATCTCTTTCCACGTATATTTTCAGTCTACCTAAATCATTTTTTTTCATTAAGACATTTTCATATCATTCTCTATCATCATTTTCTAATTCGAAGAAATAAAGGAATAGAGACCTTAAAATAAAAAATATTGATTGAAAATCCCTTCCACTAGGCGATGTTAAGTTTATTTATCTTGAGTTAGTATCATATTCTAATGTATAAAGATAAATTATTTATAATGAATAAAGGGTTAGTTATGGTACTTTAATACTTATATCTTAATTAATATATGAATGTTACTTAATAAAGTTTCAATATCAATTTCCTTATATGTTAAAGATTTTGAGTTACTTTCTCACGATTATCGTTCATCTATGATTGTATGAATTTTTATGATTATCTCTTTATTTATTTATATAGAATATTGTTATCACCTAAAAATGGTCACTTATACTATTATCCCCATTCTTAGCATTTTGGTTAAATTATTTAATCATTTACCTAGGCCAAGCCTCTAAAAATCAATTTATTTACTTTTAGCCTATAGTTTGACTATAATACCCTAAGTTCATATTTGATTAAAAGAACATGTCCCCTTTTAATTACATAAAAGACCCCATTCTTCCAATCCATTCTAAGTCAACTCCCACTCTTGATCATCTATTTCTTGATCTTGATTTCGACCATCTATACACCTTTAGAAGAGAGATCTCTCTCCTTCTCTAAGGATCCCATTTTTGAGCTATTGTTATGTTCTAGGTTTACTTATCAGTTTTCTTGGAGCATTTGTGGAGAACTTCTATCTTCTTGTCTCATTATTTGCAGACTCATACTAGCATAGTTCATTTGTAATAAATTAGTTTCTTTTTGCAATAACATAGATCACTTAGCTTAATTAACATGGCTGTAATACTCTCTTTTTTCTTGGTTTAGTTGCATTGTGCATCTCATCTTAGCATAGTTTCATTTTTGCATTGCATATTTGAGAGCTCTTTGACACTAGCACTCTTTCTCTTGTCTAAAGAATTACCCATTTCATGGTTTACTAGCAAGGGTTGAATCCCTAAGGCTCAGTTGAGAGCTATTTTTATTCTCATGCACACACCTTTGCACTCCATGACTAGGGATCTCTAAGCCATCATTCAAGCTTTCCAATCTATGGAATGCCTTCATTAGTATGATTTAGAGAAGTTCACAAACTAGAGTACAAATATTAGTTAAGGGATTAACCCAAATCACATATTGGATTATGTTATGGAGTTGTTCTTGATGGCCTAAATTTTCACCCAGTTTTAAAACAAAATTGTCTCTTGTGAAAATCAGGAAGAAAATATGTTTTTGTTGCTTAGGGTTTCTTAGAGTTCTATCACCTAGAGAAGTAATTGTACCTTATGTTTTGATGAATTATTCATAATTGGTATGCAAGGATAAAATAGGGATACTTTATAAACTTTGGTTATACTCTTAATTTCTTCATATCCCTAATTCCTTTGATATTTTCATATATCCTTATTCATATCCCTAAAAGATTTTAAGTTGTGATGTCACAAAAGTTTCTTAATGCTTCATCTCTCTATTTTTTCTCTCTATCTATTTTGGTAGCCACAAAGTCATGAAGAAATCATTGGCATGGTCATCATAGCACCATGGATGTTAGTGCTAACTTTTGAGTTAGGGTCACAAAGAGGAGATTGACTAAATATCACAAGTTTTTAGCTTGTGTTTGGTTTAATAGATTTCAAGTTGTGATGATGTGAATCATAACCATGGTAGTCAGAGTTGTAAGTTATCACTACTTTGTGGGTAGTTAACTTTAACTTGGGGTTACTATGAAGTAGAGATGATTTATTATCACAACTTCATAGGGTTAAGAGGTGAGCTAAGATTTAAAGTCATGAAGTCGCAAAAGGAACAATGATTAACTCTAAAGAGGTCATCACAACATTGCGAGCAAAAAGGTAGTTAATAAATTTTAAGTTGCAAAGTGGGATAAGATAGCAATCATGGCATCAAGGCTTAAACTTCACTTGATAAATTCTAAGTTACGAAGGTGCAAAAGGTAACCTTGGCAGTCAAGTTTAAAGCTATCTCTACATCTCCTCTAGTTAAAGGTGACCCAAAGTTAAGGTGGACAAGTAGAGATGCCTTGTTATCACACCATCACAAGGTTCAATGATGAGTTAAGTTTTATGGTTACGAAGCCACAAAACAATGTAGTAGTTATTACATCTGTTGTATAGTTTGAAGTTGTTATGTATCTAATGATTGTGAAGGTGGTGATGAGGTTAAAAAGGAAGGTTTCATAGCATCACGAGTGATGAAGATGTTAAACCATAAATTTTGGAGAAGTTGTTAGGTAGTCAATTCAAAGGGTTTTACTACTTTGGAAGTTTCAAGTGATAGCTAAAAAATAAGCAATGATGTGGAGCTAGATAGTTTCACACCATCACAAGTGTTAAGCTACAATTTGGTTATGAGGCAATGATGTTGTGGAAAGATGCTAAGTAACCATTTCACTAGATCATAGTGATTTATGAAGTAAAAAATTAAAAGGGTGAAAATCTATGAGATTGTCAAGTTTTATGAATTTGCTACTTTGTGAGATAGTTGTAAACAATTTTTTTAAATGTTGAGAAAACATGAATATGGTTAGTGGTGTAGTTATCGCTACATCTCCATGGTTAGTGAAGTAAAATAGTAAATGGTTGTGAGGAGGTGGTAAGGGTTGAATGAAGTTATTGATACTTCATAGGTCTACATGGTAAATAAGATGATAGAATTGCAAAGAAGAGATTGACTTGAAGCACAACATCACACAGTTAAGCTAGTAGTTAAAGAATTAGGTGGCAAAGTTGTGAAACAAACAAAATAGCCCTGTCTCATGTGATTGCAGTCAAAAATAAAGAAAAGAAAGAGACCACCAAGAAGTAGAGATAAAGAATTGATTGCAACTTTGTAACTCTTAGTTTTAAAAGAAAAATCAAAGCTATAAAGGGCATGTCGAAGCTAGCTAGAGGTATGAAAAATGTACAATATGAAAATAGAAAAACTTCTGAAGTACTAAAATAATTTCAAGCATGTCTATTTTAATGACATCAATGCCACACTCAAATTTGAAAAAATAGATAAAAGAAGAAGGAACAAGTATTTTCCATTAATATTTGCATAGTGTTTGAAGTTTTAGATTAGAGTTCAAATTGAAAAGAAAATTTCAACATATAGAGTTCAAAATTGTTGTGATACTTTGAAGCTATAATACAAAAGGAGGAAGAATTGATCACACAGGATTAAATTGAGAAAACTGTGGAAAAGGAAAAAATCCCTAGGGCTTTCATGGATGGGTGGTCATAGATTTTACTAGGTTTGTGTAATCTCCAATCTATTAATGACCATGCATTTAGAGACCACTACAATTTTTTTAAAGATGCAAAGGTGCCTGATAAGAATCGAAGTGAGTTATTTTGGTACTTTTACAAAAATATGGTGGAAATGGTTCCTATATCCAACCCTTGGACTAGGAATTTTGGAAAATTAATCATGCCTAAAGTTTTTGTAGATGTTCATCTAGTCAAGGCTTTGATAAAATCATACAACCTAATCAGCAAAGCATTCCACCACAAATGAGACATTAGTATACTATGTGCACTTGACAAAGAAACATTCATTGAAGCTTTTGACTTGGGAGGACCTATGTCATTACCAATTTACATGAAGAAGTTAAATGAGAATTTCAAGAACCACAAAAATTTTACTATGACTAGACAAATCCCAATGTCAAAGAAGGAGAAAGGAGAAATACCAAAGAAAGTAAGAGATTTTATGCCTCTCAAATACTTCCAAAGATAGCTCCAAAATATTGTGTTTGGTCTGAATAAAGTCCTAGGTTCATATGGGACCATGAATTCTCCAGGTGGACATTATGTCATGGCTTGAATATTCAAGACCCATACACTAATATTGGGTATGATTATGTCATCTATATAATCAATAGGATTCATGATGAGATCATTGTAACACAAGAAGGAAAGCTAGAAAATTTCAAGTTTCATCACTACTCCTTGCTCATGCATCTAATTTTGTATAGGAATGTGTAATTCATTGACAAATTTTATTTGAAAGTATAGAGGAATGAGGAGAGAGACTACCTGCGTAGTGATGGAAAAGGGTATGGCAAAGATTCTACCCTTACTCAAATACTATCTCTTTTTATAATGATTTTTTATACCCTATTTTCAACATGATAGGGGCTATAATAGAAAGGATACCTAGGAGTGTTAGAAAATTGGTTAAACCCAACATGTGTTATGATGAGGGAAAATAATTAAGGCATGACTAGGAAATTGTATTTCTTTTTGAAGATTATATAGTATTAAGGTTTATCTATGCCCTCAACCACCCCATCTTCTGCCAAAATATGTTCCAAAAAGATTAGAGATTGTGGAGTTCTTCTAGCAATTGATTTCATTGAATACATAATACTTAGGTAAAAATGTCAAGAAGGGCACATCTTTGTGTAGATGCCCCAAAATTGGAGATTTTGACATTGGCAAAAAGGAAATCAAAGAAATTGATGCTTTCTTAAGAAATTATAAGTTGCCAATTATTCCTACAAGAACATATGACCCATATAGTGTAATTAGAAATGCATTAAAGTAATTGAGGGGATGCAACCTACCTCCAATCAAGGATTTATGGTATGAAGATGTAGTGCCTCTCCCATTTGACTTCTGTAAGTCATCTTGAGGGATGCAACCTTGTTGATCCTTCATTGAGAAGGTATCATGATTGTGATCGTGAGTGGTCTACATCGTTGAGGTGATTGGCTTTTTGTCTCTATATCAATTGCTTTGATTATGCTTTTAGTTGTTTTGAAGTTATGATGTGATTTATGGTTCACTGAAGTTTGTGCCAGTGCTTACCAGGATCGATGTGGTATCATGAGGTTGTTATGTGATTACTCTAAGATGTGTGCAGAGATTGCACTGTGTACTATTACCATGCAACACTGGACTAGGTTCCTGTAGCAGTGGGTAGTCATGTTTATGACTGTGTTTGCTTATGTGTTTTAAGTGCCTTATTAATGTTGTTTAAACAATCATTATTTAATTCTTAAGTAATTAGAAATGGATTGTTCAGGTTGGATTATTTGATTATGTGTTGCGGTCATTTACCTTGTGATATTCTGATCTGAGAGTCATGTGTTACTTATGTGATGATTTACATTTGAGATGACCTAAGGGTCAGATGTTAAACCTTGATTTTAGTATCATAGATATTAGACTTCTATGTTGTTCAGTTAATCATATTACACGATGATGCCATTTTGAGATGACAGTGTTTTTTATGATGATATCTGGTTATCTGGTATTTGGACATACCTTTGATTATGTTAGGTGATGGATTTAATGCTATGGTTATTTACTTCATTCTTGCGTTGTTATGTTTTATGTGGACGTGAGTGATGTAAATAGATTATTTTAATATAATTAAATAAATGGTTAAATTAGGTGATTTAATGCATTTATTGCTTCGGCTATGTTATTATATGCAATCGTACTTGATCATGTTGTTTAGTGTGCAAGATTTATATCCCTGGCAGTGGCACATGGAGTTAGTGATTTAGCCATTCATATTTTACTAATGTCATCCTTGTATGGTCAATGTATCCTTAACTAAATTTTTAAATCAAACCTTTTGATGATTATTAAATCTGAACTCATTTTCATTTTGTGATTTAGACTAGTGAGCGTGTTTGTGCATTTAGCGTTTTGCATTGTCACGAAAGTTGTTAAGAAATTTCCCTGTTTTGGGTTTCGGGCTTTTTAATTGATTTATTTTAATTTCTAGCAGCTTTTCCATAGATGAATTCCTAATTATAGGAATAGCCTATTTTTATTTGGGTCAATTCGGGGTCTAACTAGGTTGGCTAGTTATTTTCCCTAATCGATTATTCACTCAAAAAGTGAATAAGTATCCGAAAAGGAATTGAATTCCTCACTTCTCACTTTCAAATTGGAAAGTTGGAGAGTAAAACACAAAATCCTCTTCATGAGGATTTACTATTTTGTTTGTTGTGGGAGCTACAGGCATGGGATCATCACGAGGTTGAGCTCGTTGGATCCCGCTTGGGGAAACCTTGGATTGTCGCAATTTTTAGCCACTTTTGCGGGCGTTTTATTTTCTAGTTTAGATTCTTATTTTGCCCTTTTGGCTGAGGTAGGGCTTTCCAATTTTATTTTATTTCTTCATTTCAGCTTCTATTTTTGGTATCCGTTTGTTTGGAGGTTGAGAACTAGTGTTCCCCTCCGTTTCTGTATGCTAGTTCTACCCAGTTGGGCAGGTATGAACATTTTCTTATTTTTCAAGATGAGGGTTTTGGATTTTGCACCGTTATGTTGGCCATTTTTGCATACAGTGTCCATTTTCATTTATTTTTTAATTTTTGGCATTTTTGTGCCCAAAGGTCAAATGGGTTTTAATTTTGAAAGTTTTCCAAAATTTGGGATTTTCACCTCATTTTGCATACCGCCCTATTTTCTCAAGTTTTCTTGGCACAATGTGGGTCGTGGACTTGGATGATCCATTTGGATATCATTCAAACCACTTTTGCATGTTTATGTTGCATTGGGATGCATGTCACACCCATACTCTCGTCTTTGTGTTTGATTGAGTGATTTGTTCCCTGTTGTTATGGTTTCTTTTGAACCTTTGCTTTTGTTTCATGGACACTAGGATTCATGTAGAATCCACACTCTTGGATTGAGGCTGGTGGAGTGAGTTCATGACTTTTGGTCTTGTTACATAATTGGGATTTGTGTAGAATCCATACTCTAGGATTGAGGCCAGTTGAATGATTTCATGATGTATGATTTTATTACCTTTGGGATTCATGTAGAATCTATCCTTCCTGTGTTGTTTTTAGTTGGGTGTTTTCTTTGCATTATGTTCTCATCCTATCCTTATGTTATGATCTTTGTGATGGTGGTGCGCCACACACAAGTACATGTGCATACATTTATCGGGTGACTTGTGAGGCCTGATCTTCTGTGGTACTTCTGAAAGTTATGATCATTGGGGTTGGGATGGGAGTATGCATGCCCATGGGCACTTATCATAGGATGAGCATGGGTAGGGTAGGGTAGCATGGCATCATGGGTTGGCAGAGGAAGCTTTATATAAGTGATAATTAAATCAAATGTGTGAATGCTAATAAAACTTAAGATAATAAAAAGGTTTGGGGTGCTAGAACCTTTTTGTTGAGGGATGTTGAATCTGCACAAGTCCTAGCTTGGGGTTTTTGATGCCAAGTGACTCTCCATGATGTTAGTCCCTACATAGTAGCCTATTGAGTGTCTAACCAGGACCTTTACTCCTTGCATTGTCTTAGGTTCTTGGTTCAACCATCATACTGTCTAGCATGAGTGTTAGCCATGGATATTATTCTTGTGTGTTTGTGGTTGAATCATTATCTCCATCAGCATGATGGGTGTGGACCTATGGGTGCCATATGGTTGGGAGGCATAGCTACCTTCACCACTACTAGGGATTGGTGTACAGAGATGATCTTTTGTCCTAGTGCAACCGTTGCTGGATGTTTTCACTTGGCACTTTGGGTTCTGGAGTATGCTTTCTTGTGATTTATGCTTTCATTGGGATGCTTGTATATCATGTTTAGATGATATTATTTTATTTGATGCATTCCCTTATTATGATTTTTAGCATATGATTAGATGTTGTGAATTGTTGTATTAGCATATTTGTTGCTTATTGTTGTTTAGCATGTGATAGGTGATGTTATCTACTATAGGATTATCTTATGCTTTACTACTAGCATGTTAGATTTCCTTATGCTTATATTGTTACCTATTGTAGCAGTGATGTCCCTATTATGACAGTATCGACAATCTGGTCGGTGGCTTGGGATGTTACATGCGGGGGATGGCTAGGATCCATGATGGTCTTATGATGCTATTGACAGTTGGGAGGAATCGTGTACTTAGTTGGGTTGTTTTGTTATTGAGATGTATTTATGTACATTACGATGTTGCTTTTGTTCACTACAATGTTTATTTTAGTATGTTCCTTACTATTATGGTTTAAATGGATAGATGTTCCTCTGTCCTTGCTGTTAGTGCATTTGAGTGTTCATTCCTCAATTTGTGTGGATCTGGTACTCCCTGGTGTGGAGATTTCCTTATTTTTAAGCTTTTCATTTGCATTTTGTTGTCACACTGATTTGCTTTCTCACATGGAAAGGTAGTTCCTTGCATGAGAGAATACACTTCCTCACGTGAGAATTTAAATCCTTGTGCAGTGCACAATGAGTCTTTGTGAGTCCTCCTACGAAGCCATGCACTTTCTTGTGTACAGCAGTGCACTTTGTCACATGAAACTCGGGATCAATGTACTTTCTCACGTGAGAAACAGGGGTTATCTAGGCTTGTTGGATGGAAGTTTGGAAGTTGGTTTTGAACATCCTTTTGGTTTTTACACCTTCAAAATAGATTTCCTAGGGGGTTTAAAATATATTGTTTAAGTTTCTTATACTTAAGATATATTTTAATATATGCGATGAATCTTTTGAGATAGGTTTCAAACCTCCCTGAGATAAGATAAAGATACTAGGAAATTTCAAGGCTTCATGATTTCAGACTTAGCCAAATTTTAGGATTCTGCATCTATCTTCTTGCATGGTGTTTCGTTGATGAGTGGTGGTTTCTTTGAGCCTTCATCCTATGTGTGGTCTTTGTGGACCTCTTTTGTGTTCCTCTATTGGTTGTGGCATTCAAAGATTCGTTGGTTGTTGGGATTGTGGTGAAGTCTTTTGTTGTGATCTTTGTGATCCCTATATGATGTTGTCATGTGCATTTGTACTAGAAAAAAAATATCTTGACTTGATTTGAATCCTTGTTTCCAAGGATCTCCGGGTGGGGCATTACAGAAGATGTGATTGCAGATTTTTTTGGATGAAAATGAATGTAGACAGAGGATGATAAAATTTAAAGATTATTTTTGAGTAAGAAATGAAAAAGATAGACCATCCTTTAAGGGATTTTATCATAAAGTGGACTACTAGTCAAGATTCAACAATTGCATTGAGAATTTTGATAAGATTGTAGTTTAGATACCTGAAGAGATCAGGAATAGAGTAGATCCTAGGTCTCCTAATTAGGGCATCATTATGGAATTAACTGAAGATAAAGACCAGCCAAAAAGCTTAATATGGGTTCATCAAAAAGAGGAAGAAGGATAAAATGGTACAGATTCCCAAAAAGGCAAGAGAAAAGGCCTTACATATTTTGCAAAGGAATAACCAATACTTTGATAGCATCCCAAAAGAAGCTTCCTGATGGCTCAAGCCACTGAACATGAGAAAAGGGCAAAGAAGTTGGAGCTTCAAGCTCAAATGATTAATGATAGAATAGTTGAAGCTAGAGAGTTCGTGAGTGATGAAAATTTTATAAAAATAGAAGAATTCAAAAGATTTAAATGATTTAAATTAAAACAAAATGAACTATCATTGCAAATAAAGCCAGGTGACTCTAATGAAATAGTAGTAGAACTGGTTAAAATCTATAGGAGTATGATCCTGTAAGTGAAACTCTAACTGTAGAAGAGGCAAGAGAGATGATATCAAGGAGTGGCATGGTTTTTCTGGGATGGGATATTAGTTCCTCTTTCCTATTAGAAAAAATGAGAAGATAAGAAAGGACTATCTCATTTGAAGATGAGAATCAAAAGAGGTAGTTGAGAGGGTTTGGTTAGAATATTGATGCTCAAACCATGGAAATATGGAGTTTAGCTCCAAAGCATCAGAAGCTATCTCTCTTGGAAATCAAGGAACCCCTAGAGGGAATGTAATTTTTTGGAATGTCCATTTCACTTCAAGCAACTAGATATATGGGTTGTTGACTTCATCATCACTATTAGGGAAAAATGGAATTGATGTATTGGAGGAGAAATTAGATGGAGCATATGAGAGGTATATCAAGACTAGGAGGCACTATGAAGAGGAGATGAAGAAAACATATGTTTTAGAATAGAAGAATCTCTAGTTAGAAATTCAATGGTAGCATTAAAAACATAGTCAGATCTACTACTAAGATTGAGGGGAAAGGTATACAAATAGTGGCATATACACTTGAAGTAGGGGATATGGTGGGCCAAGCCATGGTTACTAATAAAGAAGAAGTGGAATCTAGCAAAGAGATAGAGATTAAAACCATAAATAATTTGTTGATCCATAAAATAAATTCTTTGAAATATGTTTCTCAAAATGTGCACAGTAATTATATTGTCTTGTAGGGGGAAGAGTATTAGTGTCTAAGGAAATATCCTTATTGTATCCCTTATTCACCACATGGGGCATGTACACCCAATTTTTTGAGAGCCTTATACCCATGCTAACATAAAAGAAGGACTTACCATAAGTGATAATTATTTTTATCATAAAATTAATCAATAGGGTGAAGGAGTAGAATGGTATCTTTGTAGGAAAGTTACAATTAATTTAGAATAAATTGAAGATAATCTCTATAGGAACACCAAATTTTGTGCCTGGTATATTAGAGGGAAGTGGAGCAGTAAAGGATTGGCAAGAAAGGTCATCCTCTTTTGATGATATTTTGAATCAATCTAGGTTTATGGCATACTACAATGTCAAGGCAAATATTGTAGTGGTTTATGATTTGATTGATATGTTGTATAAACTAGAGTCAGAAATGGACAAAGTAACTATTGAGGTTAAGGCCATTAGAGATGCTAAATGGAGAAAAATCCTTGAAGAGTTAAATGGGATCAGAGATGCCACCTGGCTAGATATTGAAACTAACATAGCAATTTGGGAGGTCATAGTTGCCATAAAGGCCTTCCCATCTGGGGAAAGTGATTCAGCAATTAAGTCACAACCAAAAAGCAAAAGAGACAAAATGAAGAAAAGGCAATGAAAGTGACAAGTTGTCAAAATTCAAACTAATTCATGTTGAAGACACCTAAAGAAAGTGCCATAGGACTACTTCCCCAATTTTGTCTCAATATAAAGAATGTTTGTAAAGAAAATGTATCTAAAATATCTTTGTATTTTGTTTTGCATTAAATTTTGACAAGTGTCCTCCTATCTGAAAATTTTTGTAATCCTTGTCTATAAAAGGATTTCCAAGATGTGGAGTGAGGTTCTAAGTTCTATATATTTTTAGTGTTTATGCTATTGCAATTGGTCTAGTCTTTGGTGTCAATTGCATGTTATTTCAAATTTGCAAATCTGAGAATACAATGAATACTCAAAGATAGAATTTTTCATATTTTGAGTTATATTGTGTTTTATTTTCAAGGAAGATTAACACAAAGAGGAAGTTATGAGTACCTATGTCTTTGAATTTTGTCTCCATTTTCATATACTTGTTATTTTGAGATTGAATGAGCAAATTTCTTTTAATTTAATGCAACTTGTATAGGTTGTATGTCATTTCATCATTGTGTTTAATTCAAGGAATTAAGTAAATTCTTATATGAATTGATAGGGTTTCTAGGTATATGAGAAGGATATCATAAGAATGGAATTTAGGGTTAATAGTTGATAAATTTAATTGTAAGTCAATTAAATAGGTCAACATTTAATGGTATGACTCTGCATAGCAATGGATAAGGCACTAGTCATAAATCATGATGCAAATTGATACACTCATTTGGTTTCATGATACACATTTAAATCAAAATCAATAGTTTAATTTTTTTAACAAAGAACTATATTGTTGGTCATTCACTTATTGTAATAACTTTCTCTGAATTTATAGTAAGTTGTTGTAAATCAACAAGTTGATTACATTTTCAAGAAGATTTTTGACTAGGATAAATATAAGGTGAAGAACACCAATGAGTAACTATAATCCCTGTGTGCACCTGCCTTAGACTTGTAGAGCCTAAAGTATAGAAAGCCCTTGAGTTTTGTCAAGTTGGTCCAGATCTAGATGGGTTCTTGTTGAGTATGGAAATTAACTAGCCCCTAGGCATCCATTATCTTTCTACATCCTGGTGTTGTTTTGAAGCCTTTAGTTTTAAAACACCAATAGTTATAAACCCCACTTAGTATTTGATTAATAATTCCTTAGATGTTTATTAATGCACTTGTATCTATGAATTTTTTTGTGCCTAGGGACAAATTCATAGTCACTCACCTTGTGAGATCTACATGATATATCAATTGTTTCCATTATTTTTATTTTATTCTATATACATATGTGTACATGGATATCCATTTGGTGATTCAAGTTTGTAGGTACTAGGCATTAACTTCACCTGGATCTGGACAAGTATAAGTGTACCCTAAAATACTTGATAGTTTATTATGGAGATAGTACCAAGGTCCCTACATGAGCCTCCCTTTTTCCATTACTTAGTTTAAACAATATTGAGGTTCCTAATTTGTTAGTTGACTCTTGGGGTGAATAAATCAACTCCAATTTAGTTTTTGTTGTATATTTTTCCTTATGGTCACTTGCATTATTTTGGTTGTATGATTTTTTTGATAATTTTATTTATTTCTCCTCCTTGGGATGATTTTATGTTGAATTTTTCTATATTATGTTTCAAGGTTTCATGTTTGGTCAAGAAATTGGCTTGACTAGCCTTATTGACTATAAATGATTATATTTTATCTTATGGTTTTCTATGTGTTTTATAGAGTAATGTTATATGACTAGATTTACTTTAAGGTATGTGATTTTATTCTATCTAAGTTTTATATCTTATAGTAAGTATAAATATATAATAATATTAATGTTGCGATCTATTATTTGTAATCACATAGGTTATAGTCTTTAATATTTGGCATATATATATGTATATATGTATGTATGTATATATGTATGTATGTATGTATGTACATGTGTGTGTGTGTGTGTGTGTGTGTGTGTGTGTGTGTGTGTGTGTGTGTACATATATATATATATATATATATATATATATATATATATATATATATATATATATATATATATATATATATATATATATGTACATATATATATATATATGTACATATATATATATGTACATATATATGTATATGTACATATATATATGTACATATATATATATGTACATATATATATATATATGTACATATACATATATATGTACATATATATATATATATGTACATATATATATATATATGTACATATATATGTACATATATATATATATATGTACATATATACATATATATATATATATATATACATATATATATATATATGTACATATATATGTACATATATATATGTACATATATATATGTACATATATATATATATATATATATATATATATATGTACATATGTACATATATATATATATGTACATATATATATATATGTACATATATATATATATGTACATATATATATATATGTACATACATATATATATATGTACATACATATATATATGTATGTGCATACACACATACATATGTATATGTACATACATACATATATATGTATATGTACATACATACATATATATGTAAATGTATGTGTTATATGTGATTATATTTGCATGACTTTGATAATTTTTATTATGTATATTTTAGGACTAAGATATAGTATTATTAATAATCAAATATTACTTAATGTAAATTATGATGTTCTTAATTAAGTTAATTAATAATAATATGTATATGTTACATATTTCTTATATCTTCTATGTAACATATTATAAATATGTGTATCAATGATTTTGAAATTGTTCCTTATAGATATATTTGTGTACTATATAGTTGCAAGTTTACAATTATATTAAGTTATTTAATTACATCCCTTAGTTAAGAGTTAGTTGAGGATTTTTTACCTTTAGAAAATATATTAATATGGATTTTCTTTTTCTTTTGAGGGGGGATTATTAATTTCTTAAAGCTTAAGGAGAATTTATTTTTAGCTTTTTATGGAGATTTGTTTGAAATAGACATATGACATGTGATGGAGAGTTTGTATGAACAATTCTTTTAGGTTTTTTGAGTTTATTTCTTTGGGAAAGAGAGGTATTTATGAGAGAGGGGGGAGGGAGGATTGAGAAATACAAATCCACAAAGCTCAAAGAATACCTACACGTAAAAACCTATCACAGAGAAGAAAAAGACAAGAAGAGGGAAGAGTTTGCACTAAAATATGCAAATTGTATTCTTAGAAATGAAAAATATGAGAGATAATTACAAAAGATTTATCCTAATTGAAGGAGATTGAAACACAAAAAAGGGTAACCTAAAAGGAAAAGGTCATTTAATAATTACTAATTAATTATTAAATGTTAATGCAAAAGTGTATAAAGTGAAATCTTAAGAAGGGAGTAAAGAGAATTTAATAAATGAAATTAAATTAATGCTTAACTCTAATAGACCCTTAAGATGAGCAACAATGCAGCTACAAATAATGTAGAAAGAGAAAGGAAACTACAATGCAATGCAGAAAGAAAACTTGGGTCTTGATAGCAAGGCCTAATGAGGTACCCAATCATAATCAAATCTCTATGAAATGGAAAAAAATAGAGAAAACCAAGTGGGAAAAACCCTACTCCAAAAAGAGATAGAATAGGATGCACATATGAAACATATCAAGAGTATCTCTCAAGACCATAAGTATAGTGAAAGCCTCCATGATAAAATATTGAGACTCCATAGCCTCCTCGCAATTTTCTTATGTCGATGAAAATACCAATGTGGCTCCAATTTGAAAGAAACAAAGGTAGTGGAAAAGGATGATAAAACCCATGTATGTAAGGTGCAACTAGAAGTCCTAGCTTATTCTCAAAGGAAAAGATATGAGAATCCAAAAATGGAAACTCCAATGGAGGTGGGATAATAGGTGTGTTGAATCTATCATCTAAGAGGAGATGTGCATCCTTTGATATATCCTTAACAGTTGTAGTATGGCTTGATAACTAGAGCTTCAATAGGAGGAAATGTTGAAGAGTAATCCTATGCAAGAGATAGAATTTGAATAAGAGGTAGGGGTGTCAAAGTCACACCATTGGTCTCAAGAAAAACACATAAGTACAAGTGACCTGACTTCACCTCAGTAGACTCTCGTGAAAAAAGAGAGTGAGTCTCTGAAAGTGGATATGGTGGATCAAAATCTGAGATGGAATATAGGTGGGAAACATGATCAACAGTCCATGTAGCAATAATATTACATGTCTCACTATCTCTAATGTGCACTGAATCTTGTGCAAACTCAACTGTCTTCCCTATTCCACTATGTATAATCGGATAAATAGAGAGAAGGTTAGAGGACAAAGTTGTAACACAAAGTACATCATGAAATTTACCATCATCAATGTTAATAGAGCCTTTCCCACATATAGTAATAACAATGTTTTTCCCCATCAAATGTGTGGAGTAGGAGAAGCCTCAAAGAAAAGAACAAATCCTAAGAAGATTTTGTATGGTGTAAAGCACCTAAATCAACCATCTAGAAGAATGAGGAATACTAGTTGCACATTGTGCATGACCCTTCCCTATATCTTTACCATTTGACTGAAATGATGATGAAGAAGATCTATAAGAAGTATAAGTAATACCAATGTTTCTCTTCTGAAGAAGAGCTGTTAAATTTGAAACCTATTTGGCATAGCCATCTAACTTCTTCTCATAGCAATGTGACTCATCATGATTAGACTTATTACAAAAAGCATACTTTGGTCTTTCTAGATTTGGTTTACCCCCTTTAGGAGGAGGTGGCCCTTATAAAATTTTAGTGCTAGAATCAATCTAAGACTCTATAGAAGAATACTTATGTGTCTTCTCCATTGTCTCTAAAGATGGTCCAGCTACCAATGCATAAGGTTGTAAGCCTATGAGAGAATACAACTAAGAGATCTTAGCTTTCTCTCAATTAAAACAATCACAAAAAAACCTCAAAGGATGGAATGGAAAATCTATTACCCAAAGCATAGAAGGTAGACAAAAAAATTTAAAAGTTTGCATGGAGCTTAGAAAGAATCAAGTAGATGCACTCAGTATCAATTTCCATCTTCCCACAACCCTATAATAAATATCTCTATTGATTGAACTTTATCAAGAATTCCTTAGTGGAAGGAAAAGAATTTTTTATGAGAGAGGTAAGCTCTATCTCAATCTAAAGTGCTTTGAACTCATTCATTATACCAAAAAAGCCTTCAAGCTTGGCCCACAGAGGAGTATTTCTCTTAGATACTTGTAAAGAAATCAACCTGATTGCTTCATCCATCTTGTTCCTATGTTGCATGACCTCAAAAGGCCTCTATAAAATTGGTTGCATGACATCTAAACAAGACCACAACCCTTTTGACTAGAGAAGTTCTGTCATTAAGGTCTTCCATGTGTGATAGTTATGAGAGTTCAGAAGATCTAGACAAGAAAAGGTCTTGGTCATTGTTTTAGAAGGTGTTGGATTGTTTTTTATAGGCAAAAAATAACCAAATGCTTAAAGTAATATGTCCACTCAATATTACTCCAAAATGATACTAGATCTCAAAAGTAGACAAGAAATTATGCACTTTAAAAAAAATAGTGCCTAAATATGTGTCCATATGAGCCCAAATGAAGCCTTTGAAGTTGTAAAAATTGGGATTTGCTATTTTCAAAAAAATTCAAGAAAATAGATTATAAACAACGTACAAAAATTTGTAGATCACAAAATTCTACCCCAAAACAAAAACAAAATATTGCTTGGAAAAAGGAGTCTATATGAGTGAGATATTATTGTTTTAAAATCACATCTATAATTTTATTTTTTCTGAGTTGCCATCATCACAACTCCAAAAATCAAATAAAATGCTCAAAAAATGTTAGATTTGTTTTGTCAAACCCTCATTCTCCTTTTTCTCCAAATACTAAACAAGCTACAATAGATCTAACTCTAATACCATGAAGGATTTGAGCAATATAAATTCATAAAGCCTAAAGAATACCTGCATGTAAAAACTTGTCACATAGAAGAAAAGGACAAGAAGAGGCAAGGGTTTTCTTTGAAAATATACAAACTATATTCTTAGAAATGAAAAAGATGAGAGATAATTACAAAAGATCTATCCTTATAGAAGGATATCAAAACCTAGAAAAGGGTAAACTAAAAGGAAAAAGTCATTTAATAATTACTAATCAATTATTAAATGTGAATGCAAAAGTGCATAAAGTGAAATCTTAAGAAGGGAGTAAAGCAAATTTAATAAATTAAATTAAATTAATGCTTTATGAGTGAGAGAGAGAGAGAGAGAGAGAGAGAGAGAGAGAGAGAGAGAGAGAGAGAGTTTTCTATATATTTGGTCCTTCTTTCATAGAAATTTCTAAAAGTGGAGAGGGTTTTAGTGATGCATCCCAAGTTTGGATTTGTCTTCCTGTCTTATCTCCTTCCTCCTTCAATAAAATCCTATAGGACTTAAGGGATAGATTGTATCTCTTGATTTCATTATTCATTTTATAAAATCTGGATCAATTTTATGATCTCGTGATGTATAATATATGTAATTTTCATTCCTATAATTATTTAAAAGTTCTCAGTTCACTTTAATGAAAATTTTAATGTATTTTCCTACTATTTGTAGCAACCAAATGTTGAAGATCTCTTATTTAAATAATATAAATCAACTGTAGGGTTTTTATTGGCTGATGTTATGGAAGGGAAATCAAGAGATGTCAATTTTTTTACATATCATGTTTCTTTTGTAGGTCCTAATTAATGTCATATTATAGGCATTTTGTTAGAAAAATCATCTCCATCCTTTGTTCTCATTTTTTTGTCAAAGGTATTCATATGGTACAACCTGGTATAGTCATGTAAAAAAATTAATTG
This sequence comes from Cupressus sempervirens, assembly GCA_028749045.1. Taxonomy (NCBI): domain Eukaryota; kingdom Viridiplantae; phylum Streptophyta; class Pinopsida; order Cupressales; family Cupressaceae; genus Cupressus; species Cupressus sempervirens. Next base: position 330,302,011 of record CM053788.1, read on the forward strand.
GATATCAAAGACATTTCTATTTATTATATTTTATAAGGAACTAGTTTTATGGATTTTGGTTATGTTTCTAGGAAATTGCAACTATTTTAGTGAAGACATCTCTAAACTCTTACTAGGCTTTTCTTTTCAAATAGAAGCCATAACTTTCATTCTCACCATAAGATCTTTAGTTAAATTTGAGGGAAAATATATAGCAATATTTTCTTAATTATCACCAAAGTGATTGGATTAATTATACATTTTGTAAAAGATGTGGGGTTATTGATCATTGATTTATATTCTTGATATTTGACCATTGTTTGAAATAAACCAATTTTAGAAATTATCAAGTATTAAAGGCTTATAGGTTACCATATGAATTTATGATCTTGTTTTTATTTATTTGGACCTTTAATACACTGAATATAGATTTTATTATTAGAATAACTAAATTTTTGAATTCAAGTTGCTAATGATTAGAACATGTTTGATAAACATGATATCAATTACATTATTTGTCATTGATGTCAAATAGCTTGACATATCATTTTTACTTGTTACCATATCTTTAGAAAAGAAGAAATTGTAAAGATGTTGAGAAGGGCACATAGATATGTCGATAAGGAACTTATCGGGTAATAGTTAGAATAGAAAGTGATGGATAGTTAAATGGCTTGATTGTTTTTGAGAAGATGGATAAGTAGATAGCTATGAGGATGCTAGTAGAGAACAATACAGTGTAAACAAAGGAAGTGAAAAAAATAGTTTCTTTTTAGAATATATTGTAACAAGAAAAACATATTAGAAAGACTATGAATTATCATACAACTAGAAGGGAACCTTATCAAAATAAAGGAAGACTTATCAAAATAAATGGAGGTTTATTGGTAAGCAAAGAGTAAATAAAGGAAAAATATTGATTGTATGGAGAAAGGTTGAATGAATCAAAGTTTAATTCAAGGAGAAAAGTGGCAACACTGAAATAAAGGCAAGAAGAACAAGGAGAAGTGATCAAGAGGTTTCTACAATGTCAAAAATGACTTATGGAGATGATGGAATTTTCAATAATAAACTTGATGATGAAGTATTGATTGTTCGATGTAGATTTAGGGTTTGTAATCATATACCACATATAGGTTAAAGAAAGGAGTTTTGTAATGAAATAACTTACACAATACAAGAAATAATATGAAATATTATATAAATACTTAATAATAACTTAGAGTAATAGGCCACTTCGAGGGGGCAACCTCCAAATATCTCCAATAAGAACACCCTCACAATATGATGTCGAAATAAGACTCACAACCTCCTATATATACCTAATTATGCTTAGGTTGAATAGACACAAACCTACATAACACCTAGGATGACCTAACTACCTAAATAATAATACAATATAATGATAAAATGACTTAATTAAGGATTAAGATAGCCACAAGTTGACTATTCATAATCCTATATACACCAATATTAAGGATGTAGCATGCCCCATCTCTTGACAGAAGCATTGTCATCAATGTTAACCAAGTGTGGATTCTTTTGAATGAACTTCTCATCCTCCCATGTGGCCTCTTCAACTAGTAATTTCTTCCATTGGATGAGACACTAAGTCAGGGTTCTATTTCTCAACTTTTTCGTGCAAGTTTGAAGAAAGCACTTTGGTTCCAAAATTATTCTTCCTTCTTCATCAAGTTTTGGTTGTACTATTTGAGTATGAATATTTTTCCCGATTACCCTCTTCAAGAAAGAAACATGAAAAACTAGATGTATCTTTGTTGTTTGTGGCAGCTCAAGCTTGTAGGCAAAACCACCAATCTTTTGCATGATTGGTATGGTCAATAATATCTTGGAGACAACTTATTATTCTTTTTTGGTTGCTTCATTGACTGAAATCTCAAGAAGACCTAGTTCCCAACTTCAAAATTTCTTTCACTACAATGTTGGTTTGCTTGTTGTTTCATTTAATTTTGTGTCATAGCTAAATTATTCTTGAGTCCTAAAAGTACCTATTATTGATGAAGCAAGTGGTCCTCTATTACCTAAACTCTTGGTGACAACTTTAATAATGATGTGATGGAAGGAGGATGATATCCATAAAGTGCCCAAAATGGAGACATTTTTTATGAGCTATGAAAAGAAGTATTGTACCACCATTCTGCAAAAGGTAGCCAATCTACCCATTGAGAATTTTTTTTTGAAGTGAAACAACGTAGATATCCTTCCAAACATTTATTAGCAACCTTGGTTTGCCCCATCTAATTGAGGATGGTATGAAGAATTATGAGCCAATTGAGTACCTAGACATGAGAATAAACCTTTCCAAAAGTGACTAGTAAATATAAGATTGTGATCACTAACAATAACCTTAGGTGTACCATGTAGCTTTTGGATATTCTCTAAGAAAACCTTTGCCACTATACTTTCTATAAAAGGATGTGATAATGCAATGAAATATGCATATTTAGTGAGGCGATCAACTAGTACCATGATGACATTATGACCTTTAGATTTGGGAAGCCTTGTGATGAAGTCCATGGATACCTCTTCCCAACATTGGCTAGGAATAGATAAAGGCTGCTAGAGACCTGGTGTCTTAATTTTTTCTCCCTTATTTCATTGGAAAATTAAACATTTAGCCAAAAAAATTTGAACATCACCTTTTAGCCTTTCCCAAAAAAAATCTTGCTTGACCCAATGATATCTCTTCAAAAATACTGAATGACCACCAATTGGGGACTCATGGAGTTCTTTGAGAATCTTGTGTTTAAGAGTGGAATTCTTGTAGAGATATAAGCACTCTTTACACCAAATAATATCCCCCTTTAAATAAAACTTATCTGAACTACTAGGGTCACTTTTTATTTACTAGATGAGATTACTTGTTGCAACATTATTTTTCCACTCTTCTTTAGCTTCTACCACCCAATTTTCTTGTAATATTGAAATAGCACACAATAAGTCTTCATCTTTTTCATCCTTCTTGGAAGGTGCATCGTCCATAATATTTTTCTTCCCTTGCTTGTATACAATTTCAAAGTCATATCCCAAAATCTTAGTGACCCATTTTTGTTGCTCTTCTAATGATAGTCTTTGTTCTAAAAAATATTTTAGGCTATCATGATCTATCTTAACCTTGAAATGTTGACCCATTAAATAAGGCCTCCATTTTTTAACTACATGTAGGATTACTATCACTTCCTTCTTCTAAATAGGTTTGAGTTGATTTTTATCATTAAATTGATGACTCTCAAAATTAATTGGTTGACCTTCTTGCATGAGAATTGCTCCTATCCCATTTCTAGAAACATCACATTCCACAATGAAGTTTGGAGTGGAAAGCACTGGAGTTGTACACATAGCCTTCTTCAATTTCTCAAATGATACATTAGCATATTCATTCCAATGAAAAGAATCCTTATTCAATAGAGTGGTAAGGGTTGCTGCTACATGACCATAATTATTCACAATCTTCTATAGTATGTTTTCAATCCCAAGAAACCCCTCAACTTCTTAATAGTTTTTGGAATAGGCCATTCTATGATAGCCTTAATTTTTTTAGGTTCCACCTTTACTCCTTCATGTGAAACTATGTGTCCCAAATACTCCACCTCCTTAAGACAAAAAACACACTTGGATGGCTCATCATAGAGTTGATGATCTTCAAGTAATTGTAATGCTTGATCTACATGCTACAAATATTTTTCCCAAGTCTTTCTATAAATTAATATATCATCAAAAAACACTAACACAAACTTTCTCAAGAACTTCTTAAAAATGGAATTTATCAAACTTTGGAATGTAGATGGTGTATTGGTAAGATTGAATGGCGTCACTAAAAATTCATAATGACCCTCATGAGTTCAAAATGTTGTCTTACAAATATCTTCCTCCTTAATCTAAATTTGGTGATAACCTGATCTAAGATCTAACTTGGTAAAATATGTAGCTCCATTTAATTTATCTAGAAGATCATCGATGACTGGAATAGGATACTTATCTTTAATAAGGTACTTGTTGAGCACTCTATAATCTAGATACATGTACCAAGTTTCATCCTTCTTATGCACCATCACAATAGGTGAGGAGTTAGCACTTTGGCTATGCCTAATAATTCATGCCTCTAGAATTTCCTCAACAATTTTTTCTATCTCACTTTTTTGTATGTGTGGGTACCTATAAGGCCTAATGTTTGGTAGCTAGATCCTTGGAACTAGTTGTATGGCATGGTCATGATCCCTCTTAGGAGGAAGTCCTTTAGCCATATCTCCAAGAATCACTAAGTAATGATCAATTATTTCTTGTAAATCTGGATGAGTAAGAGCATTAGATTGAGAGACTTGTAATGTACATAGCTGGGCCACAAATCCATCTGCACCTTCCTTAAGAAACTTTTTCATTTGATGAGAGCTTACCATCTGTGGGGATTTTTCATTCAATCCCCTTAGCTCCACTACCTTTCCTTTTGATTGAAATCACATGAATAGTTCTTGGAAGTTCCTCTAGATTGTTCCCATTGTAGTAAGCCATTATACCCCCAAAATAATATCTACTACACCCATGGATATCACATACATTGGGGTATCAAGTTGATAAGCTCTCATGGATAATTACTATGACACTTCCTTGAACAACTAGTTGTGCCCCCATCTACAATCAAAACTTGAAACTTTGGGGATAGATATATAAAATAATTTAGAATAGCTACCAACTTTTTGTTGAAGAAATTATGAGTACTACTTGAGTCAATTAACACTATTACTTTTTTTTCTTTAAGAAGCCCACTACCTTGATAATTTGTGGTGCACTAAAACCTAATGTGCATGACAAGAAATGATTGGTTGAGAATCATGTGATTTTGCACCTAACTCCCTATTCTCCTCTAATATGGGCTCAGCCTCTTCTTCCTCACTTTCACCTTCAATATATAATTTTTTTTCACTACATTTATGTCCTTTACTATATTTGCTATCACAATTGAAACACAACCCTTTTTCTCTTTTGTCCTCAATTTTTTGTGGAGTCAACCTAGTAGATTGAGGAAGAGAAGGTGTTGAATAACATTTTTCTCTTGTCACATTAGCTCCTTGCTTTCTAGAAATCAAGAACTTCTCCTCTACCTTGCGTGCCAAAATAGAAGACTCATTTACTAAGTTGGGACAAAACATGCATACCTCATGTTGAATGTGATCCTTGAGACCACCCAAGAATAAATCATTCAAGTTCTCCTCTATAATTGTATCTACTCTTAAGGATAGATTTTGGAATTTTTGAATATAATCCTGAACTGATCCTATTTGTTGAAGCATAGCAAGTTGGTTAAAGATTTTTTCTATCACACTATTGCTATATTGTGCTTGGAGTTCTTCTGTAAAAATTGACCATGATACAGTGAGACCCTTTTTCTTTCATATGGGTGCTTAACATGCTTTGTATATCTAATATATCTCCTCATAGGTCACACATATCCCTCTTAACCTTTTCCTTGAACTACTAAGTTCCTTATTACGATTATTATCCTTTGTTGCTTCCCAATCTTGGTAAGAGGATTTCCTTGGTGTGGTAGCATTCTTTTGCCTCTTGTTGAAGGCCCTGTCATGATGGAAACCAATATTTTTGATATAAATCACACAAATGAAATTTAATTCTCTAATTTATTTATTTATTTTTACTATAACTTACTAGGGCCAAAATACCCTTGGAAAAAATCCCAAAAGAATTAGCAAATTTGCTGCCTTGAGAAAGAATTTTCCTAATTTTGCAATATCTTGAATTTTTTCTAATTTCTCCAAGATTTGAAATTGAGGCTTCTCTACTATGTATTCAAAAATCCAATACAATTTATACTCTAATTTGGCAGGATGTGAGAGATATGAAGATCTCAATAAATTGTATACAAATAGTAATTATGCAATAATTTTCTCAAATTTGCTCCAATTCCTATAAATTTTGGGCTATAGCTTCTTTAATATGGTCTTAAAAAAACCTTTAAAAAACTTTGAAAACTTTTCTAAAATCTAAAACTTATGCTCTTCCCAAAATTGCCCCAATGTTGAGAAAAAATTTTGCCTCTATGGTGCCAAGGTTATGCTTTGATACCACTTGTAATGAAATAACTTGCACAATATAAGAAATAATATGAAATATTATATAAATACTTGATAATAACTGAGATTAATAGGCTACTTCAAGGGGAAAATCTCCAAATATATCCAATGAGAACACCTTCACAATATGATGTTGAAATAAGACACACAATCTCTTATATATACCTAATTATGCTTAGTTTGAATAGACACAACCCTACATAGCACCTAGGTCAACCTACCTACCTAAATAATAATATAATAATGATAACATGACTTAATTAAGGATTAATATATCCACAAGTTGACTTTTCATAACCCTATATACACCAATGTTAAGGGTGTAGCAGGTTTATTATCATTATGAAGAGGAAGAAGCATAGTAGTAAATAGATGATACTATCAGTAGTATAGAGGAATTTTTTGATCATAGAAAAGGTATATATATGATCAAAGGATTGTAATTATGTAGTATATTTTTATAGAAATATAATGAATATAAATTATTGAGCTAGTGAAAACTATAGATCATTGTTAGTTGTTATTCTCTAACAGTTGGGCACTAAAATCCCTAATTGGGTGACCCTAATAGGTCTATTGTAAATCATTTAACGGGATGAAATTCTTAGAGTATAGTGCTTAAATCCTCTAATTAGGTTACTCCTAATAAGATAAATACTTTAAAAGGTCTTAGGTAAATCCCTTAATAGGGTAGCACCTTGCAATGTTTTTTGTAACCCTTAACCAAGCATGATCTTAATAGAGTGTATCTTAGAAGAGTACAACTATTTGTGAGGACCAATCTCAAATTGTGGATTTTACCCTAATTTGATTTTCATGAGATAAATATTGGTGTCTAATTTGTGTGAATTTTTTATTGTGTTGAATGGATTATTAATGATTAGTTAACCAATAATATTGTTATAGGTAAACTAAGAATACTATTGGTAAACTAAGTTTAATTTTGGTGATTACTAATTTACTCCCCCCATCAATAATCTTCTTATACCAAAAATTTATATTAGAGTTTATATCCCTAATTTGGAAGCCTAATCACTTATCATAAATATTTCAAAAAATATATATAAGAATGATGAACCTAAGTTTAACAAGTATGTGAATAACTTTGGTATGTGGGAAAGTATGATAAAATTACAACTATCAAGAATTACTAAAAATGTAGTAGATTATCTTACTAATGAGTATGCCCTATCCTCTAACACTCTTAGCAAAGCACGAAAGAAATAAAAGTTTATTCAAAACTCTATGATGATAGAAATTAAAAGTTATCTATGTAACTCTAACTATGTTGACATCCAAGATCTTCCTTCAACCAAATAGATCTAGGATAAGCTAGTAGAAGTACATAGAGAAGATAAACATGTATTATAAGTTAAAGTTAAAGGATTGAAAGGTAAAAATTATGCCATGAAAATGAAAGATATAGAAACCATTGCATAATTGATAACAATAATTGATGATATTATTGTAGCCATCAAAGGAGCTGGTGGAAAGATTGAAGAAAATGAAGTTGTAAGTAAAATACTCAAAACTCTTCCAACTAGGTATGTTGTAAAAGTTTATTTTATTCAATAATTAAGGATAATAAATAAGATAAATATTAAAATTAATTCACTTATCAATAGATTTACTACATTTTGAACTAAGTAACTATGATAATAGTTGAAGCATGAGCATATTGGTTACCTTGGTAATCTTGCATCACCCAAAAAAAGATTTCCTTTCTTTTGTTCCTATCTTCTATTTGGAGAATGGTCATTGGTGTTTTTTTTTTGTTTCCATGCATTCAAGACCTTAATTTGGACCTATCATTGATCCTTCATCTAAGAAAATAGAACACAATTCCATCATTTGTAGAAGTTATATGTCCCTTTGTTCAAGACATTTTGATTTCCTGGCACCTAATCTAGTAATGTGTAGGTTTAGATTTGGTGTAGTTTCATATGGTATCTTGGATTTTTAGGCACTTGGTATTCCCTTGCTAAGGCATGTATGGACCTATCCTTATCCCTATGGAAGTTAATTTTACTTTTTAAAGGGCTTTTGATTTCTCATTTAGGGAAAGACCTATAATTGGTGAAAATTTACTTGACAAACTCACTTGTAGTCTTGCTAGTAGAAGTAGAGATCTAGGATTAGAAAAGGTAGATTATAAAGTTATATAGGAGGAAAATATTAAATATTGGCTTTATAAGTTAGATATCCGAAGATCATTGATTGTAATTTTGATATTTATGGTTGCAACTAGGTAGGCCTTATGCCTGGCATGTTGAATGAGGATTGATTGTTTATTGCTATATTAATTCATCTTTAAATTTATTATGTTTTCTCTATTTGATGGATTCCATGTGTAACTATAAGAAATAGTAGCTAGAAGATGCTCCTTTTCACCCTCCCACCTTGTGTTAAGAGTTATCAAAGAAAATTATTTCTTGGAAAAATTTGAGATCATGTAGAACCTGAATGAAGACTAGTTATAAGGTAGAAGAATTGACTTCTCACATATAACTTGTAGAGATTACAATTATTATAGGGAATACTCAAAATGGTTTGAAGTAGAGGATATTTAGACAATACTATTGTAGATATGTTGAGATAGATTTTAGCTAGACATGAAGTTGTTAAAATAACCTAGAGAAGAGGAGAGCATCTTGATGATGTTAGTGATGAAGAAGAAGAAGAAAAAATACTAAATCCTGAACCTAAGGTTGAACAAGATGAAAAAAGCCTCTTGAGAGCTTTAAATAGATAAAATACTAGACCTATTTTTAACTTTCTACTTATAATGGAAGACTTGATACTAACATTTTGTTGGATCTGATCTATGAGAGTGAGAAGTATTTTGATTATGAAAGTATCCCCAAGTATGGAAAATTGAGGATAAAAACTACAAATTTAAAAGGGCATGCATTTGTTTGGTGGGAATACTTACAAACTAATGGGCAAAAGAGAGGAAAAGAAAATATCAAGACTTGGATAAAGATGGATGGTAAGTTAAAACATAAGTTCTTGTTGATTATCAAGTTAGTTGGTTAGGAAGAATGCAAAACTTGAGGCAAAAAATATGACTATGAAAGATTATACTAAACAATTCTACAAGTTGGATATTAGATCTGTACATGTTGATGATGAAGTTGAGAATGTGTCTAGATACTTTAATGGCTTAATGACTTCTATGTAGAATGAGATTAGCTTTGTTAAGATGGAAAGTATTAAAGAAGCATATTTGTATGCCTTAAAAGTTGAAGAAATTTTGGCAAAGAAAAAAGGAAGAAGACAAAGAGAAAGAGATGGAAGATTTAAGTGAAGTAGTAGAATATCTTATGGAGAACTTAGCAAATCTAAAAATACACTTAATGACTAGGGTAAATTAGAATAGAAAGAAGATAGTGGGAGCAAAGGAAGAGGTAACTACACTAAAGGTAATTATATTGGTTACTCAAGGAATAATAGTAAAGAAAAGAGAGAAGATAGATCTTGGTATAAAGGAATCTACTTTAAATATGGTGATGAAGGTTATGGAGCTCTTGAATATAATTTCTCTAGTAAGAAAGTGCGAAATACTAGCAGAAATGCTTTGATTCAAGAAGAATCTATTGATGTGCCTAATGAACTTAAGAAAGAGGAAAACCTTGTGATAATAAGAACTTTGTGGAATGAGAAATTAGAGAATGAACCCATTTTGAGGAAAAGCCTTTTTAAACTATATTGAAGATTGAGTATTGAAGATAAATTTTGTAAAGTGACCATTGATAGTGGAATCTCTAGGAATTAGGCATCTAATGAATATGTGATTAAATTAAATTTGTAGAGGTTGGAGCACCCAAACCCTTATCACATTGCTTAGATCAAGGATAAACATAGTTTATTATTTAAGTGAACAATTCCTTGTAAAATTTAAAATTGGGAATTACTTTGATTAAGTTTTGTGTGATATCATTTTGATGGATTATTGTCATATACTTTTGGGGATCCTTGGTAGTATGATAGAAAAAATGTGCATAATGGTATATTGAATCAATATAATATTTGGGCTAATGGAAAGAAACAAACATTGTTTCCTTTGGTTGAGAAATATGAGGAAAGTCAATGTACTTTTGTGAGAGCTTTTTTTATTGAAGGAAATTCATTTGTAAAAGATATGAAGAAACATAATGTTTTCTTTGGTTTGAGCCCTAAAAAGACTTTAAAAAAAGGATGAACTTAAACATGTATTGGGTTTTAGATCTTTGTTGACTAGATTTCAAGATATTATTATCGATAATGTTCCTAATGGTTTACCCCCTATGAGAAGGATAAGTCATTGTATAGATTTGATACTTGGAGATAATTTTACTAACAAAGCACCACATAGACTCCCACCTATAGGAAATGAATAATTGGATACACAAGTAAAATAATTTCTAGAGAAATGACTTATTACAGAAATTTTGAGCCCTCGTACAATACCTATTGCATTAGCACCTTAAAAAAATAGAGAATGGGGAATGTGCATGAATTTTAGAGCTATAAACAAGATAAAAATGAAGTATAGGTTTTCTTTACCTAGAATGGATGCATAATGGATAAATTGAGTGGACAAAAATATTTTACAAATATTGATTTGAAAAGTGGATATCATCAAATTATAATTAGATCATGTGATGAGTGGAAGACTTCTTTTAAGACTACTTAAGGTCTGTATGAGTGGTTGGTTATGCTTTGTGGTTTTAGCTAATACACCTAGTACTTTTATGTGGCTGATGAATAAAGTTTTGAAGTAATTATTGCGTATTTTTTTTATTTTATACCTTGATGATATCTTGATCTATAACAAGACTAAAGAAGAAAATCTTGAGCATATAAGACAAGTTTTAGAGAGACTAAAGGAAGAGAAGTTGTTGATAAATTTGAAGAAATATTCTTTCATGAAGGAGGAAAGTTTGTGTATCTTGGATTTGTGATTTCTACTAATTGTTTAAAGATGGATCCTAAGAAGGTAAGAGCTATAATTTATGGGCTACACCTAAGAATTTTGGGGATGTTAAAGCATTTCATGGATTAGCAACTTTTTACAAAAACATTGTCAAAATATTAGTTCAACTAGTTTTAATGGTATGACCGAAACAATGAGGGAAGATTTAATTAAAAAAAATTAAATGGATGGTAGTATCAGATTAGTTTTGACAAGGTAGTGGAAAAACACGTAGCCATCATTTAGTAGAATTATAGTGCAATTCGAGTGAACAAAGCAAGCTGAGCAATCAATGCAAGCCAATTTATCAAGGCATGCCAAGCATAAGTTGCCAGACAATACATGTTGAGTAATATACATAGTCAGCGTTGAGCACCAAAATGTGGTGAGAAAATAGGGAGTGTCAATTCACTCATGAGTTGAGTAAATAGAATATATTTAGTTTTTAAGATGAGTTACAATATTAAAGATATAATGAATGTCAAGCATCAAAGACTTTAATTGCTGAGTGAACAATTTTGGACATAGTTGTTTGTAATAGCACAAACTTCTATGTAAACCATTTTTGGGTCAACTTACTGATTATTTTATGATTCTAGAAGGTGTATATGTAGTACATGCAACCACCAAAATTGAGGGTTGTTCTAAGTGGCAAAATAGATCAACATCATCTATTGACTCTAACCTAACCCTAGCCAACTTGTGTTTACTTAAGGAGAAAAATCGTAAATAGTTTGTATGTGTGAAGAAAAAGAAGGAGATGCAAGAGTGATGAATGCTAAGTGTAGATATCATTAATGGTGGCTATTGAGGTTGTGATAATGTTATGAGTTGTAGAATTAGTTAGAGGAGAATATAGGAAAGCAGAGAGAGGACAGAGGAGACATATTTGATTAGAAGGATCAAGTACACACTAGGAAAGAGATCTGACATCTAGAAATAGACTACTAACTAAAGGATCATGGTACTGAATCATTCTAATAAGTGATGCAAAGAAAATCTCCTAATAGAGCAGTCCTAACATTCTTGTGTAGATCTCTTAACTAAGTGCTTATTTTATTGCAATTTTAAGTCCTCTAAAAAGGCACACTTTTAGCAGGGTGTTTAAATCCTTTAATAGGGTGAGACCTGATAGTCTTTGTAATCCTTCAATAGGGAATTTCTTTCATAAGTTAGATCATATTTTATGGTCAAACTTCTTGTAACCTTAATAGGCTACATTTTATAATTGCAATAGCAAAGATTTGTAGGTGTCATTGCTACCCCAGTTTTACCTTCTCATTGGAGGGTTTATGGGTAAGAAACTTATTGTGTTATGTGTTATTTTGTTTTATGCTATAGATGAACATGTTTATTTAGCTATTTTAGTTTACATGCAAAATGATGAGTTGGATATGTGGTGAATGTTTTATGGTTAAAATTTTGAAGTACTAATTCACACCCCCCCCCCCCCCCCCTCCCTCCCTCTCAGAGTTCACTTTCTTATTGTTACTTCCAACAAGTGGTACCGAAGCTTTGTTCTCTGGAAAGGAAAGCTTTGCAACTCTAAGGAAACATCTTGAAGATGGAATTTGACAAGTTAGGAAAGACTATTGAGAACCAAAATATTGAAATCCATCTTTCCCTAGACCAACTCATGGAAGCAAGAGATGAACTATAGTGTTCATTGAAGAGAAGGAAAGAGATAGCTATTGAGAAAAATGACACTCATTAACAAGAGGAAGACACTACTAGACTATTTGAGACTAGGAATTCAAGTGAGTTTGATGCAATAGTTACAAATCTAATGGAAAAGAATGGTGGCCTAACTCAAGAGGTCAGGAATCTAAAGAAAGAACAAGAAGTCCAATCAATATTTCTATGTGAAGTAACTAAGAAGAAAAAGAGAGTTGAGGAAGAAAAATTCATGATTGAAGATGAAAAAATAACACTGACCAACAGACTGAAAGAGAAGACATCATAGGTAAATAGGATTTCTCACATGCAACTGGAAACAATAAATCAAGTGATGATTTTCAATAATGAATTGAATAGAAAGGATATTGAGATCACAACCCTGAAGTTATAAAATGAACAATTGAGGAATGAACTAGGAAAAGAAAAGGAATTTATTGAAAGTTTCAACAAACCTAGTGAAGCCATCAAATACTTTGAGAGACTGATGAGAACTCCTAGATCTAATAATGATACTACTAGATTAGGATACACTAGCACTGAGGAAGGAAAATCATCTAAAAGTGGTGAACAAAGAAACAACAATGGTAAGAACTACAAACCCACTTGTCATAATTGTGGAAAGTTAGGTCATACAACAAATGTTTGTAGGAGCAACAATGCAAATTAGAACCCTAAGCAAAAATCCAAGGGTTACTATTATAAGTGCAAAAAATAAGGACATCAGGCACATGAATGCAGGATCAAGACCTTAAGCACATAGATATTTGAAGGATATTGCCACAATTTTCAAAAGTATGGACATAAAGCATATGAATTTAGGTCTAATGCCAATTAGACATCAAACAAGAAGACAAAGGTACAACAAAATGGAAAATATTACAATTGGGATTACAACACAACGTACAATTAAAACTATTGTCAAGAGTATGGACATATTCCTAAGAATTTTATTAGAACACATTTTAGAGTCAACTACAATAGATGGTTGAGTGAGACTATAGGCTTTAGCTATTTGAATATTGGTCATATCAGCAAAAACTATCCAACCAAATCACTAGTGTCAAGTAATGGAAATAATAAAGTCAAAGAGAAGGTCAATGTTGAAAAGGTCAAAGTGTAGATGAACAAGAAATGGAAAAAGAGGAAAGATTGCAATACATCAGGTTCTGATGAGATCACTTCATTCAATGGATCAGATGATCACATCACCTCTGACTAGGCAATTAAAAGGTATGTGTGGGACTAATATTTTAGTGATATATTTTACATCAGTTCCAAGAATCTAATTCTAAAATGAATATATTTTCATGAATTAAGTTGCAATGTATTGGTTAGAATCTAGAAGAAATGTATAGTTTTGTCAATTTTAGTGTTGTAGCCAAGAATGAAAGGTTTCACAATTACTACCAAGCTTGAATGGAATTTTAGTTGTTGTTGAGTAATGAAGGTATGGTAGTATTGGCTGAGTTTTCTATGTGAACCATGTGTAGTGGAAATCATGTGTAAGCTAAGTGATTTGGAAACCCTATGATGACTAAGCTTATAGTTGTGTAAGCATTAAGCATTTATTGTAGAATTTTAAGGGTTATATAGTCATTTCTCAACTAATTTGTATTCACTAGAAATTGAAGAGAGACGAAGAGCATGAAGGAAAATTGAAACATAATATTCTAGCATTTGTAAACCAAATTCAACTGCAATTCAACATATTCATCAAATTGGAAAGGTTACTAGTGCTAAATTTCATTGTTTGATTTTTCATGAACCCTAAGTATCAAATATGGCATTTAGCTCTTTTGCAAGTGTTAGGAAGGAAGGATAGGAATTTTTTAATTTACAACTAATTAGTAATGGTTTAAGGCAACCACCTTTCTAAGAAATGCCTAAAATTGCATATAAAGGAGACACCTCTGATGTGCTATCGATGGTACCACCGAAAGTCTTAATGATTAAGGATGATAGGTGTTGTTATGCATAAAAAGTTGGAAGTATAAAAGACATGGAGATAAGGGATTTGTATAGTAAATTTTGTGATGATGGAGTCTTAAGGGAAGAGAATAAAATTGTAGAGAGGAAAGGGTTAACATGTGCCCTAGCTTTCCCTAATGCATTCAAGACTAAATGGACAAATATTGTGTTCAATATAATACGTGATGACTTCATATGGTTGGAAAATGGACCAATTAAGATCACTAAAAGTATCTTCAACTGAGTGATGGTGTATCCTACCTAGAAAAACATAAGAGTATGTGAAGTGATTCAAAAGAAATAATTGAAAAGAACATAGGTGCAGTATGGAACAAGAGGGGAATGTCTATAGATTCTATCTCAGACCCCCTAATTTTGTCTTTTTTGTAAGAGTGATATCTCACAATTTTTTTGAATCTAGTAGACTAAATAGTGTATCTTGCATGGCAGTATATTCAAGATATAAAATAGTGAAGAGAGACCCACCTATGACCTTGTCAAGTTACAACTTCAGCAACTATCTATAAACTTGGAGGCCATAAAGAAAACTAAGAGTGCATCTTAAAAATTTGGCTCTTCACTAGTTTGTTTATTCTTTTATGTGAAGAACACATTTCCTACATTTGGAAAAGTTTCTTGGAAGACCAATAGGTCTATTATAGTTCAAATTATAGAATTCATAGAGTAACTTGGAGATAACTTTGAGTCAATAATGACTAGTTATTTTGAGGATTTTAAGAAATCCATGAAATAGAGACCAAGGATTCCAACGTCACTAGTGAAGAAACATTACACAGATGTTTGTTTCTTATTTGATAGTAATTTTACATATGTGCAGATAGTTATTCCTAGGGTCAGATGGCTTAAGCCATTGCCATATGATATTAATGTAAATGAGGCATCTGCAGCTATTATAACTCTACTGGCATAAGAAATAGATAAAAATGCCACCTCATTTGGAAACTATGAGGAAGTCAAGTCCATAATTACAATTGACTTGAAGATAGCTTATGTGGTAAGAAAGAAGTATAAACTTGTGAAGAAAAATGAGAGATTTGGAGAAGGTGGAGAAGAAGAAGATGATGGAGAAGATGAAGAGGATGAACAAGTCCAAGCCCCTTTGGCAATTACTCAAGGACAAGAAGAAGATGAGGAATTAAATGAAGAAGGTTTTAAGGGAGAAGAAGTTAAGGAAGCACCCAAGCCTACTAAGAAGAACAAGAGAAAGGCTAAGGAACCTAAAGTGGAGAAACTCAAGAAGAAGCTTGTGAAAATTTCACAACAGAAGCCAGCAATACCTATTATCAAGTCTAGCACAAGGGAAACTACTAAGCAAGTCAAGGTTGCTAAGAAACCTAAAGGAAAGAGGACTATTTCTTTAGTAGAGATGAACCAGCCATCCAAGAATATATATGGAAGGAGAAAATACACTCCATTGGTTGATTCAGATGAGGAGAAAATAAAATCTGATGACATAAGTCAATTCAAAGTAGTAAGCTATAGTCTCTCTAACTTAGATAATTTGTGTGACAATATAAAATTAAATGTAGATTTATCTGGTTTTGCACACATATATTTTGATAACTTAGGAAAGGTTGAACATAATATTGTTGAGGAAGCCATATATGTGATGATGGCTACATTCAAATCAACTCTTATTGAGATTACCAACACACTTCCTAAGAGTCTATATGATTGAATTGAGTAGAAATGGCAATATAGTTTACAAATAGAGAGATAGATTAGGGAATTCATTCTAGCCCAAATAATGCTAGAATTGGATAAGAGGATGATTACCAAAGGTATGGAAAAGCACAAAACAAAATTTTCCCCAAAATATAGAGCTTTCCATATACTGAATAAGAAGATTGAGGATGTGGTAACCAAAATCACAACTATTTGGAGATCTATTTATGGGTTACCCACTCGTGCAATAAAAGAGAAAGGTGAGAAAGAATTGAAAGAACCTAAGAAAGGTGAGAAAGAGACAATTGAATAAGTGCAAGAGGTATCAGCAAAGGATGGTAGTGTGGGAAGTACTAAGGAAATAGCAACAGAAGAGGCCATAGTTGAAGAAGAGTAGCAAGGTGAATAGAATGTAGAAATGAATAGAAGTTAGAAGAGGATGATAGATGAATATGAAAATTTGTGGATTGGATCAAACTTCCTTGCATCATAAGTGGTATCAAATCTTAGAAGATTTTGAGAATGTAGATGGAATCTACACCAAGCAGTATTGTGGTTATTGATTTGGTTTGTGTTATGCATTTGTGATTATATATTTGGTGTGGTTCACTCTACTGCAAGTGGGTGGACAAGAAGGTCTACCAAAGGCCATAGGATATGGTTGTGTGTGTCACAAAGAGTCCTAGGGAGAGAGGCCAGAGGGGACTCCCAAGTGAGGGATAGAAGTCAGTTTGGAAGTAGTAATGGAAGAGTGAACTTTGAATGAGAAAAGTACCATTGAAGGCAGTGATATAACTCCATAGATGGGAGTCAATTGATAGTAAAGAAGACAAAGCACTAGAGGAATTGATCCAGTAGAGGTGAAGACTTTTTCTAGCAAATTCTCATAAGAATTTTTCCATGGGACATGGAAGTATTTCAAGTTTGGGAGTATGGTGCAAGGGCACCACCTCCACTATAAGATTTGGATTAAGTCGTGAGTAATTCATAATGTTATTTTAAAAGACCATGGGATCATGATAGAATTATTAATCTACATTAGTGTATTCAGAAATATATTTCATAATATTTGTAATCAAGATTCTAAGCATGATGAAGGGTGCTCCCCTTAATACCATAAACTCATAACAGAAACAAAGAAACAACAACAAATGCAATAACAAAATATGGACTTCTTATTTGCACCTCAAATGTTGTATTATAGAATTCACAAGTACAATATGCTAACCCACATGGGCACCTTCATTACAATCATCTGCAAGACAAGTTGCAAACTATCACCTAGAGCTATCCTAGATAATGTTCGGGCCTTTCTTCAATAGGCAATTTTATACCACCTAGGAAGGTTCTAGATAATGAAACTTAATACCTAGGGCTGAAAGACCCTAACAATACATATAGAGTCAGCCAAATACATCTTTGACAATTATTTTAGATATTTTAGGTAGCCCAACTTCGGAAGGCCATAACTCTCGAATCATTGCTTTGATTGGCTATTATAACACTTTTTGAAAATGCTAGCTCCTTATCTATAAGCTTGAAACTATGAAAGTGTCCTTCCATCGATTTTTTGAACCTCATCTGGGCACTCTAAGGCCTCCAATGATAAGCCTAAATATTTTTCTGCATATGTTTTCACCAAAAATCCACAATAACTTCTTTGATACTTAAGCTAGAGCAATGAAATTTTTATGGTAGGCTTATAACTCTAAAATGAAGCTTCCTGTAGAAAATGAGAACATTCCAAGCTCATATGATATACTTACTAAAAATAGAAAGTTCTCATAAATAGTAACCACCCTATCTACTAGTCCTTACTAAAAATAGAAAAGACTAAAAATAAAGTATATTTTTGTGTGATGCAAGATTGCTCTTACACCTAGGATGCACCTACATCAAACACTTGGGGTAATTTGAGAAGTGACTCTGTCATGTCTTAGGTATTCAAAGGAGAACCAAGATGGTTAACCTCCTCCTTTTCTAGCCATGATGAATCCTCAACTAGCCTCCCTTTCCATTTGACCAAATATTCCTCATAAGTTTTGTTCTAACATGACTGTCCAATATCTCCTCAATCTCCTTTGTAGTTTAACTAGCTGTTGGAATACTCCATTGTGCTTATGCAACTTCATCTTCACCACCTCCTTCATAATACTTTTTCAAATCTAAAATGTTAAATATTGGTGAGATATTCAATTCAACAAGCAACTCCACTTTATATGTATTTCCAATATCATGCCTTTTCACTATCTTGCACGATCCAAACTTCTTCATCTTTAGCTTATTATATGTACAAACCAAAAAATGCTCCTTTCTCAAATGAATCATGACTTCATCTTCAATCTAAAATTCCTTATACCTCCTTTTCACATTTTCCTTAGCCTTATATTGTGTATTCATCTTTATGATGTGCTTCCTCACCTCCTTATGGATGTTCTTCAAATGTTCAACAAAATCTTTCGCTTCAGCGCTACTTATCTCACCTTTATCCAACTGTCATAATTTAGCAGCATTTATGGGACTACTCGCATAGACAATCTAGAATGGTGATTTACTAGTACTCCAATTGACATAATTATTATATGCAAATTCCACCTATGCTAAAATTATATCCCATCCTTTTGGTTTATCTCCAACCAAGCATCTTAGTGAGTTTCCTAAATTGTGATTCACAACTTCTATCTGTCCATCATTCTATGGATGATGTGATGAACTAAATTTAAAATCTTTCTTCAACTACTTCCACAATGTATGCTTGAAATAACCAAAAAAATTGGTATCTCGATCTAAAACTATACTCTTTGGTAGACCATGTAATCTCACAACTTCTCTAAAAAATAATTTTGCCACATGAGCAACATCATTAGTCTTCTTGCAAGGAATAAAATGTGCCATCTTTTAAAACTTTTCAATTACCACAAAAATGGAATCATGCCTGCGTTATCTCCTCAGTAATCCAAGAACAAAATCCATGCTGATATCCTCCCACAACTTCTCTGGTTCAAGTAATGGCTGATACAATGTTGTATTTTGCTTCACTCCTTTTTCCATCTAACATAATTTTCAACTCTATACAAACCCTTTCACATCTTGTTGCAATTGTGGCTAGTAATAATTATCAACAACCAAAGCAATGGTCTTATCTTTGCCAAAATGTCTAGCCAATCCTCCACTATGCTTCTCCTTGATGAGATTCTCACTGAACTTCTAGGAATGCACAATTGGCTTCCTTTAAACAACATATTATCCTAGACCATGAAATCCAATCACTTTGTCATGTCAAGTGTAAGAGGTTCTATACAAGCCTCTCATGCTTCACCAAAATCATGATCGTCTAGATATAACATACTAAGTTCCTTGAGCCCAACCACCTGTATCTGAATTTCTATCAACAAAAGTTGTCTTCTACTAAGAGAACCTACAATTTTGTTAGACTTTTCATTCCTATGTTTCAAAAAAAATGTATAACTCTACAAAAATTCAACCCACTTCAAATGCCTTTGGTTCAACTTTTACTTGACAATTCAAATATTACAAAACTTGATGATCAATATACAAAACAAACTCCTTAGGAAGAAGATAGTGTCTCCACTTCTTCAATGCTTGAACTATAGCATGAAATTATTGATCATAAATAGAATATTTTCTTTTTTCATCATTCAATTTCTCACTAAAATAAGTGACAAGTCTACCTTTTTGGCTATAAAAACTCCTATTGCAGCACTGCTAACATCATAGTCTACTTGAAACACCTTGTTAAAATTAGGAAGTGCTAAAATAGGTTGCTTGGTAACTTTATATTTCAACAAATTAAAACTCTTATCTATTCTTATAGCCCACTTAAATTATTTCCTATCCCCTCTCAATGTTTCAATCAAGGGTCCACAAATATTGCCAAAACCTCTTATGAACTTTCTATAAAAACTAGTCAGCCCATGAAAAGATCTTACTTCTATCATACTCCTTGGAGTAGGCCATTCAAGGATAGCCTTCACTTTTTTTGGGTCCATTTTTAGACCTTCTGCTAAGACCACAAATCCCAAGTACACCAACTCCTTCTTTACAAAACTACACTTCTTCACATTTATCAACAACTTTTCTTCCCTCAACTTATCAAACACCTTGTGAATATGAATCAAATACTCCTCCAATGTCTTACTAAAGATATCATCTAGGTAAAAAATGACTAATTTATCCAAAAAATCCTTCAGTACCTCATTCATGAGCTGCATGAAAGTGCTCGGTGCATTGGTTAGCCCAAAAGGCATGACTAACCATTTGTATAGTCCTTCTTTGGTCTTGAAAGAAGTCTTCCACTCATCACCTTCTATAATAGAAATCTGATGGTACTCACTCTTTAGATCTATCTTTGTGAAATACTTATCTCCACTCAAACAATCCATAATATCATCTATCTTTGGTAAGGAAATCTATACTTGATTGTGATCTTGTTGATAGTGTGAGAATCTATGCACATCCTCCATTCTTCATTCTTCTTTGGTTCTAATGTTACTAGTACTAAACATGGATTTAGTCTCTCTCAAATCAACCCCTTCTACAATAACTCATGAACTTGTCTATTCAACTCTTCACTTTCTGTTGGTGTCATTCTATGCACTACCTTGTTTGGAAAACTGGCTTCTGGAACCAAATCCACCTAGTGATTGATCTTCCTCATTGGGGACAATCCATCAGGTACATTATTTGATACAATATCAAAAAACTCTCCCAACATATTTGCAACTTGTGTAGGTACCTCCTCTACTTCTTCTTTACTATCTTTTGTAATTATAGCAAAACACATATGCTCACACTTCATACCCTTAAGAAGCTCTTTTCCATCAATAAAATATATTCTATCAGCACTACATACCTTTTCTTCTTTCTCCTTCAATGGCTTCAACTTATGTTTCACTGCATCCTTGGTCAAAGTGTAGGTATTTGCTTGCCCATCATGTACAATATGTCTATCAAACTACCATGGCCTATCCAACAACATATGACATATTTCCATAGGTATGATATCACAAAGTACCTCATCCTAGTAGCTTCCAATCTTGAACTTCATTGAGCACTACTCATTGACCATGACCTTGTGGTCATCTTGCACCTAAGCAATACAATATGGATGTGGGTGTTTCTACCTCTTCAACTTAAACTTAGTGACCATCATTTCTAATACCAGATTGTTAATACTTCCACCATCAATGATCACATCACAACACTTATGTTCACATTTGCACCTTGTGCAAAAAAAGTTCCTTCTTTTATTAGGTTCATTCTCACCACTCAGAAGGACTCTTCTATTAACTAGGACTTATCCTCTTTCAGCATCTTTAGAATGTGATGATCTCACATCTTCATCAACATGTGCAACTTGGCCTAGACTTTTGTTCTTTGATTTGTTATTCCTTGGCACTAGGTACATTCAAATGCTTTATACCCTTCTTCTCCATAGTGAAAACATTTCCCACAAAAGCCTCCTCTTCCAGATCCTTGTCCTCTACCTCTTCCTCTCTAATCTCTATTGTTCTAATCATGGAAATGATTGGAATTGTTTCCCCTCTCATTCTAACTGCTACTTCTAGCCTCATCCTTTGTTCTTTTGTTCATCATTATGGTCACCATATGATTATCTGCTAGATCTTCCACTATGACCTCTTCCACTATTCCTGTTGTCAAAATTTTTGCCCAATTTCTCCTCAACTCTTAGGGTAAACTAGTATGCCTCCTCAATATTGTTCATTCAAACTAGACACATCTTGTCCTGAATGATTGGCCTTAACCCATTAAGATAACTAGCAACTTTCTCCTTATTAGCTTCTACATGGTTGGTTCTAATGAGAACTTGCTAGAACTCTGTAGTATACTCTTGAATAGATTTTCCCTCTTGCTTCAACCCTTTCATTTTCTTCAATAGATCAAGCTCATAATCCATGGGAATGAATTGTCACTTCAGTTTAGCTGTCATCCACTCCCATCTAGTGATTTTGTCCTTTTGCTTTCTATTTTACTCCAATAGAACCTCCTACCACCAGATCTTTGCATATCCCTTTAGTTTTTCCTTTGCAAATTGACCCTATCAAGATCCTCAATATCTTCATACTCAAAGTACTCCTCCAGTTCATTGATCCAATCAATCAACTCCTTTGGGTCAAGATTTCCTAAAAATGTGGGAACTTCAAACTTAGGTCTTTTTCCAATCTTGGAGATGGCCCTAAAAATCCTTTCTTTCTCTAGGTTTAGAACTGCCTCTACTTTGACATTTTCTTCTACTTCGTCCTCATCCTTGCTTTCATATCTTATAAGAAGATTTATTCCTCTATGCACTTATTCTTCCAATACTTGTATTTGTCTTTGGAGGGCTCTAAAACCTCAAGTGTAACACCTATAGCTCTTCTTCCATGCTCTATACATGGAGGTATTTTTGTGCTTTTGTTGAAACCCTAGTATAAACTATCTCACAATCAATGATTTGTCTACATACTCAACCCAAATCACAATCCTAGTGTGAACTACCTCACTGTCGACAATATGTCCACACACTCAAGAACTCTAGCTTTGATATCACTTAATGAAGGGTACTCCCCTTAATACCATAAACTCATAATAGAAATAAAAAAGCAATAGAAAATGCAAGAACAAAAAATATGGACTTCTTATTTGTGCTACAAATGTGGTATTATAGAATTCGCAAGTATAATATTCTAACCTACATCGGCACCTTCATTACAATCCTCTACAAGAAAAGCTACAAACTATCACCTAGAGTTGTCTTAGATAATATTCAAGCCTTTCTTAAATAGACAATTTTGTGATTCTCAAGAAGGTTCTAGACAATGAAACTTAATACCTAGGGTCAACGAAAACTAACAATACATATAGATTCAGCCAAATACATCTTTGATAATTATTTTAGATATTTTGGGTAGCCCAACTTTTGAAGGCCATAACTCTCAAACTATTTCTCTGATTGGCTATTATAACCACTTTTTAGAAATTCTAGCTCTTGATCTACAAGCTTGCAATTGTGTAAGTGCCCTTTAGTCAAGTGTTTGGACCTCGTCCAGGAACTCTAAAGCCTCCTACAATGAGCCTAGAGATTTTTCTACAAAAATTTTCACGATACTTAAGCTGGAGCAATGAGGTTTTTATGGTAGTCTTATGACTCTAAAATAAACCTTCCTATGCAAAATGAGAATATTTTGAGCTCATATGACAAACTTACTAAAAATAGCAAGTTCCTATAAATAGTAACCACCCTATCTACTAGTCCTTATTAAAATAGAAAAGACTAAAAATAAAATATATTTTTGGGTAATGCAAGATTTCTCTTACACCCAAGATGCTCCTGCATCAAAACATAGGAAAAAAAATGGTCATAGAGTAATTTAAAGGTTTGTAACCACCAAACAAGGTTTATTAAATAGACATGATTGTAATAGGATAGAGAGAGGTCAATAGGGAGTTGAAGTGAATAGTTTGGAAGTATGAGAGAAATTTAAAATGGCTTTCTGGTGGTAGCCAAAGAGCCATTCAATTGTAATTATAGACATTATGTTGATGGAGGTATTATGTATCATTAATGGAGTTTCATTTTTGGTCAAGTCAATATCCTTATCGAGTTTGTATTAGTTTATCAATGCATTTTTTATGCATAATATGGTGTAATGTATTTTCACATTTTGTATGTATTCACACACAAGTTATGTTATCATGGCAAGTGGGAGAGCTTGGTTTCTGTATGAAACTTGAAATAGAAAGGAATAAAGGCTCAAGTTGAGAAGAAATTGATAATGGTTGATCAAAACAAAGGTGGTAGAATTGGTTAAAGCTAAATCAATCGTATTAAAAAGGTGGTGACCCTTCAATTCATTTGCAGTCATGTCGTGAGACCCAAATATAAAGAGTTCAATATGGATAGGAAAGAGGAACCCATAGATATGGAGATCAATAAAACCACAAGGAAGTGAGGTGTTTGATATGGAGTGGAGGCCCTCATAATGTTAAGGAGGAGATAGTAGGATGGTCGCAAGACCATGGAGAGGAATGAGTAAATCATGGAGAGAGTGAGGGCTCAGTTTCCTTGGGAAAATTGAGCATAGCAAGGAGAGATGTAGGGTTGAAGAGATGAAACATGAAACTAAAGGAGGAGGTAGCCATAGAGGAGAGGTAAAGCAATAGTGACATGATTTGGGTGGTATGTACAATTAAAAGGTGGTGATATTACTTATTCCCCTCAAGCATGGTTTGACATGAGAATAAAGGTGGTGGAAATGAACAATACAGAATGGATGGAGAAACCCAATAATAGAAGGTGTATATTATTATATATTCATGGTTGGTTTGTAATGATGGTAATGAAATACATTATTTGTGCATTATAGATCATGATGTGTGACTAAAAGTAAAGAATGGGATGTGGTATCATAGTGTATCTTGAATTTTTATATAATGAATGGTGAGTCTTAATGAAAGGATGATTATGGAGTCACAAATTAGCATCATTATTATTGTATTTAGTAGAATATGGAAAGATTGAAAGTGTCTAATTAAAGTTATAAAATAATGATAGATGAATATGCATATTTGTGGATTGGATTGAACTCCCTTGCATCACAGATGTACAAGTGTCAAATGATAGTCCTCTACATGTAGACCAAGTGAGTCAACTAGAATTAGTACAAATCAAGTATGTTCCTAATAATTCTACTTAGAATATCAATCCTTTGACTAATGGTGATTTGAAGAGGATATTGGAGGATTCCACCATGGTATTATAGTTATGCAAAAATCCTATATTGGTGAGAACATATGAAATTGAAAAGGTAGGAGTGGTAGAAGTAGGGGAGAAATAAAATGACACATCTAGTGTGCCCCCTACATCTACAGAGACAGAAGATCAAAGTAAAAACATGAAACATCTAAGTGTTATTAGTAGAACATAGTAGCATTGTCTCTTTTACCACTCATTTCAACTAAGAAAACCTTAGTTATAGTTGAGAAAGATGGAACAAAAGTCAAATTAGGTAAGGAATATATTCCCATACCTACTCCACAAATTCATTGTGAAGATCAATAGGAAGTGATACATTTTGATAGGACTAAAGTATTTAAGGTGACTACTACTCTAGAGGACCAAATTTCCATTTAGACTCTAGTTACCTTACTAGTTTCTATGACTTCTACTAGTAGTCAAGTTCTTTAGAGGCTGAGCACTCGTGCCAAACCATTGCAAATATCAATGCCCAGTGCAGAAACATCAAGGAGCTCAAAAGAAACATCTTATGGAGATGTGAGCCTAGATGAGGTGATTGAACTACCCAAGTTGGATCTTAATACAATCACCATTGAGTAGATGAGCATTCTACAAGAAGCTCTACATAGGAAAAAACAACAAGAGTTGCTAAGAAGGGAGCATAAGTAGAACCAAGTGCTTCATGACATCAAAGACATGTTTCTTGATGCTTTTAGTCTTCTAGCTACAAATGAAGATAAACCAATCATTGAGAAACTGGTACATATTGTGGATAAGATCAGTGATGAAGACCTAGATTACAATGTTAAACTTCTAGAATGGTCTGAAAAGAAGTTTCACACTAAGGTACTTGAAAAGATTTCTAGTGTTATTTCACTAAGATAGATTGACTTAGCAACTAAAATGGAGGATGTGAAAAAGGTGTTAGAGAATATCTTTTGTCTATACACAAATCTTTTTGATGTGAATTTATTCATACAAGAAGTATAGAGGGATATTGACCACTAGCTACAAGGAGATATACAGTCCATAGGTACAACATTGAAACTATCTCCTAGTCAATGCCAAACTCATTTTTAGAGACTACTATCTTCTCAAGGTAAGATTTCCATGCTACAAGCACAAGATGCTAACATTTGGGCTAATTTGATCAGCATCCAATCCATGTTGACCCTACACATGGAAGTCTTGCACAAGGAACTAGCCTATGTTGAATCATTGATGAAGAAAGATTCTCATCTTTCCACTTATGATGGCCTAGTTAACCTTGATGTTGAGCTAGACATCCAATATTAATCTCTACAAGTAGTGTACAAAAATTAGGATATAGCATTGAAAATCATAATGGAGTTCCATAAATCACTTATGGATAAATACACTATCAGTGTACCACCCATGACATAAGTGTCAAAAAAGGGGGACAATGAATATAAGGGAATATAGTGTAGAAATAGGGTACAAAAAATTTACTCAGTGGGAGTATCAGATTCTGATATAGAAAGGAAACATTTACTTAAGCAAAGTAATGGAGGTATTACTATTAGTCATCCATTTTGTATAATTTTAAAGTTTTGAAACTTTGTATGAGAACCGAGTCACAAATATATATTATATAAGTTATGTTCATAATACAAATTGTATATGCATGACAACATCTTTTTGCAACTCATGTCAAAGGGGGGGTTGTAAATCTCAGATTGGTTTTGAAAAGCCAATGAAAAAACACTTAGCCATCATTCAGTAGAATTATAGTGCAAGCTAAGTGATCAGAGAAAGTCGAGCAACCAATGCTAGCCGAGTGATCAAGGCATGACAAGTATAAATTTCTAGACAATACATGCCAAGTAATATACATAGTTAGTGATGAGCACCAATATGTATTGAGAAGATAGTGAGTGTTGAGTCACTCATGAGTTGAGTAAACAGAGTATGTTGAATCATTTAGAAGATTAGTTACAACATTCAAGATATATTGAATACCAAGAATCAGAGACTTCAATTTTTGAGTGAACAATTTTGGAAAAAGTTGTTTGTAATAGCACAAACTTCTATGTAAACCATTTTTGGGCTAGCTTAATGGTTGTTTTACAATTCTAGAAGGTGTATATAGATGTATATTATAAATCCCTATGTAGCACATGAAACCAATCAAATTGAGGGATGTTCTAAGTGGAAAAATGGATCAACATCAGTCATTGATTCTAACCTTACCCTAGCCAACTTATGTTTACTTAAGGAGACAAACCCTAAACAATTTGTATGCATGAAGGAAGAGAAGGAGATACAAGAGTGATGAATGTTAAGTGCAGAGAGCATTTATGGTAACTATGGAGGTTGTGATAATGTTATGATTATTAAATCAGTTAGAGGAGAAAAGAGGAAAGTAGAGAGAGGATAGAGGAAACATATCTAATCAAAAGGATCAAGTACACACTAGGAAAGAGAAGGTTTGACATCTAGAAATAGAGTGCTAACCAAAGGATCATGTTGTTGAATCATTCTAACAAGTGATGTAGAGAAAATCTCTTAACAAAGTAGTCCTAACAAGCTTGTGTAAATCTCTTAACCAAGTGCTTGTTTTATTGCAAGTTTAAGTCCTCTAACAAGGAACACTTTTAGTAGGGTGTTTCAATCCTTTAAGAGGGTGACACCTAACACTCTTTATAAGCCTTTAATAGGGAATACCTATCATAGGGTAGATCATAGTTTATAGTAAAAATTCTTGTAACCCTAATTGGCTACACTTTATAGTTACAACAGTAAAGATTTGTGGGTGTCATCCCCACCCTAGTTTTACCTTCTCATTGGAGGGTTTCTAGGTAAAAAAACTTATTGTGTTATGTGTTATTTGTTGTATGAAATGGATAAACATGTGAAGTTAGCTATTTTAGTGTACATGCTAAATGATGAGATGGATGTGTGGTGAATGTTTCATGTTTAAAGTTTTGAAGTACTGATTCACCCCCCACCCACCTCTCAGAGTTTACTTTCCCATTGTTATTTCCAATAATGGACACGTGGAGAAATTTGAAGTTTTGAAACATTAAAGTAAAAGGTTTTTGAATTGTGTGTGCTTTCTTTAACTATTTTTAACAAAAAAAATTAGGTTGATTGTGATGCTAGTGGTAATGTCATTAAAAGTATTTTGAGTCAATAAGGTAAGCCTATAGTTTTATACAATGAGAAATTAAATGGTTCTAAGAGGAAATATTTAGTCTATGATCAATAGTTTTATGTAATATTTCAAGATTTGAAGAAGTGGACACATTACTTTATTCCTAGGGATTTTGTGTTATGTACTGATCATAAAGTTTTATAGTATTTGGGAAGACAAAATAAACTAAATCAAAGATATATATATATAATTGCTTGGGTATATGCATAGTATTTATATTATCTTGAAACATAAGAGTGGGTAATCTAATAAGGTGGTTGATGATTTGAATAAACTAACCCTAATTTTGAAGTTCTTGGCTTTGAGGATAAAGAGTTTGTATGAAACTAACCCTATTTTTTAGAACCTTGGGAAGCTTGTACGAGCCTTGTGACTGATGAATTAGACAAGTGTGATGATTATTTCTTTTAAGAGAACATTTTTTTTAAAAGAGTCTAGTTATGCATACCTAGAGGATCTATGAGAGAGAACATTATTAAGGAAAAATATGGTGGTGCGCTTGCAAGACATTTTTGGATTGACAAGATAGTAAAGATAATTCTAGAAAGATGCTTTTAGCTATAGATATATAAGGATGTTCAAAATATGGTAAGGAGTTGTAAAATATGTCAAGCAACTAAGGGAAGCAATCAGAATATTAGTTTTTACACACCTTTACCTATTCCTTGCAGACCTTGGGAAGATATTATTATGGACTTTTCTTTGGGGTTTCCTAGAACTCAGAGGGGTAATAATCTAATCTTTTATTATCCCTAATTGATTATGTAATTTCTAATACTATGAATCTATATGAAAGAGTCATATTAGTTGCTATGTGCCATTGATGTCAAAGTCTTAGTTGACTAGACATTATGCTAATTCAGCAGAGTGCCATATGATTTGATTGATGAATATGATTTGAAAAAGTATGATTATTCAAAGTATTTATAAGTATGGCATTCAATGGGCACTTCAATGAGTTTGATATTAAAAATATAATGTTAGTTTGATTGTTTTACAATAATGTAATCATGTAATGTAAA
Organism: Cupressus sempervirens; assembly: GCA_028749045.1. NCBI lineage: Eukaryota > Viridiplantae > Streptophyta > Pinopsida > Cupressales > Cupressaceae > Cupressus > Cupressus sempervirens. The sequence goes on from CM053788.1 coordinate 330,331,337, forward strand.
GATGAATTCTATATATTCATTGAGCTATACAAGATACATCAAGTAACAAGGTGATTTAAGGAATATGGTGTTCACCAATTGCCTACACTTGTTACTGAGTATGAGTTGGAAGAAAAATATTATGGAAGATGAAATTTGAGGCTGACTTATGATGAAAATAAAGAATATTTTAGAAGTTCAAAGGTTAAAGTCAAAGTTAGTTACAAGATCCATGGCTAGAAAATATAGTGAAGATCTAATGGTGGAGATTTAAGCAAGATAAGGATGAGATTAGAATTTAATTAAAGTTATATTTTCTAAGTAACTAAATACATTTGAATATGATATCTATGGACGTGATTATGTGGCAAAACCTAGAAGAATCTGGAAGCCAAATGTTTACTATTTAAGGAGATGTTTGATAAAGTTTTGGTTGTTGATTGACTGTCGATCATTATTGTTAAGTTGATGATTTGTGTTAAGTAAAGAAAAAGAACATAACAAGGTGAACCAAGCAAAGAATAAAGAAGATCAACTAGAGTTAAGAGAAAGAAGAAGTAAATTAGTAAAATAGAAATCAAAAAAGAAAGGAAATAGAGAGGAACATAGATTTGAACAAGCAAGGTAGTAATAAAACCTAACAGATCATTTGATTGTTACTTTCTTAACATTTTAGCAGAAAAATATCTTATTTGAGTGGACCTAACAAGTTTTTAAAATCCTATATGGTAACATCAATTAGTGATGTGTGTAAGTCCTTTAGGGAAAGCTACTCTTCAGATAGAATCAAGGAATGATAAGGTATAGATGATCTTTATGTTAAAATCCTTTAATAAAGTCACACCAAAAATGTCCATGTAACCTTTAACAAGATTGGCTTCTACTAGAGCTCACTTCTTAAGAGTGAAATTATTTCAGTTTCCAATACCAAGTATTTTTTTCCTTTATAAAGTTTCCACATTAAATCATGGTGTCAAATGTCTAATTTTTTTTGTGTTGCAAGATTATTTTTCATGGTATTTACTTAATACTGCAACTTGGTAATCATAAGTTAAAAGATAAGTAATATTTTTGATACTTGGTAATAATAGGAATAGTGAGATAACAATTTGAAGTAAATTGATTACAAGATTGTGTTGTAAAGATAAATGAGATCGCTGAGATATTTTTAATGAAGTTTATGAAGTTTGAATTGGTACTAAAGTGTTTGAAAGGCATCTAGGATAACTAGAAATAACTAATTCCCCCACCCTCCCCCCCCCCCCCCCCCCCTCTCCTCTTAGTTATCTAACAATTGGTATTAGACCACAGTGCTTGGAGGATGAATTTTGAAGGGATTTAAGCTAAAGATTCAGAGATGTGTAAGAGAGCGGTACAAAATATGAGCAAGGATAATTTCTCCTCATAGAAATATAGAATGAGGTTATATATGTATAGAATTGGTGATAATGCTACATACTAGCTAGATAATGAATGCATTATACAACCTATTGCAATGATTTTGGAACAAATAGTTAAGACAAAAAAGCATAATAGTCTAACAATTGAAATTACATGTATCTTGAATGATCTCAAGTTTGATGAAGTCAATAACTATGCTAATAATAAATAAATATGGGAAAAGTTGGCAATTTGACATGGTGGAGATCCAAATGTGTTGAGACCTAAAGAAGAAAGTCTAAGAGGCAAGTATGATGACATGATAATGAAAGAAGGTGAAAATGTTGCACAATATGTGAACTAGATCAAGTAAATAGTAAGTGAAAGAAAAGTTGTTGGAAGAGTTATATGTGATTCTAATAGTGTAAGTAAAATTCTTATAGCTCTTCTACCCATCTATTCTATAAGAGTTTCTGCAATTCAAGAAGTTAGAGCTATGTCTACTAATGATTTGACACTTGATGATCTTGTTGGACAGTTGACTACATTTGAGTTGGGCAATTATAATAACATTAGGGTTACATTTGGAAATGTTTTTAAGTCTTCACTAACGTTTGGTAGTTCAAATAAAGAGAAGAGTAGTAAAGATAAAATTGAATCTAAATTTAAATATGATATGGATAATATTGAATCGCTTCTTGCAAAAATATTATCAAGAGGGAAAGGTAAATTCAAAGGTGAACTACCCCTAGTCTATTTTAAGTGCAATGAAGTTGGTCATTTTGTAGATACATGTCCTAACTAAAGTAAGAGTGGTAGAAATGATAAGAAAGATCACAAGCACCAATGATGAGAAAGAAGTATTTGAGATGGTCTATGTTGTAGTTAAGAAAGATCCCAATGAATAAAAGTGTGAGAATAAAAAATTTCTTATTTTACATGTTAGCAAGAATGATACATGGATCATAGATAGTGGATGCTCACATCACATGAATGGTGACATAAGTAAGTTTGGTAAATTTGAAGAAATTGATGATGGTGGAGCTATTAAGTTAGGTAATGATATTCCTATTGACATTATGCTCAAGTTTTTTTTATTAGTGACTCACACTTAGTCAAATGGTTAGCAACTACCAAGCTTATCTTACACTTTACAGTGTTAACTGAGTAATCCAAGTTCTATCAAGTTCTACATTTGCTACCAAGTTAGAAAATTAGTAGTAACTATCAAGTTCATAGTGTTAGTGATGTGAATATATTGTTCACTGAGATAGGAAGTGTCAACCAATTGATTTAGTTTATATGTTGATTTTCATAGTGTTCACCGATTCACCAGTGTTGACCAATTTTAGAGTACTTGGAAGTGATTAGTATGAGCTAAGATTCTATGTCTACTGAGTGCATGAAAATGCTGAATGTTGGCAATAGTTACCAAGTATCAAAACCTCATCGAGTTTGTCTTTAGAACCTAAGTGCCAGTAGTTGAGCTGACTTTGTATATTTTGGTGAAACTTGTATTGTAGTCAACTTTGTTAAGTTATATTTTGGATTGGTATATATGTAGTACATTATATCACATCCAAAAGAGAAAAATAATAAGAAGAAAATATGAAGAGAAAAAGTGAAAATTAAGAAGGCTACAAGCAGTATAAGGAGCAACAAAGATTTATCTATCACAACAAGGTGATTTTTGTAATCACCTAAAAATGGTCATCTAGACTATTAGCTCCCTTTTCAACATTTTGGCTAAATTAATTTAATCACTTACCTAAGCCAAATTGCTAATAATCAATTTATTTGATTATAACCTATAGTTTGACTATGCTATCCTAAGTTCATTATTTGATTAAAAGAACATGTCCCCTTTTAATTAAATAAAAGACCCCATTCTTCTAACCCACTTAAAGTGCACACATAAAGTTCTTTTTCTATTTTGCAATTAAAAGAAAAGGCTTTGTGACTTTTGTCTTATATGACAAGTCAACTTATATTCTATTGGTTGACTTGTGTGTGCACATGGATCAATCCTCTTTTTGAATTCCACCGTTGATCATCCACCATCTTCATCTTGATCTCTACCATCCATACATCTTTAAAAGGGATAGAGCTTTCCCCCTTAATCCATCCTCATTTTGAATATTGTTATGCTGCAGGTTTTCTAACAAGTTTCTTTGGAGCTTTGTGGAGAACTTCTATTTCTTGTCTACATTCTCTCATCCATGGCATCATGGCATTCTAGCTTAGCTTAGCTTTCATTTTTACATGTAGCTTAATCTCACATAGCTTAATAATGGTATTGTAACATTCTCATACATTTTTTAGCATAGCTCCACTTTGCATCTCATTCTAGCTTAATCTTCATTTGCATTGCATTCTTGAAGAACTCCTTGAGACATTTGCATTCTTGCATCTTGTCTTTGGAACCTCCCATTGCATGGTTTACTAGCAAGAAGAGTATCTCTAAGGCTCATCTGAGAGCTTTCTTATTCTTGAAATATACTCTCTTGCACTCCATGGATAGGGAGCTCTAAGCCAGCATCCAAGCATTACAATTCATGGAATCATTTGGATAGAATGGTTTAGAGTGTGACATTTCTAGTGTACATTTTTGGCACCCACCGTGGGGCTTGAATCACGTTTCTAGCTCCATTTGCTTTTATATTTCATCTCTAATTTTTTACAGCAGCATATTGGATCTAATCAAGTGCTTTTGTAGAATTATCACTTGGATTTTAAGGCCAACCCATATGTAGATTGGTTTGAAGGCCAAAAATCTAGTTGGTTTAAAGATTTGATCATATCTTTTAAACCACTTGGATTTTGGTTTTTTTACAGGTTAAGTATGTGTTCAAAATGTCTCAGCCTAATTTTCAGAGAATTTTGATGTGATTTGCAGGAGTTATGATTTTTTTCTTTTTTTTCATAAAAAGTCATTTCTGATCACAAATCAATGCATTTTTTAGAAAAACTTACATTTTTAGAAATTTTTTTGAATTCTAATGGGGATTATTTCTTTGTGTTTTGACTTTTGAGGTCGTATTAGGGATCAAAAACTCAATTTGATAAATCTGGCCTGTTTTGACAAAATCGATCTCTAGGGAGAAAATGAAGAGATTTTTTTTTATTTCTTACATTTTTGGAAAGCTCTCTAATTTTTAGTACAGGTCTCTTCTTTTCATTTCTATTTTTGGATCCGAAAGCATAGCAAACAAGTCCAATCTTGTTGACTAGGTCAAAATCAAAGAGTAAAAATGAGAGCATTTGTGATTACCTTGCACTTTCTTTGCATGCACTTGGTTGGAAGATAAATTACATTTTTGAGGAAAATAACCACTTTTTATTGCAGATTTTTATGTTATTTTACACTAACTTGTGGTGCTAACAAGTTATGATTACAGGTTGCCATCCTTGTGAGAAAAAAAAATTGAAACATTGCATAAAAAGAACGCGTGTCAAAGCTTCAAATGCGCAAGGGCTACTAACATTGTTTGCAGGGCTTCCCAAAGCATAAAAACTCAAAACTTCTTGCTTTTTTGTTTTCATGTGTGGCATTGACTAATTGTTCATTTTTTATAGGCACATAAAACTTGTGATTGGAGTCTTTTGGTAATAGGAGAGTATGCTCTTCACCCTTGTGGTGAATCAAAAATATTGACTTGCCATTTGGTTTCAAAAGCAAGGGGTAACTAAATCTTCTTGGCATGTTTGGGAGAAAATGATTGGAATAGGAGAGTATGCTCTTCACCCTTGTAGTGAACCAAAAATTTTGACTTCCAAAAGTTGATCCACTTTGTGTAGTTAGAATCCTTTAGAGGGCCTACTCTTGGACAACCTAAGAGGAACAACCCAAGTGGGGACAAGCCGATTACCTAGCTCTTCCAACCCACTATAAACTCAAGGCTACCAAGGACACAAAATTTTGGTAGACGTAGTGTTTATCTTCGCCTAGTGTGATCACTTATGGAATTTCAACCATAGGGAGATCACTAGGCAAGAATGCTTAAGGTACTCTTGTGGTCGTGAGATTGGTTACTCATCGCAAGGTGAGGTGTCCCATAATTGGGAGCAAGAGGAACACTATGAATGGAAGCCCTATCTAAACACCCTAAGTTAGTAACTACCTTTTTTAGCCGCTCAACTTCTTGGTGCAAGGATCGATCCTAGTGGACTACCCAGATCACCCCAAGATTTACACTCAACATATGTGTTCCCTTGGTTATGCTTATGGAATTTCCATGACAAAGTCAATATCTCTTGTGGGAAACCACTTGGTGTGAGGCGAAGGAGCATCAAGTGTGGGCCAAGTTGTTGAGTAATGAACCATGTCCTTTAGGTAGATATTGCTTGATGTGTTCTCGAATGTGCTATACCAGTGAAAATCTTTTGAACATACACATGATGATAATTCTAGGGAATTCTTTTGAGACGTCACATATGTTTTTATCATGCAAGGTTGCTTTGTCCCTTGCTTGATTGTTTGAAGAATACTCCATGTGTCACTATCTTGCTTGGAAAGAAATTGCTTTTGAACATCAAACTTGCTCTGCTATCAACTATTGTCAAACTTTGTCAACCAAGTCAAAACATCAAATGCAAACATTTTCTTGTGTTTCTTGCTAAGGGGAGTCTCATCATTTGATTTTTATTTTTTATGTCTCTAGTTCTTGAACATGCTTAAAGTGACTCTTTGGTCTTGGTGCTCTTGGTCTTTCTATCTTTATGGTCTATTTCCACTTTCTAGTTATATTTTTCTTGCAATGGTTGCCTTGATTTCTTAACTACACTCTTGGGTTGGAGAGTTGTTCACTTGTCACCCCACTTGCTCTATCTATTTGGCTATTTGGGCATCTTGCCTAGCTATTGACTTGAATCATTCATGTCATAAGTTTCTTGGACATATTGTTTGACAAGTCATTTTAATCTCTCTCTACTATCTTGGAAAGTGAACACTCTACCTCCTATAGTTTCAACATCAAGTTATCTTCTAGACTATTTTATGCTTGGCTTTGCATCTAAAACTATGGGATCTAAACCTTGTGCTACCAAACTTCAACCAAATCTAGATGATCATGATATCCTCCATGTCACTAAAGAGTTTCAAGATCTATATGCACAATACAAAGAACTAGAAGAGACAAATGATCTTTCTTACCTTCATTTCTCTAAGCGCATGACAAAAATGAAGTCTAAACTTGAGAAAAGGTTAGAGGAGAATATTGCATCATTACATGAATCTTCCTTAAGGTCTTTACATTCATGTAAGTCACCTACTTTGAGGTCATCCTCTTCTTCTAGGTCTACATGCTCTACTTCAAGACATCAAATGTCTTCATCTTCTAGATCTAAAGACCTCTTTAGAGAACAAGCAAGTGATACCTCCTTTGAGCCTATGCTAAAATTTCATGATGGACCTATCTTTGACCAAGCTAATGATGAAGACATGGATGCATACAATTCACTTGAGAAACAACAAAAGGACTCTAGACATACTTCTAATAGAACTTTTTCTCCCTTGGAAGATTCTTATGATGACACTTTGCAAAAACTTCTTGGCAATAAGATCATCATGTTACCTAAGTCTAGCTCATATGGAAACCCATTCTTGGATATCTATTGTGCTTATCATCAACATAATGAACATGCTACTTCTGTTTGTATAGATCTTAAACATAAAATCCAAGATCTCATTGATTATGAGATTGTTGATCTTGGAACCTCTAGTGACTCCTGTGTTGAGGATACTTTTCTTGAGAAGATCATATTAATGAACCTATGTCTAGTGATGGTTTCCTTGATACCTCCACTTCTTCCAACACTCATGCATCTCCCAACACTTCAAAGCTTTCCAACATGCCTCCATCAAACAAAAAACCTAGTGATTTCCATATGCAATATGTGTACCCTCAAGCGCTACCTCTAAAAGAAACTCAAGCTAACCTTCACTTGGTTGCAAACCTTTTCCATGCTACCAATCCTAAACATCCTCAACCTTCATGCACTACTATGCCTAATCCAAGCACTACTCCATTCACTCTTCATTCACCCTTGTCCTTAGAAGTGGCTCCATGTCAAGACGACTCTCAAAAAGAAAAAGCTATAAATGTCAAGAAAGTTCAAGATCAAGCACCCTTTCATCTCTTTCAAGATTTCCCCCCTCCATATCCTATATCTTGTCCACCTCCTAAGTATGATGAATATACCACTTCCATTATCTCCCTTGAGCTTACTGAAAATTATGAAAAAAGTTCTCTTCATATGCTATCCAAAGCTACTTGTCAAGATCAAAGCATCCCCTCATGTTCTACTTCTCCACATCCACTTCAAAATTGTGCTCAAGCTTCAAGTGCTTCTATTAAAAATGTTGTTCCTATCAAAGGTACTCATGAGTCTATTGATGGCTTTGACCATGTTGCTCACTCTAAAGATGTTGATATCCCTTTTCACTATCCATTTGCATATCCTAATTCTATTCTTGGTCCTCATCCATTAGAGCTACAGCCTTCAAACCTTCCATCTATATTGGGACCTTATGTTCCTTCATCTCCTACATTCACTCCTAGGTCATTCCCTAGCTCTCCCATCATACCTCAAGATCAACAAAGACACTCATCCTTGATGACTTCTTACCCATCTATCCACCTAAACCAGTCATATCAGCCTTATTCATCCACAAATCTCAAGTCCTTTGGAAGTGAGAATAAACATAAGAATCCATTGAAAAAGAAAGATCACTATGTCCCATCTAATCAACATGTGAATGCTAAGAAGGAGAATGCACAACAGAGACCGCAAAGGTCCGCTATTAAAAAAGCTAAATCAAAGAAAATATGGGTTCCTAAACCCATTATTGAAGAAATGTGTTTTGAAGTATCTGAAGGAAAATCTAAAGCTATATGGATTCCCAAGTATATTTTAGAAGACTTGAATATTGAAAATACTTCAAAGTTGAAATTCAAGCTTCCAAAGGCTTCCATTCCATCTTCTTCCAAAAATATTTCTAAAAATATTCCAAAGCCTTCCACTCCACTTTTTTCCAAATCTCTTCTACCACCTCATACATCTAAATCTCAAGCTATTTCATCCATGATTCCTCCATTGTTCCAACACCCTTCAAGGTGTGTGTCAATGTTGATCTTGTAAAATATTTCAACTACCCTCATGAAATCATCTAAAGCTTACACTAACTTTCTATACATGAACTATTATCCTCCATATACTCTTCCTACTACCATTTCTCTTTCGTCACCCTATCAACAACACTTTTGAGCATACCTTTCTATGGTCTTGGCTTATCATGACTTATCTTTTCCATAGGAGCATTATCTACATTCAAATAGCTTGAGATCTTTCTAAAAATTCAAAAGAAAAAATAGAAAAAATGAAAAAAATGAAAATGTGCCTTGGTGAAAACTACTTCTTGTGGCACCTTGGTAGCAAAAGTAAAGAGAAATAAATGTGTCCTATGGTGAAAACTACATCTTGTGGTACCTTGGATAAGTACCATGATGAAAACTTGGCAAACAGGCATCATGTGTAATTCTTCCATCATCCATCTATCCCCTCTTCTCTCTTTGATCTTCACAATGTTAAGCTATCTTTGCATATTGGCTATCTTATCCATTAGATTCTCTATTTGTGCTTTCTCATTCCCTCATAGCCTCCATCTTGAGCTTTATTTTTATTGCTCTATCCCATTGCTATCCTATTTAGTTGACCCCTTGGTCTTGATCATAATAAATGAAACATGGTTCTCATAGGTCTCTTGACATGGCTACTCTTTTGGACTACACGCTTTCATGCTATCTTACTCATTAGCTTTCATCGCTTATCTTATATGCTATCACACTTTTTGGCTTCACCACTTATCCTACATGTTATCTTTCTCATTACTTCCATTTCTTATCCAAAACATGCTTCATATGACTATTTCACCTCTTTCCCTAGCTTGGGTACTCTTGAGGAGTCAGTTCTTGAGGATCACTTTCACTTGCTTCACATTCCTTTCTTATGCATTATTGCTTATCCACTAGCTTTTTTCTCCATCATGTCCTATACCTTGCTAGACATTAGAAGAAAATGATGTGATCTTGCTCAAGAACTAGTGATCTCTAAATTATTCTAAAAAATCCAAAAAATCATATATGATGCTGAAAAAATCCTAAAAATTAGAAAATGTCCTAAAAAAAAGATCTTCTTAGTGAAAACCTAGCAATAGGCACTTTGATGTATCACCAAAAAAATCAAAAATACAAAAATACAAAAAATTGAAAAAAGTCCTGAAAAAATTTGTCAAGTGGTGAAAATCTGGAAACAAGTGCTACTTGAGACCCTTGCACCTCTGTCTATCAGTCTCAATCACCTACTTCGCTACACATTTTCTGGCTTGGAATTGTTTCTTTTCCTCATCTCGAGGGCATAGCTACTTAGCTTATTGAGGTATTCTTGTGCATTAGGGTTTGTTGGACAACTCACAAAATAGTGTTTCTCAACACTTCCCCCACCTTGACATCAAGTTTTTTTCAACACTTTTCAGATAGTTTACCTACGGTCTCTGATGTCGCAATATTTCTCACTATCAGAATCAAGTCTTGAAGAAATGGCCAAGTGACTTGCACACACGCACTTTAACACTTAAACGACTAAGCTATGCTAATCTTTATCTACTTTGTGTGTTGTCTATGATGATTTATTTACTATATGTTCCATCCCTAATAGTCTTTCAAGGATGTCATTGACTAGAAGACTGGGGGCATGTGGCATGTTTTCTTGATTTCTACTTGTGGGTATACTTTGTTTGTCTATAGTGTTGTAAGCATTTGTGCTTGTCCTATTCAACACTTTGACTTATAAATGTATCATCCTTGACTATTGTGCAAGACCTCACTCAGGGTTATCTTGGTGCTTATGCCTTGGTACAAGTATGATCTTGCTAAATTAAACTTAGGGAATCTAATCATGTTGTTATCTTGACTTACATGTCTCTGATGCTTAGATTGGATTTCCACATACCTATTTGATATCGATCATATTCATATCCTCATAGTTATACTAGTGATGGTTGTATGATCTCATGATGTCCCTAATAAATGCTCAATGATGAAATTAAGAGTCTAAATGTTATGCACTTCTTGTTGGTAAACCACTTTGCATATTAGCTTGCATTTTAGGTTCATTTTCTAGCTTAGTCTTGCATTCTTGCATATGGGGAGAGCTCTCTCTTCATCTTTTTGTGGACATATCAGCTAACTCCTTTCATATATTTCTTTACTTTCTTCTTGTTCATTTCTTTTCACCTTCTTAATCTTTCGCTTCATCTCTTTTCTATCTTGTCATCACATTATATAAAGTTTTGACCTCTTAAATGATTTTGACATCCTAGATTCATTTTCGGGATCGAAATCCAAATTCGAGTTCATCTTGATGGTCAAAATTGTCTTTTAAAATTCTACTTTCTTTTAAGCAGTTAGCTAACCTTTTGAGGTCTAATTTCTGAATCATCACTGAGGCATCTTCATTTCTTCATGTCTTCATCATTTTCATACATCATATCTACTTAAATTCACTATTTCATGTCTAAAATCACCTTTCTACTCATTTTGACCTTATTTTTATGCTATATCCTTCAAGGTCAACTCTAGTCAAACTGGGGCATTTTATCAATTTTTTAATATAGTCATTGTTGGGTTCTAATCATCTATCTGTCATCTTGGACATTTCTATATTCTATTTTTCTCATTTCTAGCCAATTTTTGCATCCCCTTACCTCATTTCAATTTCGATCCCGAGGGGGCAGAAATACTCTATCACTGCTTAGGAGCATTTGTTTGATCTTCTCACTTGCTCTCACTCTATCCACTTTTCTAAGTGTTAGCATTCTTCTTGAATTTTGACATCATCTTTTCCTAGTGTTCAGTACTACCACTATCAAGTTGTACATTCAGGACTTGCTATCTATTTCTACATTTCATTCTTCGGAATCAAACATCTATATCTACCACTACCTACTTGGCTTTGATTTTCTTTGACATAATGTGTTCCTAGATCGATCACACATTAGTCAAAGAGGGGAAAATGTAATCACCTAAAAATGGTCATCTAGACTATTAGCTCCCTTTTCAACATTTTGGCTAAATTAATTAATCACTTACCTAAGCCAAATTGCTAATAATCAATTTATTTGATTATAACCTATAGTTTGACTATGCTATCCTAAGTTCATTATTTGATTAAAAGAACATGTCCCCTTTTAATTAAATAGAAGGCCCCATTCTTCTAACCCACTTAAAGTGCACACATAAAGTCCTTTTTCTATTTTGAAATTAAAAGAAAAGGCTTTGTGACTTTTGTCTTATATGACAAGTCAACTTATATTCTATTGGTTGACTTGTGTGTGCACATGGATCAATCCTCTTTTTGAATTCCACCGTTGATCATCCACCATCTTCATCTTGATCTCTACCATCCATACATCTTTAAAAGGGATAGAGCTTTCCCCCTTAATCCATCCTCATTTTGAATATTGTTATGCTGCAGGTTTTCTAAAAAGTTTCTTTGGACCTTTGTGGAGAACTTCTATTTCTTGTCTACATTCTCTCATCCATGACATCATGGCATTATAGCTTAGCTTAGCTTTCATTTTTACATGTAGCTTAATCTCACATAGCTTAATAATGGTATTGTAACATTCTCATACATATTTTAGCATAGCTCCACTTTGCATCTCATTCTAGCTTAATCTTCATTTGCATTGCATTCTTGAGGAACTCCTTGAGACATTTGCATTCTTGCATCTTGTCTTTGGAACCTCCCATTGCATGGTTTACTAGCAAGAAGAGTATCTCTAAGGCTCATCTGAGAGCTTTCTTAATCTTGAAATATACTCTCTTGCACTCCATGGATAGGGAGCTCTAAGCTGGCATCCAAGCATTCCAACTCATGGAATCATTTGGATAGAATGGTTTAGAGTGTGACACATTTCTAGTGTACAATTGTTACACTTCAAAGGAATCTCAACCAGCAAATCAAAGTTGTAGATCAGAGATCAGCCACTAGTTCAACCTAATAGGTGTATTAGTTTAATCCTTTCACAAGGTAGATTTAAAAGTCTTTTGTAAATCTCTTTACTGAGTGTATACTTCATTTTATGTTTTGTAAATCCTTTAACAAGGTGGACCTAACAGTCCTTATGGCTCCTAACAAGGTAGATCATCAGAAGTGGTCAATTGTAAGCCTTAATAGGTCAATTTTATATTATAGTACTAAAGCTTGTGGGTATCATCCCCATGCCAATTTTACTTTCTATTTGGAAGGTCTCTGGGTCACCATATCTTGTGTCAATATGTTATAGATGTTTTATTACTTTCAATCTTTTATGCATGCAATTAGATCAGAATATATATGAAGGATTAGTTGATGAAATAAGATTAAGTTTTATTGGTTCTTGATTCACCCATCCCCTCTTAGTAACCTAGCCTATCCTATATTTCCAAAATTTGGTATTAGAGCTTTTTGGTTCTCAGAGAAGAAGTTTAACAACTTGAGAAAAGATCAAAGGAATGGAGGTATATAGGCTAGATAAGGTTATTGACAATGAAAAGTTGGATCTAGAATTAGCTATTAAGAAACTAAAGAAAGAAAAAGAGTAATTATCTCAATCCTTGAAAAGAAGATAAGATCTTGTAGTACAAATGAATGAAAATCTCTACATTCAAAAAAGAATTAAAGATATCTATCCAAAAAGAAACCCATATGAAGCTAATGAGGCAATCCAAGACCTTTGGGAAAAAAATTGCAATCTTCAAGAAAAAGTTAGAAAGCTAAAAAGACAAAAAGAAATTTAGTCAGTAAGATTATGTGAAGTCATGGAAGAAAAAGAAAAAGCCAAACAAGAGATAGAAGAAAAGAACAATGAAATTCAACATCTATCCTTTTAGCAAACAGACTTCACTGATCAGCTTACTAATGCAAATGAAGAAATCATGAATCTAAAATTAGAGAATGAAAGATTCTAAAATGATCTAAACATTAAAAAATAAAACCAATGAGAGGATGATAAAATCTCAATTAGACATGAATCAGTTGAATGAACAAAACCAATATAGACAGAAAGGCAAAGTAGGAATAGGATACACAAAAGAAGTTGAATCATCCAAGCAAGGAGCTTAAAAGAATCAAAGGCCTACTTGAAATCACTATGGTAAGTTAGATCATACATCAAACAAATTTTGGAGTAATGGTAAAACAAAATTTAATGGAAAGTGTTACAATTGCAATAAACATGGTCATAGAGCAAGTTAATGCAAGGAGAAACCTAAGTTTGGAGGTAGATGTCACAAGTGCAATAAACAAAGGCACAAATCTTCTGAATTCAAAACTGAGATATTAAACTCAAAAAAAACAAATAGTGAAAGATATATTTGGATGGGACTAAAACACTTGGTGTAGATGCCACTACTGTGGAGAATTTTAGCCCATTAGATCAAATTGTGTGAAACATCACATGAGGACAAGAGACACCACTAGAAAATGTTTTATTTGTACAAAACTTGGACATTTGGCTAAGAACTATATAAACATTGGAAGGATTAAAGATGAAAATAAATCCAAAGATGATTATATTAGAAAGTAGATGAGGCAGCAATGGATTTCAAAATCTTTTGAGAATGTAAGTCCGAGTCATGAAGCACATGTCTCTCACGAATTGGGTGACTCAAGCATTTCAACTGGATCTCCCATAGGAATGAATAGAACTAAGACTCTGAAGGAGATGTCTTAAATTAGTTTTAGCTAGCTAGAAGGAAAGATCTATATTAGCATTCAAGATGTGAAGGGATCATCAAGTGACTAACAAAAATCAAGACCTTACTGAGCTAGGTTGGATTACAAGATCCTGTCGAGCAAGGTCAGTATACACTGAAACATTATGTGGACACTGAGCTATGAATGTCTCTACCAAGAATGAAGGTTGAAATGATTAGAAGATATTTTGTCACCAAATGAGTGATTGTACCAAGCATTTATGGTGATTGAAAAGTGAAGATGACAAGGAAGAAAATGACAACAACAATGAATAAGATATAGAAATAGATGATGTAAATCTAGATGATGAGGAGCAAGAATAGGAAGCTATAGAGGAGAATCTCCTTGAGATTTAGAGTATTGAGGAAACCAACCCAAAGAAAATTATTGCTTCAATAATGGCCTCATTTCCTCACTCTCTAATCAAAGATTTAATGCCATCAATCTCAAAGAAATCTCTTGCCAAGTTGGTTGTGAAAACCACTGTAATACATGCACACAACCAATCTTTGCACTTGTTTAGCTGATTACCATATTGACTAAAGTAATCAAAACTTCATCTACCAAATAGCAAGTGCCAACATCATCAGACTTGGCTACATATCAACAAGGTATTTCTACTTTCAATGCAATATCTACTTTTGTTGCTAACCCTTCTATTTCTACTATTATTACAATTCCAAGTGTGCAAATAGTAAGTACAAGGACAGTTGAGAACAAGTGTCAACCGAGTACTAAAGTTTCAATTAAGGATAAAGGTAAAGAAGAAGACATTGATCTAAATGAGGATATAGTTATCTTGAATTGGGATATCTCTACTCTAAATCCTTATCAAATGAATATAATGGGTGAACTATTGCAAAAGAGAGCTAAGCAATAGAAGCTTAGAGAAGAGAAAAGAAGAGAAAATCAAGTTCTTGAAGATGTAAAGAACATACTTATAGATGCACTGAGCACTAAGGTTGATAGTACATAACCTATTTTAGTTCAATTAGTAGAAGTTTTCCATAAATTCAATGAAGATTTTAATGGGCAAGGAAAGTTGTTACAAAGAATAGAGAGGAAATTTGAGAACAAATTATTGGAGCAAGTTCCGCTAAAAATTGCAATAAATTAGGTAGAATTGTCTACTATTCTCAGCTCATTAGAAATCTCTACAAATAATGTTACTTATTTATTCAACAAGTTGTGTGATACATCTATCTTCACCCAGGGAATCAAAGATAAACTATCTAAGATAGATGAAGACTTGAAGGCAAGTGCACACTAGTTGTCACTTGACCTGAGCTACAATTTTGCTCACTACTCAAAGATCATATTTCTAACTAATTTGCAAGCATAATTATTAAGGGAAGAAACTAGTACAAGGCCACACTTGTAAAAATCCAAGAAATGATTCTTTTGAACATGGATGCAATGCAGAAACACATTGCACATGCCAAAACTCTCATCCATGATAATAATTTCTCCATAGTTGATCACATGATGGAGTTATTAGCAGAAGTACATATTGCACTTCATGCAAGCAAGGTGTTACAGGAAAATTAGAACAAGATGATGGCATTGATTTTGAAGGTACATTCTAACTTTTTGTCACATTTTGGCATTATAATATAGCATACACCTTTGGAATTTATTTCAAAAAGGGGAAGAAGGTGTGATATATATAAGGGGGAGAAATATGTATATATATTGAGGAGAAGTATAATATGTAATATATGTATGGGGGAGCAACATAATATTATAAAAATACACATACAGATAATCAAAAAACATCTTTTACAAAAGAAATTTTGAAAAATCTCAAAAATTAAATATGTTACCAAGTTGAAGACACGGGATGGAGACAAAAGAATGTTTTGGACTTGAAATTTTGAGAATTTGGTTTCGGATTGATAAGTTTTTTTTTTTTTTTCACTAATGCCAAAGGGGGAGATTGTTGACATTATGGTCAAGTTTGTTTATTAGTGACTCACACTTATTCAAATGGTTAGTAGCTATCAAACTTATCTTGCAGTTTATAGTGTTAATTGATAATCCAAGTTTTATCAAGTTCTACAATTTCTATTGAGTTCTAGAATTAGTATTCAATTCAGACTGAGTAGTTTCTACCAAGTTCATAGTGTCAGTAATGTGAATCTAGTATTGATTGAGCCAGGAAGTGTCAACCAAGTGATTCAATTTATATGTTGAGTTTCACAGTGTTCACCAAGTCACCAATGCTAACTAAGTTCAAGCTACTTGAAAGTGATTAGTATAAGCCAACTTCCTATGTCTACCAAGTACATGATGATGCTAAGTGTTGAAAATGGTTTTCAAGTATCAAAACCTCACCGAATTTGTCTTCAGAATCTAAGTGCCAACAGTTGATCCAACTTTGTGTTTTTTGGTGAAACTTGTATTGTAGCCTACTTTGTTAAGTTGTATTTTGGATTGGTATGTATGTAATACATTGTATCACATCCAAAAGAGAAAAATAATAAGAAGAAGGTATGAAGAGTAAAAGTGTGAATTAAGAAGGCTACAAGAAGTATAACGAGCAGCAAAGATTTGTTTTATCATAGTAAGGTGATTGTTACACTTCAAAGGAATCTCAACTAGCAAATCAGAGTTGTAGATCAGAGATCAGCCACAAGTTCATCCTAATAGGTGTATCAATTAAATTATTTCACAAGGTAGACTTAATAGTCTTTTGCAAATCTCTTTACCAAGTGCATACTCCATTTTATGTTTTGTAAATCCTTTAACAAGGTGACCTAGCAGTCATTATTGCCCCTAAGAGGGTAGATCATTAGAAGTGATCAATTGTAAGCCTTAACAGGTCAACTTTATATTACAATACTAAAGCTTGTGGGTATCATCCCCACCCTAGTTTTACTTTCTATTTGGAATGTTTATGGGTCACCATATCTTGTGTCAATATGTTATGAATATTTTATTACTTTTAGTCTTTCATACATGCAATTAGATCAGAATATATATGAAGGATTAATTGGTGAAATAAGATTAAGTTTTATTGGTTCCTCATTCACCCCTCCCCTCTTAGTAAACTAGCCTATCTTATATTTCCAATAGTGTCACGTCCAATGAAAGGTAAAGGATCACTAATGTTGAATGAAAAAATCAAATTTGATGATACACATTGGGTACAAGGACTAAAGTATAATATTTAGAGTATTGCACAATTGAACAATACAAGTCACACGATGATGGATTTTTAGAACTAAAAATTCAAGATCTATGACGATGAAGGAAATATGATTGGAACTCGAGTACAAATAAAGGTAATCTATTTTATCTTGATCCTATTTTTGATACATGATTGTTTTCTAAAGTTGAGGATGTATGGTTGTGGCATAAGAGCTTGTGTCATGTGAATTTTGAGAATATGGTGAAGCTTAGTAGAAAGAAAAGAGTTAGAGAGTTACAAAATTTGCATGAGCCTAAGAATGCTATGTAAAAAAATGTCATCTTAGTAAGATGAAAAAGTCAAGTTTTTCAAGAAACTCACACACTTCTAATGATATTTTGGTATTAGTGCATACTTATTTGTGTGGACCAATGAGAGTGAAAAGTTATCATGGTGATAGATACTTCATTTTTTTTTATAATTACACTAGGATGATGGTGATCATGTTCATGAAGGTAAAATCACATTCTTTTGATATGTTCAAATGGTATAAGGATAGAGTTGAGAAAGAAACTAATAAATAATTCAAATCTATGATATCTTATAGAGGTGATGAATTTATGTCTATTGAATTAAATATATTTTGTGTTGAGAATGGTATTAAAAGATAGTTATCTACACCAATGACACCACAACAAAATGGGATTGATGAGAGAAGAAATAGATCAATAGTGGATTGTACAAAGGTAATTTTTTATAGAAAAATATGTTTCACAAATGTTTTGGAGAGAGTCCATCTATCAGTATTGCAGTCTATACCCTTAACCAAGTTCACAAAGGAACAAACAAAAACTCTAGTATGGTCATATGCCTAATGTAATTTATTTCAAGATATTTGGAAGTAGTTGTTATATTCATAAGGATGCAAGGAATGGTAAATTTTATTCAAAGGAGATGAAGGTATTTTCTTTGGCTATTCATCAAAGAGAAAAGCATATAAATGTTTGAACGAAGCTACTCACATAATGATTAAAAGTACAAATGTAAGGATTGATGATTTTCCAGATAAGAACAATGTGAAAAGAAATAAGGAACCTCAATATTACAACAAGATTGTATATGTGTATAAATATATACCTAATACACTACTTGAGTTACAATAGAAAGCTACCAAGCAATAACTTTCTTTGTCCAAGTAGAAAATAGTACAACTTGAGTAGGAAGTTGAGCTACCACTGAGTAGAATAATATTGAGAATCAAATATTTGAACCTATGTTAGAAAACTATGTTAGAAAGAATTGTTCCCCTAAAAAAATCATTGGAGATGAAAGTGTTGGAATGATAAAAAGAAGTAAGTTGAAAGATGGTACTTACTTAATTGCTAAATTTGAACCTAGAAAAGTTAAGGTTGCACTTGAAAATGAGGATTGGATAAATGCTATGAATGGAGATATTGATCAAATAGAGAAAAAAAACTCATAGACGCTAGTATTGAGACCTAGAGACAAGAATCTAATAGGAACAAAGTGGATTTTCAAAAACATGCTGAATGAAAATGGAGAAGTGGTGAGAAACAAAGCAAGACTAGTTTGTGAAGGTTATACCCAAGATAAAGAAAAAGATTATGACGGGACTTTTGTACATGTGGCAAGATTTGAAAGAGTAAGAACATTTTTTTTCTATGTTACTTAAAAGAAATTCAAAATGTATCAAATGAATGCCAGATCTGCATTTTTTAATTGAATACTTGAAGAAGTCTACGTAGAATAACCAGAAGGATTTGTTGAACCTGGTTAGAAGAACTTGGTTTGCAAGTTGAACATGGCATTATGGACTAAAAAGCAAGAATTGAGAGCATGTTATGGAAGGTCACATTCTTATTTGATTAAAATTGGATTTTCAAGAATAAATGAGAACAGTAATATGTATTTGAAAAGTGAATCTGAAAATATTGTGTTGATTGCTGAATTTTTTGTGGATGATATTATATTTGGTGGAAATTATTTGCCATGTAAATCATTTGTTGATCAAATGACTAAAAAATTTGAGAGGTCAATTTTTGGTGATCAATTTTTTCATAGGCTTATGAGTTCATCAAACAAAGAATGGTATATATGTGACTCAATCTAAGTATGTTAAGGAAATCATGAAAACTTTTGGAATGGATGAGTCAAGACCAGTTAGTACACCTATGGAAATTGAAGTAATATTGTCAAAAGAAGATATTACTTCTAAGGTAAATGAAACATAATATAGGTTAATGATTGGTAAACTTCAATTTATTGTGCATAGAATGCTAGGTATTGTACAGTTGTTGGAATTGTTACAAGATTTCATCTAATCCAAAGGAAACACACATGACTATTGTCAAGAGGATATTAGATATCTTAAAGAGACTAAATATTTTGGATACCACTATAAACAAGATGGTGATGTTAATCTTAAGTCTATATTGATGTTGACTAGGCTGGTAATGTTGATGATAGAAAAAGAACAATTGGTGGAGTTTTCTTTTTAGTAGAAAGACTAATAACATGGTTGAGCAAGAAATAGAGCTTCATTTCACAATCTATTGTTGAAGTTGAGTATGTTTTTGTTGTAAGTTCAAATTTTATTTGAATCAAGAAACTTTTGGAAGGAATGCAAGAGGAGATAATCGAGCCTATTACTATTTGTTGTAATAATATTAGTGCAATAAATATATCAAAGAATCCAATGATGCATGCAAGGAAAAAGTACATATCAATCAAGTATTACTATTCTAGGGAGCAAGTACAAGAGAAATAAGTAACTCTTAAATATGTGAATTGTAAGGATAAAATTATAGAAATATTTACTAAGTCATTACCTAAATATTCTTTTGAGTATCTAAGAGGTAAGTTGGGGATCATTCTCCTATCTAAAATTCATTAAGTGAAGATGCATGTTACATCAATTCATGAATGAACATAAATATCTTTATGGAGTTGATGCAAGAGTTCAGTAGTTAGGGATTATTTCCTAATTTCTAAAAATAATTCTAATGAAACTTATGTAAATAGTAAATGCAAGGTACAAGGTATAACTACAAGATATTATAATTTTAAAATTGGAAAATATAGTTACCTTGGCCATTATTGTCAAAGGTCTCTAGAATAAGTAAAGGTGGAGAGAATAACCAAAGGGAGTGAGTAATTGAAGATTAATTGTTGATAATTATTAAAGGGGGAAGAATCTATAGAGAGAACAAAGAATAAATGAGGAGAATATGACAATGAGTGATACATCATGGATGAGAATTAGAAATAAGGATACAGTATCCAAGGAGGAGTTGATAAGAAAAAATGAAGCTATAACTACCAAAATAGAAAGAGACACACCCTAAGGGGGAGAAATGTTGAAGATTAATACTGAAGACATAAATCAACTACCCCTATTGATTAAATATGTTTTAGATAGCTAAAAAAATCTATTTTGTCAATGAATACATTTAATTATCTTATGTAACACTTTTTAATGTAAAATTAGATGTTTATGCATTGTCATCAATGCCAAAGGGGGAGATTTTTAGTCCCAACTAATGATTTAACTGATAATGCTATGAATGTATGTGAAAGAGTTATATCATTTATTATCTTTTCATTGATCTCAAAGTCATAGTTGGATAGAGATTATGCTAATTTTGTAGTGTGGCATATCATTTTATTGATGAAGAGGATTTGAAGAAAGTATGATGAGTTAGAGTATTGATAAGTATGGTATTAAATGGGCACTCGAATGAGTTGGACAGTGATAGTATAATGTTGTTTTGATTATTTTATAATTGTGTAATCATGTAATGTAATGATTAAGTCTATGTATTCATCAAGCTATACAAGATGCATTGAGTAATGAGGTGAAAGAAGGAATATAGTGTTCATTGATTGACTATAGTTGTTATTGAACATTTGGAAAAGAGGAAGTTAAAGTTTAGTGTTAAACAAGTAATTCATATATTGACCAAGTGATATATTAGCAGAGTGAAATGTAATGTTCACCAAATATGAGCTAGAAGAACAAACTTAAGGAAGATAAAATATGAGGTTGACTTATGATGATAATAAGGAATGTTTGAGAATTTCAAAGGCTAAAGTTAAAGGCAGTTACAAGAGCTATGGATCAAAAAATACAATGACGTTCTAATGATGGAGATTGAAGTTAGATGAGGATAAGAAAAAAATTCAATGAAAGTTTTATTTTCTAAGTGAATAAACACATTGAATCTGAGATCTATGGATGTGATTAAGTAGCAAAACCTAGAAGAATCTCGAAGCAAAAAGTTTACTATTTGCAAAGATGTTTGAGAAACCTTTTGGTTGTTTATTGATTGTTGATCATTATGGTTAAGTTAGTAATTTGTGTGAGGTAAAGAGAAATAATAGAGAGGTGAACTAAGTAGAGTAGAAAGAAGATCAAGAAAATTTAAGAGAAGTGAAAGCGTAAAGAAGTGAATCAGCCAAAAAGATATCAGAAAAGGAAGAAGATAGAGTAGAACAAACACCTAAATAAGAAAGGTAGTGCCAAAACCTAATAAATCATTTGAAGGTTACTTTCTCGCCATTGCATCAAAAAAATCTATTAACCATGTGGACATAACAAGCCTATGAAATCCTATATGGTAACATCGATTAGTGGTGTTTGTAAGTCCTTTAGAGTAAGTCACTCTTTAGACATGAACAAGGAGTGATAAGGTCTAGATGATCTTTATGTTAATTCCCTCTAAAAAGGTCACACTAAATTTGTACATGTAACCTTTAACAAGGTTGGCTCCTAGAAAAGCTCATATTAGAAGAGCAAAATTATTTGGGTTTCTAGTCCAAGTGGTTTTTTCTTTTATTGAATTTCTATGTTAAATATGTGGTGTCAAATGTGTGATTATTTTTGTGTTGCAAGTTTATCTTTCATGGTATTTATTTAATACCACAACTTAGTAATAGTAAGGTAAAAGCTAAGTAATATTTATGATACTCAATAATAATAGATATAGCAAGATAATAGTTTGAAGTAATTGATTACAAGAATAAGTTGTGAAGTTCAATTATATCACTGACTTATTGCTAATGAATTTTATGAAGTTTGAAGTGGTACTAAAGCATTTGAAAGGCCTATATGATAATTGGACATAACTAATTCAACCCCCCACCCTCTACCCCCTTCCTCGTAGTTACCTAACATCTTCATAGTAGTTGATAGATTTTCTAAAATGACACATTTCATACCTTGCAAGAATATATCAAATGTAGTACACATAAAAAACCTTTTTTTTTGAGAGATTGTGAAACTTCACGGATTGTCTAAGATGGTTGTTTCAAATAGCGATACTAAGTTCACTAGTTTTTTTTTAAGGACACCTTGCAGAGAGATGAATGTTGATCTTAGGTTTAGTTTACATTTCATCTATGGATAGATGGATAAACTAAAGTTGTGAACAAAAATTTGTGTAATCTTTTGAGATGTTTGACTAGAGATATACCTACTAGTTGGGATTTAATTTTGGAACAAGGTAATTTTTCATATAACAATTATATGAATAGAATCACTAAGAAGACTCCTTTTGAGATTGTAATTGTAATGGGTCATAGAGGAGATACTGAAATAAGGAAATTGGATGATGAAATAAAAAGCAATGTTGAAGCTAAGGAATTTGTGGATTTTATGAAGAATTTGTATGAAGAAGTTAAAAGTAATTTACATGATAGTAATCAAGGATATAAAGAGAAACTAGATTAAAGGAGAAGGCATAAGATTTTTAAAGTTAGAAATGAGGTAATGGTACACTTGAAGAAAAAATAATTTCTAGTTGGCACATATAGTAAGTTGAACATGAAATTTTTTTGTCGTTGTAAGATCTAGAAGAAACATGATAGTGGTAATGCTTTCGAAGTGGAATTGCCTGAAGACATGAATATTTTACTGATGTTTAATATTTTAAACATCTTTAAATACCATGAGTCAAATGAAAAGGTATTTGATAAACTTGATTGTTCTAAGAAGAAGATAGAAGGGATTGAAAATATTTTGGACACCATAATTAGTAAGAGTACCCAAGGAAAGGAATACAAAGAGTACTTGGTTCAAAAGAAAAATAAGCCTTTTGAAGAGGGTTCTTGGATCATAGAGGCTAAGTTGGATCTTCATGATACTTCTTAGAGAATCATGGCTTCCTAATGTGGACATCATTTCTTTTGTTACCTCATGTGTTTGATGCATGAGTGTATTGGGTACTTTGACAATCTTTCATCACCAAAAAAAAAGACTTCCTTTCATTTGTTCATGTTTACTATTTCAAGAATGGCTAGTGTTGTTTCTAGTTTCTCTTTTCATGTAGTCAACCCCTTAATGTGGAGCTATTGTAAATCCTTGGTCTAAGAATGTAGAACATAATTACATCATTTGTGGAAGTTATCCTTCCCTTTATTTAACATAATTACATCATTTGTAGAGGTCATCCTTCACTTTATTTAAAGTATGATAATTTTTTGGCATCTTGATAACATGTAGGTTTGGTTTTGACATAGTTTCATATGACATCTTAGAGTTTCACATACTTGGGATTCCCTTTCTGAGACACGCGTGGATGTATCCTTGTCCCTATAGAAGTTAATTTTCTTTTTTAATGGGTTTATGATTTCTCCTTTAGGGCAAGACCTATAATTGGTAATAAATTGTCTGACATACTAACTTGTGGTCTTGTTGGCTATAAAAGTAGAGATATAGGATTAGGAAAGGTAGACAATGAAGTTAGATAGGAGGAAAATATTGAATATTGGATTTATAGGTTTGTGCTTCTAAGCTCATTTATTGTAATTTGGATATTTATGGGTCCAACCAGGTAGGCCTTATGCCTAGTGTGTTGAATGAGAATTATTTGTCCATTCTTACATTGGTTTCTTAGTAAATTTGTTGTGTTTTCTCTATTTGGTGGCCTCCATGTGTAACTCTAAGAAAGGATAGTAGGAAGATACTCCTTTTCACCCTCTCACCTTATGTCAATAGCCAACCTATTAATGAAATTTCATTTGAAGCTATAACTAATGTTAACTTGTTTAGGAAAGGAAAAATTCTTGTTTATGAATTTGATTATTAAGAAGGATGGTAGAAGAAGAAAGGGAATCAGAAGAACCAGAGGCCTTAATTGCAAAAATATTTCCTAAAGGTAAAGAAATGTAGAATAATGGAACTACAAAAGTATTGATCACTTTACACATAGATTCCCAAGGAAACCAAAAAAGGAACATGATAGAGAAAAGGAAGATAAACTTAAGAAGTATAGGGATTTTTCTCAAAAGAACAAGAATTCATGTTACATTTTTAAGGATGAGGAAAATGAATACAACCCAGGAGGTGATGACAATGATGAGGAAATAGTGTTTTTTGTTGTGAAATAAGATCTCTCTACTTGCAATGCATATATTAGTGAAGAGAAAGGATTAATTTCAAGTGTGAACTATAAAAATGATTGGATCATTGATAGTGGATGTATACACCATATGACTAGAGATAAGGACTAATTTCTGACTCAAACATTGTGATGAAGCTTCTATCAAATTTTGTAATGGTTCGCCCTATGTAATCAAAGGCAAAGGAAAAATTGCTTTAACTAATGATATTACTTGTGAAGATGTGTATTGGAAAGATGCATTGAAGTATAATTTTCTAAGTGTATCTCAATTGAATAAGAAATGTTTCAAATTTGAATTTAGTAATGGTAAATGCAAGATATCTAGAATGAATGGTAAGTTGATTTCTACTAGTGAATAAACCAAAGGTAACCTCTTTAGGATAAATACAACTAATAGTCATTACTTAATTCCTGAGTTCGAATTAATTTGTCTATGGCATAAGAGACTGAGTCATGTGAACTATGATAATTTGGTAAAAGTTAGTACAAAGAAAAATGTTAGAGGAATACCAATATTGAAAAAATGAGATAATAGAAAATGTTAAAAATGTCAAATTGGGAAGATGACTAGTTCAAGTTTCAAAAGAAAGTAATACTCTACAAAACATATTCTAGATCTAGTACACATAGATTTATATGGACTCATAGGACCTATGAGCTATCTAGACATAGATACTTCATATTATATGTTGATGACTACTCAAGGATGATGCTAGTAATGTTTCTAAGATTAAAATCAGATGCTTTCCATATGTTCAAAATGTGCGAAGCAAGATTTGTGATTGAAACTAGAAGAACTTTGAAATGTCTCAAATCATATAGAGATGGTGAATTTACATCCAATGAATTCAATGAATATCATGAAGAACAAGGAATCAAGATGTATTTATTGGCACCAAGAACTCCTCAATATAATGATATTATAGAAAGAAGAAGCATATCTATAGTAGAATGCACTAGAACACTATTAAGTCAAAAAAGAGTTGCAAATGAATTTTAGAGGTAATCTATTAGTACCACAATATAAACACTTAACCAAGTAAAACTCAATAAAGGAATGAGAAAGACACCTTATGAAATCTGGTATGGTTGAACACCTAATGTTAGTTACTTTAGAGCTTTCTGAAGAAAATGTTATATCAAAAACGATGATAGGAATGGAAAATTTGATAGCAAATATGATAAAGGATTATTCTTATGATACTCTACCAAAAATAAAGCCAGTGTTCAAATAAAAGGATAAATAAGATAATAGAAAGTGTAGATGTGAGGATTGATCAACCTTTTGACTAGAATAAAGAAAGCAATATAGAAAGATCTGGAAGCTATAGTGAATTAATTTACTTTGAACTTGAAAAGACAAAAATAGAAAAAGCTGACATAAATTGATAATACACAACCAATAATAGTACAACAATGAGAAACTAGTGCAAGAAAAGAATGAATCCATAATGCAAAACCTATGATGCCAAGAAATATAAGGATAAATCATAGTTTATTAGACATAATTGGAGACATGAGTGACAGATTCTTAAGAAGAAGTCAATTGCAATTCAAGGATATTGCATGTTTTCTATCAAAATTGGAACTTAGAATTGTTAAAGATGCATTAACAAATGAAGATTGGATGTAGGCAATAAAAGAAGAAATCAATTAGATTGAAAAGTATTTGGTCAATGATATTTCAACCTGGAGATAAAAATGTCATAGGTAGTAAGTGGTTTTTTAAGAACAAACTTAATGAAAATAGAAAATTAATAAAGAAAAAATAAAGATGAGTTGGCAAGGGGTATGCTTAGGAAGAAGGACTTGGTTATGGTGAAACTTTTACACCATTGGAAAAATTATGAATCAAAATTTTACTTGCCTATATAGAACATAAAAGATTCAAGGTTTATATAGTAGAAGTTAAGTTAGCATTTCTAAATGGAGTACTTGAAGAAGAAACTTATATTGAATAGTTTGGAGGATTAGAAGTTGAACAAGGAAAAGATCTAGTATGCCAATTGCACAAAGCCTTGTATGGATTGAAACAAGCATTGAGAGAATGGTATGATAGATTAAACTCTTATTCATTCAAGATAGGATTTAAAATAACTAGTGATAACAATAATTTTTACTTGAAAGATGAAAGTGAAAATAAAATCTTAATTGTTGAAATGTTTGTTGATGATATAATCTTTGGAGGAAATTATAAGCTTAGTAAATCTATTGCTAAAGAAATGAGGAAAGAATTTGAAATAAGCATGATTGGAGCAATAAAGTTCTTTATTGGCCTATAAAACCAATAGATGAAGAAATGAATTTATATAACTCAATCCAAGTTTATCAAGGAGATATTAAAAATATTTGATATGAAAGACACAAGATGTGTCAGTACACCTATGGCTACTATATGTAAACTATCAAAAAAAGATGGATATAAGGAGGTGCATAAAACTTTATACATATTAATTATTGGAAAGATATCATATGTTGTTCATAGAAGGCTTGATATTATACATATAGTTGCAATTTTTTCTAGATTCTCATCTAACCCAAAAGACTCACATATGACTGTTGTGAAAAGAATATTTAGATATCTCAAAGGTACAAAAGAGTATGGATTGTGGTATGAAAAAAAAGGAGATTTTGATCTCAAATTATATATAGATGTGGATTAAGCAGGAAATATTGATGATAGGAAAAGCACAAGTGGAAGATCATTTTATCTAGGTAACAAATTAGTGCCATGGACAAGTAAAAAGTAGGATTGTATTTCACAATCTACTACTAAATATTTCAATATTTAGATATCTCAAAGATACAAAAGAGTATAGATTGTGGTATAAAAAAGGAGATTTTGATCTCAAATTATATATAGATGTGGATTGGGTAGGAAATATTGATGGTAGGAAAAGCATAAGTGAAAGAGCATTCTATCTATGTAACAAATTAGTGTCATGGACAAGTAAAAAGTTGGATTGTATTTCACAATCTACTACTTAAGCTGAATATGTGGGAGTGGTAATTAATTATCAATAAGTGTTATAGATTAAAAAAATACTTAAATTTATACATGAGAAAGTTGAGGAACCTATTGTGATATATTGTGACAAGTGTTATAAATATATCAAATAATCTAGTCATGCACCCAAAGGAAAAGCATATAAGTATCATGTAGAATTTTATGAGAGAAGAAGCACTGGGAAAATAAGTTAGTTTGGAATACATGCCTACAAAAGAACAAGTTGTTGATATATTCACAAAACCACTACCTAATGAAATATTTGAGTATCTAAGAGGTAGACTACGGGTTCTATGCCTATCAGATATTAGCTAATGAAAATAAAAATTTTGCATCAATTCATAATACTTTAATAGAATATCTTAAGCATGAATTGATGTATAGGAGGACTACTCCATGGGGGAGCAGTCTAGGTAATAGAAAGAGTATCTCAAGTACATAAATTGGAGACCAGGAAAACAAAGGTCAATTAACTTTAGAAATGTTGTCAAAGGGGAAGAAATTGGTAAAAAAGGGGAGAAGTTAGTGATAGAAAATTTTTCATTATGATGAATGGAGGAGCAATACATGTATCATCTCTAAATGTTTTCCATGAATGTCAAAGGGGGAGATTGTTGGCATAACTGATTTAGTTTTTTAACAAGTCAAGTTGTTGATGATTAGAACATAGTTGATAAACATGATATTAATTACACTATTTTTCATTTATTTTAAACTATTGGACATATTATTTTGACTTGTGACCAAATCTTTAGAAAGGAAACAATTGCAAAGATGTTGAGAAGGGCACACAATTATGTCGATAAGGAACTTATCAATTAATAGTTAGAATAGATAATGATCGATAGTTAAATGACTTAATTTTTTGTTAGTGGATGGATAGGAAGATAGATAAGAGAATGTTAGTAGAGAAAAATCCAAGGAAAAGAAAGCAACTTTAGAAAAGAGTTTTGTTGAGAGTAGATTGTAGCAAAAAACACCTATAAAAATAGCAACTAGAAACCTATAAAAATAGCAACTAGAAAGGCTAAGACTTATTGAAGAACTAGAAGAAAAACTTTAACAGGTTTTAGGGAAATCCTTTAATAGGGTAGAAGCTTAGTGTATTTTTGTAACCCTTAATTGGGTGCCAAGCTCCTAACAGAGCACACTCTTAGAATATTACAACTATTTGTGAGCATTGATGTCACACTATGATTTTCACCTTATTCAAGTTTCCATGAGATAAACATTGGTATTTAATTTGTGTGAATGTTTAACTATATTGAATGGATGATTCATTATTAGTTAACCGATAATGATGTTATAGATAAACTAATAATACCATTGGTAAATTATAAGAGAAGTTTTATTTGTAATTTATAATTTAATTTTGGTACATCTTATAATTTAAAATAGTACAACATGATAATTTTTTCATTTAAATTCTTCTAGAATTAGCCTTTCCATTTTACATTGATTTGAAATGGAATTACACAAATATACATTAGCATTCCATATACTTATGAATCATCTCAAAATATTGCATTTACATGAATATATATAAATTAGTACATCTCAACATAAAATAATATACTTGGTTATAAAATCTTCAATGACCAATATGGAAGGGAATGTGTACAAGAATCATCCATGAGATGAAAAAAAATGCCTCAATAAATTTTATCACCGAACCATGTAGAACTAAAAAAGGAACAACCATCCAAACTAGGAGATAGAAACTAAGGTCCATGCAAGAGGTAATAACTAGTATATTCCTAAGGTGGTGGTACCCTTCCAAAAATAAAGCACAAAAAGGTTATGAAAAAATTATAATGCAAGAAGGACAACCAGAGGAACCACAGAACATTAAGTAAATCTCCTAAAGTACAAGCTAAGTGATTGTCATCACATAGCCCTTCTCATTGGAATCATGCCCAGTAGTCCTAGACTCGAGTAGCCCCTAACTTGTGTCACATCTATTAGTCACATGGACCCTATTACTCCAAGAGGAATATGAAGAAAAACATCAATTATTTTTTTAGTGTATTTATCTCCCCCTTCTCAATTAATTTTATTTCTTTTTCCACTTTCTTAATAAACTCACTAGTAAGATCTTCCTAGTAGCCACTTTAGTAGTAGAACCTATTGTGAATCACTCACCTAGAGTTCCTAAGCCTCCTACTCTTAATAAAATATCATAGAATCATAGAAAACATGTAATAATAATTAAGCATTCCATAAAAACATAATAATATTAGTTAATTGGATTTAGGAATTCTCTAGTTGTCTCTTGTTCAATGGACAACCCTGAATCCTAATCTAGCCTCCATTCTCATTAAGTTTGATCCTAAAAATCCATTTAGTTTCAATTATATTATTGTATGTAGGTATTGGTACTAGTGTCCATGTGTTTTAATTCTCAATCTAATCTATTTCTTAATTCATAGCACTGATTTTATCTTCATTGTCAAGTATTTCTTTCATAGTTCTAGACTCAAACTTAGTTGTCAACCAAGTATTATCCTTCAAGTTACTTCTTATCAAGACAAGAGTCCAACATCCTTATCTCCAATTATTTTCTCAGGTGAATGGTCCCTTCCCACATATTTCACTAGGGCAAGTTCATTTTTTTGATCTCCAACATTATCATCACTCAATCGGGGCTCAACATTTTTCTTGGGTTGTTTTGTCTATGGATCAGGTAAGGCAGATTGATGCTCATTTATTTTCTATTGTTGCTTAGTGTACCACTATAGGATTTTATTTGGTGCTTGGGTACAGTACTAGGTGCATCATCATAAACATATACAAATTTTCTCCTAGTAGAGTAGCCTAGGAATCTACCTTCATCTCCTTTAGAATCAAATTTATCATTCTTTTCATCTTTATGGATATAACACTTACTTATAAATATTTTCAAATAACTTACATTTGGTGTAGGATCGAAGAAAAGTTCTTATGGTGTCTTGCTTGTTCCTTTCTTCAATTGAGCTCAACTTAGTATATACTATAGTACTTATAACTTCTCTCCAAAACATTTGTGAAACTTCATTCTCAATTAGCAATGTTCTAGCACAATCAACAATTGATTTGTTTCTTCTTTCAACAATCTCATTATGTTGTGGTGTCCTTGGTGCAAATAGTTATCTCTTAATTACATTCTCAACACAAAAGTTGGTGAATTCATCAAACATAAAATCACCACCTCTATCAGATATTAAACATTTTAACTTGTACCAATTTCCTTCTCAACTCTATCCTTACACTATTTAAACATATCAAATGCATAGGATTTCAGCTTTAGAAACATCATTATCATCATTCTAGAATATTCATCAACAAACAATATGAAATAACTATGTCTATAGTAACTCTCAATTCACATTGGACCACACAAATAAGTATGAACTAACTCCAGAATATCATTAGTTGAGTGTTATTTTCTTCATAAACTATACTTAGTCATCTTACCAAGTTGATATTGTTTACACATAGCATTCTCAGGTTTATGCAAATTTGGTAATCCTCTCACTCTCGTATTTCTATTTACTTTGACCACATTCTCAAAGTTGACAGGACATAGTCTCTTGTATCACAACCACACATCTTCAATTTTTGGAATTAGACACATACTAATAATAGGATCTAGGTAGAATAGATTAACTCTATTTTTCTTTACAATACCAATAAGATTTCTATTTTCATCATAGATCT
Organism: Cupressus sempervirens; assembly: GCA_028749045.1. Lineage (NCBI taxonomy): Eukaryota > Viridiplantae > Streptophyta > Pinopsida > Cupressales > Cupressaceae > Cupressus > Cupressus sempervirens. The sequence continues at coordinate 330,362,748 of CM053788.1, forward strand.
TAAGTTTTTTGTTCTGAAATTCCAACTTGTGATATGTATTATTCAACTATACAAAACTTAATAAATTATACTTCTATCCTTGAATCCACTATGTAACATCACATTATCATTCCCAAACTTAATAGTTTCGCCATCATACTCTTCTAGATTATCAAATTTATCTATATATCCAGTATGTGATGTGAACATCCACTATCAATAATCCTTATATAAATTTTATTAACATGAGAAATAAGGGATTTTTGTTCCTTGTACCTTTACTCATTAGTATCTTCTTTAACAAAAAAACATATACTACTTTTACTCATTCCTTCTCATCTTCTGTGTCTGACTCGGTGTACTCTTCTTCAAAAATACATGACTTCTTTCCTTTGTTCTTATATTCCTTGTAGTTCTTGTTATTTCTATATTTTTTCTCCTTTTCATTTTTGTTTCTCTTATTCTTTTTAGGGAATCTATCAACAAAATGACCAAATACATTGCATTTAAAACATATCAAAGGCAATTTTCCTTTACCTCTTGATATCCTTCTTGCAAGAAATACTTCAATTACATTTATAGCTTCCTCTAAATATTAATCATTTTCATCTTTACTACTCTTTTCTTCCTTTGAACTTCCAATGGTTAGTGATGACTTGAAATAATTCTCAAACTTAGGCACATTGTTACCATAGCTACTTAATTCAAATATGGTTAAACAATCAACTAAACCATCAAGAGCAAGATCATTACTGATGTGGGCACAACCCAAGACAGAATGAACACAACAAGAAAAGGAGAATTTGATTATCAAAAATGACATGCTATTACATTTAGTACAGCAAAAATGGACTCAACTACATGCCCATGGGCTTACAATGTTATCAAATTATGTAGAAAAACCCTTCTCATGGTACCTTCTCCCAAACTCCACAAAATTGCCTTTACAATGCAAGAAATTTCCTTAAGTAACCTGAATTAGATTTAGGGTTAATTATACATTTGAGAATATTTCATTTAGCATTCATTGACAAAGAAAAAGGTTCTAGAAGACACATCAGAAGTCAATGCAAAATTAAAAGAATCTAGAAATGGTAGTCCAACTTTTGGGAGGCATGCCTTTTGATCTGAGAGTCTAATTGATGAACTATTTACATTTTTGGAAAGCTCTCCAAGCACTCTCCTTATTCATTATAGTGAAAACATGTACCATGGAAGCCTCCTCTTTCCAACCCTTGTCTATGTCCTCTACCTCTTCCTCTTTGGTCTCCAAATTTTTAATCATGAGAGTGGTTGAAATCTTTATTCCTTTGGTTTTGGTTGGTACCCACATCTTCATTTTTCTTCTGGTCCTCATTTTAGCCTCTAAAAGACCTACTAATGACCCTTCCTCCTTGACCATGCCCTCTTTTCCTTCCATAAAAATTTGTTTTTATCTTCCCCTCAACCTACAAGGTAAACTAATATGCCTCTTATGTTTAGATGTGGAGCCTAATCATACTCATAGGTCTATTTGGCACAATTTATCCCTAGATTATTTCTGTGGGGGTTTGGGTGCAGCACCCCCAAGATGGGGCCAAGGGGAAGTGCTCCTATGGGCTCATAGGGTAGTGTCCTAGGTGTGCTCCCTTTGGTTTTCAAGGACAAAACCCATGAAGTAAAAAATGACCTTATATTGTAAAAGGTGTCAGCTTCTACATTTCTATTAGATGACTTATTCTAGCCCTAATTTTGTAAGTGATAAAAAGCTTGTATAAAAAAGCTCAGGGTTAGAGATTTCATAATCTATGGTGATATTGTAGCTACTTGAGATGGTATTTAACTATAAGGAAATGCAAATTTTAATCACTAGATAATAATAATATTGGACCTTTTGTTGATAGGCACAGCCCAAGGATTAGGTGAACTGCATCAAATCTTGGTGTTTTGTGTTCTCTTCTATGCGATCTATTATTTTATGATACTAGTTATATTTGAATATAACTATTATTTATGTCTATGGTTAATCTTGCCATCTTCAATGTTAGTCATTATAAACAAACTTAGCTCCTTTCGAATGCTAGGTCTTAACTAGTTAAGGTAATGGGAAACCTTCTCCTTGTTTGCTTCTGCATGCCCCCTCCTAATAAAGACTCAATAAAACTCCTTTGTATATTCCTAGACAAATTTTCCCAGTTTCTTTAACCCTTGCATCTTTAAAAAATCAAGCTCATAGTCAACAAGAATGAACTACTTCTTTAGTTTGTCCACCATGTGATCCCTTCTTATAATTTTCTCCTCCCTCTTCTATTCCTTTCTAACTGAATCTCTTGCCACCTCATTTTGGTATGGTCCTTCAGTCTGGCCTTTGCAAAATTTACCCTATTAGGGTCCACAATATCCTCATACTCAAAATACTCCTCCATCTCATTGATCTAGTTGATCAACTCATTTGATTTTAGAGTTCCTGAAAACATGTTGACCTCTAGCTTAGGTCTTTTTCCCATCTTGGAAATGGCCCTAAAAAGCTTATGCTCTGCATTTCAAGACTTCTCCTTCTTGTTCCCCTTCTTGCACAACATTTCCTTCTTCTTTATTTTCCTCCTCACTTTCATCCCTACAGCAAGATTCATCCCTCTATAGATATCCTCTTGCAATGCTTAAACTTGTCTCTAGAGGGCTTTAACCTCAGGAGGAACACCTCCAACCCTTCCACCATGCTCTCTTCATTGAGGATCTTCTTTCTATCTCAAAATCTACAACCACACAGTCCTAGTGCAAACTGCCTCATAGTTGGCACTCTGTCCATACACTTAGGAACTCCTGAGTTGATACCACTTGATGAGGGCACAACCCAAGACAAAATGAACACAACAAGAAAAGGAGAATTTTATTATTGGAAATGAGATGCTATTACATTTAGTACAAAAAAAATAGAGTCAACTATATTCCTTATGGGCTTAAAATGTTACCAGATTCTGGAGAAAAACCCTTCTCAGAGTACCTTCTCCCAAACTCCACAAAAACTACCTTTACAATGTTGTAATAGATGAACTTAAGTAACCAAAATTAGGTTTAGGGTTAGGAATAAATTTTAGAATATATCATTTTTCATCCACCACCAAAGCATAAGGTTCTAGATGACACATCAAAAGTCGATGCAAAATTAGAAGAATCCAAAAATGGTAGTCCAACTTTCCATAGGCATAACTTTTGATCTGGGACTCCAATTGAAAAATTCCTTATATTTTCAAAAATATCTCCAAGCACTCTATAGTCTTATCTAAAAAAATTTATTTTCCTCCATTTTTTAGGCCCATACATGGTTGTTTAGTGCCTTAATCAAACTTTGAAGTGTTCTTAGAGGGTCTCCAAACAAAGTAAAATTACAATAACTTTCAAACTGTAAAGCCTTTTAACCTTATTCTTTTTCTAGAATGCTTTAAATTACAAGTAGAATCATCCCTCCAACTTACACCCTCTAACTCATCATAATTATGGATCAACTAGAAAATAGCCTATTTTCTACACTAGCACATTTCCCAAGGTGCTAAAATATACTAACCTTGAACACCAATAGTGGAACTATGAGAGTTGGAGTCTCTATTTGGCCTAAATGGGTATCTAGAAATATAAACACATTAAATAGATGTCATGCCCAAAATACGAGGGCAAAAATACAAAAAAAAAAATTTAATATATTAATAATAAAAAGGTTCACTAAGGTTTAAGAGTTAAATTGCAAAAGTAGATTTACTACGTTCATCTCAAGTTTATCATCATGAGAAGAAATCTATTTCTATAGTTAAATATTTTTTATTAAATTGGTATCAACTTTTGATTTCGTTATTTCATTAAGGTTACAACAATATTTTGAAATTGTTTAGAAAATAATATAACTTAAATATGACTAGAAAATAAAACAAATCAAATATCAAGATCTACTAAACTAACATTAAATTTACTAAGATTTTAAAATTCTAATACATACTAACAATATAATAAAAAGAAGAAAAAACCAACATATATATATATATATACTTACTTAATAAACGCTTAACTATCAATCAATATTCGACTATAGAACAATTTAGTCATTTAAACATTTATCTTAATCAAATTTAAGAACTTTAAATAAAAAATAAAGTAAAATTATTGACATAATAAAAGAAAATTTAACTTAACTAAATTTAACTAACACTAAAATCCAAACTTAATTTATAATTAAACAAAGTATACTAACAAAATTACTAACCTAAACTAACATAATTTATAACTGACTTTTAAACAAGACAAACTATCCTAAAAAAATGAATTGACATACTAGCTTAAATAATTTTAAAACTAACCAAAAACACTTTTACATAAATAAAATAATAACTAATATACTAACTAAACCTACCACTAACCCCAAAACCCCACACCCACATCAACTCTCCCCTAAAATGTGACACATGTCACATTCCCATCCCAAACCCCCAAGCGCTAATTCCATAAACCTATGTGCTTCCCCCAAAGACACTATGCCCCACAAACATGCGCTGACCCATAATGTGTGTGGTGGTGCCCAAGGACAAGGGGGGAAACAGTTTGCATTAATCCAACTGTAAACTCCAAAGCATAATAAAACTCAGCGCATCCTTCCAAGGAATATACAACTACAACAAAGGGATGGGGGGTACAGGGTGATGTCACCCACAAATGAGATTTGACTAGTTTTAAAATTAATCACACCCCTCCAAACAAAAGTTGGCACCAAGTGGATACAAGGAAAAGTTAATGCAAAAATTTTATTTGGTAGAAGATAGATTTTTAGGATATTAAGTTAGATAAATTATTAACTTATACAATTTCTTGTTTTTGATAAGATAAATAGGTTTTAAGGGATCCTGAAACCCATAAGTTTTACAAAAACAAGGCTGATAATAAGCCAAAGAAGCCCAGCCAAAATAGAGGTCCAACAGCTGAAAATAAGCCCAGAGGCCCAGCCCAAAACAAAGGCCCACAAAAAGGCTAGAAAATAAACAAACTAAAACAGACTACAGAAAGATTGTCAAAAAGCCAAAAGCCAGGATGACGAAAAGACAAAAGACAAGAAAACTAGTCTTTAGTTATCTTCTCCATTTCCTGCATAGTTTGAGCTGCCTCGACTATCTTTTGCTGCTCCTTTACCATTTGATCTTGGACCTTCTCCATGCCCTACTCCATACTGGTGAGAGTATTGATTATGGCCTTGTCATCATCTGGCCTAGCCTTATCCCTGTTCTATCCTCCCTCCTCCATCAGCAAGCCCCTGTCCTTAAGTTTACCAGCAAGGGATTGGATGTTGTCACTCATCAAACTCAGGAGAGAAATCATCTAACTTGCCAGGTTGTGGTTGTCGTTTTCAAGATTTCTTAATCTCCTTTCGTTTAAGCTTTCTCTATTTTCTTGGTCCTCCTGGCTGTCATTACCTGTCTTATTCTTAATACTTTCCATCTGGGATACCCTTTCTCTAAATTCCTCCAGCTCATGGAAGACCCATTTGATTGATCTGAAGTTGTCAATCATACTACTATGGGCATTATTCAGAAGGTTCATTCCAATCTCCCTTGCGTTGTTCGAGATGGACAGGATAGCTGGGTCTATGAACTCATAGAGCCTAGGCTGCTCCAGATTGCCCACCAGGATCTGAGGGTTCATAGCTTCCCTAAAAATCCCCATAATAGCAGTCCTCACATTGAAATTTTTCCAAGCCTTTATCCTATTTTTGACCTGCACTTCCCCCTCGTTCTCACCAGTGATGACATTTCCTTTTTCCTCCAAAGGAGGCTGAGACTGGATAGGGGAGAGGTGAAGAGGAATAGCATCCGTCCTCTGATTTCTAGTCTCCTCAACTCTCACAACCTCCCTCTTCCATTTTTTCCCAGGTTTCTCCTCTTCCAACTCCTCCTCCGACACTTTGTCAGAATCTTCCGTATCCATTTCCTCCTCCTCCTCAGCATAACCCTCTTTTTCTTGAGCTTGGTCGTGATCCCTAGGGCTTTTCTTGCTAGGAGTTGTAGTAGTGGACAGTTTCCTGGCTTGACCTTTTTTCTTCTTTCCTAAGGAAACATTCTCCTCCTCCAAGCTAATGCTCTCAATGTCATCAGAGCTAGAAGAAAAGCTAGAGCTTCCTTCGTCAACATCCTCAACTGGAGGAGGGTTCTTGCATATAGATTAAGCTTTGAAATGCTCATGGATGAGGAACAATAATCCCTCATGCAAAGTAGGGTTAACAATGGCTTTCTTCTTGAAACTAGAGATTTCCTTGTTCATAGAAGTGAGAAGGTAAAAGGGAATGGAAATTCTTTTCTTATGGTGAAAATGATTTAAAATCACAAAATGGTGAGTTCTGAACCTATCAAACCTAGGGTCTAGGGTAACATAGTCAATGAGGGCATATAAAACATACCTCCAGAGCTTCTTTATAGTCTCTGTCACATAGAAAGACTCTTTCTTTTCCAGCTTGTTCATCTCTGCAAAATTTTTCATGAACTCCTTGACTGCATTGGATGAAAGTTTCTTGTCCTTGTAGAATTTAAAACCCTCCATAGGGATACCAGTGACCTCTGCAACCACCTCCTCTATGATTTGGAAAGAAACCCCGTTCACCTTGACCTTACCATTGTTCCACAAGTTCACCATGTTGTTGGTGACCTCAGAGTCAAAACCATGGAGTTTTTCAAAAAAAATTGCAACCCCCCCCCTTTTCTAGTTTTTTCCAGACTTTGCCCATATTCTTCAACTTCTCCACTTCACCCGCCGGCTCCTTTCTACTCCATTCTCCAGTCATGACATCCATTTTTCCTTCAACAATTCTCATGAGCCCCAATCTCTGCAAATTTTTTCTAGCCAAGACTTTGGCTCTGTTTCTATAAATGGGTTCATGATCATTTGCCTCTCTAATGCAATAATGAGAGAAAATGATAACAATCCTCCAAATGTGTCGAAAAGATGAAGAAAATCCCTTGAGATTACAAAAACCAAAAAACATATTATTGCTCGTACCAACATCCATTCTTTCTTTATTAAACATGATTACAATTAGATTGACCCATACTTCTGTGGATTTTCTCCAGCTTGATTAGTGACTTAGCCTCCATCAAAATATCTTTTCTAGAATGCTAGATCATCTCTTTGTCTACTCCCACCCCTTTGTTAGCGAACCAGTCAACAACTAGGTTTGCCTCTCTAAACACATGTGTGATGTGGACCTTCTCAAATTTTGTGAGGGCAGCACATGTCTCATCAATTATATTTGCAATTGACCATGAGGGAGGGGAGATTCTATTTATATTGTTAATTATGTTTTTGGAGTCCGCTTCAAGCCAAAGTTTGGAAACTCCAACTTCAAAAGCCAGCTTTACCACACTGCACGCGGCTCTGGCTTTGGCCAAATGGTTGGTCTGGGTTCCAAGTGGGAGAGCGAAGGCTGCAATCCCCTCCCCAAAATTGTTTCTTATGATTCCACCACTTTTAGTGGGGCCAAGGTTGCCCTTAGAAGTGCCATCGAAGTTGGATTTTGACCATCCTTCTAGGGGTAGAATCCATCTCGCATCTTGTCTTTTGGGATCCCTATCTTTTTCTTTAACTGTCTTCCTATCCCCTATATCAACTTCCCCCTCCTTCATCACTTGAAGGTTTTCTTTTATGTTTTTCAAAATCTTCCTTCCCAAAATAATAGTCAGCTCCTCTCTATCCCTAAAAATTCTATTGTTCCTTTCCTTCCAGATACTCCAGCAGAAGTGAGGCAAAATCTAGGCATAATTATCCTGTCAAGCTGCAATTTTACAGAGGCTTTTCCAATGACTAAAAAAGTCGATAAGGTTATCCGGCCAGCACTAGAGAATCTCCATTTCTTGATTAAGAGAATTTCACACCTCCCTAGCAAAGTCACATTGAATGAAGATGTGATTTCTCGACTCAGACTGGTTTTTACAGAGCGAGCATCTGCTGGGCATAACATGGCCTTTCTTCATGAGGTTATCTTGTGTTAGAATTTTATTTTGAAGGGCCAGCCAATAAAATATATTGATCTTAGGAGTGAGGCCCATGAGCTAGGCATTCGCCCAAGGGGTTTTCTCCTTTAAACCCCAGAGAGAGTTGTAGCTAGAAGCAACAGAATAACTTCCATTGGGATTATCCCTCCAGACCATCTCATTCTTATTATTACTAGGGATCAAAGCATTAAGCATATTCATAATTGGTTTCAAGTCCTCACAAATGAGGGAAAGGTCTCTCCATTCCTAACCAACCCTATAATTGCTTACTTTAAACCCATATAGCTCCGTGCATTCTTGCACCCATCTCTCAAAAATTGGGTTGCTAGAAAGTGGGCCTTGACATAACCACCTGTCAGACCAAAATTGAATATCCTCCCCATTTTCTAGCTTCCAAGAGACCCTAGGCTTAGCTAGTTCCCTGGCCTTCAGGATACCATTCCAAATATTCGACCCTTTAGGAATGTCCTCATTGAATAAAGCAAAATGAAGAGAGGGTCTTCTGAGGTATTTATTTTCCAGAATGTCTCTCCATTCACTAGTGTTATTAAAGATATGCCAAATTTTTTTTGCAAGAAGTTCCTTATTGAGATGGGTAAGCTTTCTGATGCCCAAACCTCCATACCTCTTGGGGAGGCAGACCTTCTCCCAAGCAACAAGAGGGTACCTTTTCTTTCCTTCAAGTCTGGTCCATAGAAAGTCTCTTTGGATTTTCTCCATTTTCTCTGCAAATTTCACAAGAATTTGAAAAAGGCTCAGAGCATAAATGGGAAGGTTCTGAAGAGTGGATTTGACCAATAGACATTTCCCAGCCTGGCTGAGAGAGGCACCTTTTCATCCAACCATCTTCTTATTGAATCTGTCCAGAATACCATTCCAGAAAGAGTCAGGGGGAGAAGAGCCCAAGGGGATTCCAAGATAGGATGAAGGGAGAGAGCTCACCCCACAACCAAGGATTCTAGAAATTTTCCTTTTTCTTACTTTAGGGGTGTTATTATATACACATATTATATACAATTTCTTATATACAATTCCAAATATTCCAAGAGACCCTAGCCTTAGCCAAGTCCCTAGCCTTCAGGATACCATTCCAAATATTCGACCCTTTAGGGATGTCCTCATTGAATAAAGAAAAATGAAGAGAGGGTCTTCTGAGGTATTTATTTTCCAGAATGTCTCTCCATTCACCATTGTTATTGAAGATACACCAAATTTGTTTTGCAACAAGCACCTTATTGAGATGGGTAAGCTTTCTGATGCCCAAACCTCCATACCTCTTAGGGAGGTAGACCTTCTCCCAGGCAACAAGAGGGTACCTTTTCTTTCCTTCAAGTCCGGTCCATCGAAAGTCTCTTTGGATTTTCTCCATTTTCTCTACAAATTTCACAGGAATTCGAAAAAGGCTCAGAGCATAAATGGGAAGGTTCTGAAGAGTGGATTTGACCAGTAGACATTTCCTAGCCGGGCTGAGAGAGGCACCTTTCCATCCAACCATCTTCTTGTTGAATCTATCCAGAATACCATTCCAGAAAGAGTCAGGGAGAGAAGAGCCCAAGGGGAGTCCAAGATAGGATGAAGGGAGAGAGCCCACCCCACAACCAAGGATTCTGGTAATTTTCCTTTGTCTTACTTTAGGGGTGTTATTATATACAATTTCTTGTTATTATATACATATATTTCTTTTTAATATCTAATTTTAAATTTAAGAATATTCTCAACAATATTCTCTATTGCAATGTGACATTTAATCTCAAGCCCATACAAAATCCGGAGGGCTTTTGCTCTAGGAATGTATTAATTTTTTTGTGTCATATTTTTCTAAGTGTTGCAAATTTTAAGGACAAAAGGCATAAAGATAAATATTTGTCTAAGTGTGAATACCAATTTTATCCATTATTCAAAGGAGCATTATATATATATATATATATATATATATATATATATATATATATATATATATATATATATATATATATATATATATATATTTTTTTTTTTTTTTTTTTTTTTTTAAATTTTGGCTATAAAATTTTGCTACAACATAGTTAAGTCAAAAATTGAATAACTTCTTTAAACAACATTGCAAGATTGATTTTTTTTTTCAATAATCACGAAAGTGAATCTACGTTCATAACATAATTTTCTTTTCAACATATATGAAACTTGAATTTTGCCTAATAGAACATCATCATTTTAACTTATTTTTGATGTGCATCCATATAACCAAAAAATACGAAGAAAACTCATGAGAAGCAATAATACTCAATCACTATTTTATTGGCAACCTAATTCAAAGGCTCAGCCGGGAAAAACCAAGGAAGAAAACCTGGCGTTGTTGCCATTACAACACAATTATTAAATACAATTTTCATAAGATTCCAATCCTGAAATTAAAACAATCAAATAAATTTCTTTCATGACCCTCATCAAGGGATCCAGATCATTTTTTGCAATACATTGCTAAGATCGTGGAGGGAACGAAATCTGACCAGGTGACAAACAAACATAACAAGGAGACAAAATAAAACATTCATATCCATACTAGGTCTTCACAATAGGATTCAACATTAAATCAAAACTAGGGAAAGGTTGATTTTTCCAATAGGAGATGTCAGACACAACACCAAACCAAGTGCCCAATCGGGGCTATAATTCAAGAAATTATGTTCTTACATTCTTACATGTCAAAAACTCATATGTGATTTGTGCTGATAGGTAGGGGCCCATAACACCCTACCCTCTCTCCCTCTTCTTGTCCTGAGAAGAGACTCTATACTAGTGGATTCCAACTAAAAAGACCTTTCCTGAAATTGGCCACTTCTACCCTATCCAAGGGTAAGTAATGCCAAAACACCCATACAAGGAAACTTTGAAATTCAAACAAAAACATGAAAGAAAAGCATTCAAGAAACATGGTTTCAATCCTTCCCAACATACCCTACATACATACAAGTATACAAATAAACAATCCCAATAGCATAAGCATGAAACAGCATGAACAATCTAAACAAAGGAGATGAAGAACTCCTACCTTCACCAAGAGGTTATGGTAAAATGAACAATTTTGAGAAGAGCTTTTCCTTCCTTGCCTTCAATCTTCCAAGACTCCTCTCTAAAAGTAGAGATTGGGTAACAAACAAAACTACTCCAAAAAGGGCCTCAAAATAAGATCCAAACTCAACCACCAAAAAGGGCAATAACTTTCCCCACTCACCTAAAAATCTAGAAGTTTCTAACTCAACCAACCTAAGGTTAACCTCCAAGTGGAGTTGTGGTTATCCAACTCATGGTAACAACTTTCAATTTTCATACAAAGGCAAAAATAGACTTTTTGAGTGGCCTCAAAAGTCAACAAAAGGGGCTTAGGGGGTGGAAAATGCCCCCAATCCATACCCATACCCCTTGGGTATAAATATTTCATGATTTAAGGCCTTAGTAATTGATTTGGGACCAAACAAAAGCTAGGAATATTTAGGACCATCTAACAACTCCAAAATGCAGATTAAGCACTAATCCAGATTAGGGGTAACTAAACTTGATTAAGAACAAATTAGAAAAAAAGGTCACTAACTTAGTCTGACTTAGATCCAAAGGTTACACAAATAATCCTAACTAGCATGCTGGAATGCATAAGCAATTCATGAGTGTCAAGTGACACTATAAGAACACAATTATGAAACATTAACATTTGCTGATCACGGAAAGATACATTCATACATCTCACAAATATAATTAAGTTACGAACAATATGGTTTCCACGAATGTCACATAGGGATCAATTTTGTTCCTCCGTCGAGTTTCTTGGCTAAAATATCATGCACACTCATTGCACACATCAGTAGCCCCATAAAATCACATGCACATATGTATATATGTATCAAGGATTCACATAAATTAAAACATACATATTTCAATCAATCAGGGTTTCTTTCATCCTACTCATATTCTTAATCATTAAAATCACTTTATCAAAGTGTTAATCCTGCATTTACTTATTTTGTCAACATACATGTTCATAAAGAATTAAATGACGAACTCAAATATCTAAAAGTAAACATCGCACAACATGAAATAATATAATATGTTCAAGTATCCGATAATGTCTCAACATCTCGAGTCGTGAGTATCAAAATAATAATGTATCAACTATGGTTATGAAGGGTCAGGGCGAGGCCTCACAATAGAAACTATCACTAAGCATATTTTTAGGTGATACAAGATTGTCCTTACACCATTGGATGCTCTTGCATCAATTACCATACATAGCTCTAAATTCATTAATAGAAAATACTCTTATAACATAAATAGATAACAGGGTTCTTAGATTTTTTCTTCAAACTTCTTCATTACTAATGGCACCTCTAGCAACCTTGATAGCACTCACAACTTCCTTGATTTGGTTGACATACTGAACAATGTTTTCTCCATCTTTCATCTTTATCTCAACATATTTTCCTCCTAGACTTTACACATTGGATCTCAACACATTCCCATCTCCACCATGCACAAGTATCAATTTTCCCCATATTTATTTATTAGTAGCACAATATTTGACATCATCAAATTCAACATTATTCAATGTAGAAGTAATCCAATCATCACATTGTTATGTTCTCTCTTTTGGTTCATATCATTAACTATCATAGGGCCTTTGCGAGGGGTCTATTGGTTGTCCAAATGGAATAGTTTATTGTCTCTAGTTCTTTATGGATAAAGCCTCATCCTTATTTTCTATTAGGATAATTTCTCCTTGTTCATCTTTGGCACCTCTCTCTTATACATCTTTTGATATTTAGCTTAAGTCTCTTTAAACTTTTCCTTCAAGAACTTACCTTTGATGCCAATTGTTGGATAACTAGGGGGTTGAATCAATTATAACCAATTATCCTACAAGCCTTTAAAACACTTTTCAAAAACTTAGAATGCATTTACTTTCAAACCATACACTTGATAGATATAGCATCATAATATTTACTTGATAAAACTTTTCTTTAATTGTCAACTAACTATTCCTTAATATATCAAGTATCAGAGTAAACATAAAATTTATATTGAGTTGCAACATTAAATATTTAACATGAAATAATCATGCAATACAATAACTATTCACACATATTGATACAAGTATTTAATGTGGAAACCATGTAAATGGAAAAACCACCTAGAAATCATAAACCCAAAACTTTTACTCTTCTAGAATGAGTTATGTTAAGATCCAACCTTGTTAAAGGTTACATAGACATCATTACATGTAATCTTGTTAGAGGATTTATACCAATTATCATCTAGACCTTATCACTCCTTGATATTTCTAAAGAGTGGACTTCTCTAAGGGACTTACAAATATTACTATTGAATGTAGGATTCAAAATATTGTTAGGTCTACTTGATTAAGAGATTTTTCTTCTACAATGGTAAGAAAGTAACAATAAATGATCTATTAGGTTTAGTGCTAGACCTTTATTATTCATATCTCTTCTTTTCTCAATCTCCTTGTTCTAATCACACATAGCACTTCCTCTACTTGATCTTCACAATACTCTTTAGCTCAATTCACCTTTTGTCTTTATTTTTCAACAACTTGACAAACACTATCAATATCAACATTAACAACAAGAAACATCATGTTCATCCCTTTAAATATAAATTTTTTTCATTCTAAAATATTCCAATTTTTGTTGCTTAATCACAATCATAGATCTCCATCAGTTTTTGATGCATTGAATCTAGATGCTCTGAAAATAGATTTTCACTTTAACTTTGTGCTCCATTTCAAATTGATAAGTATTCTCCATCAAATCTTCTATGAATTTCTCCAATTATTGATCTCATAATTGACTTCATTCTTATCTTTGAAACTTCTAAAACATTCTTAATTCTCATAAAATTATGGCCTTGACTATGTATTTTCTTTTGTTCCTTGTTCGGTGAACATTGCAACTTGCTTAGTCAATACTAGACTTTGTTAACACTGAACTTGCTTGGTTAACACTATGTTCTTTTACTTTTTTATTAGGTTCTCAATGAAAACTATAGTATCTTGGTTAATACTGTATTCCTTCATTTGCTAACTAAATTTTCTTGCATATACATGATTTAATAACTTTTCTTATCTATTGAGATCATGTAAAACAATCAAACTAAAATTATACTATCAAAGTCTAACTCATTGAACTATCCATTGAATACCATACAACTATCAACACTTCATCATACTTTCTTCAAATCCTCTTCATCAATCAAATGATATGGTACCCTACTTTATTTTTTGAAAATAATTGATTAATTGTGTATTATCTTTGATGTTACACAAAATGTCATATCATTGTTAGTTAGTGTATGTCGAGCTCACTTGGGTGATGAAGATAGTTTCTTGTATCTACCAAGAATTCCAAAGTTTTCCTAGTTTAGAATATTGTGTCTATCGAGTTTACTCAGTTGTCAAAGGAAAGTTTATAGAAGTTGAGTGTTAACCGAGATCACTCAGTTAATGAAGGAAATATTGGATGGAATCAGTGTTAATCGAGCTCACTTGCTTGCCAAAGGAACTTTGTGACTATGCAGTGTTAACTAACTTCACTTGGTTAACACAGGAAAATCATTTTGAGTTAGTGTCTACTAAGTCAGGTTGGCTAACGAAGGATTTTCTTGTTTTAGCATATTGAGTTCAATTGATTTATTTATTGGTTCTAGCCAACTGAGGAGATAAATATTAATTATTTTAAGTTGTATTCAAGTCAACTTGACAATGTATAAGATACAAATATAAATATAAGTTGAGGATTGAATGTGTGAAACATAATAGAAGATTTGGTGATGCTTAAAGGAAGAAAATTTGTAGGATAAGCAGAATATCTTTATTGAGATACAAATATACATTTGATCAAAAAGGATCAAGTGTACAAGCTAGAATCGAGATCTATAATCAGCAATTCAGTTGCATCAAAAATTAGGTCATCTCATTGTTACTTTCTAACCATTGTAGTAGTTATCTAAATCACTTAATTGAGTTGGCTTAATAGCTATTTGCAAATCCTCTAACAAGGTGACAAATTTATTTGTAAGTTTCTAAAGACCTTTAACAAGGCCACTCCTAACAAGGTGATTAAATACTCTAATATGGTCACACCTAATAGTTTATTTTTTAACCTTTAACAAGGTTGGCTCCTAATAGGGCTCACTTCAAAAGAGTGAAAATCAATAACTAGTTGTAATTGGTGGTTTTCCCAAATTGGGTTTCTACATTAAATCTTGGTGTGAATTGTGTTCATGTTATTTATGTTATATGTGTATGAAACTAAGTTGAGTAAGATTTAACATAGATAATATCATAAAGATTTTCATGTTAAGCAGTTATCAATTTATTTTAGTATTCACTGAGTTACAGTATTTACTAGTGTAAACCAAGTGCATGTGTGTTTGTTGAGTTATAGCAGAATACAGTTTAATCAAAGTTTTGGTTTGTATTTACATCTAAGGGATTTGGGATTTATTTTAGTGGTAACTAATTCACCCCTCCTCTCTTGGTTACTCCTCTTATATTTCCAACAATAGGTATCAAAGCTTCTTGGTGCTTGCAAATAAGGTTTCAAGGACCTAAGCTAAAGATCAGGATGTCTTATAGAAGGGAGATCCCAAAGTTGACCAGAGATAACTTTGCAGCATGGAAGGAACATATAAAGTTGTATCTGGAAACCATTAGTGATTTAGGTTTAAAGTACTTAAACACTTCTTATAAGGCTCCTACTAGTGTAATGTCTATAGAAGAAATTTTTGAAAAGAAAAATCATAATATCATGATGATTGACATAGCATTAGCTCTTAACTATGTTGAATTTGATGATGTCAAAGGATGTGCTATTGCTCATGAAATGTGGACCAAATTAAAGGATATCTATGGAGGTGATGATAATGTAAAAAGGGCCAAGGAAGAAAGCTTGAGAGGCCAGTTTGATCAGATGAAAATGAGGGAAGATGAAAACATTTCAAAAAATGTTGATAGAATTAAAGCCAATGTCAATGCTATAAAAGCCTCTAAAGGAAAAATTGATGATGTAACAGTGGTAAGAAAGGTACTCAGAACCCTTCTTCCTATCTATGCAATCAGAGTGTCTACAATTTAAGATATGAGATGTGATCCAAATAACAAGATAACTTGGGATGCACTAGTTGGAAGGTTGATAGCATTTGAACTAGATAACTATGATAGTTATATTCCTAGTTCTAGCAATCTTGAGTTAGCATTTGAAGCCAAGGTATCACTCAAGAAGAAAGTCTAAAAGTCTAAAAGAAATCAATCTAAAAGTGAAGAGGAAGATTGTTCTAAAAATTATCTTGAAGCCATTGAAGCATTACTTGCAAGAAGGTATCCCAAAGGAAAAAGAAAGTATAAAGGTAAAAAAAAAATCTATTTCTCTTGTGAAGAAGTTGGACATATTGTTGTTAAGTGCCCAAATAGAGAAGAAAAAGATGAAACTAAGCACAAAAAGTTCAAAAGAAAGAAGGATTTCAAAAAGTACAAAGACTACAAGGAAAAAGTTAAGAAATCTTGTTTCATAGCTAAAGTTTCAAATAGAAGTGAAGATGATGAAATGGTATATATTGTTGTAAAAGATGAATCTAATGATGAAGGAGATAAAATGGAACCTATCTCTCATGTTAGTAAAAATGATACATGGATTATTGATAGTGGTTGCTCACATCATATGATTGGTGATAAATTAAAATTTGAACACATGGAATGCAATGATGGTGGTAGTGTCAAATTTGGAAACAATGAACCTCGTTGCATAAAGGGAAAAGGTTGTATCTCACTAACTAATGAACTTAGATGTGACAATGCTTACTAGGTTGAAGTATTAAAGCATAATCTACTAAATGTGGAATAGTTGAATAACATTTGATTCAAGGTGGAATTCATGAATGGGAAGGCCAAACTATTGGATAGAAAAGGAAATCTAGTTGGGTCTAGCAAACAAACAAAAGGTAATCTATTCTACTTAGATCTTAGTGAAAGTTCATGTTTTATTGCTTAAGTGGAACAAAGGTGGTGATGGCATAAAAGGTTGTGTCATGTGAACTTTTAGATAAGCAAAAATAGAAGAGTAAGAGGTATTCCTAGTCTAAGGAAACCTGATATGGGTCTATGAAAAATTGTTAAATTGGAAAGATGGGAAACACTAGTTTCAAAAGCAAGAACTAGGAATTAGAAGAAGTCTTGGAGTTGGTTCATACAGACCTATGTGGGCCTATTGGAATAGAGAGTTACAATGGACATAAGTATTTTATTATATTTTTTGATGATTATTCTAGAATGATGATTGAAATGTATCTAAAAGAAAAATCTAAAGCTTTTCAAAAGTTCAAATGGTATCTGGAAAGAGTAGAGAAAGAAACTAGAAAGAAACTAAAATGTTTGAGATCAAAAAAAGGTGGTGAATTCATTTCCAATGAGTTCAATGAATTGTACATTGAAAAGGGAATTAAGAGAAAAGTATTAGCTCCTGTTACACCTTAGTAGAATGGTATAGCTGAAAGAATTAATAGATCCATCATGGATTGTGCAAGAACCTTAATGATAGAAAAGAGCATTGCAATAAAATACTAGAAGGAAGCAATCAGTACTACAGTGCATACCTTGAATAGAGTATAGTTGAAGAAAGACTCAAATCAAACTCCTTATGAACTATGGTATGGCTACATACCCAATGTAAGTTACTTGAAAGTATTTGGTAGCAAATGTTATATCTTGAAGGAATCTAGGAAAGGTAAATTTGATGTCAAAGGTGGTGAATGCATATTTCTAGGATACTCCTCCAAAAGTAAAGCATACAATCTAACTACTCATAAGATCATAGAAAGAGCACATGTGAGAATTGATAAATTTATAGAGAAGAGTGAAGAGCAAAGCAACAGAGAAATTGGCATGGGAAGCTTAGAATCATGTGAAATAGGCATGGGAAGCTCATGTGATAACTAAAGAAGATGCCCAAAAAAAACTAAAGGCTAATCTTATATTTTATAATACACCCACATGGGAAGAATTTATGGAGCATATAAAGGAGGCATACTACCTTGAAGATACTTATGAATAAAAATGTATACAATGGAAGTTGCTTTGACAGAAGAAGGATTAATCAGTTCATGAGTATAGCAACATGTTTCACTCCCTATCTATGAAGCTTAGTATAAAATACTGAGAGAGACATTAAGTTTTGAAGTATCAAAGTGGACTTCATAGGTATATTCAGATTGAAATAGAATTCCTCAATATTGAAATGGTATCCATTCTTTCAAATATGCATCAAAAATTGAGGGGAGGTTCAAATAGAAAGGGAGGAGGGAGAACTCCATGAACAACAAATGAAAATGTGAAAGTAGTAAGTCTATAGGGAAAAAAAAAAACCAAGGATTCATCTCCAAATTCACCAACAAAAAGGACATGGGGCATGAAGAAAACAAGGAAAGAATCAAATATGTTGTGTGAAGTCCATAAAATTCCCTCTCATAATACCAAAGAGTATAAAATGATAAAGAATTTAATGTTGGAGACCCATGATGAAAATATCAAGCCTAAGGTAATAGATCTAGAAAAAAAGGGATGGGAAAAAATTATTGAGGCTAACCCAGATACCATAGTAGCCACTATAAAGGTATTTCCCCAAGATGATGAAGAAATAGTATTCCATTCACAGATGTGGGTCAAAGGAAAGGCCTTGCATTTTATTGTTGATAGTGGTAGCCAAAAGAATTTGATATTTGTTGAGAGTATAAAAAGACTAAATCTAAAGACAACAACACATGTGGCCATATTTTATAGGATGGGTGGGCCAAAGGCAAAACATTCAAGTAAACAATCAATGTTTTATTCAATTTTGATAAAATCATTCAAAGATGAGGTGACCTACAATGTATCTTCTTTGGATGTGTGTGATGTTTTATTGGGACAACCATGTAGATATTAGTGACATGGTGTGTATAATTCTAGTCCACAAAGTGTGACAATCAAATTTTGTGAGCAAAATTATCAGATACCAAAGGTAAGTCTTGCACACTCTACATCTTTGATTAGTGCAGAACAGTGTTGAAGATTGATTGCCCAAACAAGTACATTAGTGTTACTGATGATTCATCCTAATGAAGAAAAAAATGTTATGTAATTCCCATACCACCATTTCCATCACAAAAAAACAACAAAGGTCAATTGAACAATTTTTTTTAAAATATCAAAATGTGTTTGAGTTACCAATAGGAGAACCCTTGCACTACCAAGTCAGATATTTTATCGATTTGATTCTAGGAATTCCATTTCCTAATGTGTTGGTAGTTTGGATAGGTTAGACTATTTAATGTTTTCATTTATGGCAACATATTAGCTATGTGAGAGGGAAGATCATAATGATGAAGGCATGACAATTGTACTTAGAAAAATGTCTAAGTATCACTTAGTAAATCAGGTAGAACAGATAGAATTTTGATCAACATAGTTTGTAGAGGCAACATTGGCATGTGTGAAGTTAGGTATGGATACATGAAATCATGATGATGACATGTTCAATTGCATAAGTTAGTGTAGATAGTACGGAAAAAGTTATGGACAGATTACTAGTTATAGTAGTATACAAAAATAATAGAGCAAGATAGAGTAATGGGTATTTTGGGATAAGGAATTATTTTGTTTACAAAATAATTACTTAAGTAATTATGGATGACATCCTAGATGTTAACCCTAAGAGGGAAAAAGTTAATTTTGCATTTTTTAAAGCATATAAAGACATGAAGGCCGACTGGGAAGATAATTTGTAATTAGCAAGGTATAAAGGAAAGATTGTGAATGCAAAGTTAAGTGTGTGATTGAGAAATTTAATGTGGTATTGATGTAATTATTTGTGATGAAAATGTTGATGTATGATTATGATGTACGGAGGGAATTGGAAACTAGGGCCAAAGGTGCACCCAACTACCAAAGCCACCTACAAGAGTAAACATAATGGAAAACTCAACATAGAGAACAGCAACCAAAGGAGATAAAAGAGAAAAAAACTTTATTGATTCATCAAATTATCAAATACATGCCCAACTATGAGGCCTTCTAGGTTACGACCAATATTAAAATTTAGACTCTGATCTTTAATGATGATCTTCACATTCTAACCCTCCTTCTTACTCTTCCTGAATGATAATAATCATCGCCAAGACTCTACCCAAGACCCCCTTTAAATACTTGCATGGCCAAAAGTCATCCTATTACAAACTACCAACTAAATAAACCCTTACATCAAATGCATAACCAAGCCACAAGTTGGCTCTCAACAAATATTAAATACAAATCACAAAATTATTGTGCAAGGTTGGCTCAAACTAGAACTAGACATAAATAGCTCGGCCAAAGAAGGACCATGGCAAATACTGGCATTTATCAATTCTTGGCACATACATAAACTCAGCACCAACAGGCACTTGATATCAACTAGGAACTCGGCATCAACTATGAACTTGGCATCAACTACAAACTCGACAACAACCATGAACTCAACATCAACTACGAACTTGACATCAACTATGAACTCAGCATCAACTATGAACTTGGTAACAAGAGAACTTGACATCAACCAAAAACTTGGTAATAACTAAGAGCTCGATAGCAGCAACAAAAACAAGAAAACATGCAAGATACCAATGCAACCTAAGATGCTCCTACATCAGACAACTAGGGTTGAAAGAAATGATTCTCCTGAATCATGCAAGTGTCACAACCTAAGCTGAATCCAACTCAAAATTGAGAAATCTATGTAGCATATTCAGCTAGTATGTTCTTCCACTTCACCAAATATTCATAGTAGTCTTTTCCTCTTGCTCTTTTACCAACTCTCTAACCCAATACTTATTCAACCTCTTCAATCTACTTCTTAGGAAAATCATCTAATACAACAACTTCATCATTTGACTCATGATTCTTATACAAATCAGAAACATTGAATATAGGAAATATATCCATGTCATTAGGTAACTCAACTTCATAAGCATTACCACTGTCAAAATTCCTCAAGATCTTACAAGGTCTAAACTTCTTCATCTTTAGCTTACAATATGTTCAACTATGAAATCTACCTTGCCTCAAATGAACCATCACTATGATATCCCCATTTTAGATATAAATTAACCAACAATAAGTATTATACATAAAGTGTATACTATTAATAATCAATAATTTATCATAATTATACTAAGATACAAATATAAATTTTTATATATATTATATAATTGTAAATATTAATTATACATACATACATACATATATATAGAATTTCAAACATTGAAGTAAATATCATAGGTAGTATTATAAAATTTATACAATTCATAAGGGAAATATCTAATGCTCTAAAATGGGACATTACAAGTGGTATTAGAGCATTGATCTTGCCCTCCTATGAAATTCATACAAAAAAAATTTGTTTCGCTCCAAGATTTACCAAAGATATGATTTCAAAAAGGGTTTTTATCATAATAGCTTGGCCTTCAAGGAATGGGTGGCTATGGAATAAAGATAGTCATATTATATTACAATAAAGGCATTTGGGAATGTTTGGAAAATTTGGACATACTGAGATACTATTGCAATAAAGAGATACAGAGACATTGGTAACATCTTGCAGTAAATTTTGATCACTAGACAAAGTTAAATTTATGTGACATCCCTTAGTTATAAAGTTTATCATAGTGCAATATAATTATACGTACATAGGCACATTAGATTAAATAATTTTTAAACCCCAAGTTAAATCATATGAATTAGTTTTCCCACTAAGTACCAAGGAATTTTTGATTGCTAATGAAACCTAGAGCAGTTTTCTTCATGGTGAATGAGGAGATGGATCGGGTTTTGACAAGATTCAATCAATGTGTTACGAAGTCCATTAACAAATCCACTCAAAATCTACTATCTTGTGCAGCAAGTGATCTGTAGCAATTAAATTATTCACAGATATATTGAGATTTTTGAATCATTTAACAATTTATTTCTTAAACATTTACTTCTCTGTAAAATTTATGGGCCTTCGAATCCAACCAGGCTGTAGCCTATCGACTGCTTGTTGTCTGTGGGTTAAACTCTTGAAATAAGATTCAAGTAACTTTGGAAACTCCTCCTCAGCATAATTTTGATATACACTAAAGCCACTTGTTTTCTCTGTGTTAACAATTACACAAAATAGCTAGTATATGAATTGAAATGGGATAGTGTCGTGGACTACAATGGTTAATGGATATGCTTGCAATGAAAAAGTAGTACATGCACAAGATTATTGTCTTAGGATATGCATAAGTGACATTGAAAAAATCAAATCCTATCTATAAATTGGTAGTAGGCTTAGCCTTAAATCAAAGAAAAAAGGAGTTTAATATTATTGGTTCATAGCTTTTGTTTTATATTAAAACATAGTGATAAAAACAAATATTTTTTAGATTCCAAATATAAGATCAAGAGTTCACTCACCAAAGAATAGTTGAAACTATAACTGGCTATAATAGATTGAATACTCTATATAGATTCCTCTACTCGACGTAAAGAGGAGAGCAATAGTGTTATCAATAATAAGAAAAAAAATCATAGAGTGGAATCATGCATCAACCTCTCCCCTATGCATAGAAGAAATATAACAGAAATTTGTAGATGTGTGGAAAGTAGATGACAAAACAACCAAAGGATTAGCAACAGATACACGTATGGACTCAAGGCATGATCTACAAATATGGTTATGAGATGATGCAGTTTCAAAATGGAAGATATTCAACAAATGAGGAGTACACTTGGGTATTGTATGCAGTAGATCACAAGTTTGGAGAAGGATGTAGAATACATTGAAAGTAGTTATGGGGATGAGTAATCAAAGCTCACATGATTTAGTTCTACTTTTATAACAGCCAATTGGGATTCCAAATCAGCCATTTGTTTGAGCAATTGAGGAATGTCTTTTGCACAGCCATGAATGGGAGTCTTGCACTTGCTTCACACACACAAGGCTTTTTTACTACTACTTCTCTTTCTACAACTTCAATACCCTGAAACATTGCTATGCATAATCCACACCTTTTCATCTTATCTAAAGATATACATGATGAACATTTGTGAAAGATGAGAGCTTTTCTTATGTGGCAATGAGAGTTTGGTAAAGCTTGATGAATAGCTTAAATAGTGGATCAGGAACTAATATGTGATAAATACCAATATCGTTTATCACACCATATTGAGGATATGAGTACAAAGTAGGTTTTTGATTTCATCTACATTTCTCTACTTATTCTTGCAAATAATTGAAAATGGAATAGGCATACATTCCTACTTTTGATCGAACCATCATTAGAGTTTGTTGTTGTCCTAGTTCATTCATTGGGGTCTCAAAATTTACCAAAATTGGAAATAGGAATATTCATTGCAAATTATTATTTTAAGTCACACTTCATCTACTACATTTACCAAGTAAGGGTTAAATGAGGTAAATTTAAAAGAAGTTCATCATGAAAGGTAAAGGTTAAAATAAGGTATAGTTAAATTTTATTTTAAGTATTATGCTATTTAATTTCTAAAATGAAGGATTATGTTTATAATGTCTATAAGATACACATATTTGTATGAAATTATAAACATATATAATCTATGGTTCTAAATAATAATATCATTTCATAATTGAAAAGATTCTTACAAATATTATTATTAATCAATTATGTATAAATCTTGATTGACTTGAAATTGGTTTGATAATATGAATTGAAGATTTTATAATGTTGGTCATCATCTTCCAAGATAAGATAAGGCCTATGGTGGAATGAGGTGGGTGACACCATTTGAAGGTACTAGGTAAGGCCTATAGTGAGATGGGTGTTAGGCTACATCATCCAAGGGTACTAGGTAAGGCCTATGGTGGAGCGAATACCTTGGGGTACATCATACAAAGGCACTATCTTGGAGATGATCATCGCAGAGAGATAATAATAATGAGGGAGAACGGTAAGGCCCATGATTGGGTAACAGGGCACCATATTATAGTTTCTTCTCTCATACTAGAAAATGATGAGTTAATAAGTGAATTATACTTTTGATTGACAAGACACTAAATTGAGACCATAAATAGCTTGTTAGGGGATTGATATAAGGAAATCCTAAAAAGGAGAATTTATATATAAATGTGTACTAATAATTTTTTGTGGTTGTAGGTTCACAATCAAGGAATTATATAACATGTGTCTTCATCTATCTGCATTGTATTTTCTTTGTGTCTTCATCTATTTGCATCATGTTTGCTTCCTGTCTTCATCTATCTGCATTGTGCTTGCTTCATGTTTTCATTCATGAAGATGTATATTTCATAAATCTTTTATGACTTTTGTATGTAAATATGTTTGTATCTATGAAGGAGTTTGTGTTTCAATAATTTTTCTTGAGGACAAGCAAATTTGAGAGGGGAGAACTGTGATATCCCCATTTTAGCATATAAATTTACTAACAATAAGTATTATATATAAAGTGTATACTTTTAATAATTGATAATTTATTATACTTATACTAAGATACAAATATAAATTGTTATATATATTATATAATTGTATATATTAATTACACACACACACACATATATATATGCATATATGAATATTATTATATATATCTATGTATATAATTAGATATTTAATTGTCATGCTATAAATAATTAATATATATATATACATACATACATACATACATACACACACACACACACACATATATATATATATCAACTATTTTATGTATTCTAGTAAATGACAATTATATCTATATTAAAATATTATTATTATAAATAGTTAGAGTGATTCATATATAATATATAATCATATATAACTGATATTAATATATATTATTAATATATAATAATATAGAATTAATATTAATAAAAAGAAACAACCCTATGAATATTGAATATATATATAGAGAGAGAATTTCAAACATTGAAGTAGATATCATAGGGAGTATTACAAAATTTATATAATTTATAAGGGAAATATCTAATGCCCTAAAATGGGACATTACAATCACCTCATCACGAACTTCAAAATCATGATGTCTTCTAGATTTATTAACATTCTTCTTATACTTCTAATTGTTTTATTCTAACCCTAACTTCACTTTCTTATGCAAAGAATCCATGAAATCACCAAATTCTACCCCTACGACACTTCTCTTTTCTTCACTAGAAACATCCCTCAAATCAGATATTCCTATACTCCTATTCATAGAATTATCATATGAAAACCCAATGTGTGTCAACACCAATTCCCAATTATGTGGTTTATCTCCAACTAAACATCTCAACAAATTACCCAAGCTTCTATTCACAACCTCTTTCTATCCATCTATATGTGGATGGAATTTCAAACTAAACTTCAACTCGGTTCCCATCTTCTTCCATAAAGTCTTCCAAAAGTAACCAACAAACATATTGTCTCTATAAGAAATAATACTTCTTGGTAATCTATGCAATCTAACAATCTCTTTGAAGAAAATCTCAACAACATGCTTGGCATCTGATGTCTTCTTAAAAGGTATAAAATGAGTCATCTTAGAAAATATATCCACAACAAAAAATATAGAATCATATCCCTTTACTTTCTTAGGCAATCCAAGAACAAAATCCATAATAATGTCACTCCAAGGATTCTCAAGAATAGAAATAGGTGTATACATGCCAATATTCTACCTTACTCATTTTGCAACTTGACAAACTCCACAACTCTTTACAAGTTTCTAAACATCCTTATACATATGTGGCCAATAATCCTTATCCTTCAGCAAAATCAATGTCTTGTCAATTCCAAAATGTCCAGCCAATCCACCACTATGCTTTTCCTTAATCAGATTAACTCTCATAGAACTTCTAGGGATACATAACTAAACTCCTTTTAAAAACACACATTCTTGAATAAAATACTCATCATACTTATGTGATCTAATATATTTAGTGCTCTATACTCTCTCAATGCCTTAGAAAAATCAGGACCAGTATCATACAACTCTTTCATCTCATCAAAACCAAGAACTTCAACCTTCATCTTAGTCAACAAATAATTTATTCTACTCAATGCATTAGCAACTTGGTTAGTGACTCTACTCTTATACTTAATCAAAAATGTGAAACTCTGCAAGTACTCAACCCACTTAATATGTCTCAGATTCAATTTATGTTGACTTCCTAAGTACTATAATTTTTATGGTCAGTATACAACACAAACTCCTTAGGAATCAAATAATGTCTCCACTTCTTCAAGGCTTGAACAATTTCATAAACTCTTGATCATACACAAAATACTTCCTTCTATCATCATTCAAGTTCTCACTAAAGAAAGCAACAGGTTTACCTTATTGATTCAATATAGCTCCCATTACACTACCATTGGCATCACATTCCACTTGAAATAACTTATTGATATCAAGCAAAGCCAATACATGTAACTCAGCAATCTTTTGTTTCAAAGTCTCAAAATTGTTATCAACTCCATGTGTCCACTTAAAATATTTTTTTTATCTCCTCTCATTGTCTCAATCATATCATTACAAACAAAACTAAAATTCTTTATAAACTTCCTATAAAAACTAGTGAAACCATGAAATGATCTTACCTGACCCACATTCTCAGGTGTAGGTTATTCCAAAATTTCTTTAACCTTCTTAGAATCCATTCTCAAACCATCATCTAAAATCATAAATCCCAAATACACAATCTCCTCTTGCATAAAAGAACAATTTTTCAAGTTAATCATCAATTTCTCCTCTTTTAATCTCTACAATACTCATCTAACATGCTCAAGATGTTCTTCCTTAGTCTTACTGAATATTAGAATATCATCCAAATAAACAATCAAAAACTTACCCAAATTTCTCTTGAGAACCTCGTTTATCAACCTCATGAGAGTACTAGGTGCATTAGTCAAACCAAAAGACATTACCAACCATTCATGCAAACCATCTTTTGTCCTGAAAGAAGTCTTTCATTCATCACCTTCTCTAATCTAGATATGATGATAGCCACTCTTCAAATAAATCTTGGTAAAATAATGTGCTCCACTCAAAAAATCCATTATGTCTTCCATCCTCGGCATAGGAAACCTATATTTCGCTGTGATCTTGTTACTAGCTCTAGAATCAATACATATTCTCCAATCTACATTCGTCTTTGGTGCTAATATAGTAGGCACAATACATGGACTCAAACTTTCTCTAATCAAACCTTTCTACAAAAACTCATTCACTTGTATGTTAAGTTCTTCACTCTATGTAGGTGTCAATCTATATGGTGTTTTATTTGGCAAACTAGCTCTAGGAATTAGATCCATACAATGACCTATACTTCATTCTGGTAGTAAACCATCAAGAATATCTTCTATAACAATATCTTTATATTTTTTATCCCTATTCTAAGTTGCCATTATTCTTGATTTTCCTAAGCTTTCTCTAAGCATGCTCAATTTGGTTATCGAAGTCTCCTATGTTCATTGCATGTTTTCTCAGTCACCGCAAAACATTGTACAAATTTTTTTGTGCTATCTATCACATCTTGTGTAATCTAAACCTCTTTAAACCCCTTTGAACCTCGGTTCAAAGTATTTCAAAGAAGTTTAACCAAAGGGATTTATACTGACTATTTTCTTGTAGGCAATGTGTGCCAAGGACTACAAAGTGTTCATTTGAACTACTTTGAACCTCTTTGAATCTCGGTTTGAATCAGTTTGAAGTGGTTTTATAAATAAGGTTTTTTAGTAGAAAGTGTTTATGATTGGCTAAAAGCTCTCAGTTCCCAACATATTAATTGACACATTAGGAGGTAGTGATTAAAAGTTGTACCTTAATTTCAAGCATAAGGGAACTTGTCATCATGACTTAAGATGGGAAATCTTTCACCCAAGAAGAAGATTGAGTGTCAAATGAAAGTAATCATTGTCAGAATAGTTGCAAAGGGAAGTTATTTAATAATGGGTCTTTTCAAGGGATTTCAAATGTTTGAGCCCAGTCATAACTGATTTGTAATGAACACCTCATTATGACGTTGTTCTTTCACCTATATGTTTCTTTTTTTCCTCTAAAAAGAGCATGAGTTTTCTATTTGTTTATTATGTGAAAGAAAGATTTGAAGGAGCAGCAGCTAAGAGATAAGGAAAAGAGGTCATTTTTCTCAATGAGTTATAGGTGAGAACATAAAAAAACCTTCTCTTTGTTCTACCATCTATGTTCTTTTCAAGATAAAATCAGTTTTGGGCTTTGCTTTCTGAGGTGCATAGACAAGGAACAACAGAAAAGGTTATTGGAATTATATCATTCAGATGTATGTGGGGGACATTATTCATCTACAGTTAGTTCTTTTAAAATACTCAAAAACTATTTCTACTGGCCATGTATGTATAAAGATGCTTATTCTTTTGTAAAAAATTGTGAAAATTTGCCAACTTTTTATCAGTCATCCTTAGTTAGCAGCTTTACCCCTTAGACCAATAGTGATTGATGAAACTTTTCATTAATGGGGTATTAATTTTATTGGGCTACTAAATCCTCCATCTAGTGTTGGGCATGTGTACATACTGATACCTATTGATTACTTCACCAAGTGGGTGGAAGCTATACCAACTAAGAAGGCCAACTCTCAGGTGATGTGTGAGTTCTTATTTGAATATATATTTGTTAGGTTTGAGGTTCCTCAAAAGATAGTTATAGATAATGCAACCTATTTTTCATCTAAAGAAATGTCCCTTTTCTACTATGAACATGGCATATCATAAGCTCATTCTTTAGACTATTTTCCTCAAGGGAACGGACAAGAAGAATCTAGTAACAAGATCCTAGTTGCTATAATGAAGAAATTGGTAGCTGATAATCTCCGAAATTGGCATAAAATTTTGTATAAAGCATTGTGGTCTGATCAAATTACCCCTAAAAGATCCATTGGCATGGCCTTGTTTGAGTTTGTGTATGGAGTAGGTGCCCAAGTGTCCCTACCTCTAGAGTTATATGATATAAAGTTGCAGTCTGTGATTGAAGATGGATTTTTCTAGGAGTCCCTAGAAAAGAGGATAATGTATTTAAACAAGTCGGAAGAGGAAAGAGATAAGCTTGTTGATCATATTACTAAACATCAAATGAAGGTGAAACCAATTTTTGATATGAAAGCCCAACCTTGTAATTTCCTAAAATGAGATGAATTTCTTTTGTGGGATAAAATAAGAGAACCTAAGTTAGTACATGGAAAATTTGATCCTCTCTGAAAGGGTATGTTTATCATTTTAGATTTTGTTGGCCCAAATACTATCCTTCTAAATTACCCAGATGGCACGATTCTACCCTTTACCTATAACTAGCAAGATCTGAAGTTGATAAAGATGTAATCCCTTAAAAAGTCCTCACCATGTACATACTCTATTTTTGGCTTTTTATTTTGCTTGTCCCTTTCTTTTTCTTTTGTTTTCCCACTATGGTGTTTTCTTGTGCTAGTTTTGTCTCCAGTATTCTGAGTTCTCTATGTACTCTGTGTACCCAATCCCTAGTTAGAACCCTGTTAGCCCTATTCTGAGTCGCCATTATTCTTGATTTTCCTAGTTTTTCTCTAAGAATTTTGAGTTTGATTATCAAAGTCTCCTACCTTCATCACATGTTTTCTTGGTTGCTGCAAAATATTGTACAAAGTTTCCTATGCTATCCATTGCATATTGTGTATTTTGAACCTCTTTGAACTCCTTTGAACCTTGATTCAAAGTAGTTCAAAGAAGTTCAACCGAAGGGATTTATACTAACTATTTTCCTATAGGTAATGCATGCCAAGGACTATGAAGTGTTCCTTTGAACTACTTTGAACCTCTTTGAATCCCGGTTCGAAGCAGTTTGAAGTAGTTCTATAACTAAGGCTTTTCAACAGAAAGTGTTTATGATTGGCTAAAAAATCTTGATTCCCAATGCATTAATTGACACATCAAGAGGTAATGATTAAAAGGTGTGCCTTAATTTCAAGCATGAGAGAAGTCATCATCATGACTTAAGATGGGAAATCTTTCACCCGAGAAGAAGATTGAGTGTCAGATGAAAGTAATTATTGTCAGAATAGCCACAAAGGAAAGTTATTTAATAATGGGTCTTGTCAAGGGATTTCAAACATGTGAGCCTAGCTACAACTGATTTTCCATGAATTCCTCATTATGAGGTTGTATTTTTGCCTATATATTTCTTTTTTTCCTTTAAAAAGAGCATAATTTTCTCTTTGTTTATTATGTGAAAGAAATATTTGAGAGAGGAGCGGATGAGAGATAAGGAAAAGAGGTCATTTTTCTCAATGAGTTATAGATGACAACATAAAAAAACCTTCTCTTTGTTCTACCATCTATGTTCTTTTCAAGATAAAATCAGTTTTTGGTTTTGCTTTCTTTGTTTGAGATGAAATTTGTACTGCATTTCTTCAGGAATGTTTCAAGTCTAGAATGAAAGAGACCCGTCATTAGTGATACCAATTTAGAACGTGTTAAAGTAGAGAAATTGCAATCCAATTTCCTTGAGAAAGCTAATGAAATGAATGGTTGTATGGAAATCTTGACTAGTGGCTTGATTGAAGCCATAGCTTTTCCTCCTACCCTATTAAGCCTGGAATTGCTTCAACTTTGTATTGATCACTATGATGTGAGAAGTAAAAGTATCTTAAACAAGGATGGAGAATCTATGTTGTCTATTTCTAGGGAATCCATTGCCTCAATTTTATGCCTTCCTGAAAGCACATTTTTTGCATTTTCTACTATCTAGTCCCTTGTCGAGTATTAGGAAAGACTAAGTAAATATCATAACATCTTAGCTAGGAAATGGATCAAAAAAAATTATGGTGGAGGTTCAAGATTACCCAAGGTAATCACTAAAGATCATATGAAATCCCATATCCATAATCTTGTAGTATTGTTACATCAGGTTAAGGGTTCAACTGATGTTTTCATTTTTCAAGAATGGATGTTTCACTATGTAGAGATCATTCTAAAAGGGAAGCAGTGGATGGATTGGGCTAGAGTAATTTCTAATTCATTAAGAATCCAACTCAGATGTGCTAAGGAGTCTAAGGAAAAATTCTACATGGCCTCCTACCTCACATATTGCATTGCTTATGTCAGTAACACCACCTCCCTCCCACATGAAACCTAGAGTGAAGAAATAATAGTCTATCAATACTACCCTCTACTTCAAAAGGATAGGGTGTTAGAAAATTTTAGAAAGGTACATGATGTATTGATAGAAAGTGTACACTTGGTCCTAAAAAGGGTGTCCATGCCTAGATTTCCCTCAGAAGCCCAAAAATTGATTCAGAACTATGGAAGTTATTTCATCTAGTTTCTTAAATTTACTTATTTGAGAGTAGGTGGGTTCAAGGATGAACCAATGAAGCTACCATGTTATGCACTTGACTATTTTGTTTTGGCTAAACTTTGCAGACAACTATTTTCTATAATTAAAGATAATATACCCCAAGAAAGTTGGGAGTCAGTGTTTCCTATCAAACTCGGTTCTTTAACCTGTAATAGCATGATTAACCCCTCAATCATAGGGAGTAACTTGCTTGGTTTTGGTTTTGGGTCTTATCAAGGAAGAAGAGATTTTGATAGTAAAAGATTTATATCTCAAGTTCTTGGCTTAAAAGGTTAGTCATCTATTGTCTCACATTTAGAGGACTTCTGGTAGGATTGCCAAGATGAGGAAGAAATGTTAAAGAGAGACCATTCAAAGCTGACACTTCAACAAATTAATTCCCTCGAACTAAAATTTCAATTAGAAGGGGTAGCTAAAGATGGTTCGGACATCATTGAACTAGGCTAGGAAGAGGCTAGTGAGTTAAAATAGCTAGAACTGAATTAGAATCAAGAGGAGGAGGATGATATAAATTTTAGAACTAGATCCATCCTCACCCACATGGACAACTAGTTAAGGAGATAAAGCATGAAAATAGTTAATGAACTACCATCTAGAAAATCTCCAAAAATAGTTTCTTTTTCCAAACCACTGACTTCTGACATTCAAGTTTCATCTCCTATTGTAGGTAGTATATCAACTCCTAGTATGTAGAAAAGGACATCATCTCCTATAAAGAAGATGGCTCCTAGAACTAGATCCGAAAAAAAGTATGAGGCTCTCATGCAGCAAGAAATTTAGAAGGAGAATATGATGAACCAAGGACAAGATCTAGGTGATAGTATCAGTTTCTCAGACAATCCTAATGGTGATGTGCAGATGATTGAATCTCCCAAGATAGCCCAACCAGGTTCATGAATCCTACCAGAGATACTCAAGGAATCTCTACTAGCCCTGTTATTCCATCCTAGCTATCCAACTTGATTACCAAGAAAAGGAACCTATAGCTAATGTCTATGCCAGTGAAGGACATTGTAACCAAGTATGCAGCTCATGGCTCCAAAGTTAAGAAGCTGAAAACTGATGCCCATTTGATTAAAGATCCTGTGACTGGAAAGATAATAGCAAAAGTAGCCACCTATAAGTAGAAAAATGAATCTGGTGATATTGACACTAAAGGTCTTAAGGTTACTTTTGTCAAATTAGGAACTATTAATAGGAGCACAAGTAACCATTTTTTCATGTTCTCTACAGATCACATGCTAACCCAATCAGAAAAAGACAGTAGAGAAAAGAAGAAACTCAAGGCATTGGTAGTAACCATGGTTGCCTACATAGATTCATTAATGAATCTCAGAGCCCTTCCATTGGTTCAGGCCCCACAGTCCTTTGATCCTAATTCTATAGACAACCCACAATTGGTTAAACAAATGCAAAAAGGGAAATTTCTTTCAAATTTAGTATAGGACTGGATAACTTCAATCCTTAGAGAGGGCAAAAAATTCATTATAGATTTCACTATTACATATGTTGAAGGGGAGACACTCTTGGGTGAAATTCAAACTCTTACACTAGGATGGGAGTCTGACCAAAACTGATGTTAGGCCATTATATTTCATATTACTGAAGTTGAACAATATGGGATACTCAAATTCCTAAGAAAAAATCCTATGAAAACCATAGATTCCTATTTGTTGTTTATCCTAAAAAATAATATGGGCTAGAAAGAATCAATCTACAGGGAGGCTATTAAAGAAATGCAATCCATCAAAAATAAGATTATCAGGATACATGAAGAATTTTTCAAAGATATGAACATGGTAAATCCTACATGAATTTCACAATTCGATAATGGCAATATGGATTCTAAGACACTGACAAAAAGCTTCAATGATGCAATTATGAATATTAAAGATACTGAAACACCCACTACTAGTGATTTCACCATGCTAGCAACTATTGAATCCATGTTGTATTTGAACAAGAATGCCATGCCACAAAAAAGTTTGAAGATCAAAGAGTTTAGGTGGCAAAAAGATGCATGTAGATCCAATTTGCTGAGTTTAAAGAACCCACATTCTCATGCGATGCAAGAGTTCATGAACACCTTCAAGAGTTGGAAACTGGTGAGACAAACCATGGGTGAGGAAGAGAAGACTGGTGATGAAGCCCAATTGGAACAGTTACTTTCTGTTGTTTCTTTTTGAAACCATTTAAAAACTATTTTTATTTACTATAACTATTTTAACCAAAAGGTTGGGCTTTAATGAAGGCCTTTTCAGGTATGTTTAAAAACTATAAATGCTAGGGCATTGAACAAGTTAGGGGTTAGAATTTAGAAGTTAGAACATATACTTTGAAAAAGTTAGTTCTTTGATATAATTAAAATAGCAATAGACAGATAGAATATGTATAAACACTATTTTGGATGACTGTGTGCTAAAGAAAGTTTTTGAATACATATATATATCATCTTTGATCATACTTTAAAACTTGGAGTTTGAAGGGATTTAGTCATTGTTACTTTGTGAACACATGATCTATTATATGGGATATCTATTGATGTTTTCTCTGCAATTTATGTTATTTTTCTTGAATGACTATTCTGAAGTTACTATAACATTTAGTTTCTTTCAGTTAAGATTATTTTTGGTGAAAGGAGTATGGGCTTTTCATTCTTTCTTGTGAATAAATAAATGTATCATCACCTCACTACCTAAGAGTAGGTGAGAGTACCTTATGCACTTTTCGATAAAAGTACACAGTTGATCTTTTGATTAGTCTCCTTGAATTCATTGATAGATTTTATAGAGGGAGTTATACCTATAAATGTAGAGAGAGAACAAATAATATGTAGTTTTATCAACTATTGTGAACATTATTGTGTTTTCTATATCTCGGGCATAGAGTAAATTATTGTGTAATTTGAAAGACAATCTATTCACTAAAAATATTCATTCAAAAAAAATTCAATTTTTGTTGGTACTTAGCTTCTACTAGTTTCTTTTGCTCAGTCATTAATAGTTGTTACTCGGTTACCACTATTTTCTATAACTTGACTTCTACTAGTACAACTTGGTCTCCTAGGAGTTATAGAAAAGTAGACTTGATTCTTCTTCATTTCCTTTTCAAATTACTTTCCATTAACAATGCAAATTCTCATAATAGTACAATTAACCTCATCTAGACTTTAAATCAAAGGAAACAATATTTTCTTTTTCTCATTTACCCAAAGAGCATATTGATCAAATCTTCCATCATGTATAGCATATATATCATATTGCTATGGCCTATCCAACAAAATATGACAATAATCTATAGGCATAATATCACACAGGACTTCATCAAAATAATTTCCAATATTGAACTTCACAATACATTATTCACTTACCAATATCTTATACTCATCCTTGATCCATGAAACGTGATAGGGTGTAGGATTCTTTACCCTCTACAACTGTAACTTTATAACCAACTCCTCTAATGCTAAATTTGGAGAACTTCCATTTTCAATGATCACCTTGCAACATTTTCTAGCCATCTTACATTTGGTCTTGAAAAGACTTCTCCTTAGGACGGGTTCCTCATCACTTCCCTTATTACATAAGGTTCTTCTCACTATCAAATTTTCTCTAGCCTTAAGTTCACTAGGTGAACCCTCGATGTCTCCTTGAACCACTAGAATTTTTATTACCTTACTCATTTTCAAAGGATCTACACTCAAAGAATCTATGTCTTTATTTACTACATCTAAAATAATTACTATGAAAACCACCTCTAGAATAAGAATTACCTCTTCCTTCATAAGAACTAGAACCTCCTAGGTAAGAATCACCACCTTTCCACTTAGTCTTGCCTTTGTCATCATTCTTCTATTCAAATGTTTCCCTATATTGCACAAAATTTTTAGATTTTCCACATTCTCCATAAGATCTACCTCTATCTCTCTGGAATCTAACACTTCTACCTCTTTGTCTCTGTTCATGCTTCTTTGTCAATATCTCCTCAGCTTTCAAGGCATATTGATATGCTTCCTCCATACTTTCCAATTTCACAAAACTTATCTCATCTTGAATCCCATATCTCAATCCATTTATGTACCTTGCAATTTTATCCACATCATCATCCACATGTCCAGATCTTATATCCAATCTATAGGATTCCTTGGTATACTCTTTCACAGTCATGTCCCTTTGTCTCAAATTTTGCATCTTTCTCAAAAAAATAACTTGGTAATCAGCAGGAAGGAACTTGTTCTTTAGCTTGTTCACCACTTTCAGACAAGTCATAATATTCTCCTTTCCTCTCCTTTGTCTTTTATTTTGCAAATTCTCCCACCACCGTGAGGCATGACCCTTCAACCTAGTAACTGCAAATTTCACCTTCCTATTATCAAGACTATTTTCATACTCAAAAACTTCTCCTTATCAAAGATCCAATCTAACATAGCATGGGTGTCTAATTGTCCATCATAAGGAACAACTTCTACAACAGGCTTTGAATGTGCCCTAGACAATACTCTCAACAATCTTGCTTCATCTTGATCTTCTTTAGGTTGTGGATTAGGTTCTAGTGCTACTTCTTCACAATCACTCACATCATCAAGGTGTGCTCCTCTCCTCTAACCTATCTCTATAGCATCTAATCTGGCTACAATTTGTCTCAATGTATCTAATACGACATTGCCAACATTTCCTTTGCCTCAAACCATCTTTACAATCAAGTTCCTACAAGATCGTAACCCTCTGCAAGTTGTAGGTCAAATCCTCAAATCTGCTACCCTACAACCAATTCAACTTGAGGTTTTACATGATCCAATATCCACAAGGACAAACCTCAAGCTCTAACACCACCTGATGCAAAGAGGAAACTAGAAACTAGGGCCAAAGGCACACATAGCTACCAAAGCCACCTACAAGAGTAAACACAACACAAAGAACAACCACTAAAGGAGATAGAAGAGAAAACACTCTATTGATTCATCAAATTACCAAATACATGCATAGCTATGAGGGCTTCTGAGTTACGGCCAACATTACAATTCAAACTTTGATCTTCAATGATGATGTCATACCTAAAATTATAGGGCAAAAAAAAAGTTATTTTTTTAATTTTTTTAAAGCTAAACTTAAGGAATCACATAATGACATGTGCATGTTGCAACTAGGTTATCAAATAGTTTGGTGACATTGTCAGATGATTTTCTCATTCGATACTCTAGTATCACTACATAGATAATTTAATGAGACATCATATAACATTTATTGGAGTTCATGTTATAACACATTATAATGGCTTCTAGAGTAATTGGTTTATCCTGAGGCCTTATTGTGCACATGTTGTAAGTGTATTCAATTTGTATTTCATAACCTAACTTGGAAGTAACGTTGTGTTCATAAATGTGGGATATCAAGTCTTTATATTAGTTCACAACTTAATCATGGTGATGTATTAGTGATAGATAATCATATTCATTCTAGTACATATATATGTTTCCAACATTTATAAAGCAACCTCAATTCAATATTTTTCCATTCCAATTTCCATATTTCAAAATAAGTGTTTTAATGAACTCTTGTAGGAGTTGATGAAATCCAACTCTGCGGTCACCAAGATCACCTATAGTGCAAATAGCTTGCCGAAGAGAAACCTATGGAGCAAGAGCTTGAAGGAAATAAAGCAAGAGAAAATATTTCATAATAGGAAAAATAAAATTGCTATGTGAATTGATGAATTTATAATGAGAGAGAGACCCCTTATAAAGGCCTGAAGGGAGCTTGTAGAACAAGTTGGAAGGAGGTAGAAGATAAGGTTGACAACTAAGCACTCTTCCACAAAAAGGTGGAACATGCTAGAAGGGAACAAACTCATGTGTTGTCAACAACTCATCACTACAACTATTAACTACTAAATATTAAATAAATGCATTAACCTAAGTAAGCTAAGTAAATAGAATAAATAATTAATTATTAATTATTTACTCTAACACCCCCCCTTAAGTGCAACTTATGGAAATACCTTAAGCTCACAAAAAACTAAGAGAAAATGTAGAATAGGTCCCGGAAAAAAGGCCATGTTAGGTACCCATGTACAATGCAAAGAAATGCAACCTTTGAAAATGGGGAAAGAGGGAAAACCTCATGGGAAAAACCCTCCCCCAAAAAGAGGTAAAAAACATGCTAAAAAAAATATGAAGTGAAGGAAGGAAGGAAGTCCTCAACAACACCCCCCAAGGACAACTTCCACCAAAAATGTTTCAAGAGACTCTCTCAAAACCATAAGTACAACTAGGCCCCCATGAGAGATAGAAAAGTTGCCAAAGCTCCCCCAGAATAATGGAGCCCCTGAAGAAAGAATTGAACCAATGAAACTCCATTACGAAGTAAACAAGGGAACCCCTAAATGAGAGAGAAAATTGGAGGGCCTATCTAATGCTCAAAGGAGAAAATATGAGGATTCTAAAAGGGAATCCCCAAGGTAGGTGTAATGATACTGTCATGAATGTCCACTGTAGAATCCGCAACAGTTGCACCTGGAGACTTAATGAATGGAGTTGGAGGATAAGGGAGAGCAGAAGAAAAATCCTATAGAAGAGAAATGCCCTCAACTAGATGTGGTGTGGTAGTCACAATAGGGATCTCAAGAACAATGCAAAGGTTCAAGTATCCTGACTGCACCACATGATGCTCTTATGAAAGAGAAGAAGTGTGCTCCAATAATGGAAATTGTGGACAAAAGTGTGAGAAGGTGTAGAGATGAGTGGAAGGATCAATTGCCCCTATAGCAATAAGACTTCATGTTACAAAATCTTGAATGAAGATTGAATCAGCAGTGAACTCAACTGTCTTCCCTGATCTAGTGCATGTAATCTAAGAAATTGAGTGAAAGTTGGCAGACAAAGATGGATCATAAAATACATCATTGAATATACCATCCTAGATGTGAACTGAACCTTTCTCGTAGACTAGTAGGGCAGTGTTATTCCCCATGAGAATATGAGGAATAGGAGAAGCCTCAAGAGTAGAGAAGACACCTTGAGAAGATGCCATATGGTGAGAAGCACCTAAATCCAATATCCAAGGAACTTGTGAAGGAGATGTAATGGTAGCATGTAATGCATGACCCTTTCCAAGATTTGATGTAGATGGAAAAGATGTGGAAGAATACTGAAAGGTAGATCCTTGTGAGGTAGAAGAAGATGGAGAAGAAACGGTGTTCTTCTAAAGAAGAGCTTGCAAATCTGCAATTTTTTTCTCATAGCCATCAAATCTCTTCTAAAAATAATTTTCCTCATCGTGAGATTGTTTCCCACAATAGGAATAGGTAGGAGTCTTAGTCTTCTTTTTCTCCTTCTTCTTAGAAGATGATGAACCAATAGAAGAGGGATCTGATATTTGCTTCAACTTTTGCTCTTGTGTATCATTGGCAAGCAATGCCTGTGACTGTGAACTTGAAAGTGAATCCATTTGAGTGATCTTGGATTGTTCATGGGTTAACCAATCAC
The DNA here is from genome assembly GCA_028749045.1 of Cupressus sempervirens. NCBI lineage: Eukaryota > Viridiplantae > Streptophyta > Pinopsida > Cupressales > Cupressaceae > Cupressus > Cupressus sempervirens. The sequence goes on from CM053788.1 coordinate 330,401,623, forward strand.
AAAATATCTCAAATGAAGGCATCCTATGTCTATCACCCAAGGCATCCATAGTGGAGTAGAAAGTGGAAGAGAAGATCTGATACTATCCCTTCAACTTTGAGAGTATCAAAAAGATACACTCATCATCTATCTTGGTTTTCCCACATCGCTGCAAAAGTGTACATAGATATTTAAACTTCATCAAGTAGTCCCCAATGGTGGGAAAGCTATCAAGTCTCAAAGAAGTCAACTTTGCATCTAGCTGAAGTGCCCAGAACTCATTCACTTGGCCAAAAAAAGTCTAAAATTTGAGCCAATAAGCTCATGGAGTAGTCAAACCATCCAAGTAAAGTAGTAGATTGTCTAAAATGTTTAGTGCAATCAATCCCATGGCCTCATCCATTTTGTTCCTATGCTGAAGAACCTCAAAAGCTCATGTAAGAATAGGTTGATTCTCACCCAGACATGACCATAAGCCCCTTGACATGAGAACTCATGTCATTTGTGCCTTCCAAGTGTGATAGTTGTGTGGTCTGAGACGGGTCATAAATGGATCCACAATTGAGAGAAAGAAGAAGATCGAAGTAGAAGGGTCTTATTCTAAAGTAAATTATAGAAAAGAAAATGCCCCCCCCCCCCAACCCCCACAATGTATAAATTGGGCACTCTTTACTTAGTGTGATTACAATAGCCAATTTAGGGCCTATTTCTAAAAGTAATATTTTTGTCCATAGAATCTATAATCTAATTGCAAATCTAGAAAGTAGACAAAAAAATATGCACTTTCAAAAAAATGGAACCTGATTATGTGTCCAGATGAGCCTGTACAAAGCATTTAAAGTGGCAAAAATTGGATTTTGCAAATTGCATAAAAATTCACAAAAAAAGATGTCAAACCACCTACACCAATGTTTAGATCACAAAATTCTACCTCAAAACAAAAAAAAATTGCTCAAAAAAATGAGTATGTATGAGGGAGATATCATTGTTTGAAAATCACCTCTCTAGTTATTTTTTTTGAATCGCCATCGTCGCACCTCAAAAAATAAAGAAAAAATCCCAAAAAATATTAGATCTATTATGACAAATCCTCTTTCTCCTTTTTCTCCAAATACTAAAAAAATGTTCTTCCTCCTGATTGAAGAAAAAATCACAAACAAACTAGGGTTTGTGTCTCTGAATCGCGGCTTCAAAAAAATCCTTTGAACAAGAAGCAGTAGGGAGGCTCTGATACCATGTAGGAGTTGATGAAATCCAACTCCACAATCTCCAAGATTGCCTACAATGCAAATAGCTTGTTGAAGAGAAACCTAAGGAGCAAGAGCTTGAAGGAAACAAAGCAAGAGAAAATATTTCACAATAGGAAAAATGAAATTGCTATGTGAATTGATGAATTTACAATGTGAGAGAGACTGCTTGTAAAGGCCTCAAGGAAGCTTGTAGAACAAGCTAGAAGGAGGTAGAAGATAAGGTTGACAACTAAGCACTCTTCCACAAAAAGGTGGAACATGCTAGAAGGGAACAAACTCTTGTGTTGTCAACAACTCATCACTACAACTATTAACTACTAAATATTAAATAAATGCATTAACCTAAGTAAGCTTAAGTAAATAGAATAAATAATTAATAATTAATTATTTACTCTAACAACTCTTACATTTCTAGATATGAAATGCATTTGTTATAGGCATGTATAGTATTTGCATCCATCTATAATATTATTCCCTAAGTGCATAAATTCATTATTACCACCATGAGAATATAATATTTTAAAAAACCTATATTACTATATGATTATTGAACCTTAATTTCACACTACTAATAACTACTTAATTACACTATTACAACTTATCATTTAATTAAATTATACCCATTTTATTAGCTTATATCTTTTTACTACTAACTATTATCATTAACCTCTAACAATTTGATTTAATGCTTAATTATTATTAATCAGAAATCAACTATACACTACCTTTTAATTTTACCCTCTTACTAATATTTTATTCTTAATTTACTTACTAAACATATATATAATATAACTTAGTAGTTACTTTATTACTAATACTATCTACTAATATTTTCTACTAACTAATTAAATTACTAAGATACAATATTAACTAACCTATCTATCTATGCAAATCTTTTCCCTCAACTCTCTACATACCCCTTACTAACCATCCACTAACTAGCCAATTTCTAACCAAAATTAAATCTTATTTACTAATTACTAACATAACTCCTATCTCACCTAAACTTTCCCATATCCTAAGTTTCATTTCTCAAGTGCTATCTCTTATCTAACCCCACCCATACTTCCATGAGGCCTCTATTCTCTTCACCTATTTTACTAATTCACCACGCGCCATAAGTGACAATCTACCCCAGGAGATGGACAACAAACTACCAAGGTGTCGCATGAATAAGATGGGTTCTGTACTTTTTTCTCTTGGACCTTGGGTCAAGGACATGATGAGTCATGAAGAAAGTGGTCCTAACCCAAAAGGCCCCTCCATCTTGTGACATAGAAGATTTATTTTTCATTTTTTTTAAAGTCTCTTTATTTGGTTTCTATATGTCAATCCCCTAGGGAGGGAATAGTAATAAGAGAGTCTTAACATTATACATATTTATTGAAGTGACTTATTAACATAAGTCTTTGTCACGAGATGCTTATGAGTTAGACTCATCTCTTCTTAAGTGGATCAATATGCTAGGGGAGGATAATAAAAGAGCTCCCTATTTTTATTTTGTATTTGACTGAAGGAGCCATATCCTCCTCTAGGCACATGAGTCATTGTGTACATTTCCTTGGGTTATCAACTTAAGTACTAGTCATGTCTTAATCCCCTAGGAATTTGTTTAGTATCTTTTTCTTAAGTCTTGTTTCTTGGTTGGGTATTTTATTTATCAATATTTTATGTGGGGATTCTAAGGCATATTATTTTTGAATATTTTAATGGTGTTTAATTGGGAAGGGAATTATTTTCTCTCCCATACAATTTCCAAAGAGTAAAGTGCATCTACAACAAGGTTTCGTTAAGAGTGTTATGCATTTATCTCCCTTCTCATTTAGGGGAACATGAATATGGATTTGATGTTGGTTTGATTTGAATTATCTATTCTTTTGATTTACAAGTTTAATATTATTTTTCATCTATCTAAACTATAAGATTATTAATACTTACAACCTCAAAATTTTAATGCCCAAGGAGCATATGCACAAGATAAAATACATATTTCCAATTGATGAATGAATCATATATAGAGTTGCCTATTTACTTGAAACATAGTGAAATATTTCACATGCATACATGACTATTGCAACATAAGAAATTTTATTTCCATTCTATCAAAAAACATAACATGGAATCTTACAATGAAATCACTTATTTTTTAAATAGAATAACTATTACAATGAATCTCTCACATAAGCATTCTATGAAATCTAACTATTGATTGATTCATGAATATACATTAAGGGGAAAACTCATTTACATAAATTCAACACAAACTTCATACTAGTGGTTATTCCCTTACATGAAACTACTTCTTTCATTCCTATACAACTTGTGAATATGAAACAATCTTTTTATTGCACTAGCAACCATATACATAGCATCACATATCATTGTCTACCTTCATAACATTATACAACAAGATGGAAATCCTTTCCTCATAACGTAGGACACAATGGAGTTTCTTCCATCACAACACATTTCAAATGACATGGGAATGATTGATTCCTTCAACTACATGATACACCACAATTCTTGATTCTTCAACAATGTCAAGGTTAAAACCCTAATTTATTCATAAATCTCATTCTCATAAACCTGCAAAAATAACATAAAACTAAGAACCATGGAGGTTCACCTCCCATCCTAGGCTTCAAAGAATCCACCCACCAAGCTAGGGAAACAAGGCTCAAATGGGGTTACACTCAAACATTTCACAATGCATGCAAACACAATATCACAATACATTTACAATCACTCCAAGATTTAACACAATGATTCACCATTGGAATCATGAAACAATGGGTGAAGGTGGGCTCTCCAAAGAGGAGAATTCCATATCCATATACACATATACATTTGCAATTGCATAATTCCTCTTCAAAGCTATCAAAATACATCTTCCTCATCATACCAATACACTTGTACCTCCCATAATACAAACAAGGAATATCGCTTCAATGGAGCCCATACTCCATGAACAAACTAATCCCTCTCCAAGAGGAAAATTTTTCAACTTCAATGTTGAATGCAACTAACCCCTACACCCCTGGCTTCTCTACCCTCCCAAGGGTGAGTGAAGCTTTCACACCCATTAACATTCATAAACACAAAAATAAAGAAAAATATCAAGAGAAATCCATCACAATAATAACACATAACAATCCACTCAACACCACACACATTACATGTTTCCACCACTATATGAACGAGAATTCAACACCATTAAGAAAGTTCAATAAGGCCATGGAAAGGGTACCAACCTTTATCCAAGCTAAAGGAAAAGGATAGTTATAAAGAGTTCCCTTCCTTAGTCTTTATCCTTCATAAACCCTAGTTGTCTCTAAACTTAGAGAGTGGGTGAACACCCCACTAGTTTTCCACAAATCCTCTAAAAAGACTCTCTACTATCCCATTTTTGGTAGAAACATCCATCCCACTATTTCTTACATTTTTGTCCCTTCTAAAAAAGAAACTTTGACCAAGTGGAAGTGTGAGGGTACACTCATGGGAAAACTCAAAATTTTGAGTTGGTGGAAGAATGCATTAGTTAAGGCATTCCCTAGGCTAGCTAAGCACTAAAATGGTAAAATTTAGGCCCTTAACATATTATGCTAATATATGGGTGGTTTATTTTCACAAAAATGACACTTTGGGACCACCTATTGACCCTCTAAAATCCTTGTCAAGTTTGAATTCGAATTTCCCTTGATTGTCCCATCCTATCCTTTCTCCAAGTGGATTTACTTAATTTTTTGAAAGGTAATTAGTTTAAGTGCTACCATGACCAAAACCCTAGGTGACATGTCATTATCACATAAACAACTACAAATTTCAAGTGACACATTTAAAACACATTACACATCACCATGACATATCCCTAATGTATTTATGAGATTAAATTTACCACACACATGCACATTTACATTGTCGAAATAAACACATCATAGAGAGGCTTTTGAATCTTCCAAAGATTTGCCTTGGCTATACTATGTCCATGTAAGCTTGGACCTTGTTTCCCTAATTAAATTGCATGGTTCAATTTCCTACACACTAAACTCAAACATTAGTAGCCCAATGAAGTATCACATAAAATGCATGTATATAGATGCATGACAATTTCATATTAACTAATTCACCTTAACATCATAATCAACCTTTTATTTTATAATTATTTTCATATCAACATTTAAAACATTAAAATATCAGAATCTGCATATCAACATTAATATATAATCACATGATCCAATTAACATTATGAACCACATCATAATCCAATTCCTATCATAATGATAAAATACTAAATCTATAATTATTAAATCAGCCAACATGAAAATTAGTTCCGAATACATATCTTAGGTGAAATTACCAAAATGTAAACATCACAACTAGTATCCTTGATTCACTTAAACATATTTTGATTACTAATAGTATCTTGTTATCATTATGAGACAGCACATCATAAGTTTTTATCAATTATGTTAGGTAATTGGGATGTTTACATAGTCATGTCACATAGTTTTAAAATAAATCATCCAATAAATCCATTACATTTTATTGGGCCATAAAATCTTTCCTCATGAATATTAACATATCCACCTAATACTATTTTCACAAAAATTGACTTATTACATATCATCATACTAAGTTCTACCATGTAGACCCTTATCAAATTTGATAACAATTTTAATCTATGACTATTAGTAATATTCACAAGAGTGGGTGTTGATTCATCTTTTTGTAATAACCATCTAATTCAATTATCCTAATAGGCCATAAAATATCATGAACACATTGACATAGTTTTTTTAGTTATGACACCTCGAGCCCTTATTCCATAGGGTCTTAGCTTATCAACCTAATGTAATCCTAAATAGGATACTTAGCATAACAATAACAAAATTATATATCAATCTCAATAAGATCACAGGTTCATTATTTCTAAGGAAAATTCTAATCATGACATACTTAGATCCCAAAACCTTCTTACCATCGTTCTATCATAAGGTGTATGGAAACAGTCTATAATTCACATTCTATACACAAAAGATAGAAACATGACATCTCAACTCTTTACTCATCATATCTCTAGTCATATTCATGTTATTAAGATTTATAATGGGATACTAGGGAAGGGGTCTTACAGGTGATCTTCATATTCTAATCCTCCTTCTTACTCTTCCTAAATGATAATAATCACCCCTAAGACTCTACCCAAGACCCCCTTTAAATACTTACACAGCCACAAGTCAGCCTGTTACAAATTACCAACTAAATAAACCCTTACATTAAATGCATAACCAAGCTATAAGTTAGATCTCAACAAATATTAAATATAAATCATGAAATTAATGCTCAAGGTTGGCTCAAATTGGAACCAGGCATAGATAGCTCGGCCAAAGAAGGTCCAAGGCAAATACTAGCACTCAAAAAATTTTGACACATACACAAACTCAGCATAAACTATGAGCTTGGAAACAACCATGAACTTAGCAACAACCATGAACTTGGCATCAACTATGAACTCAGAAACAACAAAGAACTCGACATTAACCATGAACTTGGCAATAACTAAGAGCTCAGTAGTAACAAGGAAAACAAGAAAACTTGCAAGATAGAAATGCAACCCAGGATGCTCCTACATCAAATTAAAGGAATGCAAATTTTTTGATGAGCAACAAAGAGAATATCATATATATAAGATATCAGCAGTGGTACAGAGGTTTTTTAATCTATCTCTTTGTATTAAAGGAAATATATTATATATTGCATGTTTGGGTTGTGGGCTCATCTTGCATACATTTTATATTTGTATATAACTACTCCTGACATGTTTGAGGCTTCTAAAAAGGCATGGTCCTTTAACAAGGACCCTAACACTATACAGATAAAATAGACTCCTAACATAGTCAATATCTTTCACAAGATACTTTTGGTTAGTGGATCATTTTGTGGATACCATCCCCACCAAGATTTTCCCTTGGCCAAGTTTCCCTAGTTAACAAAATATGGTGTTATGAGTTCTCTTATTGCATGGTTATGTTTATTGTTTAACATAGTTAGTTTTCTTTCATTCATATGCAAGTTATAAGATTGTTAATAATATCTAGATTTGGGGCAAAGTTTGTAAAATACTAATTCAACCACCCGCCCCCCCCCCCCCCCCCCCCACCCCCTCAATATTTCATATTTCTAACAATTGATATCAGAGCATAGTTACTTAGAAGAGGCTTAATATCTTGAGTAAGATCCCTATGGATATGGAACAGTTACAGAAGAACCTAGAAGAAGCTCTTGAGAAAATTGATATTCTTACTGAAGAAAGATATGCTTTGAAAGAAAGATATGAAGATGTTAAAGACTACATTGGAAAGTTGAAAGACAAGATAGATGATCTCAAATCCAAAAAATATCCTAAAGATATACGAAGAAAGTGATGAAATTTCAAGACTAGAGAGAGAAAATGAGATCTTGAAGCATGAACTTAAGGTTACATATCTAAAGTCGAGGCTAAAGAATGATGATAGTGAAATTGAATCATATTTGAAGTCTGAGAATGTAGGTATAAGATCTAACCTTACCAAAATGACATCTAAGCTTGAGTCTACCAAGTTACAATATGCAGAACTTGAGAAGTATAATACCATTATGAAAGGAGATACAACCCAGTCTAAGAAACAACTTGAGAGATTATATTCTAGTAGTGAGAAGATTGGTGAACAAATGTCTTTTTAGAGACCTTATTAGGAAAACATTGGTCTTGAATAATTTCATTGGAGAAAAGTCAACTAAGAAATTTGAAGCTAAAAAAGAACCTAATCTTGAAATCCATTAGCCTATGCAAAATAAAGAAGATATGAATAAGATTGAGTCAAATCAATCAAATAATCCACCTAAGGTTGAGCAAGTCAAGCAACCTGAGAAAATTGAAGAATCTAAGCAACATTAGAAAATTTAATCACCTAAAGAAGTGAGATATGAATTCAAAGGTAGATGTTATACATATAATAAAGTTGGTCATATGAAAAGGGATTGCATAGGTAAGTCATTTAAACCAGTCACTAACTTTTATTTTCATAATTGTCATGGTTTTGGTCATAGACAAATTAATTGTAAGAAACCTAAATTTGATAACAGTAATAAAAATAGTAGAATTTTTAGATGTATTAATCCTATAGGAAGAAGATCTGAAGAAGGAAACAATAGAGCAAGGAACAACATTGTATATTACAAGTACAACACCTTTGAAAATATTGGAAGAAATTGTAGAATGCATATTAACTAGCCTAGATCTAGATTTGGAAACAATGCATTAGTGTGTCAGTTGTGTAACAACTTTGGTCATATCAAGAGATTCTATAAAATGGATATGAGGAACAACATAAGAAATCCAAACTTTGGAAGGAATGTGAATAGAAATGCCAGAAGGAATGATAACAACAATGACAATCTAAAAGAACATGTAGAAGAATTCAGGGAAGTATTTGTTAAAGACAAAGATCCATCAAGTTCACATGTTATATTGGAAGAGTGGTCAAATGAAGCACCCAAAGGCAGATTGAAATTAGTTGTAGTAATTGATTTGTCTTATTTGAATTAAGGACTTCTAGATCAAATATTAGAAAGGTGAAAGACATGGTAGAGAGTGAGTTAAGATATGTGTGGTTAATATGAGGTAAAATATGATGTGTAGAAGTTGTGGTTAAGTGTAAATATGTTTTGGAGTTCATATATGAGTGTGTGAAGGAAATAATTTATTTTGGTAATCATAAACAACTTTTTATTGCTTGTGTACTTGTGCAATTAATGCAGGGATGAATTGAAAGTGATTTAAGGGTTGAAATCAAGTTATTGAGTACTATTTGATCATGCAAGAGTTAAAGGAGAGCTTTGGAGTGAATTTATGTAAAGTTTGAAAGATTTTTCAAGTGCAAACTTAAGCAAGCCCTAGTTCTATGAAAACAAGGTATTTATTGAGTGTGTGATCATTATTTGAAATGTTAATTTGAAAAATGGAAAATCCCACAGTGTGTGATGTAAGTGAGAGTCCTAGATATAAGTTCAAGAAACACCCATATGTTTCTTTGGAATATGATCATCCCCTAGAGCATTTTCATTACAAATTTGAGATCATTGGTGACAGTGATATTCATAAGGACTTAGACCTAGTTTGTAGTAGTGATCTATCTCTAAAACAAGGGTTTGAGCATTTGAGTGACTTGAACATAGTCAAACATATTTTTTACACATAATTTGATAATCATGAGTGGAGCAATATTATTCTAAGAAGAATTTATGAGGATATGTTTTGGGTAGGCGATATCCTTGCTATGATTGATAATGAGTTGATCCACAAGCTTACTAGTTTGAACAATGAAGGTTGTAACCCAGTGAACGAGCAGAATATAAAGAAAATGGTAGAAATCAATCTTAAGACTAAGTCTAATAGAAGAAACATGAAATTAGACCTGATAGCTAAGACATATGTAAGACTAATTAGAAAGATCAAAGGCTACAAGATGAATTATAGTTCTAGATTAAATTTAGTGCCTGTTGGATTCATCCATCTAGCTTATTTGATGACTGTGAAGAAGGAAAAGGTCAATACGTGTGAAATCCTAAGATTGTAATTATTGGATAACATTGACAAACTAAAGAAGACAAAGAATGGATATTCATATTTGAATCATTGTTAAGGCATATATTCTTCCAAGTGATTAAAAGGTTCCCTGGTATGCCTGATCATGAATGGGATACTGATAAGTGCACTCTGAGCATTATAACCCACTACTATAGAAAGAAATTAAAGGATAGAATGATAGATGATATTACAAGGATGTTGAAAGGTATTCAATCAGCAATGAAACATGGATTTAGAATAGTGTCATTATTGGTTGAGAAATACAAGAATGACATTTGTTCCATGGTAGAGACTAATGTAACATGCATGGAAGCAGTTGAACACAGAGTCAAATTCATTGATATTATGGGGTATGAAATGACTAAGTAACTAATAGAAGGATATGCAAAGATAATCTTGGAATTTGAGAGAGACAAGGGGTTTCCTAGATGGGGCACCTATGATGAAAAAGTTAAGGAAGTTTACAGTGAACATCCTAGCAATTTCTTTGGAGATGAGAGAAAATGGCCAAACCATAGTATCAATGATTAAATCATTAGTAATTGATGTTGGGTCATCACAAGGGGTCATGATAGTTGGACCATCAGCCAGTGCACTAGTGTCACAAGTGTAACCAAAGGTTGTGACATTAGTACAAAAAGGAAAATATGAAGATGTAAGTATTACTAAAGTTAAAACGATTACCTTGCCTAGCACTAGGAGGTCTAAGAGGTTAAAAGAGATCAAAAAAGAGCAAGTGGACTCCCCTTCATGGAAAAGAACAAAATAGATGGCCAATGGACTGGGCAAAGAAAAGAAAAACTCTATAGATAGTTGAGTCTAAGGAATCAGAAGAATAAGAAACAAAGACAAGTAAGGAAGAGCAACCAAAGAAAGAGGTGAAGACACCTTCTGGAAGAAATCCCTAGAAACCAAAGGTTGAGACTCTTAACGTTGCAATTATAGATAATAGTAACTTTGTATGGTTAAATAAGTTGAATTATTTGTATAACAACATGGATAAATTACATTTCGGGAATATTGTTGTGAGACGCATGATTTTGACAAACAAAAGATTTGAGGATATTTAGAAATAGATACCAAAATATTTTTATGATAGGTTGATTAAAAGAAAGAGAAGAGTTATTGATGAGGATAAGAGAATAAGAAAGAATCTGATAAGAAACTTATGTGAAGTAAATAGTGATGAAGACATTGAAAGAATAATGAAGGGTATTGACCTTATGTTTAGAAATAAGAGGAGAGCAATATTGTTGATGGGAGAAAATTATTAAGTTATAAGGAAATAGAATAGGAAATTGTTGAGTTCATGATCTCCTCACCTAGCTCTGAACAAGAAAGAAAGGATTTAGGGGGAGCAATCCATATAGTCACAGAGAAGAGAGAAGAGAAGATGCCATTAGGTAAGCCCAGAGTAGCACAGTAACATTACCAAAGATATATGTAGCACCAATAGCAAAAAAATATGAAGAGATTAGAGTGAAATCATGCATTCCAATCAGCTTTCTATCTAATCAGCCATTTACAAATCACATCAGCAGTAACAAAAAAGACTTATTATCGATCAAATAGACTCATGAAAAAAAGAAGATGTATACTTGTCAAATATTATAACTGATGCAATAACATCTTCAATCATTGAGCAATCTTGTATGCAACCAAAAATATTTCTTGTTTTCTATACATGTTTGTTGTTCACGAAGTAGCTATTGTTGCTTTTGGTTTCTTGTTATACGCAGTTGTTATCATGTTGAGGACCTATACTAGATCCTCGTCCCAAGTGTGTGAGTTATAATATTATATATTTTTCTTTTTTTCTGTTATTCTTTGTGATCTTTATTTCCTGATGTTTTCATCCAGGGAGGCGTAGTGTTTTATTTGGTGTGGTTTCCTATACTTATGCAGTGTCTTGTGCAATTGGGAGTCAGCTCCTAACACACATGTGGACCTATCTTTAAGTGTGTATGATTTTATATTATCCTTTACGGGGATTTTGGATTGCCCTTCCATGACTAGAGCTATATTGTAATTGAATGTATAACTAGCTGACATGTGGCTTAGCTGGTTATAAAAGAAGATTAGTTAGATGTAGGAAATTAGCATTCTTAAAGAGATACCATGAGATAGAACTCTAAATTGTAATTATTATTCTATATAAGGCCACAATAAAGAAGGCCTCATAGTCAAGCATGTTGTTGTTTTCTATGTGAAGTTAAATAATTACACCTGTGAATATGTTGCAGATGGCCTTGTGTTCCTTGTTGCATATTTTATTAAGATTTTGTGTGTTACTCTTAGCAAGGGTAGCTTGGGGTTTCTCATTGAATTACCTGAGCCTTGCTTTAGGTGGTATCAAAGCAGAGTTCTTTCTTTTGGCTTGGATCATGGAGAACCTTGTTGAATTTGGTTGTAGGGTGGCAGATCTTGCAAGAACTATTGTAAAAATGGTTCAAGATAGAGAAATTGTCGACAATGTTATTATGGATATGTTGAGGCAAATTTTAGTGAGACTTGAAGTGGTTGAGATAGCACTAAGAAGAGGTGTACATCTTGAAGATGAAGAGACAGCACTAAATCCTAATCCTGAACCTGAGGTTGAACAAGATGAGGAAAGCCTTTTAAGATTTTTCCTAGAGCCAACTCTAGATGTGATCTTGAGGTTTCTTTGTACGATGGAAGACTTAAATGCAATATTACATTGGATCATTGAGATGGATAAAAACTTTGAAGATGAAAGCACTCCTAATACAAAGAATGTCAAGATAGCAGTCACAAAGTTGAAGGGTCATTCTTCACTTTGGTAGGATCATTTGCAAACTAAGAGACAAAAAAGGGGAAAAGAAAAGATCCAAACATTGGCAAAGATGATTTGAAAGCTGAAGAAGAAGTTCTTCCCTGCTGATTGTCAAGTTAATTTGTTGAGGAAAATGCAAAATTTTAGGCAAAAGGACATGAGTGTGAAAGAATATATTGAAGAATCTTACAAATTGTATATCAGATTTGGACATGTGGATGGTGAAATTGAGAAAGTGTCTAGGTACCTAAATGTTTGAGGACATCAATTCAAGATGAGATCAGCTATGTTAAGATAGACAATATGGAAGAAGCATATTAGTATGCTCTGAGGGATGAAGAATGATTGATGATGATCAAAGATAAAATGAAAGAGGCACCAGATTTCATAGAAGTAGAGGTAGAACATATGGAGAAATTAGCATATCTAATAATTCAATGCAAAACAAAGGAAAGTCATAATGGAAGGAAGAACCTACTAGTAAAAGAAGTAATTACACTAGAGGTAACTATATTGCTTACACTAGAAATAATAATGGTGGAAAAAGAGAAGAAAGATCTTGGTTTAACGGTACTTATTATAAATGTGGAGAAGAAGGACTTAGAGATTTTGAATGTACCAATTATGGAAAGAAGATTTGAGGTAATAGCAAAAGCACTTTGGCTTGTGAAGAATTTGTTGAAGCACCTAATGAATCTGAAAAGGGTGAGAACCTAATGTTGAGAAGGATCTTGTTGATTGAAGAAGTTGATGGAGAACCTATTTTAAGAATAATTTTTTTCAAAACCAAAAATGAGGTTGCTGGAAAATGTTGCAAAGTAATCATTGATAGGTGGAAGTTCTAATAATTTGGCATCTGAGGAGCTGGTTAACATATTACATATGTAGAGTTTGAGACATCCTAAGCCTTATCATGTTGCTTGGATCCAGAAGGAGCATACATTACTTGTAAGTGACCAATGCCTTGTTAAATTCTAAATTGGGAATTATCATGATGAAGTCTTGTGTCAGATTATGCCTATGGATCGTTGTCATATTCATTTGGGTAAACCTTGGTAGTATGATAAACAAGCTTTGCATGATGGTAGGTTGAATCAATATACTATTTGGGTGGATGGAAAGAAACAAATATTGTTACTTTTGGTAGGAAAACTTGATGAGAATCACTATACCACAATCAGAGTATGTTTGGTTGAAGGTAATCAATTTGTTAAAGAGGTGAAGCAACATAGTATTTTTATTTTTGTTTTGATTTCTAGAAAGATTGAGAAACAAGATGAGTTAGAACATGCACCTAAGATTGACTCCTTGTTAGTGAAGTTTCATTACATTATTTATGATAATGTACCTGATAGTTTGCTTCATGTAATAAGCATTAGTCATTGTATGGATTTGATACCTTGGCTAGTTTTCCTAATAAAGCATTGCATAAATTGACACCTGATGAAAAGGTTGAAATGAATAAACAAGTGTAAGAGTTGCTTGAGAAAGGTTTGATTAGAGAAATTTTGATTCCTTATGCAGTGCCTATTGTGTTAGCACATAAAAAGAATGGAAAATGGAAAATGGAAAATGTGCATTAATTCTAGAACTATAAGCAAGATAACAGTGAAATATAGATTATCTTTTCCTAGGATGGATGACATAATGGACAGTTTGAGTGGAGCAAATTATTTCACAAATATTGATTTGAAAAGTGGCTATCATCATATTAGAATTAGAGAAGGGGATGAATGGAAGACCTCTTTTAAGACTAATGAAGGTTGTATGAGTGGTTGATTATGCCTTTTGGTTTAACTAATGCACCTAGTACATTTATGAGACTAATAAATGAGGATATGAAAATATCATTGGGTAAGTTTGTAATTGTATATCTTGATGACATTCTGATATTTAGTAAAACTAAAGAACATCTTGAGCATATCATACAAGTATTGCAGAGATTGAAGGAGGAGAAATTGTTGATTAATTTGAAGAAATGTTCATTTGTGAAGGAGGAAATTGTATATCTTGGTTTTGTAATTTTAGCTAATCATGTGAAGATGGATCCTAAAAAGATAAAAGCTATTTTTGACTGGCCTACAACTAAGAATGTTGGAGAGGTAAGATCATTTCATAGATTGGCAAGGTTTTATAGGAAGTTTATCAGAAATTTTAGTTCTATTTGTAATGTTATGACTGAAACTATGAGAGGAGATAAAAAGGAATTCAAATGGACACATGGAGTGCAAAGGAGTTTTGAAACATTGAAAAATAGATTGTAGGATTACCTACGCTCACTTTGCTTGATTTTAGTAAAGTTTTTCAAGTTGAATGTGATGCTAGTGGAAGTGTTATAGGAGTTGTTTTGAGTCAAAAAGGAAGACATGTAGCTTTTTTTAGTGAGAAATTGAATGATGGTAACAGAAAATATTTAGTTTATGATCAATAATTCTATGTTTTTGTTCAAGCTTTGAAGAAATAGAGACATTATTTGATGCCTAAAGATTTTGTGGTGTATACTGACCATAAAGCTTTGCAGTATTTGGGAAATTATAATAAATAGAATTAGAGACACATGAAGTGGGTTGAGTAATTGAAAAACTTTTCCTTTTCATTGAAGCATAAAAGTGGACAATCAAACAAGGTTGTTGATTCTTTGAGCAAAAGAAGGAATTTGCTAACAGAAATGAGAGTTGAGGTACATGGTTTCAATGATTTGAAGTATTTGTATGAAAGTAATCATGCTTTTTTAGAACCTTAGAAAGTTTGTAAAGATTATATGGTGAGATATAAGTGGGTTAATTACTTCATTCAAGAAGATATATTATTTAAGGGCATTTAGTTGTGCATACCTAGAGGATTTATGGGAGAGAACATCATGAAAGAGAAACATAGTGGCAGAATTTCAAGACATTTATGGATTGATAAGATACTAAAGTTGATTTTAGATAAATACTTTTGGCCGCAAATTTATAAGGATGTGCAAAAGATGGTTACAAGTTGTAGAATTTGTCAAACTAAAAAAGAAACTAGTTAGAACTTGGGATTGTATTCACCATTGTCTATACCTGATAAGTCATGGCAAGATATCAATATGGATTTTGTTCTTGGATTGCCTTGAACTCAGAGAGATAGTGGTTCTATTTTGGTAGTGGTTGATAGATTTTCAAAAATGGCTCATTTCATACCCTGTAAGAAGACATTTGATGCAGTACATGTGATTGAAAAAAAAATTAAGTGGTAAGATTGCATGGTTTTCCTAAAACTATTTTTTTGGATAGAGATACTAAGTTTACTAGTTATTTCTAGGACACTTTGGAAGAAGTTGAATACAAAATTAAATTTTAATTATGCATTTTATCCCAAAATAGATGGACAAAATGAAGTTGTGATCAAAAGTTTGGGTTATTTGTTGAGATGTTTGGTTGGAGATAAGTCTTCTAATTGGGATTTAATTTTGGCATAAGAAGATTTTGTATATAATAATTCTATGAATATGAGCACTAAGAAGACACCTTTTGAGATTATTACTAGAATGAATTGTAAGGGAACTACTAAATTGAGAGATCTAAACCTTGATACGAACACAAGTGTTGAAGCTAAGAAATTTATAGATTCCATGAAGACTTTACATGAGGAAGTGAAAATGATCTTGGAGGATAGTAATTATAGATACAAATAGAGAGTAGATAAAAGGAAGAGACATAAATCTTTTGAAGTTGGATATGAGTTATGATTCATTTTAAGAAGAACATATTTCCAGTTGGTACCTACAATAAGCTAAAAATGAAGAAGTTTGGTCCTTGTAAGATTCTAACAAAGTTTGACAATGGAAATGCTTTTGAAATTGAATTACCAGAAGACAGGGACATTTCACCTATATTCAAAATTGTAGATATCTTTGAGTATTTTGAATCATATGCTAAGCTAAAACATAACTTGGATTATTCTAAGAAGAAGTCAGATAGAAATGAAAGGATTTTGAATAGCAAAATAAGTAAAAGCACTAGATAAAAAGACTACATGGAATATATAGTTCAGTGGAAAGACAAACCATTTGAAGACAGTTCATGGATTACACAAGATGAGTTGGATCTTTATGGTTCAAGTCAGAATATTAGTAATGCCTAATGTGGACATCAATTCTTTACTAACCCCAAGTGTCTAATGTAGGAGCATCTTGGGTCTTTGAGAAATCTTGCACCAACCAAAAATAATAATTATTTTATGTACCAATTTGTTGTTCATGAAGTAGCCATTGTTGCTTTTGGTTTCTTGTTGTGCATAGTTTCTATCATGTCAAGGACCTATCCTAGATCCTTGTCCTAAGTGTGCAAGTTCTAATGTCTCATATTTTTCACATTGATGCCATTCTTGGTGGTCTATACTTCCTGATGTTTCCTTCCAATGAAGTGTATTATTTCATTTGGTGCAATTTTCTATGCTTATGTGGGCATCTTGCACAGTTGGGAGCTAACTCCTAACATGGGTATGAACCTATCTTTAAGTGCTCATGATTTTTTACTGTCCTTTGCTAGGATTTTGGTTTACCCTTCCAAGACTGGACCTATATTATAATTAAATGGCTGATTAGTTGACTTATGGATTAGCTAGCTATAAAAGAAACTTGGTTAGATATAGGAAAGTAGCATTCTTAGAGAGAGACTGTAAGATAGAATATGCAAGCTTGAACTCTAAATTGTAATATATATTCTGCATGAGGCTACAATAAGGAAGGCCTCAAAGTTGGGCATGTTGTTGTTTTGAATGTGAAGTTAAATAATTACACATATGAATATGTCGCATTTAGCCATGTACTTCTTGTCATGTATTTGATTAAGCTTTTGTGTGTTACTCTTAGCAAGGGTGGCTTGGGGTTTCACATTGAGTTACCTCAACCTTGGGTCAATAACTTCCTTAAAAATTATTACCAATCATAATCGAGCATATCAAAGATTAGAGGATTAAGGTTAAGTCTTATCAAATGAGCATAAACTAATGTCACCAATGATAATCTTTTACCAAGAATTATTAATATTAAATAGGTGCACATATAATTGACACAATGATTGAGAAAATATGAAGTGACACAAATATGAAGACACATGGGATGAAATCAAATATAAAAGACTTCCACCAACTATCAAAATGGGGGAGAGCAAACATAAGAGGAGATAATAATAGAAACTATAAGAAGGATAGAAGATATACAGACAATAGGCAAAGAATACATAAGAGTAGAAAGAACATCAAATAAAAAAATAAAACACATTGAATATAGTTTCTTAAATCATCAACTCAAATGACATCATAAGGATAGTGATATTAAACATAAGTAATAAGGAAGGAAGAAAATAAAAAATCCTCTCAATGTTTTTCATGTACAATCAGCATACAAACTATTAATTCACTAGCACCATCAAATGCACTTGGCAGATTATTAAGTAATCAAACATCTCTCATTTCCATTTGGGTTCCAATCTAGACCAAGGGAATTTGTAATCCCAACATATGAGGTTTGTACAAAGTGAGAAGGGAACTTCTTAATTCAATTCTCTTATATAAACTCACTACAGAGCAGCATTGAAATGTCCCTTTCTCTAATTTTATATGGTATTTCAAGCCTCTAATCAGATCTTTAAAATCAAACAACCAATATTTCAAAGATCCACCAATTTCTCAATAAACCCCAAATCGGGTATGCCGAAAATAGTGCCAAAAACTTCACAGTTTCACATATTATTAGTAAATCTGAAAGTGGACATTTTTATAGAATTTTCAGTAGCATAACAGCCTAGAAAATGACATTTTCAGATCTGTATAACATTTACACAACAGCTCCCAAATGGAGGATAAAAACAATGCTCATCGGGCTCCCGAAAACAACATAGAATAGCCCGGAAACACCACAAAAACACTAATAATCTATCGCAGAAGTATAATCATGACCAAATACATATATTCAGCTCTATTTTAAGATCTAAATGTCTGATATACAGCAGCAACCCAAACTGATACGAAATACTCAACCGAAAACACCAAACTCTTACAAAAATCACACCCGAAAACCCACAAATCTGCACTGTTCAGCACAAAGAAAAACTCTATATGAGCATGCACATGGAATGGCTTCAAAATCCCATCCTTAGCCTTCCTAGAAACTTTCAAACTCCCATTCTTGGGTCTCCTTCTCCACAAGTTTGGCAGCCTCTGAAGAACAACAAAGAAATGAGCAAAAATCAAGTTCTGGGATCAGCCCAAAATGCCTCCAAACCCCTTAAAAGAGGGCATAACCCTAACTCACTTCCAAGAGGGGTTAATAAAACATATTTTAATAATAATATTCATTTATTATTCCATTATCTTCCAAAGATTATCCCCTTTTTCAAAAACTTCACCTTTTTGGGCCTGCCTGCCTTAGCAAAGATTATTATTTTTAATTATTTGAAAAGGGGACATGACAAGCATCAAGAACCATCATTATTTCAAGTAGTATATTAAACCAAACTACAACAGTGTAATGATATGAAGTACTATCAGAAATAACCATTATTCTTTCATCTCAATAATTAATAGGAAGAGGATAAATTGCATAATTTACACAAGATAGTAAAAATTATTCAAGAACATAAATGTGGTAAGACTTATACAACATAGAATAAAGCTCATACATTGAAATGATATTTGAACAAGGTTCATATAAGAATTAATATCAGTTGTATAACCATTGTAGAACAACCCCAAGGTAGTTGATAAATTGTTGAATCCAAGAAATAAGTATATTGATTTCATAAATCCTTACACTTTGCAGTCACAACAGTCACTTGGAAAAATATTGAGTGAATTAAGTTAGTGTAGTGCCTACCCCTAGTTTACATTTTGTTATTTTTGCCAAACTCTTTTAGGCCAATTTTATGCTTGATGATTAGTAGCATTATCTTTCATATTATCAAATATTGTTTCATATTCAGTTGATTTTATGATGAGACTACTTGGTACTCTATACTCCATGTAAACATAATGATTATTACAGTGATTTCAGTTATTGATGATGATTAGCTAGATGGATTATCATATGTGTTTCTTATGGATACTTACCCCATACCTCATGTGTATGGTGTGCATGTATATTTTCTTTATGTATGATGTTTTTGATGTGGTTAAGGGAGTTGTAGTCACCTACTAGTTGGGATCTACACTATACACCACTTCCTGCCATTGTCTGTTTAGCTTAGTATATATGTGTTTGTACATGTGTGTATTTTATGCAGATTGCAGGTTTCGGGTATTGACTTCCTTGAATTGCCAATTTGAGTGTACCTTATTGCATTATCTTAATGGCAAGAGAGGGCAGATAAATTCTTAAGTCCAAATCCTAACTTTTAAACCCATTTGTCTTAGAAAATTACGACAAGTATCTGAGCTGATTACATTTCAAATGCATCGTATGACATAAATTTGTGATTATAACCCTTTACTTTGGTCTTGTATGTAGTTTTCTATGATGGGTTATCGTATTTTATCCTATAGGTCTTTGGTGATTTTTCTATTAATTAAGTCTAATTAAAAGATTAAATTAATGATTTAATTTAATAGAAAATTATTATGATATTTTAATATTTAATTATATTTAATTAATTGGCAAATTAATTAAATAAAAAGAATTAAATTTAAAGATAAAATTATAAGTTTAATTTTAAAGCGTAATAATATGTATTTAATTTTATAATAATATATTTAGGAGATCATTTTTAAATAAATCCTAAATATTATTATTACTTAAGTTAATAAATATTTTATCAATTAACGCTTCAAAAATAAATTAAAGAATGGAAAAGATATTAATTTATTAAAGAGTTTTAAAATTGTATAAAGTATGCATGAGTTTAAGATATAATAAATTAATTAAAAAAGAGAAGTCAAGTGAATTTAAATAAAGATATTTTAAATTGCAATAAATGTGCATGAAAACATAAAAGAAAGATAATAAAAAGTTAAAGAGTTGTGAGCAAGGAGTCCTCTCGAGTGATCGCACAATTAGTGCTCCGAATATAGGAGAGAACTCCTCATCAACAATTGAGGGTTCATTTTGGAGGGACCGCAAATTTTGGAGAAGAAATTTTCAAAGAGAAGGTTTTGAGAGAAGAAATTTCTCTCACAAATCTTTTGGGTGTTTGTGATTTCAGCATTAGAACTAGGTAGATTCTTGTTTTTTGATTCACCTAGTTAATCACATCATTTATTATTCTTGTCTTCTTCATCATTGTTGAGATTTATTTCCCAAATTTTATTGTATGAATCTGTCAATCTTCATTCTGAATCTTTTGTTCTTTCGTATCAAGTTCCTTTTGTATACATAAAGATTTAAATATCATAGAATCCTCGTTTAGTAGATTTAAAAATTGGAATTTAAACTAGGAAGAATTTTGAATTGAAAAGGATATTTTAAATTAAAAATTCAACTACTTTGTCATATTTGCCCTATCAATGAATTGTTAGAACTATTATAAAAATATATATAAATTAAAATATGCTGGGAGGGTTTTTTTTTTTTTAATTTATATTTAAAAAATTATAAAAAATAATAATAATAATTAATATCATTGGGAAGGGGTGGGGAAGCCCCTCGTACCCACTATCGCCATTATTGTGGTTGCGATAGCAAGTACATTACTGCTCATAGCAACAATTATATTGCTAACTGTGGCAGTAGTGTAACCTACCACCGCAGGGTATAAGATCGGCGGGCCTTTCAAACATACGTCGACCTTTGTTATGGTTTTTTTTAATATGTAATTTTTATTATTAATTTTTATTTTTAAAATTTATTTTATTAATAATTAATTATTATAAATAATTAATAATATTAAATTATTAATTATTATAAATAATTAATAATATTAAATTATTAATTATTAATTATTAATTATTAATTATTATTAATTTTATTCATTATTGTATTAATATTTATAAATTTAATAAATAATTAATAAATGATTATATATAGTTTTTTATATAATTATTAATTAATTTGATTAAATATAGTTTAATTAAGTTTAATTGAATAATAGAGGTTAATTAATAGAGTTGCCAATAGTGGCATGTTGTGATGGTTAAGTTGTTGAGTTGTTATCCTTGCCATCAAGGTTCAAATCTAATGGGGATGAGGTTCCCAGTTTTTGGCCTCACTGGTTCATAGCTCCAGGTCAAAGCGTTTACCCTTAGAAAAAAAATATAGAGTTGTAAATTTATTTAATTATTATTAATAATTTTTATTTTAATAAAATTGTAAATTATTTTATTTAAAATCAATGAGTATTATTTTAATATTTAAATAAATAATTACTCTTAAGTTATTTGGAATGATGGACTTAAAGTCGAATTAGGGTAATTGTGCATTTTATTTAAATATAAGAATGAGGTAAATAGTACAGGTTAATTTATAAATCGTAGGTATTCAAAAACTTACATTGAAGAAAACTGAAACCTTACTGTTAACTCAACTATGTGTTTTCAAAATCAAACCAAACTATGAAACTACATTGTTAATTGTATGTTGCATATGCTTTAGGTTTGGGTTGACTAGAGTGTTGACCAGTTTTAGGATGTCTGCCAGAGGCTTGGGAGTTTTGTATTTGTGATGTTATGATGATTTGATCTTTGATCTTTTAAACTCAACCATAGTAATGTGTTGGTATGCTCTTTGATGAGTTTGATTATAATGTTGGTTATTATTTTCAGTGTCCTTGTAGGATAAGGAGATGGATATTATGACATAATTGACTTAACCATTTTGAGTCTTCAATCAGTATTTTTGGAATACTTTCCAGTTGCTTGTAGAGAACTGATGGATTATTATGAATTGTTTTTTTATGCTTTCTAGTCACTTGTATAGGACTAATGGAAATATTATGATTATTTGATTTGTGCTTTTATGAGCTTAGGGTAGGTTATCTATATGAAATGTTGGGAAGTGGCTTGCAATGAAGGCCAGAGCCCTAAGTGGTTTCCAGGGTAACCCATTGTAATTTGTTTAATAAGTGAAAACACTACACTAGATGAGAGTAAAATGAACCTAATAAGAGTCTTTCTATGTTCTCGTCCATTCCTCAAGTGCTAGTACAAACTAGGATGGGAGTAGAGAAAATGCTTAGTTGGGACCATGCATCATTAGTATGCCTTGTCAGTATGAAAGGATACTAGTGTTGCAGAGTCACTAAGGGGCCGGGGTCAAGTTAGACTACCAAGATAACTCTAACGTTGATTCATGCAATGACACTTTCCCACTTACATAGTAGGTTTCCTACATGTCTATGTTTGCCTCTGGGTCTAGATGTCTATTTATCTTGGAACCTTTGACTTAGATTACTTTTAGGGTTTTCTAGACCTAGATATTACTTTTGATTTTTGGATTGATATCTTGTTTGGGACTTGAGACTATCTCCTCAGTGCAGTGGGAGTGGGCCTTCTTGGGCTACCATGCAATTAGGTAGTAGTGCTTTTTACTCTTACTATTGACATCTATCCAACATTGATGCCTTGGCTGGAGTTCTTTGTCTGCTTTTCCTTTCATTCTATCTTTGTGTATTATGATGGATGATTATATCTTTATGATGGATGATTATATCTTTATGGTGGATGATCTTTACTAGTTGTATTGTACATGTTTCATGGATCCAAAAGGGATGATGTAACCTATTTTAAATGTATATTCTTTCAGCCTTTCATACCCTATGACATGTACAGTGGATGATTGAGCATTCTGAATTCTATTGTCAAGTGGCATTTGGAACAAATGTATATTATTTAAATGGATTTGGACTTATAATTATTCTTTCATGTGGATGTGGTATTAATTAGACCTAGTATTAATTAAATTTAAATGTGACTCAACGTCTTGGGATCCTTAAGGAATGTAATATGTGATTTTTGCTTATATATGATTGTATGTTATTGCTTCTGCTACTTTATGTTTGATGTGTATGTTATTCTTTCTTTTAAAAAAAAAATTGGAAAACTTAATAAAACTTTAGGTTATTCTTTTGGATCCCTAGGCGGGGCGTTATAGTTAGAAAGAGGTATCTCACCATTAAAGTTTTGAAAATATTGTCCTGATATCCCCAGCTATCTAAGAAGGGGACTCATGCAAACTTATGAGAGAAGAACAAGAAAGACCACAATGAATGATTTATCCAATGATATGAGATCATATATGGAACAAACAAACCAAACCCTGGTAGGTCAAATCAAAAAATCAAATCAGAACATTCTTCAACCACTGTAAAATATGAGAAACTTAATCAATAATTTGAAAGGTCATCCTACCCATGAAAAAGGCACTAGCTCAAACCACTCAAAAAATAATAATGTATCTCCCATGGTTGGAATACCCCAACCCCTATTCTTACCAAGGAGAGATACTAAGAGAAGAGGAAGGAATCTAAGAACCAATGACTAAAACGGAGGATAATGCAAGAGCTTATGCAAATCTTGAGCTGCAAATTAGAGAGGTTGTAACATTTAGAGAATTTTATGAAGACAAAAGCCGAGGTGCAAAGACACATAAAAAAAGAACTCAAATACAAAGTAAATAAAGAGACACTTCCTAATTTTGATGGATCAAGGAAGATCATAGCTCATGCATGGTTGCAGAAATTGAACACCTTCATCACCTTAAGCCCCATGATAGAAGACAAAGCACTATAGTTCACAATACTTCATTTGAAGGGGGGTAGTGCATGAATGGTGGCATCATAGGCTTATTTTCGTAGGCCACCAAGATATACACTCCTCTGGGGAATTTTCCCAAAAGCTTAGTTATAGATTTGATGATAGAGACCTTGAGTGGTATTTTCAAGAGCTCACTTAGCTCCAACAAACTAGAGCTATGGAAGAATTCACCCGCAAATTCCAAGAGTTGTCACTTATAGTCCTAGACCTTTCCAAAAAGATACTCGCTCATATGTTTATAGTACTTAAAGACTCTACCAAAAACTTTGTAAAACCATTTGAAACTCAAAACTTGGAAAAAGCCATCAGAAAGGCAAAGAAAGTTGATTCTAATACAATTAGGGAAAGACCTAAGATTGTTCTGACCAAGGCACACCATAAGTATGAAGGGTCAAGGTAATTTAATAAAAGAAAGACATGTTATTTTTACAAAGAATAGTCAAATATTGGACACCAATGCCTAGGCAAGGACACTCTCAAGATAAAAGGGGACATAATGATGAAAGGGGTATGTTTTAGGTGCAAGGAACCATGGGCATTAGGACATTAGTGTGGCAAAAGGAATCAAATCCATACAATAGAAGCAAAATTTGACAAAGAAATAGAAAGGGGGGTACATGAGAAAACAAGACATGATACAAGAGATTTCAATAGCATCCAATTGCTAAATGAAGGGGGGAAATGGAGTTTTGAGGAAATTCAACCATAGCTTTAACAATAATACACAAATGGAAATTAAATTTGCAAATATGGTTAGAGAAGAGAGGTAACAATAGAAACAAGAGATCAAAAACTATGTTAGCATGAATGATGATGCTATAGGGGAGCATTACAGAACATTGTTATGACGTATTTATAACTATGTTTGTCATTGATGACAAGATAGTAATAAGTTTGTAAAAGACTAACAGAGCAACAGACTATGATTTTTGTATTGAGAACATCATATTACTTATTTGATGATGCAAAGCTACCTGAGTGTACTACAGTGTGTATTTTCTACATAGGCAAGTGCACAAAACCTGAATCGACAGTGTACAAAAG
Organism: Cupressus sempervirens; assembly: GCA_028749045.1. Classification (NCBI taxonomy): domain Eukaryota; kingdom Viridiplantae; phylum Streptophyta; class Pinopsida; order Cupressales; family Cupressaceae; genus Cupressus; species Cupressus sempervirens. Next base: position 330,427,031 of record CM053788.1, read on the forward strand.
ATATCATTGATTTATAGAGAACTGTATAGAAATAGAGTATCAGAAAAGTAGTTTGGATAGTGAGTTAAACTACCTTCCACAACTCATAACAGGGTTGGAATCTCCTAATAGGGATTCAAAGTCTCCTAACAGGGACTCTTGTACTAAATGTTGTAATAGACTCCTAATAGGGTCCATCCTCTAACAAGGAACATTCATATTAGTACATCATTTTGTGGGCATCATTCCCATCGAGGTTTTCCCTCTGATCAAGGGTTTTCCTAGTCAACATATCAAGTGTAATTGTTTATGTGCATCTCTTTATGGTTGTTGTTTACTTTGAATGGTCAAGATTGTTTAAGAGGTTAAATATTTAAATTGTCATATAACTGATTCACACACCCCCCCTCAATTATATCGGTGGACTATTGTTTCTAACAAACTCATTAGTTGAAAAGTTATCAATTTTCATTAGCATAAATTGGTAACACTTATTATCAATGCTAAAAGAATTTAGAGAATTGGATATTATATCAAGAGATAAGAGTTGTAATGAAACAAGAAACTACAAAAACCTTAATACAAATATTCAATATTGCTTATTTTCTCTCAAAATATTCTCAATTGTTTGTGTTAAAATTAAGGTAAGATCTTCCATCCTAAAATCCTGGAAAGAGAGAGCCTCTACCAAAAATTATAAGATGGATAGTCCAAAAGGGATATCCATAGAGACCTGGTACAAGATAAAGTCTCTCCTAAGAATTAAATAGAGATGGATAGTCCTAAAGGGATATCTATAGAGGCTTGGGGTGAGATAAAGTCTCTCCTAAGTATTACAAAGATGGATAATCCTAAAGGGATATCCATAGAGGCCTAGGATGAGATAAAGTCTCTCATAAGTATCTTAGAGATGGGTATGTCCTAAAGGAACATCCATAGATACCAAGAATGACATAAAGTCTCTCCCAAGGAATAAATAGAGATGGATAGACCTAAAGGGATATCCACAAAAGCCTAGGGTTAGATAAAGTCTCTCCTAAGGACTTTAGAGGTGAATGCATTCTAAAGGGGTATCTATAAGGTTTGGAAGAGAAAGTCTCTCTCCAGAGATTATAAGGATTACTCATAGATGAGTCATTATGGGACAAGCCAATGCATAACCACAAGAAAGGGAGTGCAACACATCAAGATAAGTTCCCTCATTAAAAATTTTAGTATTTTAAATTTAATATTATAATCTTTGGATTTGATAAGTTTTGATTGTATTACAATTCTAACCTCAAGCTAAAATTTTGCATTGCTCAAGGACAATTTTGGGGAAGGTCGGACTATAATGTTCCCTTTCTAGAATAAGATTCAATAATCAAGAATAAAAATAAGTCAACTAAATGAATAAAGAATAAATTATAATATAAATTATTGCTAATATGATAATGATATAATATTTATATATCAATATACAAGTATGTGATATACTATAATTACAATCGTAATATAACAAGCTATAAAAATGATAATGATAAATGATAAATGATAAAAGATCCTTTCAGCATTTTTCATCTACAATCAGCGTACAAACTATTAATTCATGGAGCACCATCAAATAAACAAAGAAGACTATGAAGTAATCAAACATCTCTCATTTCTGTTACATCCCAAAATTTTGACCTAATTTTAAACTTGTTTATAACCCTTGGATCTTATGGATTATTATTTCATGATCATGTGAAATAGGTATTTTACTTTTATACGTTGTATTAACCATTAATGAGATGGTCATTAACCATTAACTATTATTAGATGATTAGCAGTTGCTTGATTTAAAATAATGATTATTATTTTTATATGAAATTATTATAGAATAATTATTATGGTGAAAGTGTTTTTATGGGTGATTGCAGAAGATGTAGAGGGGGAAAGCATTGCTAAATGGGATGTTCGCTTAGTTTGGTCATCAAGATCAGTAGGTATGACCTTAAACTTCTTTGGAAAGGACACAACAACTTGATCATAGGATACATTTATGGGACCCGCATGAGCTATTAAGAAAATAATCTAAATATAAATAATCAAATTTTAAACTATAAAACATACCTCAAGGTTTTTAGTTGATCTTTAATTATATTATTATATTATTTATATATATATATTTATTTATTTATTTATTTATTTATTTATTTATTTATTTATTTATTTATTTATTTATATACGAACATATAAATATAAAAATGAAATGACACCATTATATTAAAATAACTTAATAAATGATGTCACCCATTGATATACTTACATGAACATGTGTGTGTGTGTGTGTGTGTGTGTGTGTGTGTGTGTGTGTGTGTGTGTGTGTGTGTGTGTAATATTCGAAATTATAATCTTTCCAACTCCTCTTCCCAGCCTTTTATTTTTATTTATTCTCCCTTTCTTTCCTTGTCAATTTATACACTTGGTAATTCAAAATGACAAATGATCTATAATCGGCAGAAGCCAAGAAGGCACGATGTTCCTTTCAACTAGAGCCATGTATGAAACCCGACACCCTTTTTATTTATATGCTCGACTTTGGTATTCCGCACACTCCAATTTCCTTTATTACCTCTACATTTTTCTTATTTCACTCAACATTGTTATCACACATTCTCGTGAACCGAAGTGTAGTGCCTACCCCTAGCTTGCATCTTTGTTATCATTGTCGAACTCTTTTAGGCCATTTTTATGCTTGATTATTAGTAGTATTGTTTTGAGATTATCAGATATTGTTTCACATTCAGTTGATTATATGATGAGATTACTTGGTACTCTATACTTCATGTATGCATGATGATTATTCAGTGATTTTAGTTATTGACGATGATTAGTTAGATGGATTATCATGTGTTTTCATATGGATACTTACCCCATACTACATGTGTATTGTGTGCATGTATGTTTTCTTAATGTATGGCATTTCAGATGTGGTTAAGGGAGTTGTAGTCACCTGCTAGTCAAGATCTACACGATGCACCACTTCCTACCATTTTTTGTTTAGTTTATAATATTGTGTTTGTACATGCATGGATCTTATGTAGATTGTAGGTATCGAGTATCGACTTCCCTGAATTGCCAGGATGAGCATACCTTATCACATTATCTTAATGGTAAGAGAGGGGAGATAAATTCTTAAGTCCAAATCCTAAACCCTTGACCCATTTGTCCTAGAAAATTAGGACAAGTATCTGAATTGATTATCCTCTGAATGCGTCAAATGACGTTAACTCATGATTATAACCCTTTAGTTTGATCTTGTATTTGTTTTTCTATGATGGGTTTTGGTATTTTGTTTTATGAGTCCTTGGTGATTTTTCTATTAATTAAGTCATTAAACTATTAAATTAATGATTTAATTTAATGAAAAATTATTATTGTATTTTAATATTTAATTATATTTCATTAATTGGAGAATTAATTAAATATAAAGAAAAGTTATAAGGTTAATTTTAGAACGTGATAATATTTAAATAATTTAATAATAATATATATTGAGTTCATTTTTAAATAAATGCTAAATATTATTATTATTTAAGTTAATAAATATTTTATCAATTAATGTTTTGAAAATAAATTAAGAAGTGAAAAAGATATTAATTTATTAAAAGTTTCAAAATTGCATAATGTGCGCATGAGATTAAAATTTAATAAATTAATTGAAAAGAGAAGTCAAGCGAAAATCAAATAAAGTTATTTAATAATTCAATAAATGTGCATGGAAAAGATAAAGAAAAGATAATAAGAGTTAAAGTCTGGTGAGCAAGGAGTCCTCTCGGGTGAACGCACAATTAGTGCCCCGATTTTAAGAGAGAACTCCTTATCACCAATCGAGGGTTCTTTTTCGAAGGACCATGAATTTTGTAAGAGAAAAGAATTTCAGAAGAGAGAAAGTTTTGAGAGGAGAAATTTCTCTCACAATCTTCTTGGGCATAGCAATTAGCATTAGAGTCCAAGTAGACACTTGTGATTATGCACTCAATTTATTATGATCTTTCTATTCTTGTCTTCATTGTGACTGTTGAATGGTTATCTAAAGATTTCTTGTGATGAATGTTTTAGTATTATGTATTTCTAGTATGTATGTTAAACCCTCTGTGTACAAGAAAATCAAAAGATTAATATTATCCTTCTTCAGTAGATTTAAAAGTAGAATTTGATTGGGGAAGGATTTTGTTTTAAATTCAAAAGAAAAATCAATTGAAAATTCAACTGGTTGGTCGTATTTTCTCCATCAAATTAATGCTAGAACTTTTTATATAAAATATATATTTTAAATCATTTTACAAGGGGAGGGTTATTGTCTTTTATAATTTATATATTATAAATTTTACAAAAAAAAAAAATTTAAAAAAAATTGAATGAGGAAGGGGTGGGAAAAAACCCCATAAACCCCCCCCCCCTCCATATGTTGGTAGCCACTATTGTCGCAGGTATTGTGATAGCAGTGCTGTCACAAGCTTGCGTCAACAGGTGGCTGCCCTTTTTAAAAGGGTCAGCGGCTGTTTAAAAATATTGCCTGCTTTATTAATTTGTAGGGTTTGATTTTTATTATAAAAAAATTTAAAAGTTTTATATGTTATTTAATATTAATTTTTAAGATTATTTAATAAATAAAATTTTATTAACTATTTTTAATTTTTTGAAAAATTGATTAAAAGATAGTTATTTTATGTATTTAATTATTAGTCAATTTAACATAGTATAATATAATTCAATTAAGTATAATTTAATTTATTTTATTTTAGTAATGGAATTTAGCTAATAAGGTTGTGGATTTACTTAATCTTTTATTCTGATTTTAATGAAATTTCCAATTATTTTATTTAAAATCAATGAGAATTATTTTAATAATTTATTTAAATAAATGATTATCCTTAGAATATTTTAGGTGATTGACTTAAAATATAATGGGGTAATTATATATTTTAATTGAATAAATGAATGGGTTGACTCATAGAGTAAGCTGGAAATCTTTTACTTAAAACATACTTGAAACCAAAACTGAAACCTTACATTTAACTCAACTATTGAAAAGATCCAGAAAACTTTCCTATGAATGGGCATGGAGAATTAAAAAAGACTCCCTCTCATTGCTTGGGAAAATGTTTGTATGCCCTATAAGGAGGAAGGACTTGGTTTACGAAGGGTTACTTCTATGAATGATTTTTTAATGGCAAAATTGTTATGGAGATGGCACAAAGAGGATGGGGAATTGAAGTATATTTGGAATGATTAATACAACTTTGATAACTTTGACTTTTACCATTATTTAATAGTAATGTGGATCAAGGGGGATCTATGATTTGGAAATATTCTCAGAAACTTAAAGATATTATTAGAAAAGGGATTAAATGGAAGGTTGATAATGGTAGGAGAGTTCATTTTTGGGAAGATGTTTGGATTTTGGATCACCCCCTGTGTGATGACTTAAGATGGAACAGGTATATGGAGCCTTGTAAGACCCAGATTGGAACTCTTGTGGAGGACTATTGGAAAGAGAATGAATGGATGGACCTCTATAGAGTGGACCCTAATTTGGTTGAACAAAGGAAGTGCCTGAATGTGTTCTTCTTAAACCAAAATGAGGATGAGCTGATTTGGAGAAATGATCCTAGCAGTGTTCTCTTAGTTGCCTCAGCCTATGCTGATTCCTTTGATGATTTTGAAGAACCGTGTTGGGCTAAAGCTTGGATGAAGGGATTGACCCCCAAAGTCAATATTTTCTTTTGGATCCTTTTGCATAATAAAATTCTCACTCTGGATAATCTTAAAAAGAGAGGGATTATTATTATTAATAGATGTGTTCTCTACAAGAATGACGGGGAATCAGTTGATCACATCACCTTGCATTGTCTTTTTTCTAAGAAGATTTGGGATAAAATATTCTATTTATTGAATGTTGAATGGGTGTTCCCTTCCACTTTTCAGTTGTTCTTTACTAGTTGGAAGGCTCTTTCAAAGAACACTCTGATTAGTAAATTGTGGGACTTCATTTTTTCTTATGTTGGATGGGGCATTTGGAAGGAGTGTAACGACAGAATCTTCATAGATGTGGAATCTAGCCCAACTCAGGTCTTTCATAAGATAAAGCCTATTTTGATAGAGAATATTAACACTATGGGATTTGAACAGCAATTGTGTAATGAATGGGAAACCAGTGTTCTTCTAAATTGAAATTTGAAAAGCAGGACTATGGATGATCAGAGACCCAATCCTAGAGAACATGTTAGATGGGACTGTCCTCCAAACAATTGGTTTAAAATAAACTTTGATGGCGCCTCGAAAGGAAACCCAGATAATGCAAGGTGTGGTATTGTGATTAGAAATTCCAATAGAGATAATATGGAAAGTTTGGCTATACCAATTGGAAATCAATCTAATCATGTTGTTGAAGCCTCTGCTACTCTTCATGGTCTTATTTTTGCCAAAAAATTGAATTTGAATAATATTTGGTTGGAAGGAGATTCACTCAATATTATTAATTGTCTTAACAAAAAAACTATACCCTCTTAGACAATTAGTAACATAATTTATGAGGCAATTAAAATTATAAATTCCTTTGATAATTGTGTTGTTTCCCATAATTTTAGAGAGGCTAATGGGACTATTGACTGGGCAGCAAATGTGGCATGTGGGAATGATCACACTATCATTTGGGAAATTCATGACCCCTTACCTCTGGAAGCTCGACAATTTTTTCATTATGATAAATGGAGGTCTCAAAAAAAGGTTTTTTAATAATGACAATGTTAGTATAGGGGCATGATGTGGAGTTAAGAGGCCATGGGTTTTGTGCTTTAATTTCTAATGATTTGTGCCTAGCTTCACACAGATTCTTGGTCTTTTGGGCCATTGTTATCATTGTTTTATGTGAGATTTTTTTCATTTGGAGGTTGCAGACGAAGAAGCTTTGGATTTTTGATGTGAGGAAAATGGGAGGAAAGAGGAAATGAGTTGAACCAGTAAGTTGTATGGAGTGGATGAAGGAGGAAGTTTGGGATATTCTGAGGAGGGGTAATTTTACCGGGTTCATGGAGAGGCTTAATGGCAATAACCTGGCCATCATACAACAGTTCATTAAAACTTAGAAGGAGGGCTCGGTGATGGTGGGCAATCAACATATGGAGATTTGGGAGGAGATGATCGCTAAGGCTATGGGCTTGGAGCTTGAGGGTATCAATTTCTACAGGGAGTAGAAATTGTCAAACAGAGCTATTGAAGAATTTGTTGATTTCGAGCTTGAGAAGAACCAGTCGGTCAAAATTGGTAAGTGTTATATCAACCCGGCTTCTATCTCTCAGCCTTGGCGATTCATTTTGTTTGTGATTATGGAGTATTTAACCTTGGATGGGAGATTCACGAAATGTTATGGATATCATTTTATGCTTGCCAACCACTTTAGGCACAGTGTTAAAATCAATTTTCTCTACTATCTAAAGAAATTGCTTAGTGTTTCTATTCAAGCTATCTAAAAAGACCCGAATGGCGAACATGTCTGCCATGAGGGTCTCATGGTTCTTATTATGAATGTTTTTAAATCTAAGAGGATAGTGAGGAATAGAGGTCGCATTAAGGATGCAAATTATGAAACAGAGGGGAGTGTTCAAGAGAAGGGTTATGACTCTGAAACCCAAGATGAAGCTAAAGGGGGTGAGGTGAATTTGAACAAGGGCACTAGAAGTAGGTCTAAGAAGAAGAAAAGAGAAGCCGATCACTCTAATTTTGAGAAGGAGAGTGATTTTGTGGAGAATTTGGTGAGGGATTATAAGAAGACAAGTGAGGTTAAGGGAAAGAGGATTAAGGACAGTCTGGTGGTGAGGGCTTCTCCTCCCTCGGATGATGAGACCCTTTCCCATAGATTGGAAAGGAAAAGATATCCTTCAAGATGCCTGGGGAAGCAATTTGGGTATAAAGGTGAGTCGGGTGATGAGAGTTCTCAGGAACACGGGATTCAACCAGATTATGATGAGAAGTATGATGGTACTCTAAGATTTTTTAAAGGACTGCATGGAAACCCTGGAACTATTCTAAAAGAAATTGGGGTTATGAAAAGTCAAATGTAGATGTTGGGTAGGGATATGCAAGCCTCAAGGAAGGAAGTTGGCATACCAATCAAATTGCTCGTGGTGAGCACACTTTTGGACAACATATTGATAGATTAATGGAGGTGGTTGGGAGTGTTGAAGATGTCAAAAATTTAATGCAGAAAATCCCGCAATTAGAGGCTAAGAATAGGGAAATGAATAGAGATTTCAATGCTAACTAGGGCAAGGTCACGATGATGGAAGCAAAGATGAGCAACCTGGAGAAACTCATCAAACAAATGGCTAAGAATGTGAGTACTCTGCTGAAGAAACTAGAAATGGATAAAGGCCAGGATTCCCCTCTGACTGTTGATAGCCAAGGTCCCAGCAAATGCACTAGGGCTCACTTGAAGAAGATTGAAGACATAGGCAAGAAGGACGAGGTGAAGGCAGTGGCTAAAACCATGCAGATTCTAGTGGATCAGGCACTGGACCTGATCAAGGCTACCTAGTTGGTTCTTTTCTATCTCTTTTGTTGTCTTTTTGTTGTCTTTGTGTTGTCTTTTTGTTGTCTCTTTTAGCAGTTCTCTCTATGACCTCATCTTTGTTCTTTTTGGAGGTCTGTTTTGTGTTGACTTTTATATGCTCTATCTATTTCTTGAAATATTGGTTGTAAAAAGGTTCCGAGTCCTTTAAAACGTTCTTTTACTTAATCAAAACTATATATGTTTTTTCAAAATCAAACCAAACTATGAAACCTACACTTTGTATTTGTTTGTTGTCTATGTTGTGGGTTTGGGTTGACTAGAGTGTTGACCAATTCTAGGATGTCTACCAAAGGCTTGGGAGTTCTGTAAGTGTGGTATTATGCTGACCTGATCTTGATTATTTTAACTCAACCATGGTAATGTGTTGGTATGCTCTGTGATGAGTGTGATTCTATTGTTGGTTATTGTTTTCGTTGTCATTGTGGAATAGCAAGATGAATGCTATGATATACTTGACTTAACCATTTTGAGTCATCGATCAGTATTATTGGGATACTTTCCAATTGCTCATAGAGAGTGATGGGTATTGTGATTTATCTTTTGATGATTTCCAGACACTTGTATAGGGATAAGATGATTTTACTATGATTCTTTGATTTGAGATTTCATGAGCTTAGGGTAGGTTATCTATATGTAATGTTGGGAAGTGGCTTGCAATGGGGGTTGGGGCCCTAAGTGGCTGCCAAGGTAACCCATTGTAAGTTGTTTAATAAGTGAAAACACTACACTAAATGAAAGTAAAATGAACCTAATAAGAGTCTTTGTATATTCTTGTCCATGTCTCGAGTGCTAATACAGACTAGGATGGGAGTAGAGAGAATGCTTGGTTGCGACCTTGCATCGCTAGTATGCCTTGTCAGTACGAGAGGATACTAGTGCCACATAGGGTCATTAGGGGGCCGATGTCCTAAGAGACTACCACAGTAACTCTAGCATTGATTTGTGCGATGACACTTGCCCGCTTACATAGTAGGTTTCCTACGTGTCTTTGTGTGCCGCTAGGTTTAGGTGTCGATTTATCTTGGAACCTTTGAGTTAGATTAATTTTAGGACTTCTTAGACTTAGAGAATACTTTTGATATTTGGGTTGTTATCCTGTTTGGGACTTGAGACTCTCCTTAGCGTGGTGGGAGTAGGTGGGCCTTTTTGGGCTACCACACAATCGGGTGGTAATGCTTTTTACTCTTACCATTGAGATCCATCTGTTGCTACTGTGGCTAGAGTTTCCTTATCTGCATTTCCTTTCATTCTATCTTTGTATCATTATGATGGATGATTATATCTTATGATGGATGTTTATATCTTTTATGATGGATGGTTATATCTTTTAGGATGGATGGTTTCATTTATGGTATTGTACTTTGTATCATGAATCCAAGGAGGAGGATGTAATTCTATTTGTATAAATGTATATTCTTTTAGCCTTTCATACCCTGTGACATGTACAGTGGATGATTGAGCATTTTGAATTTTATTGCCAAGTGGCATTCAGAACAAATGTATATTATTTCAAATGGATATTGGACTTTCAATTATTCTTTCATATGGATGTGGTATTTATTAGACTAGTATTAATTATATTTAAATGTGATTCAACGTCTTAGGATCTTTAAGGAATGTAACCTATTATGTATGCTTATAGATAATTGTATGTTATTGCTTCTGCTACTTTATGTTGATGTGTATATTATTCTCTCTTGTAAAAAAAAATGTTTGGAAAACTTAGTAAAACTTTAGGTTAATTCTTTTGGATCCCTTGGCAGAGCGTTACACAAAGCCTCCATCTTCCAGTATAAACTTCCATTCAAGCAAAAACTCCGCCATATGAACTCGGGTTCAAAGAAAATAAAGTACACTGCATAGTTACATCTACAACATCTAAGGAGAGTAGATTGACAATCCGATATTGCAAGGATTCAACATAATCAGTTTATACATCGGGTCATGTGATTACCATTTCAATATGTTACTTTCGTATAATAGTCAAACATCCTTTCTTTGTCCATGATCATGTTTTTCTTACTTGTTGAATAATCACTATAATTCATAATATACAATCCTTTTACTTTTAATGAAATAAGAATCATCATAAAAGAAGTTGATTGTTTTCCCTTTATGAAAAGTTTTTGTAAATGTATCAGGAACCTATATGAATGATTCTGATCTAAAGAATAAGTTATATAATGTTGAAATTCAAGATAAAAGATATCAAGAGTAGAATGCTCATAAGCTATCAATACATTTGGGATTCATCGGCAAGAAGCCATGTATGGTCAAGAGATGTAAAAAGAGTAGAATGCTCATAAACTTTTAAAACACCAGGGATTCACTGGTAAGGTAGCCATGTATGGTGAAGAGGTGGAACAATCTGCAAGAAAGAAAAAGAGAAGTTAAACATTATTAACTTAAATGAAATACATATAATAGCTCATGCCCATCCCTATAATGAAACCTATTGTCAAGTCGAGCGGTGGTGATCGGGTTGTTGAACCCATTGGAAATCCTTGGCCAAGGTAGTTTATAGGCATATGCGTCATCTAATGATCACTTGATGTTCGTAGCGTCAATTATGTAAACATGTCTGTTTCATAACTAAGTGGACACTCAAAAACACCAGGATGTTCGGGTGGCTGGATTGAAGAACATCCCAAGCCCGATCCCGAGGTAGGGAGGGTCATTCTAATTTAATAGAATGTGTGGGGATAAGTATCGTTCGAGGTTGGAATGTTAAGCCTATGTCAATGCTTCTCCTCTCACCAATGTCAAGGCTTGCACACCCAGATAAAAGATCCTCCGATGATGCTTGTATGTTCCTTTCTTTCTTGTTTAGTATTACTTTACTTGTTAATCAGTTGATCATGAATAAAGTTATGATGGTTAGTCATTAATCTATTTATTTTAGTTGAACATTACTACAATTAAAAATAGTTAATCATTGATCTAGTTATTTCAATTGAATATGATTACAGTTATTTTCAGTCGATCATGATAGTTTGTCATTAATCTATTTATTTCAGCTGACCATGAAATTACAATTATGAATAGTAAATAGTTGATCTTGAATATGATTACAATTATTTTCTATTAATTGTTAAAAGTAGTTATTACCATGTGAAAAGGAATTAGTTATCTATATAAATGTTGGGAGTTTTTAGTATAAAACATCTTTGATTTAGATATAAAAATCCGTTTGTTACATATGGTATTAGAGCGTTGAGTTCAACTCTGAACCTAGGGCACATTACCTTCCATGTAAACTTAAAAAATTCTTAGAATGATTGTACAGGATGCAAGTACGTAAAACACCCTGCAAGAAGGCTCGACGTCCCATTTTCTCTTGTTTAATTAAAAACATTCTTAAATATGATTATACTCACTACTCCATGCCCAAAGATAACGAAACTCTAAACCAGGCATTGCAATGAATGAAGAAAGAAAGAGTCAAGTGTACCCCTGCTAGAAAAGTAACATATAGGAACAAGTTAATTCAAAACTAGAATGCTCGTCAGGGCAACTCTCTTTTGCATTTCCACTAATCTTGGATGGTGTGGGATATGTACCAATCTAAACCAAAATAAAATGTTGAAAAGCAAGTATAAATATTGTGATGTAAACATTCTCAATAGAGGAGATTTTTGTAAATAAGTTGTTATGAGTGCAGCAACAAAGTATTAAGTTAATCAATTAGATTTATTTAATTCATGTGTTTCATGCATTTGCAAAATCTTCTTGTTGTCGAAATACTTAAAATGAATTCAATAAATTGACAAATAAATTGTAAATTAACAGGTGAAACCAAGAAACAAATAAAATGAACAGCAACAAGAACGTTGTAGATCATGGCATAGTTCGTGAAAACACTCAATCATCCAATGACTTGTTACTTCAGATTTTGCAAGAAACGCAACTAACGTTGGAAAACATGGAAAAGAGAATAAATGAGATGGCAACCTAGATGGGGCATAACCATGAGGAAACACAATCATCACTTTCTTTTAGAATAGAGATGGAAGTCTCCAGATTTAACAAGAGAACATCTTCACCCATTCAAACTGAAAAACAAAAGAAACAAGAAATAGTGGTTGATCTGTCAGCAGATATTAAGAAAATCAAACCACCTAAGTTTGTCAGTTCTAAGTCTAGAGAGGATGCAAAGTCTTGGCTAACTGAAATGGAACAATATTTTGAAATTAGGAACTTTTTTGAAACTTCAAAAGCTGTTTGGAAGATATATCATTTTACTGGAGAAGCTGCAACGTAATGAGGAAACACCAAAGTTGAGCAGAACATTACAACCACTAAGATAACTTGGGAAAAGTTTGTTACTATTTTTAGGAATCACTGGCTACCCTAAACCTTTTATGATCAGAAACTTCTAGCTTTCCAAAACTTGAAGCAAGGAGATATGTTAGTACATAAGTACTGGGAGAAATTTACCCGACTATTGAAGTATGTACCATCATATCAACAAGATATAAATCTGAAGGTAAGAAAATTCATTATGGATTTGAACAATATAATAGGTGGAGCAGTTGATGTTCTCACCCCTCGAACTATGGAGGAAGCTCTAGAGAAGGTTGTTCAGCAAGAACACAAAATCAAGAAGGATGACTCCACCCGAGGACAATAAAAGGAAAACAAACTGGAATGCAGAGGGTGTTGATTCTAGAATTCAGAAAAGACAGCTTAAAGATTTCAAGTACAGCAAACCATGGTCAAAGGGAAACAGAGTTAAAGATGTTAAAAGTAATTTTAATGCAAGTAAGAATAATAAGAGTATTGAGAGGAAGGGACCACTTTCAGGGTGTTTCACTTGTAAAGGAGATCATTTTGCTAATAAATGCCCCCAACAAACCCAACACCAATCAGCCACAACGACCACCTCTTCCACAACAGCAACAAGTTTATTAGTAGAGGATCCATGCAACCCTAGACAATAGACAAGCAGAATAGCAAATAGGCCCAATTGAAACTCCGAGTGCGAGAACCAAGGGTGGTAGAAATAGAACCACTCAGAATACTCAAAGTGCACAAGTTGCGCTTACGAAATTGGGAGGTGACTCAATGCAAGGTCCAATGGGATCAGTATACAAAGGATAATGCCACTTGGGAGGATTATCATAAGATTCTCCAAAAATACCCTCATCTATTCTGTAGGGATGGAATCTAAACATTTTCTTTATTTTCTTAATTTAGACTAATTAAGTATTGTTTAAAGTTTTGTTGTGATATTCATCGAGGACGTTGAAAAATTTAAGGGGGAGGGTATGTTACATCCCAAAATTTTGATCTAATTTTAAACATGTTCATAACCGTTGAATTTAACAGATTATTCTTTCACGATCATGTGAAATAGGTAGTTACCTTTATATGTTGTATTAACCGTTAATGAGATGATCGTTAATCATTAACTGTTATTAGATGATTACTAGTTGCTTGATTTAAAATAATGATTATTATATTTATATGAAATTATTATAGAATTATTATTATGGCGAAGTGTTTTTATGGGTGATTGCAGGAGAAGATGTAGAGAGGGGAAGCATTGTTAAACAGGATCATCAAAATGAGATGTTCACTTAGTTCAGTCATCAGGATCAACAGGCATGACCTTAAACTTTTTTGGAAAGGATGCAACAACTTGATCATAGGATACATTTATTGGACCCACATGAGCTATTAAGAAAATAATCTAAATATAAAATAATCAATTTTAAAATATAAAACATATCTCAAGGTTTTTAGTGGATCTTTCATTATATTATTATTATTATTATTTTATATGAACATATAAATATAAAAATGAAATGACACCATTATATTAAAATAACTTAATAAATGATGTCACCCATTGATATATTTACATGAACGTGTGTGTGTGTGTGTGTGTGTGTGTGTGTGTGTGTGTGTGTGTGTGTGTGTGTGTATTAATAATAATAATAATAATCGAAATTATAATCTTTCCAACTCCTCTTCCCAACCTTTTATTTTTATTTATTCTCCCTTTCTTTCCTTGTCGATTTATAAACTTGGTAATTTGAAATGACAAATAATCTATAACCAACGGAAGCCAAGAAGGTGTGGTTTTTCTTTTAACTAGAGTTGTGTATGAAACCCGACACCCTTTTTATTTATATGCTCGACTTTGCTATTCTGCACACCCCGATTTCCTTCATTACCTCTATGTTTTTCTTATTTCACTCAGCATTGTTATCACACATTCCCGTGAACCGAAGCCTACATCTTCCAATATAAATGTCCATTCAAGCAGCAACTCCGCCATATGAACTCAAGTTCAAAGAAAATAAAGTGCGTTGCATAGTTACGTCTGCAATGTCTAAGGAGAGTAGATTGACAATCCCGAATTGCAAGGATTCAGCATAATTAGTTTATACATCAAGTCATGTGATTACCATTTCAATATGTTCTTTTCCTATAATAGCCAAACCTCCTTTCTTTGTCAATGATCATGTTTTTCTTGCTGAATAATCATTGTAATTCATAATGTACAGTCTTTTTACTTTTGATGAAATCAAAATCATCATAACAGAAGTTGATTGTTTTCCCTTTATGAAAAGTTCTTTTAAATGTATCAGGAACCTGTATGAATTATTCTGATCTAAAGAATAAGTTATATAATGTTAAAATTCAAAAGAAAAGATATCAAGAGTAGAATGCTCATAAACTATCAATACATTTGGGATTCACCAACAAGAAGCCATGAATGGTGAAGAGATGTAAAAAGAGCAGAATGCTCACAAACTTTTAAAACACCTGGGACTCACTGGCAAGGTAGCCATGTATGGTGAAGAGGTGGAACAATCTACAAGAAAGCAAAAGAGAAGTTAAACATAATTAACTTAAATGAAATAGATATAGTAGCTCATGCTCATCCTTGTAATGAAACATGTTGTCAAGTCAAACGATGGTGATCGGGTCATTGAACCCATTGGAAATCTTTGGCCAAAGTAGTTTATAGGCATATGTGTCATCTAATGATCACTTGATGTCCATAGCACCATTTATGTAAACATGTTTGTTTCATAACTAAATGGACACTCAAAAACACCAAGATGCTCAGGTGGCTGGACTGAAGAATATCTCAAACCCGATCCCGAGGTACGAAGGGTCAATCTAATTTAATAGAATGTATGGAAATAAGTATGGTTTGAGGTTGAGAGATTAAACCTATGTGAATGTTTCTCCTCTCATCAATGCCAAGGCTTGCACAACCAGATAAAAGATCCTCCGATGATGCTTGTATATTCCTTTCTTTCTTGTTTAGTATTTATTTTACTTGTTAATCAGTTGATCATGAATATAGTTATGATAGTTAGTCGTTAATCTATTTATTTTAGCTGAACATGACTACGGTTAGAAGTAGTTAATTGTTGATCTAGTTATTTCAATTGAATATGATTATAGTTATTTTCAATTGATCATGATAGTTTGTCATTAATCTATTTATTTCAGCTGACCATGAAATTACAGTTATGAATAATAAATAGTTGATCTTGAATATTATTAGAGTTATTTTCTGTTAATTGTTAAAAGCCGTTATTGTCATGTGAAAAGGATTCAGTTATCTATATAAATGTTGGGAGTTTTTAGTATAAAACATCTTTGATTTAGATATGAAACTCCGTTTGTTAAACTTTCCATTTGGATTCCCAATGGAATTTGTAATCTAAATATATAAGGTCTGTACAAAGTGAGAAGGGGACTTCTTGATTCAATTGTCTTGTATAAACTCGCTCCATAACAGCATCAATAACCATCATTATTTCAAAAACTATATCAGACCAAACAACAACACTGCAACAGTATGAAGTACGATCAGAAATAACCATTATTCTTTCATTTCAATAATTGATAGGAAGAGGGAAGTAAAATTTGTTCAAGAACATAAATATGATTAGGCATATACACTCGGGATTAGAGCCCATTCATTCAAATAATATTTAAATAAGTTTTTCATAGAAGACTTAATATCAGTAGTATAACCATTGCAGACCCCAAGGTAGTTGATAAATTGTTAAATCCAAGAAATAAGTATATTGATTGTATACATCCTTCCAATTCGCAGTCATAACAGTCACTTCGAAAAATATTGAACGAATTAAGGTATGAAGAGGTATCTCGCCATTGAAGTTTTGAAAATATTGTTGTCATATCCCCAGCTATCTAAGAAGGGGACATTACACTGTTTGAAAGATTGCATATTAATCTAATGCCAGCTATCTTCATAATGAAGCACATAACTTTCATTTTACATTTGGTTCTTTTTAATAATAATAATAATCAAATCCCAACTTCCATCAATGCATAGTATTAAACTTTAAATTTCTGTTTATCAGCTTCTCTTCACTGTCCTCAGCAAAGCTTCTGGTTTGATCACAATCTTTTCATGATAATCTGGTATAAATCTCTTATAAGTCTGCTCTTAACTGTGCTATAAATAGGAAAGATATTTATTAATTTTTTCAACTACTGTTCAACCCTCAGGCTGGCAAGAAAGGTGATCTGATATCAATTTCGATGTCCCCTATAGGGATATTCCTATATTTTGCCCTAGAACATCAAATGGGGTATGAATTATATTGAGGAAATGCAACTTGCCACTTTAAACCTTTATTAAGACCATAATGTGCATGTGGAATTTAATAATACTTTCCCAAACAACTTATCCTCATTCAAGTCCCTTGGAAAATCATATAAGGCACCTCGAGCTTATTCCTTTCCATCGAGCCCAAGAGTACAGAATGAAACCTGCCATTCAGCTTACTGGCCTCGTCCAGAGTTGGCACACTTGAATTAAGCTTATGTGCTACTTGCACCCATTATTATGTTTTTCAGTTTACCTCCACAATCAGACAGTTCATTCATTAAAGTATTAAAGAGTCTTATAAATATAATATTGTGCAACCGTGGAAATGGCCTAGTATCTGTTTGATATAACAAATTTAAATCTGATCTTTATTTGTACTGCTGCTGCTCACAATGGTCTTCTCTGATCTAAATCTGTGTTCTTTACTGCTGTATATACTTAAATCCTCCATATGTTCTTCGATGCTTCTTTAACTTGAAGGTTTTGCTGTCCTTCTGCCTAAATGGATTGATTGATGTAGGTGTAAGGTGGGGAAATAGTGTTTGCTAGTCTATGCATGGAAACTAGGTGTTATAAAACTTGATAGTTTTGATATATTGAACCATCTCCTTACAAAAAGATATTGCAAACAAAGAGTTTCTAAAATAAAAATGAACTAAAAAAATAAAAGCTACCAAACAACTAAAACTAGGATGATCATTATATAAAAAATCCATTATCATTCTAATACCCTCCCCTTATGACCATCATACTAACAACAAAAAAAGCATGGAAGAATGCCCCCTTCTCTTCAAAAGACTCTGTGACATGAGCCTGCTACTGACACCCTCCCTAGGTCTGCAGAATTTCTGGAAATGACAAAGAGTATCAGAATCCACCGAACCTGATCTTAAGTAACAAAGCTATGCCTCTGAGATCAGCTGCTAAAAACTGACAAAAACCTGAACAACAATTTTACGGAAAAATCAGCAAACCAATCTGTCCAACCTAATGTTAAGAAACAAAGCTATGCCTCTAAGTTCAGCTGCTAAAACCGACAAAACATGACGCAACAATTTTATGGAAAATCGGAAAACCCTCTTAGACACAATTTTGTCGAAAATCGAAAAAACTTCTGCAGATGTCTGTCCCAAGAACTCCGAGTGCAACCCAAAAACACGATGTATGTGGTAAAAATGGCCAAACCCTAAAACTGAAGTCTACAAAGTATCACTTTTTTGGAAAAAAAAAAAAGATAAAAACCCTAAAACAAGAACACCTGGCATAATTTTTTGCAGAAAAATAAGAAAACCCTCTAAACGAGAACTCATGCTTTTAAAGACAAAATCATGCAAAACCTAGGAACATGTTTTTTAGACTGTTGATTCCTAAAAGACTCATGCCTAAATAATGGCAGGTTGGGAAGCTTTGCTAATGGGAGACCTGATGCACTGTGCACAAAAACCTTCAGAATTTTGGAAATCATCTCTTACTATTTTCTTTTAGAAAAGGGGAAACAAGGGAAAATTAGAAAATGGCTAACCTGAGGTGATCCACCAAAATCGCAACCCTTAGAGCTTTCTTTTAGAAAAAAGAGGAACAGGAGACTCCAAAAGATTAGGCGCGGAATGCCACAGACTCTTCATTGTTGAAGAGAGAATAAAATGCAAAAGTCAAATGGACATGGTGCAACATGTTCAAATCTTTTCATGAGAAGCACCTGTTAAGCCCATATGAGTTGCTCCCATTATCTCAGTGAAACAATTATTCCACAAGAATTTCACTCATAAGGAATGGCATAGTATAATCCCGAAACGCAAACATTGAAAGAGTATAATACATCTGTCAATAACGTGTGCATCTATGATAAGATTACAAAAGCTGGAAATCCACATAGAACTGAGAGTACTAGATCCAAGACCACCTTTGACCGACTGTCATAAGCCCTCCCACTGAGAGAGCCCTCTTGTCTCAACCTTGCTTTGTAATCCTAGATACTACAAACACCCTGCACATTATACTGTGATCTTTGCCGATCAATAATGACTGATCACTAGATGAAGGAACCATCAATACGATTAATCTCTCTCATCAACAAAACATGCCAAGCAATATTCAACAATAATAAAGAATGGCATAGTATAATCCCAAAACACAAACATTGAATGAGTATAATACATGGGTCAATAACTTGTGCATCTATGATAAGATTACAAAATCTGGAAATAACAAAAGATAGCCACATTCATCTAAAAATGACATGGAGCTTAAAATCAAAATCTAAGTAAACACATAGTAGATCAAATTAGACATAGTCCGATACGTTTCCTTTCATTGATTATCTAACCACAAGCTAAGGTCTGAGAATGAAACTATAACTATTTTCTAAGTGTTCTTCAAAAGCAGTGAACTAAAGATGGAAAAAAAAAAAAAAAACTCTTTCAAAAAAGCTTCAAAAAAGGACTCCCTTATTATATTGTGTCCTCAGGCTTATATAAGAAAAAAAAAAATCCCCCTTAGTCTATACTCGTAAATGTGGGCAAAAAGAGCTTCTACGAATTCAGCACTCGCAAAAAAAACTGGTGCTCTGAAAAAGGTTCCTAGGACTGCAGAGGCAACTGCAAACTAAAAAAAGGTGCAATTTTTTAGAGGTTGAAAATGCCTCAAGACACTGTCGGATGAAAAAAGCAGTAATTTCTATTAAGGGTGTGGGACCCTGCCACCTTCTTGAATGATGCAAATGTGGACATGACACATATCACGCGGGCAGAAGCTTTCAGGGCCTCTTCAGTTGAAGTTGGGTTGAAGATGCACAGTATCGACATGTGGCAAGCTGGCGGGCTTGATTAAAGATTTCTTTTGAGCACCTTGTGTATTAAGTGTGATACTGACACATGTATAGCGATATATGATGAAAGAGAGGAGTTATGAACTTCCTAGAAAATGCATCAATTTGGCTATTGGTTATACCAACTTTACAGGGGCATAACATTTTACTCAGTTCTCGAAAATCCAAACTGCTTATACCATTTGAAAGGTCTTCAAGAGATCTAGTTTCAATCCCATAATGCAAAGCCTTTGGCAAATCATGCTAAGGGATGAGCATCAATTTTCACCCCAAATTCTGCTTCAAAGGCCTATCAAAATACGACTTACTAGAACATACAAAAATAACAGAAATTTGATTTTTCAAATTTTCTCATTTTTGCCCACTTCATCACCTTTGCACTGCCTTAAATATTCTCCGTGTTGCTCTAGATAAAGGCCTTCAATAGAAAACATCTACAGAATTGGCAACTCGCAAGGGATCTGAGCCTATTGAAAAGAAACTTTGAATACTTTTTTTGGCAAACCAAAAAGCTTATCCATTGGGCACAGAGCATGAAAGGGGAAGTCACAACAACATACTTGCCTCAAAAATTAAAAAAGGGAGACACCAAAAACATGTGCAGGCATGCACTTGGAGGAAATCTGGAAACTAAACGTGCATTCAATTAAGAAGAATGCAGCATGTGTAACGACACTTCTTGGAAAATGGCAACAACCAACCTAACCTATCATACCCTAACCTAATCAACAGTAGAAACATTAAACAAAAATATTGACTGGATTATTGAAACAGCTTTCTTTCCTAACCAGTTTTTGATAATTTTCATGTTTCTGGGTGTTGGTTAATAGATTTGTCCCTGTTGAATATCAATATGTTTGAGCCTGTTACCCCTTTTAAACAAATCAAATTAAACACAACAGTTGGAAGAACCACCCATGGTTCAACCTCTGCATAACGGTGCAGCTCTAATATAATCTTCAATGAATTGATTTAGATAATAAAATCATTGGAATACTTTCACCAAAAAGTACTTAAAGGCTCTTAACATCCACTTCATAAATTTGACATGAATGCGACTGAACTATTAATCAAAATACAAAGTTCACAGACTTTGTCCCAATTTAAATATGACCAATGGAGTTAACTTCAGCTACATACACATATACACATGATCATGCAAAGAAATCAATAAACACTGCCACAGAAGAATTCATTCCAAACAGAGACTCGTTCATCATTTATCAAATTCACAGATCCAATAACAGTAGCATATATTTATGATGCCATTCACAAATGAAAAACTTTTCTTTCCAAAACCATAAATACAAAATTCAAACTACCAAGTCTATCTTCTACTACCATTCCAACCTTAATAAATTCTATCTAAAGCATATATATAGCCTCCAGGCTTATCATCTTTAAACCCATAGTAAAGATAACTTGATAGTTCAGATTAACAATTTCATAACTAACTGCTAAAACCAAGAGGAACAGGTGGGAAATTAAAACTGCAGCACATGGGTGATATCTCCGCAGCATGGCCAGGGTTGAGGTCCAGCAGAGTCATCGATTGATTGACCTTAAGATGATGCGATGACACATCTCTTCCTCCACTCCAGCTGAGCACCCAAGAAATTGAGGATGATCTAGTGATGTGCAACTCTATATTAGTGACTTTTGTTTCCACACCTACTTGTCTTTCTTCACTTGTGTGACCTTATCTCATGAACTCCTCAATGATCTAAGCACACCGTTAACATCGCTTCAATCCTGACAAATTGTGAAAAATCTTCAGCGGTCAGGGTCTTTGTCTCTGCAAATCATTTTACCTTTTCCTCAAAAGACTTGATCATTTTCCCTGTTTCTTCAAATGTTTGCCCATCTTCTTTGAGGAGCTGGATATAATGCATTTGAGATCCTTCTACATAACTCTTTCTGCAATTTCCTTGGTTACTCATTTCCTTGTTTAACTATTGAATTGCACCATTCAATTTCTTCTTGGCAACATATAATATGTTATTATCTAAATTTGCCACTGGCTTTTCTATGAGGTACTTCATGACCTCGTACCTCTGTCCATCACTCATTTGTATGACAACTTGTGCCCATTTGATCCTCTCCTTGTCCCAAGTTGTAGCTATAGTTTCCAATTCATTACCACTACAGTCTTCATCATGATTTTTAGCTAAATTGCTAATGCAATCAAATTTCATAATCACTTCTAGCCACTCATGGAATTCTTCTGCAATTATTTTTGTTCCTTTGACTTGATCCAATAGTTTCTGACTTGCAGGGTATTTTAGATCAAAAGTTTGAGGGGCCTGTGAAGGAGGCAATGGGCTAGGGTTATGCAGAACGTTTTGATACTCGGCCATGTGTCTTAATGCCTGTTTCAGCACTTTTTTAACTTGTCCATCCTTCCAAGTCCTTTGAGATCATTCTTTTAGTACAAAGCTCCAAATTCTTTGCATCAGCAACTCATGAAACAACCTTCCATATCCAGCCTATCAACAATGAAGTCTTCAGAAGAAGCTTCATCTACATCTTTATCTGTTGTAGGTCTGGCAGTTTTTGCGATCCAATGCCCTGTCTTTTCATCAAGTTTCATCATCGTCTCTGTTTTTAACTTCATTGGTTTAGTTACTTCCCCAAAACATTTACTCATCATATCCTCAGTTGGAATGGAAATAGGGACCATGCTCTGCTTCTTGCTGATTTCTAACCATTTTGGGGTGACTGGAGTATTCTCTGTTGGAGGTGGTGTGCATACTCACTAACTTTGTGCTCATTGAAGCTTGAGAATCAGGGTTCTTCTCAGGTTCTTTCCCTTTATCTCCGGTATCCATATTAGTAAATTCTGGCACTTCTTGATTGTCCATCTGCTCACAGTTCCCCTTTGTAGGATCCAGATCAATAAGTACCTGCCCCTTTGGACTCCCGTCACCTTTCCTTTTACTTCTGCTATGGGTCACATGAACAGGGGTGAGCTCGGAGGAGCTTTCTTTGACTTCTTCGATAAACTTTAAATTTTCACAAGAGAAGTACCTGCAATATCAACAGATTCATTAGAAGGGAGAATAGGCCTTGGTGAGTCAGTAACCTTGGGTTCAGCAAAAACAGCTTCAGAATCAGGCAAGGGGGATTTTGTCAACCGGTGGGTCCTCAGCCATCTCTCTGTCCTTCTAATAACATTAAACGACCTTTCAATGTTATCATCTTCCATTTTTCTCCAATCAATTTCTGAGACCAATTGCTCTTAGGCTTCCCTTTCAAACTCAGGAACCATTACATCTCCATCATCTTCCAAATCGACTACTGAGATATTTATTGGTAATTTCATAGTGATTATTTGGTTGAGAGTAAATCCAGACCACAATCTCTTTCTAACCTCAAACTCACTGTTACAATTCTCCCAATAGTCCATTAATTGAGGTTTATGAATGAAGCTCTTACTGACATTCAAATGAGCAACTGCATCTCCCCTACTATCAAACTTATGTCTAGCTAAATGAGGTTGGAGATTGAATCTTTTAAAGTCAAGCTCCAGGTTCAAAACATCAAAAACTGATTTTATGATGTAGTTCCCATGCTCAATGGGAAAGACAACCCCTATTTTTCATTTCTCTGTCAAACTTTAATTAATGTGAACTAGTTGCTTGCTAACCTCTATCAATACATGGTTGTCTAGGGCGTATCTATGTAGCTTAAAGGGTTCGTCTTCAAAGCCTCCAACCCTAATATAAGTAAACCTGTTGAACTAAATGAAATAATTGCCACACATACTGACTAGCTCCATGGCTTCAAGAGACATCCTTCGATTGATATCACCTTGCAATTCACATACCAATCTACCAGCAAAAACATTATTAAATCTCAGGAAACTCTCAACATATGTCTGCTTCTGCAAATGTGAATAGAATTCATAGATTTTCATGCCATTTGTCCAGGGTTCATTATGTAACCTGTGTTATTCCATTTTAGAGGCCAGAATTTAAAATAAGTAGGAAGACATATAAAAGCCCCCTCCCGCAGACATCAGTCAACCCTTCATGTTATCTATCAGCAATGACTTAACCTTAGTCGAGGTATTTCTGTCCTTGCAGAAAAACCTGGATGTAAAAATACATCCAGTCCTCCCAAAAGAATGCATGGGAATTCCCCTTCGGCCTGTTTGATAAAATGACAATGTCTTGTACCTCTGTTGTGAGTTCTCTAATTAAGAGTTTTTGCAGGTGAGAACCACTCTTTTGTGACTTCAAGAGCCAATTCCATGCAATGACACTTCTGTAAATTTGTTTCTTCTCCGAAAAATAGGAGTACCGAGCACCAACACCTTCTCTGGTATACCCATGACAGCCATTATAGTTTCTTTGTCAATATTTACCAAAACACTGCTATTCACTTTAAGAACGCATCTATTTTCTGTATCATATATGTTCTTGCATTGCAAAACTAATTTAGGGCAAGGCACAACTAGAGGGAAGGCGGCTGCCTCTACTAACCCACTTTGAACAATTCTATCTAGCATCGAGTCAAGCACTAGTTTTTTAATTCACTCCAAGAATTCCCAAGTTGGCTTGGGCTAAAGAGGTGTCATCTGAGTCAAGCAGTGTACTAATTATAGCAGAGGTGCGCCCTAAGTTGGGTAAAACAGGCCTCGTGGTAGGTATTGAACAGGCTTTTCACAATCATTTTTTTACAAAAACACAAAATTCACCAGAACAAACATATACTACTTCTGCTTCTTCCTCTTAAACAAGCAATTAAAAATGCAAAAAAGCTTTATCAAGACTCACTTGTTATAGTCATCCAATTCTCAGCAGTTTTTACCTCTACGTCTGTTCTTTGTCTGACACTCAGCAATTTATGAATCAAGAAATGAGTTGGGAGGCCTACATATAGATGTAAGAAAATCAAGTGAAAGATTTACATGCCTCAAAAATCCTACTAGTTTACTCCTGATTTGATATCAATCAGACACCTCATTTATTACCAATCACCTCTGCACGAAAACCCTCACTTTTAATAATTATCCTTTGTAAGCATTTTTAGAATTGCTGACATGATGGAATATTCCCCATAGGTGCCAATTTTTCACCATCTTCTCAAAAGCATTACCTTTGCAAACTGGGTTGAATCTTGAACCGAGAAGGTTCAATGGTTCCAGTTCAAAATATAGCATCCCTGGCTTGACTTTCAAAAATATGAGAGGAGACACTGCAGCTGAATAAATAAAGGGGAGAAATAAATAAAGGGGATGTAGAAGTTGATGCAAAACACAACTTCACAAAAGCCACAAGAATCACCTACAAGCAAATAACACGAGGAAGAAAGAAGTAGAGGAGAGAAGAGTGGCTCTCAAAGATGAAAATGTATTCAAGAGAGAAAATAATGAATGAAAATGTGTTACAAAATACAAGGAGATCATTCCTTATAAAAGGAGATCAACCACTCTCAAAAAGGAAACCCTGAAGTAACCCTAAAGAGATAACAAGACATTTAATAAATGGGAACAATTATTAAATGTCAACCTTATAAAGTGAAATCTTAAGAGTGGACAAAAGGTAATAAACCTTTTACACTAACACCCCCCCTTAAGATGAGCAACAATGCATGCAAGAGCAAGTTAAACTACAATGCAAAAGGAAACTTGGATCCCAACGACATCACCTGATGAGCTACCAAATCACACCAAATCTCTGTAAAGAGGAGAAATAGAGAAAACCTCGTGGGAAAAGCTCTACTCCAAAAAGTGATGAGAAAACATGTGGAAAAACATGAAAGGAAGGCAGGCCTCACTAAGACCCCCAAGGACAACTTCCTTCACCCCAAGCATGGTGCGCAACTGAAGATAGTGCGATGATGCAAAAGATTTAATGAAGATGTCGGCAACTTGCCCTTCTGTAGGAATGTACTCCAAGAGAACACCATCCTGAATCAACTATCGAATGAAGTGCATGTGGACTTTGATATGCTTAGTACGTTGATGCTCCACTGGATTGAGAGAAATATGCATGGCACTCAAATTGTCACACCAAAGCATGGTGGGACTATCTGGAGGAAACCCAAACTCAGTCATCAACTGTCAAAGCCACAAAATCTCCTGACTAGCTAACACCGCTGCTCGGTACTCAGCCTTGGTAGATGATAATGCAATAGCAAACTGCTTCTTGCAAGACCATCTGATAGGACCAGAGCCAAGACAAAAAATGAAGCCATAAGTAGACTTCCTATCATTAGCGTCACCAGCCTAATCGGAGTATGTAAAGCCAACAATGTGTGGGGATACTATAGTATAGTGAATGCCAAAATGTGTAGTGCCCTGAATGTACCTCAAAATACATTTGGATGCTAGCCAATGGCTTTCATGAGGATCATGGGAAAATCGAGAAACAAGACCAACCGTGAAGGAAAGATCAGGACGTGTATGCGTCAGGTACAACAAACTGCCAACCAAGTGTCAACATAAAGTGGAATCTGCTGAAGCAGTAGGACAAGTGGTAGACAAGACAACACCTGACTAAAATGGTGTAGGGGCAAGCTTGCAATCAAGCATACTGAAGTGTCGGAGCATATCAAGAGCATACTTCTGCTGACAGATGAAAATACCAACAGAAGTCTAAGTAACTTGTAGGCCCAAAAAATAGTGCAGAAGACCGAGATCTGTCATCTCAAACTGATCCATCAATGCTCTTTGAATACTCTGAATCATGGAGGATGAGCTAGCTATAATGATGAGATCATCAACATAGAGCACATGTATCACAATATCAACCTCCTGATGTTGAATGTATATTGTATGATCGGAATGATAGTAGATGAAGAGTGTAGAAAGCAAGAAAGACTCCATCTTCTCATACCACACTCGAGGGGCTTGTTTGAGATCATATAATGAACATCGAAGCCTGCAAACTAAAGAAGAGTCTTGCACAAAGCCCTGAGGTTGTTCCATATAGATCTCCTCATGAAGATCACCATGCAAGAATGCACTCTTCACATCCATTTGAAAGATTGGTCATCCCCATGAAGCTCCTAGTGAAAGTACAAAGTGAATAGATTTCATCTTGGCAATGGGGGCAAAATCTCAAACTAGTCAATACCCTCAACCTGCAAGAAGCCCTTTGCAACAAGATGCGCCTTATACTTATCAATAGAACCATCTACAGCATACTTGGTACGGTACAACCACTTGCACCAAACCAACTTTCATCCTTTCAGAAGAGAACAAAGATCCCAAGTGTGATTCTTCATCAAAGAAGAATATTCCTCATCCATAGCCAAATCCCACTCTTGGCGTCCCGTCGCCTTTGAAAATCTCTAAGGATCTGCAAAAATAACATGACTCAGAAGACTAGAACTAGATGTCTGAGCTAGAGTACGACATGTATCTATAGGATCCCCTGCCTAAGGGCCAGCTACCTCAACTATAACATGGGCCCACCTAGGCAAAGGTGGAGCAACTGGTGGTGGTGGTGATGGTGGATCATAATCTGCATCATCCTCAAGAGATGGAGTAAGCAATGAAGGGGAATCCTGAGAGGAAGAATTTGAAAGAGGAAATTGCTCATCAAATTGGACATCTCGTCAAAACAAGAGCTCTATGGAATCAAGATCAAACAACCTGTACGCTTTCACATCTTCACAGTAGCCAACAAAGATGAGTGGTTGACTCTTCTTCTCCATAGATTTCCTCTGAGCATCCGAAACAAAGCCCATTCCTCACTACCAAAAACTCGGAATATAGAAACATCGAGCTTGGCATGAGACCAAGCCTCCTCAAGAGTCAAATGTTGCAATGCCTTATGGGGCATCCGATTCTTAATATAGTTGACACAATTGACTGCTTCAACCCAAAATGAAGACTACATATCCCATGACTAAATCATACAATTTTCCATCTCCCGTAAGGTTCTATTCTTTCTCACCATTCTATTGAGGGGTGTGTGGAATTGAAAATTGATGTAGTAAACCATGCGTAGTGCAAAAGTCTCTAAATGCCTAATTCACATAGTCCCCCCCATTATCCGTTTGTATCCCTCTGAGAGAAAAACCAAATTGCTTCTCCACAAATGTCTTAAAGATTTGAAAGGAATCAAAGACATCATATTTGTACTTAAGAAAGTACACCCATGCACATTTGGAGAAGTCATAATGAAGGTAAGCACATAGCGAGCCCCTAAAAAAGAGGGAGTAAGAAATGACATAAGGTCACTGTGGACTAACTCCAAGGGTGCCTTAGCATGTGTAGCTATTCTCG
The DNA here is from genome assembly GCA_028749045.1 of Cupressus sempervirens. Lineage (NCBI taxonomy): Eukaryota > Viridiplantae > Streptophyta > Pinopsida > Cupressales > Cupressaceae > Cupressus > Cupressus sempervirens. Next base: position 330,455,283 of record CM053788.1, read on the forward strand.
AAGGAAAGGGATCTTGATGATGCTTGCCAAGAACACATCCATGACAAACACCATCAGTGCAAGAGATTGGTGGTAGCCCAAAAACAAGTGTCGTGTACTCATCTGTTGTAAATATATGTAGTTGACATGGCCCAAACGCTCATGCCAAAGCTTGGTCACTGAGTCAGGATGAGCAATAAGAGAACCCACATTATCTGAACTCTCAAAGCCATCAAACTAGTATAAGTAAGATTGAGGATCCACACAGCAAGTAGCAATAACCAAATCAAGATCAAAAAGATCTCGAATAACCACGTCATGTGGTGAGAACTCAACTGTCTTACTAAAGCCAAAATGGAAATTTGATAAATTGAAAGAAGGTTCGTAGAAATGTCAGGAACTAGAAGAACGTCTTGAAGTGAACCATCATCCAATGAAATTGAACCTAAACTAAGAATTGAGAGTTGTCTAGAGTCGTCAACTGCAATATGTGATGTATCATTGTGAACAAGTGTGGTGACCAAATCCTATGAGTGAGTCATATGGTGCGAAGCACTAGAATCTATGATCCAAGAAGATCCTGAAGACAAGGCTCATGCATGAAGAGCGTGACCCTTCCCCGTAGAAGAGGAAGGGGGCTAAAAAAAGGAGATGTAATGCTACTACATGTCTTCCTCTAAAGCCTCTAACTATTTCCAACACCTAGAAATTGGATGTCCTTCCTTGCCACAGAAACTACAAGGATCACATGTAAACTTCTTAGTTTTGTAGGAAGACTCACCAGACTTAGAAGATTTACCCTTCTTAGGGTTGGATTGTGGTTTGGAAGGAAACTGTGAAGATGGTTTAGAGGAGTGCTCACGGCCAACTGAATCGCTTTCGGGCTTCAGGGTCTACCTCTTCTTCATTGTAGATATTATGCAACCAATGTCGTGTTCTTTGATCTTGAGAGAGAATCCAATTGGGAAAGCTTGGCCTACTCTCTAGTCAATCGATCACAGAAAACCTCAAATGTAGGCATGGTGAAGTTAGTGCCCAATGCATCTATAGTGGAATGAAAAGTAGAGGAAAATATCTGAAAGTTACCCCAAAGCTTGGAAAGGATCAAGATAATACACTCTTTATCTGTCTTCACTTTTCCACAACCTTGTAACAACGATCTATGTTGTTTTAACTTCATCAGAAAGTTTGCAATGGAGGGGAAAGAATTAGCTACAAGTGATGTAAGCTACGCCTCAAGCTGAAGTGCCCTAAACTCATTGACAATACCAAACAAGTCCTTGAACTTGACCCACATCTCTCAAAGAGTATCACACTCATCAAGATGAAACTGTAAGTTGTCTAAAATACTCAAAGAAATCAGACCCATGGTTTCATCCATCTTATTCCTGTTCGGGTATGTCTAATAGGGGCTCGGAAAAATAGGCTGATCTTCATCTAAACAAGACCACAAACCTTTGGAACGAAGTAACGTGTCATGGCAACTATCCATGTGTGATAGTTATGTAGGTTTAAAGGAGCTAGCCAAGAAGAGCTCTTGGCCATTATTTTAGAGGTGTTTTAGTTTTGAGAGATATCTATTGTACTAAAGGAAATGACAGAAACAATGAGAAAAAAAGCACCCCCCACAATACAAAAAATCGAACCCTAGCAGCTAAAAGGAATGCTTATACAATGAGAAGAGTAAAAAAGCTTCAAATGAATGACTTATGTACCTTTGAAAAAATCTGATGAAAAGAACAGAAGATCTGGATAGAGCATTGCAAGAGCTTTCCAATGCCTTTTTGTTAACCAAAAACAGAATTTGAACGCAAAAATGACCCCCAAAGTGCAAAAAAAGTTTTGCCTTTGACAGTGAAAATAGGTACTTAAAGTGCATCAAAATCTGATGAAACCTACACCATCGCAACGAGCTCGAAACCAGCGTTCTAGCAATATCTTGTTAGCCCAATTTCGACATCGTATACGCAAGTTATGAGCAAAAATAGACAAGTGCTCCTTGTGCCCTTGAAGAGCAAGCAAGAGTTGATGAAGTGCCGACATTAGTATGCCATGAGCCTAAATTTGACAGCCATATGGACGTCGTAGGCAAATAAGGACCTACTGGCATGGCATGTTGACTATGCAGGGGTGTTAATATGGCATGCCACCTAGTAGAAGTGGGACCCTTGTGCTGACGCAGCAGGTGCCATGTGTTTAGGTGACTAGACGACAGACGTGGCAAAGTGTGCCACATGATAGATCGAAACAAAGCCACATGGTGCTTACATAGCAAAAGCCACGTGGCTAGGACCCTCAGGGTGCCACGTGGCAGCACTGAGAGTGGCCGCGTGGGCCACATAGCAGTTGGCTACAAGTGGGCGGGCCTGGGTTGAGCAACAGTCAGGCGGCAGTCGGTCTGCGGAGCTGCAATGGCGGCACCACTATTGGGTGGTGTTGCGGGTGGCAGGTACGGCCACTTGCGTCCTACCGCATAGCGGCGCGCAGGTGGTCCGAATTGTTTTTGTTTTTTGTTTTTTGTTTTATTATTGTTTCCTCATGTGTTGCCTTTGGGCAAAAGGCATCTGCCTCATTATTCAAATGTGGCCAAACGAGACGTGTTTTATATGGAAATGGAGATTTCTGGGCTCTATGAATCCAACGGTGAGGTTCGTTTGGGCTCAAAGTGCTTTGAAAAATAGCACCCCTCCAGATCCAACCAAAAACACGAAAAACAAAAAAAAAAGCCTCCAACCACAACTTTGTCCGAAATAAACAAACTATATATGAAAATGGGGGTTTTGGGCTATTTGAATCCAACGATGAGGTCCGTTTGGACTCAAAATGCACCAAAAACAAGATCCCTTCATATCCTAATGAGGGTATCTGAAATCTTCAAACCCTGAGCTTCAAAAAAAACTTCAAACAAGAACAAGCAGCTGCAAGAATGGCTCGATACCATGTAGCAGATGCAAAACACTTCTTCACAAAAGCTACAAGAATCACCTGCAAGCAAATAACCTATTACGAGGAAGAAAGAAGCAAAGGAGAGAAGAGTGGCTCTCAAAGATGAAAATGTACTCAAGAGGAGAAATAATGAATTCAAATGTGTTACAACATACAAGGAGATCATTCCTTATAAAAGGAGATCAACCACTCTCAAAAAGGAAACCCTAAAGTAACTCTAAAGAGATAATAAGACATTTGATAAATGGGACAATTATTAAATGTTAACCTTATAAAGTGAAATCTTAAGAATGGATAAAAGGTAACAAGCCAATTACACTAACAAGGGAGACTTTTGAACCAGCTCTACAATGAACCTTGAATCTTGAGCTGAGAAGGTTCAATGGTTCAAGTTCAACGACACACGCTAACACCGACTCCTAAACACATGGCCACGAGACATACAAACACTAGAGACATTTGAACTATGAACTTTAAACTAAGACGCAGGTTCAAACTTTGGTTCAAGGACACAATACATAAAACCCAACAAGGGAATGAGAAACTTAAATTGATTAATTAAAATGAACACATTAGAAGACTTCAAATTTTGCACAAAAATTAGAAATTAAAGTGAGGGTAACTACAAACAATAACCAACCAAGAGAGTAACAATGATAGGCATACCACAAACTGTCAAAATGCCCTCCAAATGTCAAGAACAATGCTCTTCCACTATTCAATGTTGTCTAATTTGGGCAAGAGAGACCTGTTCCTTTTGATGTTTGCTTTCATGTTTTTAAGAAAGCATGACCAAAGGGCGACTTGCAAACTTCTTGAAAGCTCTACTACCTTGATATCTTGTTGGCCAACAAGGGCTAGCACTGATGACTCTTTGGATGATGTGGAGACCAACTCTTGTTGCTCTTGCTACACACAATACCCTAGTTTAGTAGATGATGGCTCAATGATAAGGTTTGAATAGAAGACCAATATCCCATACCAGAATTGGTCTTTACCAAACATCGCCTTGCTTCCTTCTATGATATGTATCATCTTTACTTTAGTGCACATGCTAACCTTCTCTTGCTCAATAAAGTAAGGAAGTTCATCAAATGAGAAGAATAAATCATCTTCTTCATTTTCACCCCTTGCTTGTCCAATGCCTTGTTGCAATTGTAGCTCCTCTTCACCTGTGTCTTGTTCTTCTTGTTCTTCAGGCATCTCCTCAGCCTCGTTTGGAAGCTCACAAGCAACTGATTGTACCTCTCCTATAGCCACCACTCACATGGTCATTTCCTCCTAGCAGCAACTTGCATTGCAAGAAACTATTCTTGTTGTTTCCTTAGAGTCCTTAGCTTGCTACTGTAGAATTTGGACCTGGTAAGGAAGTTGATCTTGCCAAAAGTGATATTTTTGTTTGTCCTCAATAGCTCGCAAGTGCTCTTGAAAACTCAGCATTATCTCCCTAGTGCTAACATTTTTCAAGCTTGTCACATTTTGAAGTTGGGGAAAGGATGAGCATGTTGATGGGAGATATATTGAGCTTCTTGTGGTTGTTGGTAAGCTTTTGAAGGCTGCCACGAAGGTTGTGCAATAGCGGGCAAGAGGTGAACTTTAAAAAATTGCTCGACTTGTTGTGGAAGGGGAGCACGGAAGAAAACTAGGAGCATTTACCGCAAGATATTGTTGGTAAGCTAGAATGCTAGAATTTTTCATTAAAAGGGGATGGAAACATCCATTGTCCATAATATCCTTCCATACCAAAGCATAAGGGAAGCAAAGGATCTATAGATAATGTTTTAAACAAGAGGGAAGTGTCTCCTCAAAGCAGAGCATTAGGTACATACCAGTAGGATAACCCAAATATTTTGAGCTATAGAGTCGCCGAGTGTTTGAAACATGCCATTTCAATGCTGAAAATATTGAAGAACATATGAAACCTCTAGTTGAGAAACTTTTATCCCACCAAGCATGCTAGAAAATATTGTTGAACCCTAATGGGCTTGTGCCTAAATAAGGACAATCGAGAAGCTTTCTATATGGGGTAGTGGATGCACTACGCAAAGCAACTCCCAAAATTTTGAGAGTCGGTTTTTCATACTATTTCAATTTGAAAAGGGGAAAACAAGGTAAAACTAGAAATCGGCTAACCTAAGCCAATACCCCAAAACTTTCACAACCTTTTGAGCCTCCTTTTGATATAAACAAGAACAAGAAACCACAAAAGATTAGGCATATAACACCATTGACTCTTCATTGTAGAAGAGGGAATATCATACAAAAGTCAAATAGACATGGTGCAAGATATTTGGATCCCTTCGTGAGAAGCACCCATTCCTATTATCTCACTCAAAACAAATATTTCGCAAGAATTTTGCTCATAAAAGTATAACACAATGTTACCAACATTGAGAGAGTATAAAACATGATTCAATAACTTGCACATACAATGTTACCAACATTGAGAGAGTATAAAACATGATTCAATAACTTGCATGTCTATGATAAAATTAAAAGTTGGACATAACCAAAGATAGCTATGTTCATCTAAAATGACGAAGCTTAAAATCAAAACCAAAGTAAACACATAGTAAAGGCAAACTAAGCATAGCCCAATACATTCCCTTTCATTGATCACCTAAATACAAGGCTGAGGTCTAAGAATGAAACTGTAACTATTTTTTGCATGTTCTTGAAAAGTAGTCTAAAAAACTCCTCCAAGAAAACTCAAAAAAAGAGACTCCCTTATTACAATGTGTCCTCCGGCTTATATAAGGGAAACAAATCCGAGATGAGACTCATTATTGTGGTCGAAAAGAGCCTCTGCAAATTTAGCACTTGCAAAATAAGCAATGCTAAAAAAGGTTCCTACAACTGCAAAGGTGGACTGAAAAGATCGAGCAACTTTTTAAAGGTTGAAAATGCCTCTAGATGCTTTATTGGATGAAAAGGCAACATTTTCCATTTAAGGATATGGCACCACCATCATCAATGATGTAAATGTTAGTTTTGAAGGATCGTTTTCTGCAAATGTAATAACACTGCCATTATTTTTGTGTGTTCCAAATGCAGATTTGTATGATATAAAAATATGAGTAAAGGAGACATGTATCATGAAGAGACATGTCTCTATGGTAAATTATAAGTTAATCATTAGACAATATATTAACAACAATATATATAACCATATCTATATATAGTATATATACTATATATAATAACATATTTTATATATGTCTGTGTGTGTGTGTGTGTGTGTGTGTGTGTGTGTGTGTGTGTGTGTGTGAGAGAGAGAGAGAGAGAGAGAGAGTTTGTCTAATTGATAATTAACCAATTGCAATAATGTTTAACCAATAACCATAGAAGGATTATCTTTAGATCAATTCAATCCGACTAAAGCTACAACATTAACACTCCCTCCTAGCGAGGGAGGATTGTTATAGAACACATTATGCTCTCACGCATATAGCGAGATATCATCTCAATATGATATTCCTAGAAAAGTCATATTTAAGGATATCAAATCATACCCACCAAAATTAGATGTTATCTTTCAATATCATCAAAAGTATGACTCAACCAGGAATATCAAACATGTGATATTCAATATACTCATGATAATTTAACAATCTCATATTCTTATGGTATGTGAACTAGTATCAAGTTCGTAATGCCTACCAAAAAAATATGTTATATCCTAGAAGGAGAACTGTTATTTGATCTCTGGCTCATTCCATGACAGCAACTAAATGTAGTCTATCAGATAACAATCATGATCTCAGGCTCATTTCGAGACAGCAACTTAATGTAGTCCATCATGACACATTCATTATCATGATCTCAGTGACAGCAATTCAAGGTAGTCCATCATGATAACAGGTCAAGCCATTGTTAAGATTGTCACCTTACACTAGTGACCATAAACAAACATCGATGAAAGATCGTCACCTCTCATGATGTTTTCCTACAGAATCATGTAGTAACTCACATGATATCCACCATGAACCAAGTCAAAGGGTGGAACCACCATAGTTGTTCCCAAGGGGTGGAACAAGGGTTTTCACCTCAAACTTCTCTCTCACGGAGAAGAACGTATTACAAGGAATTTCACCACGAACTTCTTCCTCTTAATTTGTTGACTTTTTCTATCCAAGGTTGCTTATGATGGAATGTCAAACTCCCTCTGAATCTGATATCAACCTTCTGACCTCCTCGTACAAGGTTTCCTTTGATGAAGTGATAGATTCCCTCTTTATATAGAAGGATACTCATAATCTCAACCATCAAAGATATTTGTTGCAAGAACCTCACTTTATCCAGCCTAATCATCAAATGACTAATGAATTCCAAACCACAGCTTCTTTGGAGCTACTGTCATAAGATTGTGTCTGCACAATATTTGGTAGCATGTATAAAGTAGCAACCTTCTTTTCCTGCAAGAACATCCCCAAACATAAAGGAAAAGATCAAGGTAGATGACTCTTATAGTACATATGGAAATACAATTAAGGGAGAGAATACAATGAGTAGATAGATGTAATACTTAAAGCTAATGAATACTTATCTGTGAATCCTTGATACAAATTGCTTTAATGAAGGCCCATATGCATCAAATCAAAGGATGATTCAGATTTAAAACTCTAATAATGTCCCTCCCCTGACATCTCCATTGATTTTGCATAAATTCCAACTTTCACTGTCACTTGGAGGAAACTTTACAGCTTATGTTATGGTCTTGTAAATCAATGATGATTTTGAAATAAATATTGATCCTATTATGGTGATATGCACTTAGATACTTCCATATTGAGGCTCATTACTAGGTGTGAAAGTTGCAGCTCTTGCGCCAGGCGTGAAACCCTTAGCAGCAGCGATATACCACTCCATCATCAACTCCATTTCCTTACGTAATCTTGTCAAACATTTTTTTTTGAATCATTGCCCTCATTATTTGAGAAGCTACCTTGTCATTTGTCGCAATTGTCAACTATTTTGGCGATGTTTGTGTGGAAGCTCTACAAATTTGACCTGGCACGCATGTGCAAGTTTGGGTAGAATGGGGGGGTAAGACACAAGAAAAAGGCGATGAGAGGAGCTCCAAGAAAAGGCACTTCTAAAATATTGAAAATATAATCAGTGAGTTTGCGCACTGGCCTCCTGTAACATATCTGGAAAATGCACTCCACCACCTTACATTTAAATAAGACTTTTGTCATTTCCACCACTACCTGGTTGTTTATTACCATCATGCCATCGATGGATCTTTTTATGGGCATGTATATATGAACCCACTATCTATATAGTTATTTTTGGGGTACTTAATTCAACAGGTCTCAGAATCAGCTTGGATATTTCACTTTGGATTATTGTCTGATCATATAATGATGATATTGCATTTTCCTATGTTCATTCCTTGCTTGTCTTGATTTCTCCTAGCATATCATTTATCGCAACCAACTAAAGATATTGAAAATTGCACCATAATGATATTGTAAATTTATTTTTTAATGACAGAAAGCTCTTAAACTTTCTTAAAGTTGGTCCTTATCGACAAATTTTTTAAGTCACAATGCACTTACAATAGTCAAGACTCAAAATCGATGACCAATCATGATGCTCCATTCTCAAATATTAAACATCAATGTTTGGTGTTGATATTTCTAATATCTATCTTTGGAATAAATCATATACCCCATATGCATATATATTCAAAATCCCATTCACTAAAATAAAAAATTATTTATAGGCCATTGCATACTTTGAATGCATGATTTTAATTCGTCATAAACTCCTCTTCAATTGATCTAAGCCAATTTACTAGTCACTACAATGTACCTCCGACAAATAAATTTCATGTGTCAAGCAATGTACCTGCTTTGATACCACTCTTGCTTACAATTGATATGTTGATGCCACTAATTTGTCCAAAGAATAGACCCAATGCTCGATGTTGTGATTACTAGGTATTAACTCAAATTTTCTTCAATCTAAATGTTTCTTTCCAAATACGTACACAAATCCAAGTTTCTCTGGTAGAAACTATAGACGATATTTGTTGTTTGTGTTTCTTCTTTTTTTATTCTATCCATTTGCAGTCTAGCTATGATACCATGTTAGGTTTGTAGGATCATTTTCTGCAAATGTAATAACACTGCCATTATTTATGTGTTCCAAATGCAAATTTCAATGATATATAAATGAGTAAAGGAGAAATGTCTCATTCATGAGCCATGTCTCTATGGTAAATTATAAGTTAATCATCATCAAACAATATATTAACAACAATATATACAGCTATTTGGGCAGCCGCTGCTAGCCTGGGCAAAAGGGCGAATGAAGATATCATTTCGGCTGAGGGTCCGAGCAAAAGAACTAGGCAGAGCTCGAGGAAGAGTGCTATGAAAGTTGCTGCTACTATGGATGATGTTTCCATTCAAGAGACTGCTGCTATTGGTAAGGAAGCAGCTAAATTGATGCTGGAGCTACAATAGTGGCTCTGGGGTGGGTTCTCTAGTTTGGTGCCTGTCTGGTTTTGGTCGCTGGTTGGGGACTCTGGTCTTGGTTTCTGGTTTTTTTATAGTTTAGACTGTTTGTGGTTCCAGGTCCCTGTAAAACCTGGGTTAGTTTGTTTTTGGACTTTTCTAGTGGTTTCAGGTCCCTGTAAAACTTGATTTTGATATTGTTCTTCAGTTTGTTGCAGGTTTTTTCCTGGTTGGGTTGTCTTGCTTTATCTTTCTTTTTTCGTTATAGGGTTTCGGGGCCCCTTCAAAACCTGCTTTTACCGTAATCTAAAACAACAATATATACAGCCATATCTATATATCGTATATATAACATATACATACATATTTATTATATATAATATATGTGTGTGTGTGTGAGTTTGTCTAATTGATGATTAACAAGTTGCAATGATGTTTAACCAATAACCATAGAGGGGTTATCTTTAGATCAATTCAATCCAACTGAAGCTATAACATTAACAGTAAATGTAAATTGGACATGTGTTGTATGGGCAAAAGCTTTCAAAGCCTCTTTGCTTGAGATAGGGTTAACGATGTGCGTTGCCAACACTTGACATGCCAACGGGCTTTCTTGAAGGTTTCTTTTAAGTGCCTATGGGATTAAGCACAATACTAACACATGACCCATAAGAGAATGTGATTAAAAAAAGGAGTTTACGAACTTGCTAGACAACACACCGATTTGACTTTTGGCTATGCCAATTTTACAGAGGCATATGGTTCTACTCGATGCTTGAAATCCAAACCACTTACACCGTCGAAAAGATCTTCAAGAAACCTAGTTTCAATTCTTTATGTAATGCCTTTGGGGACTTGCGTTGAGGGTTAAATGACAATTTTGATCCAAATTCTGCTCATAAGGCCTTTGAAAATGCAAACAAAAAAATTCAAATTTTCTCATTTTGCCCACTTAATCTCCTTTGTACTCCCTTGGATTCTTCTCTACGTTGCTTTGGATGAAGGCCTTCAATAGATAACACTTACAAGGATAAAATTGAAAAACAAACACAATTTTAAGGAGAATTGATCAAAACCAAAGACAGATCATAATATAAAACTTCATTTTTAAGGAAAACACCTCAAAAACAGTAAAACCCTTTTACAAAACGACTTTCAAGGCAAAAAATTGCATAGAACTTGTAATATTTTTTTATTGGACAAAAAATTATAAAACCCTCCAAAAAAAAAATTAAAGGTCAAAATTATGCAAACCCACCAAAGCAATTAAGGAGGAAAAATTATTAAAACCCATCTACTAATGTTTTTTAGAAAGCCCACAATATTTTTTTAAGGGACCCAAAATTATAAAGCCAAAATACAAACCTCCAAAATACCCCTAATGATTTTTCAAGCAAAACTATAAAAAACCCACCAAATATTTTTCTCAGTGTAAAATTACAAAAACCCTTTGAAGTGGGGCACAAACTAGAACCCAAGCCATTGTATGTCTAAACACAACAATTTTAATAATCCTTCAAACCCGAGTTACCAGATTCTCTCCTGGACCTAGGAATTCCTAGTTCAGTTCTCTCAAAGTCTGGTCCTTGTCAGATTCTGTCAAAAGTCTGCCACAAAGACCAAATTTTGCTGGCAATTCTCGAACCCTGGCAAAATTCAAACGACTTTTGGGTGACTTTGGTTTCCAGCATAGGAACCCAGACAGAATTTTGGAAAATTTGGTCAGAAAACACACTTTTGTTTACTTTTTCAGAAAGATTTTAATGCCAAATCAGACTCAGAATTAGACTCAAGCACATGATTAGACTAAAATTACTAATCATATTTAATTTGAATTATATTCTACTTGAGAAGAATCGGGATGTATAAAACTGTCACACATCTATTATGGAATGTCTGTAATACACCATAATTTGTGCATATAGGCTAACATGTATAGAAAACTATGGATCCAACAAAATCTAAAGAGATCTTTTCTGTGGTTAAATCTGGATCCTTAGCCTGATTTGTTGGCTTCATCCAATCTGATTCAAAGTTGCTTTTATTGAATCATCCAGCATGATAATTAATGTATGAAGCTTACAATATGACAACAATCACAACCTTGGCCTAAAACGAGCCTATAGCATTACTTTTTGTGCTTTTAATTTGCAACAGCAGAATGGTGATGATTTGTTTGATAGCTTTTGATGATATTTGATCATGATGATTGATTATTAATGTTGACATTAATGATTTTAAACTTAAACCTTAATATGCTGGTGTACTTTGCTATGTTGCCTTATATTAGCATAGTGGTGTATAACTTATTTGCTGCTGCACGTGTGTGTGTGTGTGTGTGTGTAGATTTTTTTTTAAACATATATTCTTGTATAGATGAACCCAAAACGAACCCGAATCCAACCCAAACAAAATTGAACGAATTTTGAACCTGCATCTCGAACCAGAATGCATACCCAAATCAGAACTGGCAACTTAGCTTCAAATGAAAACCCTCAAACTTCTTTTCACAAATTCCTCCTCAAAAACCCTGAGCTCTCCCATGAGGGAATTAGACTCAAATTGGCTCCCATTTTGATACCATGTTATAAAGCTTGATAATTTGATATATTAGACAAAGGAGATTTGATCTACCTAAACAGAGGGGTTACTAACAAAGAGTTTTTGAAATGGAAACAAACTAATAAATAGGAACTACCTCAATGACTAAAACTAAGATGACCCTTATAGAAACATTACATTATTACTCTAATACTAGGACTCTTATGCCTAATTTCATCCCTCACATTGGAAGGAAAATGATCCACTTGGCTCAAGATCTTTGGGCTCAAGGTGTGAATTCAATGGTCCTTCATGATGAGTGGAAAATGACGATGCAGTTGTGCAAGATGAGAGCAAGATCCAGGGCAAAATATGGGGAAATGATAACATTCAGCATGCACAACAAAACAGAACTGTAACACAAGCTTCGGCAAAAGACCTAGTCTTGCTCTTGAAAACTTGAGTGCTTGAACTTGAAATTAAAAATGATGGATTGAGAAGTGATGTCAAGGAGTAATTTTCTTTTAAACCTCTTCCAAGCATTCCAGGATATGAATTTCAGAGCAAGACAACATGAGCTTCAATTTACCACTCCCACAAGCTAACCATTGCACAGTTTAAATTTGGGGCCTGACTGGTGAAATCCACATGCCTTGTCATCTAGGTCCTCTCATTGCAGCTGTAAATTGGGACCGAAGGTCTAAAAATGAAATAAGGAAGCCAGAGTTTTATTTGGAATGAGCTCGATCAAGCATGTTGGACATAGGAGACCAAGAACACTAAAATGAGGCCTAGGTGAGCAAGGCCATTGCATAGGAATGCAATTTACAGTGCCACAGTAGATATTTCGATCACTGCCGATCGTTGCTCAGATGATTGCTATTACTCAATTGGTTTGGTCTATTGGATCACTGAGTATTGTTTGCTATCTTATGATGTTCGATGTTCCTTTTGGATGTGATTGCTTGATGATTTACATTAGATCTGATTCTGATTGTTATTCTGAAGTGCTGATCTTCTTCTATCTGTCTAACTTCCTTAAAATTCAAATTCTTATCCCATTTTTTTACTGCCTTATCCAGATCAGACCTTTATTCCTTGATTCATTGGACAATCGTCTTGATCGATCCTTAAATTATTGATCCAGATGCGGATCTGTTCTTATTCCCACTTGATCACCCCTAGATATTTCAGCATAACATAAAGGTTGCAGATGTATACTCATATCACAAACTTATTAAATTGAAGCTGATAATATTCAATTAGGTTCTGCTCTCATCTATCTTATATTCTGATTATCTGATCAATGTTCATTTCCTTAATTCCCTTCCAAATGAGGCTTCCACTTCCTTCATACGCCCTCATATCCAGAAGAGTTGCATTCATTCACTTTAAGAAGCACCCACTGCCTTTTAACAATTACATGCTTTCTTTTCAATAACCCCTGGCTGTCCTCGTTACAAATGATAATCCTCATTAAGTACATTGCCAGGCCAGCTCCCTTATTTATTTTTTCTGCTTCTATCTGTCTTCTATATCCAAGTCACTTAACATTAATGTTTGCATTAAAAAGGTGCATACTTCTGTCACTACCGTCCTAGTTTTCTTGTTTAGTAATAATAAACCACCACTTATAGATGGATGGAAACTAATAATATTTGCTCCCAACAAATTGCCAACCAGGGAGATTTAAAGATTATAATTGTGGAGATCTCTGTTGAAGAACCGTTGCTAATAATTCCCTTTGATTAATCAGGTCTTGAGTCCTCTTGACACTCTTAATTTCATTCTACCCTAATCTACGAATTTCATCACCTAGGTTAACATGCAAACTATTAAAGCTGTGAATTCGGGAACATGACATAATTCTTAAAAAATTTGCTTGCTGAATTGCAAATTTACAGTATATCATTTACTACTGGTCTACTGGCAAACCCTTCAGAGAATTTGAAATTTATCTCCGTGCCTGAGGCAGAGCAAGGACACTGCTCAATCTTTAAACTAGATGAAAAAAGAAAAGGACATCCATGGGCAAAATTAATTTACTTTTTTATATTTTTTATATCAACAATAGAACATAGAGATTAAAAAATATGGACAATACATAAAAAATATCAATCACAAAGGAATAAAATATGGTATCAGAAACTATTTTACTTTAAAGCAGGAAGGCTTATGGAACAAAAGGATAATCCTAAAATGGAAGGTTTTGCTGTCATTTTGCATAAAAAACTATTTTAAGGGCAGTCCCATGTTTTACCCAAAACTTCATCAGTAAATAAAATAATTAAAAATCATTAGTACTGTTTAAAATCTAACTTTTGGAATGAATGTATTCAGTATAAAACTTGAAACTTAAATTGAAAATACCCTAAGAATTAAAATGAACCGTGCAAGAGATAGGTGAATATAAAAATTATTTCATAACCACTTTATGAAGAAACTTGAGAAAAACTCAGAAAGTGGCATGGTAAAAATAGCAGCTCATGGTTTCTTGACAAATACGGAACATTTTTCAAGAGTGATGCTTCTATTACAAAAACTTATACTGAAAAGGAATGCTTAAACAAACATATCTGCTAACATCAACTACTTCCACTAGGAGAAAAACAATCTAATGCAAACTACACCTTACTTAAAAACTTCATCTTCAAAAACCTCTTTTCAAAAGTTCATCGGATTAGCTACAGTTTCACCGTACATATTATCTACACAGCCCTTTAAGGATTTGTATTTGTATGTTTCTTTGATGACATTAGCAAGTTTTACAGTATCTTTGAGGACATAGATTCCCTTAACTAGATTCACCTGTATCAGTAATGCAACAGAAAGTCCATAAACGAAATTATAGTCATCAATAAAATAGATTATGAAAGCATTACAACAACATACCTGGAAGCACCATACCTTTCACATCTACTTATTAATACATCTACTTGAAAAGATTATAGAGTTCAAAAGATTGTTGAATGTACAAGTTGTATATACAGAGTAGCCCCACCTTGGACTAAAATGAATCTTATAGATTACGAGCTAATTCATTCCATTCAACTAACCATACTTCTAAGCAAAAAAGAAACTCTGGCATGATCGAAATATACACTAACTAGGCTTATCTGCACCAAAAATGGCCACAATTCTGAGCTAGGCATCCAATCTGGAATAATGCCTTTAGAAGTAGGCAATGTTTCAAATTCCAACATAGCTAATCAGAAATATCTTTTGCCCCTAAATTAATGGCATTGCCAGACCATACATCTGAAAACCCTCATGCCTCAAATTATTTGTTGGTGTGAGAAGTGAGATTCAAACAATGGAAACATCTGCTTCGACTGCAAACAAGACACTTCATGGTTGCCATAAGCAAGGTTCAGCTCCTCGGCCAAACCATTAATCTGAAAACCCTCATGCCTCAACTTGTTTGATGGTGACGAGACAAATGAGAATCAAACCATTGAAATATCTGCTTAGACTGCAAACTAGTCATTTCATGGTAGCCATAAGCAAGGTTCAGCTCCTCCTGAATATGACCCTCCCATTCACTCTTTGCATCAGAGAACACATGCTTTTCTTTGAGAGGCTCCCTCCAATTGATTGCACGTCCATCCATAATCATATAATTTGTCTCATTTATAATGTTTGACTCTCTGAAGACTCCATAAATTCTTCGGGAAACCTTTTCATCCAGACCTGGGATTCTGTCTGACAAGAAAGTTGCTGTCAAGGGAAATTCAGGACATCTCACCTCACCTACATCAATGCCCTTCCTTTTCAACATTTCCATGTTCTTTATAATCAATCCCATTCTCTTCTTGTCCTTGGGCATGTGAACGAAAAGGGTGGGAGGATAGTTGGTCAGGACCTCCATTCTTCCAAAAACACCTTCTGAAATCATTATAGTAATTGAGGCAAATTGAAATTCAGCAGCCAAAGCGGATACAAAATAGCCACCTGAGGAAGCTCCTAGTGCCACCATAGGCACTTCCTCAAGCTGCTTCTTCTGAACCCACCATTTAAGAATTCTCTTTACCTTTTCCTTTTCCTTGAAAATTGACCAGCATGCATTTTTGCTAGAAATTGTAATAACAGCATATTTTCTTGCAAGGGCATGGAGAACAAGAAGCCTTTCCTCTGGCAGTCCAACACAATTTGCACAATTTGGACTCCTGTCCCAAAAATTGATGGCTTTTCCATTGCACCCATGGGCAATGAAAAGGACACCTTTAGCAGATTCTGGAATTTGCCAAATAACCTTTGATCTATTTACATATTCAAATGTTGGAGAGAACTGCACCAGTGGGCGGATACTATTCCATTTCTCCCCCAAAGAAGGAGAAGAAAGATAGCTATCACTTTTAGGAGACCGCACCACAAACAGAACTACGGGAGCTAAAACCAATGTTGTGATGGCAATAGCAAATAGATGCCAGTTTTGCAATCTATGCCAATATATTTTATGTCTATTCATTTGTCTCAACATTGAGAATGATAATAAAGGAGGAAAGATTACTGTATTGCAGATCAAGCAAAAAGGATGAAAACTATGCCAATGTTTGCAAAACCTGCAGATGTAATAACTCATTAGAACACCAAGAATGCCCGGATAAAACTGCTGAGAGCTTTTAATATAAGTATTTTTTATTTCACTACCATGGACCATGAAAATATTATCTCTTAAAACATTAAAACCAAATAGTTCTACACTCAACAAACGGTTCTAAAAAATTCCAAAGGAAAATATCCATCAAAGAAATTTTCAATCCAAGAAGTGGAAATCAAAGGCAATTTTTTACCAAAGAGCAGAGTAATCCACAAAATAATGCTAAAGTTGAACAAGGGAGATATATATAGACACCTGACCGCCAAGCAAACAAACGAAGGATATGGTGGTGAAACTTGTAATATGCTAACTGTCCGCCCAGGTATTTGATCCAACCACTATCTGCAAGTAAATCAGTGTCAGAAATTAGGAACTTAGTGTGACCCAAAAATACTGAAGAGGGCATCTGTGCAAACAAGCATGCATCATTATAGCCTAATCTAATGAAGTTATAAAAAACAGTTTGTACTGCATCTGACATACTTTTGATGTGTTGAGCCCTAATTTCTATATAAAATTGTAACTGAAACAAGCAAAATGGTAGATGTGGAAATTATTCGCTAAGATACAATTATAAATGGTTAATCTCTCACCTCAGCCAAATGGGTTCTAATGCAAATGCCAAAGAAATATTTCAATACTCAAAATAAACCAAACTCAAATTCATGTAAACAATCCCTCGTTGACCCTGAAGAACACCCCGAATAACTTGAGAAGATTAAAATTTTCAGTGCGTATCAACAATCTTCTAACAAAATCTGAACCGTGTAATTTTATTTTACAGATTTATCTAAAAAGTCAGAGCACTCACTTATGTCAATAGGACATTAAAATATAAAGCGTTAAGGTTTTCCATTGCGTTGCTGAAGTGTTGAACCTCAAATCTCCTCCAGTCATTGAGTGTAATTAGAGGAACACGACCAAAGAGGATTTGATTCATCGTGTTTGTTTTAACCTCCCACACTAACAGTTGCTGTGTTTGTTGGGCATTTCCTTACAGCTTCGATGCATGACAAGATACACCATTAGAAGAGGCCTACAGCAAGGTTACTCTGATCGGTCAAACCGTTGATAGACAAGGATGATTAGTTATGGATTTGATTCTCCTATTTACATCGACACGGTGAAAGAAAGGTTATAAGGAGGTTCCAAGGATGATGCATATTAGGCTGGACTCTCATATTTCATCATATGGTCATTCCACCCTTGGGAGATTCCAAGGATGATGCATATTAGAACTAGGACTCATTACATGGAGGTTCCAAGTTTGGTGTATATTAGGACAGTGTGAGATTTTCATCATTGAGTCTTTTTTCCTAGGTAACATTATGTGGTCATCAAAAGAATGTATTGTATGAAGGAGAAACATTTTTTTAAGTTATAAAAGATTATATGAGAAACAAATTTTGTGGTTGGATAGTCACTACCTTTCTTCTACACTATTTCAAATACAATATGAAGGGTACAACTTATAAATTTTGAATAAAATTAGTTTATAATATTTTTAATATCTTAATTTCATTTTATTTATCTTTATATAATTATTTATAATCTTTAGATTCATTTTTATTATCAATTTAGATCAAGCATTTTGGTGTATAGATGTTGATTCATTTTTGTGCTTTTAGATCTAAGTTTAACTAAAATTCAAAATATATTTTATTGGATGTCTTTTATTAGGTGTTGTTAGTTACAAGAGAGGAGACAAAAGTTGGCCACCCTATCTTTGAAGTGTCTCGTGGACTTTTGTGTATGAACACATAGACCTACACCTAAAAAATTGATTTGATCTACATTGGACAACATGCGACACATGTTGTCATCAGATTACATCTAGGTGTCACAATGGACCTATTTTTGGTGATGTAGGGTAAGGACCAAAATTCACAAAACCATGGGACACATGTGGAATAAACTCAACTTAAACCTTCCTATACTTCCATACTCAAAGATGCACATGAAAGCTATACATAACTCAATGGAACCACAGAGAACACAAGGCCAAATGCAGCATATTTATAAGTGTAGTTATTGCACTTCACATATAAAGAAACCACAACTTGCCCGACTGTGAGGCACTCTAGGTTGTTGCCTTATGCAAATGAATTTACAATCTTCGAGCCTCAGTTCACATTCTCCATCTTTTATCTTGTCAATCTCTTCTTATTAAGAATCACACTTGCCTGCATCTAACCAAGCCTCTTTTGTAGCTAGTTAACCAACAAGTCGGTTGGTTAAGCATTTACTTACAATATAGGTCCATACTTGGAAGAGTAAACTAAAATCCATGCAAAGGACAATATTAGATCAAGCGCACTTAAAGGTAGGTCCATATGTGTGCTAGGAGTCGGCTCCTAACTGTGCAAGATGCCACATAAACCAAAGAAATTGTGCTAATCAGATCGATACTCTTCGTTGGATAAAAACATAAGGAAACATGGACAACAAATAACGACACAGAACTCGAAGCAGATGAAACATAAGAACTCGCATCCTTAAGACAAGGATCAAGGATAGGTCTTCAACATGCTAACATCTACACACAACATGAAAACAAAAGCATCAATTACTACTTCGTAAACAACATACTAGTACAAAAAATAAGAAATATTTTTGGTTCCCAAGATGCTCCTACATTAGACACCTAGGGTTAATAAAGAATTGATGTCCACATCAAGCATGATTGGTATTATAACCTGAATCATAAAGATCCAACTCGGCTTGTGCAATCCATGAACTCTCTTCAACTGGTTTGTCTCTCTACTGAACTAGGTATTCCATGTAGTATTTTCCTCTAGTGCTTTTACTTACTCTGTTATCCAATATCTTCTTAATGATGCATGTCTTCTTCGTAGGATAATCCAAGTTTATTTTCAACTCATCATCTAATTCAAAATACTTGAAAATATCTACAATGTTGAATATAGGTGAAATATCCATGTCTTCTAGCTATTCAACTTCAAAAGCATTTCCACTATCAAATTTCCTTATAATCTTACAACGACCAAACTTCTTCATTTTCAGCTTAATATAGGTACCAACCAAAACTTTCTTCTTCTTCAAATGAATCGTAACCTCATCACCAACTTCAAAAGATTTATGTTTTTTCCTTTTATTAGCTCTTTTTTGTCCAGATTATTGTTTTGTAAATTCATTCTAACTTCCTCATGTAAAGTCTTCATAAAATCTACAAATTCCTCAACTTCAACACTTCTCTTTGTCTCGAAATTCAAATCTCTCAATTCAAAAGTTCCCTTAGGTTTCATTGTGGTGATAATCTCAAAAGGTGTCTTCTTAGTTCTCATGTTCACATAATTATTGTATGCAAATTCTACTTATGCCAAGACCAAATCTCAATTAGTAGGCTTATCTCCAACCAAACATCTCAACAAGTTACCCAAAATTTTGTTCACAACTTCAGTTTGTCCATCTTTTTTTTGATGAAATGTAGAACTAAACTTTAATTATGTATTGAACTTCTTCTAAAGTGTCCTCTAGAAATAACCAGTAAACTTAGTATCTTTATCTGAAACAATAGTTTTAGGAAAACCATGCAATCTTACCATAATCCAGCTACATGTACAACATCAAATACCTTCTTACAAGGTATGAAATGAATCATCTTAGAAAATATGTCCACTACTTCCAAAATAGAATCATTACCTCTCTAAGTTCTAGGCAAACTAAGAGAAAAATCTATACTAATATCTTCCCAAGGCTTATCAAGTATAGAAAATGGTGAATACAATCCCAAGTTTTGACTAGTTACTTTTGATGTTTAATAAGTTTTGCAACTTCTTACCATCTTATGTACATCCTAATAGATTTGTGGCCAAAGGACCTATCTAAAATCAATTATATTGTCTTATCAATCCCAAAATGTTGAACAAGTATGCCACTATGTTTCTCCTTCATGATGTTCTCTCTCATAGATCCTCTAAGTATACACAATTGAATTCCCTTAAACAACATATCTTCTTGAATGAAATAATCAGTCCACTTATCTCTCACCACATGTTCTTTACAAGCTTTCCAAGGTTCTACAATATCAAGATCAATTTCATATAAATACTTCAAAACATTAAGACCAAGTACCTCAACTCTCATCTCTATCAACAAATTCCTTCATCTTCTCAAAGCATCAACAACCTTGTTTGACTATCCACTCTTATGCTTCAGAGAAAAGGAAAAGTTCTGCAAAAACTCAACCTACTTCATATGTCTCTGATTCAATTTATTCTAACTTCTCAAATACTCCAAAGCTTTATGGTCAATATACAACACAAAATATGTAGGCATCAAATAATGTCTCCATTTCTTCAAGCTTGAACAATAACATAGAATTCTAGATCACAAACTAAATATTTTTTCTTAGCATCATTCAATTTCTCATTAAAGAAAGCTATCTAGCTCATGAACCTAATTTTTTCCTTATATGTGCTAGACATTTTGATTAAACCTCTAGAACTATCAGGAACCAAGATGGAATGATCAACAAAGGTAAAGGTTTTCATGTGAATTTATCACTAAAAATAATAAACTTAGAAATGAAGATGATAATGTGTACATGTACAACCAGCTCATGTAGTCAAGTTGTAATCGCATTAGTTATGTAACTTTGAATAAGTTAAATTAATTAACTAGAAGTTTTTTTAGAGATTAATTCAAGTTGGTTGGATATTTCCCCTTTTCCCTCGACCTTTCTCTCTCTTATTTTCTTATATAAAGGAGAGATCTCATTGTAAGTAATCATCTTTGGCTTTGTGTAAGAAAGACTTGTTAATCTCATATTGGTTTTGACAAGGTAGTGACAAAATACTTAGTCATTTTCTATCAGTATTATAGTGCATGCCAAGTGATCAGAGCAAGCCAGCAATCAATGTGAGCTAAGTAGTCAAAGCATGCTAAGCATCAATTGTCAGACAATACATGTCAAATAGATAGTATTTGTCGAGCCATTCATGAGGAGAGCAGTCTATACATGTTGAGTGATTTAGGAGCCAAGTAAATAGTGTATGCCAAGCCATTCAAAAGCCAAGTTACATCATTGAGAATGTGGTGATGGTCGAGCATCAAAGTCTTCAGATGCCAAGTGAATACCATTTTTCGAGCCAACATAATGATAGTTTTACAATTTTAGAAGATAATTATGGAGGTATATTACAAATTCCTATGCAGTACATGCAATCAATCAAATTAAGGGATGTTTTAAGTGGCAATATGGATCAACCATAGTTGGTGATTCCTACCTAACCCATTTCACCTATGTTTATTTAACAAGGAAAACCCTAAAGAGTGTGTACGTGCAAAAGGAGATGAATGCTAAGTGTAGAGAGAGCATTCAACATGACTATGGAGGTTATGAAAATGTTCTAAATTGCAAAATTAGTTAGAGAGAATAGAGGAAAGTAGAGAGAGGATAGAGGAGACATATCTAATCAAAAGGATCAAGGATTCATCAGAAAAGAGAAGATCTAACTATTACAAGCATGAATGTTGATGATATTCCTACAGAGGAGTATTGTAGATACATAGCTCAATCATTATCATGATGATATGTTACATTCATGACCGTGTTTGTTATTGATGTCAAAATAGCAGTTTTTTGTGGTATCTGACAGAAGAACAATGGAAAGATCAAGTTGCTATGGATGGCTAGTTGTGTATGTTGATCTCATATTGGTTTTGACTGATGAGTGTCTACACACTTAAGTGATTTACTTAGTTCATGTTGAATAAGTAATACATGCTGAGCACAACATGTATATAGTAGAGCATGCCAAGTCCACGGTGAGTGTCAAGCCACTCATGTCCCAAGTCACTCAAGTGTCGAGCAGACAGTGTATGCCAAGTGATTCAGGAGCTGAGTAAGAAGAACATGCCAAGTGATACAGACGTCGAGTCACAGTATAGAAATCAGCATATGCCGAGTATTAAAGACTTCAAATGTTGAGTGAGATAGTTGTGTCATAGTTGTTTGTAGTGGCACAAACAACTATGTAAACCATTTTTGAGCCAACTTAAAGGTTGAATAACGATATTTTGGAGATAATGATGAATCTTAAGTTGGATTCCCAATGCATGACATGTAGCCAATCAAGAAAAGGGAAGGTTTAAGCAGCAAAATGGATGAATCACAACCATTGATTCATACCTAACCCTAAGTCACCTATGTCTTCTTAAGGAGGACAAACCCTAAACTTTCTAAGCTGTATGAAGGAGAAAAGAGAGAATTTTGCATGCACAAACAGAGCATTCGTGGTAGCTAAGGAGTTATGATCTGAGATTGCATTGCATAATCAGTTAAAGGAGAATAGAGGAAGAAAAGAGCATACAACAAAAAGACATTTGATCAAGAAGGATCAAGAATACATTAGTTTACAGGTGATCTATCATCAAGCAAATAAGTGCTAACTACAGGATCATTGTTGAGTCTTTCTAGCAGGTGAATCAGTCAAATCTCTTAATAGAGTAGTCCTAACAAACTGTATTGAAATCCTCTAACAAGTTGCTTGCTTAATTGTGAGTTGAAGTCCTTTAACAAAGCACACTTCTAACAGGGTGTTGAAATCCTTTAATAGGGTGAGACCTTATAGTCTTTGTAAGCCTTTAACAAGGCAAACCTTTCACAAGGTAGATCATGTCTCATGATCAAAACATTGTAACCTTCATTGGATACACTTTATTACTGTAGTAGTAAAGATTTGTAAGTTTCATCTCCACCCCAATTTTACCTTCTCATTGGAGGGTTTCTAGGTAATCATATCTGGTGTCATGCATGTGTGAATGTTTACTTATTTACATGTTTTAGATGTACATGCTTTACATTGTATTTTAGTTTTCTTAGTGAATGTATGTGATGGATGCACGGTGAATGTTTTTATGGGTCGAAGTTTATACTACTAATTCACCCCCCTCCCCCCCCCCCCTTCTCTCAAAATTTTACCTTTCCTATTGTAATTTCAATAGAGTATTCTCACAATTCAAGGTTATGGGAGATACTTCTGAGTATCTAGTATATGTAGTCAACGTTGGGTGAAGAAATGTTAAGTCTAGAAGAAATTATGTAAGTTTTGGTGATGCTTGTTCTGAGATAGAGTTTATAGAGGCATGTTCTCATAAACTTGTTATATCTCTTAGCAAAATCATTATTCTAAGAATTGAGGTTGAGGATATGAAGAAGACAAGTTGATGGTGATGTAGCTAAGCTCGCTCATCATAATATTAAATGTATAGAAAGATATTTAGATTGCAAGGTGGAAGATTAATGTTATCACATGTAATATGTTCTTAATGTGGTCCTATAATAATTAATTGAGAAGGTGTAAAAGCCGACTCAAGAAATTGTTTTATGGATTTGGTATAAAGGAGGGACATTTTCCTTTATCTTAGAAGGATGATATGAGATGATTGAAAGTAGCACAAAGAGCAAAATGCAAAGTTGAGCAGAGCAGAGCGAAAGTGAAGGAAACTTCATTGTTGAGGTTTTATTGAGTGATCTAAAGTTGGATACTTGGATCCAAGGTTTGTGACCTGGTCTACAAGGTCTGATAGTGACTGGTTCAGTTGACAGAATAGAGGAAAGAGGAACTTAATAGTATATTACTTGTTTGTGTAGTGAGCTCTTCTAGTAATTGAAATTGTATCTCTAGGCAGTGGGCTCTTCTTGCATACATTGTACTACAACTCCTAAAATGGTTGGCACAACTCCTAGCAGGGTTGGAATCTCGAAACAGGGATTCAAAGTCTCCTAATAGGGACTCTATGTACTAAATGTTGTAATAGACTCCTAATAGGGTCCATCCTCTAACAAGGAATATTTATATTAGTACATCATCTTGTGGGCATTATTACCACTGGGGTTTTCCCTCTGATCAAGGATTTCCCTAGTTAACATATCTGGTGTAATTGTCTATGTGCATCTTGTTATGGTTGTTGTTTACTTTGGTTGAATGGATAAGATTGTTTAAGGATAATAATTGTTTTAATTGTTGGGTAACCGATTCCCCCCCCTCTCAGTTATCTTGGTGGATTATTGTTTCTAACAATTAGTATCAAAGCATCAAGTCCTTGAAGATAAAGTTTAAAAACTTTGAGACGTCCATGGTGAGCATGTTTAGGAAAGATAGTCTGAAGTTCAATGGAACAAATTATGATAGCTGGAAGGAAAAGATGAAGACACATCTATTGTGTATAGGTCTGGGATATTGGATCTTGACAAAAACATCAAAGAAAGTCATTTTTGAAAAAGATTTGGAAACTTTTACCAAGGAAGAAAGAGATCTTTTTATGGGTGACATGAGAGCTAGAGAAGCACTATTGAATACACTTCCTGAAATTGAATACAATCAGGTAAAGTCACTTGTTACTTCACATTTTATTTGGAAAGCTTTGGAAACTAGTTTTGAAGGTGATGAACGTTCTAAGACATTGAGGCTACAAAATTGGATTTGTGCATTTCAAGATGCTACAATGATGGAAGATGAATCTATAAGACCATATATAGGTAGAATATCAGAAATCACTACAGGTATTAAATCTCAAGGAGGAACTAAAGAAGATGATGAGGTCATATGGAAGATATTAAAGACTTTAACACCACCGTTTAAGTTAGTAGTTCAAATGATACAGTTGTTGATATCTTGTACCAAAGATTTCACAAAGGAGACATTGCTTGGAAGACTTGAAGCAGTTGAGAATGAGCTTAAATAGTTCGAAGAATTGACTAGAACATAAATAACTTTCAATGCCTTGAATATTTGACCTAGTTTGTCAAGGAGCACAAGTGCTAGAGGAGACTTGTCTAGCAATAGTATATTTGATAAGGACAGAAAGATTGAAGGAGTCGCCCTTTTGGTAAGAAGAGAAAAAAATGGTAAGAAAATCTTTAAATGTTGGACTTGTAATGAATTTGGTCATTATGCATCTAAGTGTCCTAAAAGAGTGAAAAAGTATAAAGAAAATTTCAAACCTAGAAGAGATAGAAAGTGTCTATATGCAAATGAAGAAGTTGAATCTGATGAACAAACAGTAAGTGCTAGTGATGATGAAATAGGATTTGTAGCAATCAAAGAAGAAAGCCCAGAGAAAGTAACTTTGGTATCACAGGTTGAAAAGAAAAGAAATCTGATTGGATAATTGATAGTGGTTGTTCACATCATATGATTGGTGATATGAACAAGTTTGTTAACTTCAAAAGTCAGGATCAAGGCATTGTCAGAGTTGGAAACAATGTAGTATGCCAAGTTAAAGGTATTGGATCTATAACTTTTGATGGTAAAAATAATACTGAGGATGTATATTTTGTTGATGGTTTGAAATACAACCTTCCAAGTGTTGGACAACTAGTGGATAAAGGTTATCATTGCAGTTCACATAAAAGACATGCATGATCAGAGACAAAGATGGAAAGGTAATTGGAACAAGAACCAAATCTAGAGGTAATGTATTTTAGTTGAATCCTATGGAAATGACATGTTTAGATGCAAAGGTAGATGACAGTTGGTTATGGCATAAAATATTTTTTCATATAAACTTTGATAGCATTGTGAAGACTAGTAGTATTTTTGCAGTTAGATATTTGCCTAAGATTGTAAAACCTTCTAACACAATTTGCAAGGAGTGTATTCTAACAAAGCATAACAAAACTTCTTTTCCCTGCAAGAAGTTTACTACTACAACAAAATTGGAGATTGTACACACAAATTTTAGCAATCCTATGAAGATTAAGGATTCTATGGTGAAAGGTATCTCATGATTTTAGTTGATGACTTTTCTATAATGATGTGGGTTACATTTCTTAAAGAAAAATCAGAGGCATTTGATAAGTTCAAGATATTCAAGAATAGAGTTGAGAATGAATCAGGCATGAAGATTATATGTTTAATATTAGATAGAGGAGGAGAGTTTACTTCAAATGAGTTTAACATGTTTTGTGAAGAAAATGGAATCAAAAGACAATTATCATCTCTAAGAACCCCTGAATAGAATGGTATAGCAGAAAGAAGACAAAGATTAGTAACAGAAGTTGCAAGAGCTATGTTAGTTGAGAATGAAGTATCCAAGATTTGTTGGAGAGAAGATGTGAATACAATAGTCTACACTCTGAACAAAGTACAAGTTAGGAAAGACATAAATAAGACCCCTTATGAATTGTGGTTTGGTCACTCACCTACAGTTAAGTATTTCAAAAATTTTGGTAGTACATGTTATATCAAAAGAGATGATGTTATTGGTAAGTTTCATGCTAGAAGTGATGAAGGTATGTTTCTTGGTTGTTCGTTGAAAATAAAGGCTTATAGATGTTATAATCAGAGAATAAGACTATTATGGAAAGTGCAAACATGAGAGTTGATGAGAAATTCAAGATACAAGAAAGAATAGTTGATTACAATTCAGATAATGATGTTGTTACTAAACCAACGAATGATGAAGTATTTCTTAAGACTAACAATGATTTGTAGAATGAAGGAGAGTTAAGGCAGAAACAAAGCTCGAAACCTTTAGTAGAGCCAAGAGTTGAGATAACAACTCCCACTTTGGGTAATAATATGACAAAGAATCATCCATTTGAACAGATCATCGAAAGTAGAGATAAAGGTGTGATGACAATAAGTAGATTCAATGAAGAACTATGTTTGATATCTTAAGTTGAACTTAAAAATGAAGACAAAGCATGTAAAGATGACTATTGGAAGCAAAATATGAAAGAGGAATTGGATCAGATAGTAAAGAATGAGACATGAGAATTGGTCCCTAGACTAGCAGACAATAATGTAATAGGAACTAAATGGGTATTCAGGAACAAGACAAAGTTGTAAGGAACAAAGCTAGATTGGTATGTAAAGGTTACTCACGAAAAGAAGGAATAGACTATGATGAGACCTATGTTCCTGTGGCTAGAATTGAAGAAATAAAATTGTTCTTAGCATATGTAGCATATAAGAAATTCAAAGTATATCAGATGAATGTCAAGTCGACATTTCTGAATGGAGAACTTGAAAAAGAAGTATACATAGAGCAACCTGAAGGTTGTCTTTGAAAAATGACAAGGACATAGTATGAAAATTGAAGAAAGCATTTTATGGCTTGAAGCAAGCACTCAAAACTTGTTTTGCAAGGTTGGACAAGCATTTGACAAAGTTTAGATATAACAAAGGTATGGCTAATAGCAATCTCTATTAGAAAGAAATTGATGATGGATTAATGATTTTGGTAATATTTGTTGATGATAACATAGTTGGAGAAAATGACGAGGAAAGTGACAAGTTTGCAAAAGAAATGAAGAAGGAATTTGAAATGAGTATGATAGGAGAAATGAAATATTTTTAAGGATTGTAGATTGTACAGGATAAAGAAGGAATTTTTATTTCTCAGACTAAGTACTTGAAGGATTTACTAAAAAGGTTTGGTTTGGAAACATGTAAACCCTTTGGAACACCTATGGTAACTGGACATAAGTTATATACAAAGGATGAGATACTTACTGTTGAGCAGAAGAAGTACAAATCTATGATTAGAGGTTTGCAATATCTAACTCACACAAGGTCAGATATAATAAATGTAGTTGGAATTGTTGCAAGATTCCAAGCTGATCCTAGAAAAACACATTATGCAGTAGTCAAAAGGATATTTAGATACCTAAAAGGAACACCAAAATTAGGATTGTAGTATGATAAGTCTAATGATTTCACTCTATGTGCTTATACTGATGCTAATTGGATAGGCAGTATGGATGACAAAAAGAGCACTAGTGGTGAAGCTTTCTTTCTTGGAGAAAGATTGGTTTATTGGCTAAGAAAGAAGCAATACTGTACCTCATAAAGTACAATAGAAGTAGAATACGTTGCAACAACAAACAATTGCAACCAAGTTGTTTGGATGAAGTTGATGTTGAAGGATAGAAGGATAAAAATCAGTGAACTTGTTGTCATACATTGTGACAACACAAGAATAGTAAATATGTCTAAGAATCTAGTGTTACATTCAAAGACTAAGCACATTCTATTAAGTATCACATGTTGAGAGAGAAATTTGCAAAAAAGGAAATTAGATTGGAGTATGTGAGCACTAAAGAGAAGATTGCAAATATATTCATTAAGCCTCTTTCCAAAGAGACTTTTGAGTATTTGTGAGGTATGCTAGGGTTTATGCCCCTTCCTACATTAGAGTAGAAAATGCAAAGATGCATTAGTCTAGTGTAATAGAGCACCATTGTTTGTCTGGACTGAATGTTGATGCTTCTTGTATGGGGGAGTATCTATGATGGATAGAGTCATCTGGGACTCTTGTTGGATGTTGTTTTGAACAGTGTCTTTAGATATTTGAGCTAGTAAGAATCAGTTGTTGCAGATTTTGTTGGTTATAGATTCCTTTGACATTGATGTCAATGGGGAGAAGTATTGCATGAAAAACATCATGAAGAAAAACATCATAGGGGAAAAGCAAAATCAAGCAAGAACAGGTACAACATGTTCAAGAGAAGTATTGCATGAAGATAGTTTGGAGACATGGAAAAATCAAAAGCACATTGAGGTATATCAATGGGGGAGAATGATTGATGAAAAAGATTTTAAAAGAAAGGTTAACAGTCTTTTGTAGATGGTATTCTTGGAACTAAATATTTTTCATCTATGTTGCCATCAATGCCAAGGGGGGAGATTATTGGAAGCATGAATATTGATGATATTCCTATGGAGGAGTATTGTAGATACATGGCAAGATCATTATCATGATGATATATTACATTCATGACTGTGTTTGTCATTAATGCCAACATAGTAGTTTTCTATGATATTTGATAGAAGAACAATAAAAAGATCAAGTTGGTATAGACAACTAGTTGAGTATTCTCACTATCCGAAGTTATGAGAGATACTTCTGAGTATCTAGTATATGTAGTTAATGTCAGGTGAAGAAATTTTAAGTCTAGAAAAAGTTATGTAAGTTATGGTGATGTATGTTAAGAGAAGAGTTTACAGAGGCATGTTCTTGTAGTGCCTGCCTATAGTTTATTTTTTCATTATATTTACCAAACTCTTTTATGCCTATTTCATGGATGTGTTAGTTTCAAGGATATTATTTCATAATTTGGACTAGAGATATATCAATGATGATTACTTAGTTGACTATATTTCATGTGTTGTTTAATGATTATGGTTACTAGTGCATTAATGATGCTTTAATGATTTGTAGTTAATAAATGTGATTACTTTCATAGCAATGTTAGATGATGCTTTAATAATGATTGCCTCGTATTCATAATGATACATTATTTTATCTAAGTATTTGATGTTTGACTTATAATTATTATGGTACTTACCCCATACTTGCATGTGTATGGTGCGTGTGTTTGTTTTATCTTTTTGTTTGTTGTATTTGATGTGGTTAAGGAAGGAAGTCGTAGTCACCTACTAGTCAAGATCTACATGATGTACCACTCACTGCCATTGCTTGTTTAGTTTAGATATATTTATATACATGTACATGCTCATCTTTTATGCAGAATGTAAGTTCTAGGCATAGACTTCCTTGAATTGCCAAAATGAGCATGCCCTATCACAATAACTCCATGGTAAGAATGAGGAGATAATGTTCAGGTCCAATCCCAATCATAGCCTAAATACTTGTCCTACAATGAGGACTCGTAATTGACTTCCACCCTTTTTAAAACCCACGAGTTTATCTTTGTCTATGTTGTTTGATTTTGAGCTTTAGTCTGTTTTGGTAATGTTGCTTTAATGTGGATTTCGTTGTGTGATTTATTTGGTAAATGATTTAATTATAATATTTCAATTAATCATATAATATTGAGAATTATTAAATATTATTTAATTAAAAAAAATGTTAAAGTATGAGAATATATAATTAATTAAAAAAAACTAATTAAATATGTGCTTTAATTTAAAAGTCTACATTTAGATAATTGGTGAAGAGAAATTAGAATATGATGATAGTTAATTAATTAAATACTAATTAGATATGTACTTTAGTTTAAAAGATTTAATTTAAAAGTTTAATTTAAGAAGATGGACAAAAAGAGAATTAAAATATTAAAAATTTAAGATTGCTTTATTATAATTATTTGTTTAATAATAATTAAATTAGAGTTGCATTTAAACAATAAGCTTTGATTATAATTATTAATTTAAATAATAAATTATACTTTTATCAGTGCTTGCACTAATTAATAAACTAGAGGAAAATAAAATATAAAAGTATAAATTTTAAAGATAAAGTTATAGTTCTAATTGTGGTGTACTTATATTTATTTAATTTAATGATATTTATTTAGGAGTTTTATTTTAATAATAAAATTTAAATAATGTTATTAAATAAATAAATAAATAAATTATTTCAAAAATTAATTAAAGAGAGAAAGCTAAGTATAATATAGTTACATGCATGTGAAAACAAATATGCTAAAAATAGAAAGCTAAGTATAATATAGTTGCATGCATGTGAAAACAAATATGTTAAAAATAAAAAGTTGAGTATAGTGTGTTACATGCATGTGAAAACAAATATACTAAAAATAGAAATCTAAGTATAGTAAGGTTACATGCATGTGAAAACAAATATGTTAAAAATAGAAAACTAAGTATAATATGCTTGCATGATTTGAGAGATCAAAGACATACGAAAATACTAATTGCATGTTTATTTTAATTTTATAAAAATATAATTTAATTTTTAGATTTATTTATTTAAAAATAATAATAATAATTTATTAATTTCTAAATGAAATAAATATTATTCATTTAGTTATAATAAATTGAATGTTAGTATTAGTGATTGTTTAAGTTTAATTAAACTCTTAGTTGCATATAAATGATTTTATAATTATTAATGCAAGAGGGAAGTTAATAAATAAATATTTATAATTTTATTATATTTTAAGAAAATTTGTGGTAGAGTTCACTTTGTAATCTTTTAGTTAATAACTATTTGACTTTATGAGAGAAATTAAAAATAATTAAATTAAATTTATAATTTTATCTCTAGTTGCATTATGAATTAAAGGAAAAATAAATGTTAATATTGGACTTAAATAGAAGTCAAATTAATATTTTAGAAAATTAAATTAAATTTATAATTTTATCTCTAGTTGCATTATGAATTAAAGGAAAAATAAATGTTAATATTGGACTTAAATAGAAGTCAAATTAATATTTTAGAAATGAAATTAATATTAATATTTAATCTAATAAAATATATTTATATTATTTATTAAATCATTTATTATTTAAGATTATTTAAATTAATAATATGGTAATATTGTATAATATTTTATATGCACAAAAAGATTAGATATTTAAATACTTATTATTTTAAATAAGTATATTAGCATAACGATTTATATTAACATATATATTCTTACTTTATTTCTAAAAACATCCTTATGACCTAAACTAAACAAGAGAAATTGGTGGAATTAAATCATGTGGCTAAAAACTATGTATTTTTTGATATTCTATTTGTAGTCTAATGATGTTTACTTTTATGATAGCTTTTCTTTGTGGCTTGTTTAGTTGGCCAAGTTAGAATGTGAACTAGAGGCAGTTTTTGAAATTTCTTTTATGATTGTTTGATTGAATGTTATGATGAACTTTATTATTTGAATTGAGATTTATGTTTTATAAGTTTTTATGCTATTGAACAATTATGAGAACTTGAGTTTTGAGAACCAATGTTATTTTTTGGGTTGCCTATTAAGGAACCAAATTCAATCAATATTACTTTTTGTGGTATGAGACACTATTGTGGTTTGCGATTTTTGGGAAGATAGTCTAGGTGCATGTATATGGGAGTGGTTTGCAATGGGGGTCAGGGCCCAAAGTGGCTGTCAGGGTAACTTATTGTAAGTTGTGTAACAAGTGATAACATAGTAATTAAAATATCTTGCCTAGCCCTTTTTCTTGAGATACATTAAAAAGATAAATTAAAAAAATTTCCTCATCCATGCCTTGAGTGCTTGTATAGACTAAGGATGAGATGGAGATGATACCTTGAGAGGTATGACTAGTTTTCTCATCATCACGAGAGGGTATTCTAGTTCCGCATAGAGTCACTAAGATCTGGGGTCTTCAGAGACTACTAGGGTAACCTTAGAGTTGGCTCATGTGATGACACTCCATAGTATGTAGCCTAAGTCTCCTTCATATTTTTATTATGTTTGCCTCTAGTAGTGTACTTGTTGGATATTACTTTTGATGGTGTATTTATTGTGAGTTGTTACTCATTGATTAGATGTCATTTATTGTTGATAATTGTCTTTTATTAATGAATGGTCAGTTATTCATTGGTGATGTTTTTATTGTTGGAGTTAGTGATTGGTGGTTTACTTTTCTTGACAATAGTTGTTATCTATTGGTTATTGTGCTTGTGACACTTGACATTGGTTTGGAGGTGGTTTTATCTTTTTGGGTTTTGATACTTGATTTATATGTGGTATTTGTACGTTGACTTGGTATGAGATGTTAGTATTGGAATGAGTGTCCTTTCATTTTTTTATTATCTCTTTGTCTTGAGTAGTTTGTGTTACCCTTGAGGTAGTTTTGGCTATCAGGATTCCTTTCCTAGGATTATTTTATGATTTGATTATCTGCGTGTGGATCATACATTATCTCTCCTGCATGGTGGAACTATGAGCCTTATTAGGTGACAATACGGTCGAGAAGTAGTGTATTCCCCCTCAGATTGATAGTTGTTGGATGCTCGTTGATATAGTGGCACCATTATCATTCTTCCTCTTATCTTGAAGACTTATATTTATTTGATGTATCTATGTATTATGTATTTTGAGATCCTACATGATATTGTATTGTAAATTGATGTACTTCTATCTATTTTCACATACCTTGTGACATGTTTAGTGGATGTTATTCATTAGATGTGCTTTCATATTATTAGTTGTACTTATGCATTTTCTTATACGACTATGTATGTGTTTATTCATTTTATGATTATGGGCATTGTAATTGAGACTTAAACTTATTAATAAAACTTTCTTAAATGTGACTCAACATGAAGAAACTCTCGAGGAATTAAAACTATATTTGTAATTGATTATGTGTTCTTGATGTGTATGTATATATTGTTTTTGTATTATTGTTACTTTGATGATGTTTAAACTTTTTTTTAAAAATAGTTCAATAAACTTCGTAATATATTAGGTTTATTTCTTTTGGGTTCCCGAGTGGGGTGTTATAGTTCTAGTAAACTTGTTATATCTCTTAGCAGAATTGTTATTCTGAGAATCAAAGTTGAGGATATGAAGAAGACATGTTGATGATGACGTAGCTAAGCTCGCTCATTATAATATTATGTGTATAGAAAGATATTCAAGTTGCAAGGCAAAAGATTAATGTTATCACTAAGTGTAATGTGTTCTTAATGTGGTCCTATAATAATTAATTGAAAATTTGTAACAACTAACTCAATAAAATTTTTAATGTATATAAAAGAAGGAAATTTTCTTTTGTCTTAGAAGGATGATATGAGATGATTGAGAGCAACACAAAGAGTAGAATGCGAAGTTGAGAAGAGTAGAGCGGAAGTGAAGGAAACTTTATTGCCAAGGTTTTATTGAGTGATCTGAAGTTGGATACTTGGATATGAGGTTCATGACTTGGTCTACAAGGTCTGACAGTGATTGGTTTGGTTGACAAAATAGAGAAAAGAGGAACTTAATGGTAGATTACTTGTTTGGGTAGTGAGCTCTTCTTGTAATTGAAATGAAATATTTGGGCAATGAGCTCTGCTTGCATACATTGTACTACAACTCTTAATAGAGTTGGCACAAATTCTAGCAGGGTTAGAATCTCCTAATAGGGATTCAAAGTCTCCTAACAGGGACTCTATGTATTAAATTTTGTAATAGACTCCTAACAAGGTCCATCCTCTAACAAAGGTATATTTATATTAGTACATTATATTGTGGGCATCATTCCCACTAGGGTTTTCCTTTGATCAAGGATTTTCCTAGTTAACATATCTGGTATAATTGTCTATGTGCATCTTGTTATGGTTGTTTTTTACTTTGGTTGAATGGATAAGATTGTTTAAAGATAATTAATATTTTAATTATTGGATAATTGATTCACCCCTCGTCTTAGTTATCTTGGTGGACTATTGTTTCTAACACTAACATCTAGCAAAAGAGTGCTAACCCAAGGATCATGGTGTTGAATCATTTTAATAGGTGATGTAGAGAAAATCTCCTAACAGAGTAGTCTTAACAAACTTGTGTAAATCTCTTAACTAAGTGCTTGCTTTATTGTAACTTTAAATCCTCTAGCAAGGCACACTTTAATTTTGGTCGGGTGTTGAAATTCTTTAATAGGGTGAGACATAATAGTCTTTGTAACTCTTTAATAGGGCAAACCTCTCATAGGGTAGATCATAGTTTATGGTCAAACTCATTGTAACCATAATTGGCTACACTTTACAGTTGCAGTAGTGAAGATTTGTGGGTCTCATCCCAACCCTAGTTTTACCTTCTCATTGGAGAATTTATGGGTAAAAAATTTATTCTGTGTTTCATGTTATGGATACATATGTATAGTTAGCTATTTCAGTTTATATGCTAAATTATGAGATGGATGTGTGGTGAATGTTTTATGGTTAAAGTTTTGAAGTGTTGAATCACCCTCCCCTCCCAGAATTTACTTTCCCATTTTTATTTCCAACATTTGGTATCAAAGCCTAGTTCTCTTAAAGGAAAGTTTTACATCTTTGGAGGTAAGATTTTGAAGATGGAAGTCTCCAAGTTGGGAAAGACTATTGAGAACTAGAAGATTGAAGTACAACTTGACGTACACCAACTCAATGAAGCAAGAGATGAATTGCAACATTCATTATAGAGAAGAAAGGAGCTGGATATTCAGTTAAATGACACTATTACTAAGAATAAGACACTAGTAGATTGTTTGAGAATGGAAAGTCAAGTGAGTTTGATGCAGCAGTTGCAAATTTGATGGAAAAGAATAATGCCCTAACTAAAGAGGTCTGAAATCTTAAGATAGAACAAAAAGTCCAATAAATATTGCTATGTGAGGTGACTGAAAAAAAAAAAGCCAAGGAAGACAAAGTCATGATTAAAAATGACAAAAAAACACTCACTAATGGACTGGAAGAGAAAACATCAGATGTGCAAAAGCTTGCTAATATGCTATTGGATACAATGGATCAATTAATGATTGTAAACCATGAATTGAATGGAAAAGACATTGAGATCACAACCTTGAAGTTACAGAATGATCAATTGAGGAATGAACTGAGAGTAGAAAAGGAATTCGTTGAAAGTTTCAACAAACCTAATGAAGCCATCAAATACCTTGAGAAACTAATGAAATCTTCAAGACCTAAAAATCATACTATTGGATTGGGATGCACCAACACTAAGGAAGGAGAATCATCTAAAAGTGTTGAGCAAAGAAACAACAAAGGTAAGAACTACAAACTCACTTGTCATAATTGAGGAAAGCTAGGTCTTACAACAAACATCTACAGGAGCAACAATGCAAATCAAAACCCTAAGTAGAATTTCAAGGGTTATTATCATTAGTGCAACAAGAAAGGACATTAGGCACATGAATGCAAGACCAAGACCATGAGTACTCAAAGATTTGAAGGATACTACCACAATTGCCAAAAGTATGGACATAAAGAGTAGGAATGCAGATCTAAGATAAGTGGACATCAAACAAGTAGACAATGGTATAACAAAATGGAAAAACCTATGATTGGGATTACAACACAAGGTATAGTTGTCACTATTGTCAAGAATATGGACATGTTCTTGAGAATTGCATTAGAACACATTTCAAAGGTAACTACAATAGATGGTTGAGTGAAACTATATGCTTTAGTTGTCTCAAGACTAGTCATGTTAGCAAAAATTGTCTAACTAGGTCACTAACATCGAGTAATGGAAATAGTAAAGACAAAGAAAAGGTCAATGTAGAGAAGGTAAAGGTGCAGATGAACAAGACATGGAAGAAGAAAGAAGATTGCAACACATGAAGCTCAAATGAGTTCACTTCATCTAATGGTTCAGGTGATCACATCACCCCCAACTAGGCAATCAAGAGGTATGTATGTGATGAAGGGTTCTCCCTTTAAAATCATAAACTCATAATAGAAAACAAAGAAACAACAGCAAATGTGAGAACAAAATATGGACTTCTTATTTGTGT
The DNA here is from genome assembly GCA_028749045.1 of Cupressus sempervirens. Classification (NCBI taxonomy): domain Eukaryota; kingdom Viridiplantae; phylum Streptophyta; class Pinopsida; order Cupressales; family Cupressaceae; genus Cupressus; species Cupressus sempervirens. The sequence goes on from CM053788.1 coordinate 330,492,011, forward strand.
TGCAAATGTGATATTACACAATTCACAAATATAATATGCTAACACACATGGGCGCCTTCATTACAATAATCTATAAGACAAGCTATGAACTATCACCCAGAGTTGTCCTAGATAATGTTTAGGCTTTTCTTAAATAGGCAATTTTATTCCACTCGAGAAGGTTCTACACAATGAAACTTAATACCTAGGGCCAACAGACCCAAACAATACATATAGAGTCGGCCAAATACATATTTGATAATTATTTAAGATATTTTGGGTATCCCAACTTTGAAAGGCCATAACTCACAAACTGTTGCTTTGATTGGCTATTATAACCACTTTTCGAAAACGCCAACTCCTGATCTTATCTACAAGCTCAAAACTACGGTTGTACCCTTCCATCGAGTTTTCAAACCTCATCTGGGCACTCTAAGGCCTCTAACAGCAAGCCTAGAGATTTCTCTACAAAATTTTCGATCAAAAATCTGCAATAACTTCTCCAATACTTATGATTGAGCAATGAGATTTTTATGGTAGGCTTACAACTCTAAAATGAAACTTCTTATAGAAAATGAGAACATTTTGAGCTCATATGACAAACTTAGTAAAAATAGCAAGTTCCCATAAATAGTAACCACCATGTCTACTAGTCTTTATTAAAATAGAAAAGACTAAAAATAAAATATTTTTGAGTGGTGCAAGATTGCTCTTACACCCAGGATGATCTTGAATCAAACACTTGGGGTAATTTGAGAAGTGACCCTGTCATGTCTCAGGTGTTTAGAGGAAAACCAAGATGGTTAAACTCCTCCCTTTCTATTCATGATGAATCCTCTATTGGCCCCCCTTTCCATTTGACCATGTATTCCTCATAAGTTTTGTTCCTTGTTCTTTTTCCAACATGATTGCCCAATATCTCCTCAATCTCCTTTGTAGCCAAACTAGCTGTTGGAATACTCCACTGAGCTTCTACAACTTCATCTTCATCACCTCCTTCATAATACTCTGTCAAATCTAAAATGTTAAATACTGTTGAAATATTCAATTAAGTATGTAACTCCACTTCATATGCATTTCTAGAATCATGCCTTTTCACTATCTTGCATGGTTTAAGCTTCTTTATCTTCAACTTATTATATGTAGCCACTAGAAAATGCTCTTTTCTCAAATGAACCATTACTTCATCTCTAATCTAAAATTCCTTATAACTCCTTTTTACATTTTCCTTAGCTTTATACCATGTATTCATCTTTATGATGTGCTTCCTCACTTCTTCATGGATGTTCTTCAAATGCTCAACAAAATCTTTTACTTCAACACTACTTATCTCTCTTTTATCCAACTACCTCAATTCATAAGCATTTCTAGGACTACTCCCATATACAATCTGGAATGGTGATTTACCAGTACTCCTATTGATAAAATTATTATATGCAAATTATGCCTGTGGTAAAATCATATCCCATCCTTTTGGATTTTCTCCAACCAAACATCTCAGCAAGTTTTCCAAACTGTGGTTCACAACTTCTATTTATCCATTAGTATGTGGATGATGTGATGAACTAAACTTCAAATCTATCTTTAACTTCTTCCATAATGTACGCCAAAAATACCCAACAAATTTGGTATTTCGATCTAAAACTATACTCTTTGGCAGACCATGTAGTCTCACCACTTCTCTGAAAAATAATTCTACTACATCGACAACATCACTATTCTTCTTGCAAGGAATAAAAAGTGCCATCTTTCAAAACTTGTCAACCACCAAAAAAATAGAATCATGCCCACACTGAGTCCTTGATAATCTAAGAACAAAATCCATGCTGACATCCTCCCACGACTTCTCTGCTACAAGTACTGGTTGATACAACCTTGTGTTCTACTTCACTCCTTTCACCATCTGACATACTCTCCAACTCTGTATAAACTTTTTCACATCTTGTTGTAACTATGGCCAGTAATAATTCTTAGCAACCAAATCAATGGTCTTATCTCTGCCAAAATATCTAGCCAATCCTCCACTATGCTTCTCCTTGATGAGATTCTCCCTCATTAAACTTCTTTGAATGCATAACTAGCTTCCTTTAAACAACATACTATCTTGGATCATGAAATCCAACCACTTTGTCTTGTCAAGCATAACAGGTCCTGTACAAGCCTTCCACACTTCACTAAAATTAGAATCATCTGGATATAAAGTACTGAGTTCCTTGAACCCGACCACCTCTATCTGTATTTCTGTTAGCAAAATTTGTCTTCTACTAAGAGCATCTGCAACTCTGTTAGACTTCTCACTCCTGTGTTTCAAAACAAATGTACAACTTTGCAAAAACTCAACCCACTTCAAATGCCTTTGGTTTAATTTTCCTTGACTATTCAAATATTGCAAAGCTTGATGATCAGTATACAAAACAAACTCCTTAGGAAGAAGATAGTGTCTCCACTTCTTTAATGCTTAAACTATAGCATAAAATTCCTGATCATAAATAGAATATTTTCTTTTTGCATCATTCAATTTCTCACTAAAATAAGCAACAGGTCTACCTTCTTGGCTCAAAAAAACTCCTATTTTAGTACACTAGCATCATAGTCTACTTTGAACACCTTGTTAAAATCAGGAAGTGCTAAAACATTTTGATCAGTAACTTTCTGTTTCAACAGATTAAAACTCTTATCTGCTCCTACAATCCACTTAAATTCTTTCCTATCCACTCTCATTGTTTCAGTTAGGGGTCCACACATACTACTAAAACCTCTTATGAACTTTCTATAAAAACTAGCCAGTCCATGAAAAGATCTTACCTTTGTCACACTCCTTGGAGTAGGCCATTCAAGGATAGCCTTCACTTTCTCTAGGTCCATTTTCAAACTTTCTATCAATATTACAAATCCCAGTTACACCAATTCCTTCTTTACAAAACTACACTTCTGCAAGTTTATCAACAACTTTTCTTCCCTCAACTTATCAAACACCTTGTGAATATGGATCAAGTGCTCCTCCAATGTCTTACTAAAGATCAAAATATCATTTAGGTAAACAATGACAAACTTACCCAGAAAATCCTTTAGTACCTCATTCATGAGCCTCATGAAAGTGCTCGGTGCATTTGTTAACCCAAAAGGCATGACTACCATTCGTATAGTCCTTCCCTTGTCTTGAAAGCAGTCTTCCACTCATCACCTTCTTTGATATGAATCTGATGTTATCCACTCTTCGAATATATCTTTGTGAAATACTGAGCCCCACTTAAACAATCCATAATATCATCCATCCTTGGTAATGGAAATCTATACTTGATTGTGATATTGTTGATAGCACGAGAATTTGTGCAGATCTTCCATTCTCCATTCTTCTTTTGTGCTAATATAGCCAGTACATCACATGGACTCAAACTCTCTCCAATCAACCCCTTCTACAACAACTCATGAACTTGCCTATTCAACTCTTCACTTTCTATTGGTGTCATTCTATGCATTGCCTTGTTTGGCAAACTGACTCCTGGAACCAAATCCATCTAGTGATTGATCTTCCTCATTGGGGGCAATCCATCAGGTACACTATCTAACAGAATATCAAAAAACTCTCCCAACATGTTTGCAACTTCTACAGGTACCTCCTCTACTTCTTCTTTACTATCTTTAGGAATTATAGAAAAACACATATGCTCACCCTTCATACCTTTGAGAAACTCTTTTCCATCAACAAAACATATTCTAGCAATACTACATACATTTTCTTCTTTATCGTTCAACGGTTTCAACTTATGTTTCACTCCATCCTTGGTTAGAGTGTAAGTATTTACTCGCCCATCATGTACAACATGCCTGTCAAATTGTCATGACCTACCCAACAACATATGACATATGTCCATAGGTATGATATCACATAGTACCTCATCCTAGTAGCTTCCAATCTTGAACTTCATGGAGAATTACTCATTGACCATGACCTTGTGGTCATCTTCCACCCAAGCAATATGGTATGGATACAGGTGTTTTTGTCCCTTCAGCTTCAACTTGGTGACCATCATTTCTGACACCAGATTGTCAGTACTTCCACCATCAATGATTACATCACAACACTTATCTTCACAGTTGCACCTTGTGTGAAACAAGCTCCTTCTTTGACCAAGTTCATTCTCACCACTCAGCGAGACTCTTCTGTCAACTAGGACTTCTGCTCTTTCAGCATCTTCAGAATGTGATGATCTAACATCTTCATCAACATGTACAACTTTGGCCTGGCCTTTTGTTCTTCGATCTATCCTTCCTTGGCACTAGATACATTCAAATGCTCTATGCCCTTCTCCTCCATAGTGAAAACATTTCCCACAAAAGCCTCCTCTTCCAAATCCTTGTCTTGTGCCTCTTCCTCTCTGATCTCTATTTTTTTTATCATGGAAACAATTAGAATTGTTTCCCCTCTAGTTCTAACTATTGCTTCCAGCCTCATCTTTGTTCTTCTAGTCATCATTATGGCCACCATAAGATTGTTCGCTAGATCTTTCACTATGACCTATTCCACTATTCTTGTTGTCAAACTTCTTGCTTAGTTTCTCATCAACTCTTAGGGAAAACTGGTATGCCTCTTCAATACTGTTCATTTGAACCAGACTTAGCTCATCTTGAATGCTTAGCCTTAACCCATAGAGATAACAAGCAACTTTCTCCTTATCAACTTTTGCATGGCCGATTCTAATGAGAACTTTGTAGAACTCTTTGGTATACTCTTGAATATATTTTCCCAATTGCTTCAACCCTTGCATTTTTTTCAACAAATCAAGCTCATAATCCATGGGAATGAACTGGTGCTTCAGTTTAGCTACCATCTATTCCCATCTGGTGATTTTGTCCTTTCCCTTTCTATTTTGCTCCAACTAAACCTCCTGCTACTAGATCTTTGCATGTCCCTTCAATTTTGCCTTTGCAAACTTGACCCTATCAGGATCTTCAATATCTTCATACTCAAAGTACTCCTCTAGTTCATTGATCCAACTGATCAACTCCTTTGGGTTAAGATTTTCCAAAAATGTGGGAACCTTAAACTTAGTTCTTTTTCCAATTTTGGAGATGGCCCTAAAAAGCCTCTCTTCCTCTAGGTTTAGAACTGCATCTGCTTCGGTATTTCTTCTAGTTTGTCCTTATCCTTGCTTTCATCTCTTACATGAAGATTCATTCCTCTATGCATTTTTTCTTCCAATGCTTGCATTTATCTTTGGAGGGCTCAAAAACCCTTAGGTGTAACACCTATAGCTCTTTCGCCACTCTCCCTTCATGGAGGCATTTCACGTGTTTATTGAAACCCTACAACAACCTGCCTCACAATTGGTGATCTGTCTACATGCTCAGCCCAGACCACAGTCTTGGTGCAAATTGCCTCATAGTCGACGATCTATCCACACACTCAAGAAATCTAGCTCTGATACCACTTAATGAAGGGTTCTCCCCTTAAAATCATAAACTCATAACAAAAAACAAAGAAGCAATAGCAAATGTGAGAAAAAAATATGGACTTTTTATTTGCATCGCAAGTGTGGTATTACAAGCTGCTAACCCACATGGGTGCCTTCATTACAATAATTTGTAAGACAAGCTGTGAACTATCACCTCGAGTTGTCTTAGACAATGTTTAAGTCTTTCTTAAATAGGCAATTTTATGCCCCTCGGGAAGGTTCTAGATAATGAAACTTAATACCTAGGGCTGACAGACCCTAACAATACATATAGAGTTGGCCAAATACATCTTTGACAATTATTTTAGATATTTTGGGTAGCCCAACTTTAAAAGGCCATAACTCATGAACCATTGCTCCAATTGGCTATTATAACCACTTTTTAGAAATGCCAACTAGTGATCTACAAGCTCAAAATCATGCTAGCACCTTTTTATCGAGTTTTCAAACCTCATCTGGGCACTCTAAGGCCTCCAACGGTGAGCTTGAAGATTTTTCTACAAATATTTCCATCAAAAATTCACAATAACTTCTCTAATACTTATGCTTGAGCAATGATATTTTTATGGTAGGCTTACAACTCTAAAATGAACCTTCCTATAGAAAATGAGAACATTCTTAGCTCATATGACATTTTTACTAAAAATAGCAAGTTCCCATAAATAGTAACCACCCTATCTACTAGTCCTTATTAAAATAGAAAAGACTAAAAATAAAATATTTTTGGATGATGCAAGATTGCTGTTACACCCAAGATGCTCCTACATCAGTATGGGGCTGATATTTCAAAAGTTATGTTATGCATCAGTTCCAAGAATCTAAGATCTAAAAAGATTATATATGCATGAATTAAGATGCAATGTATTTATTAGGACTTGGAAGAAATCTATAGTTTTGTTATTTTCTATGTTGTTTTCAAGCATGGAAAGTTTCACAGTTGCTACCAAGTGTGAGTGTTATTATAGTTACGATCGAGCATACTGGAAATCATGTGTTAGCTGAGTGTATTGAAAGTCCTATTATAGATGAGCTTACAACTGCATTTATTGCCAAATATGAAGGGTTATATAGTCATTTTTTGACTCATTTTCACTTACTAGAGTTTATTCACGGCATGAAAAACATGAAGGTGAATTGAGAAAGAAGATTTAAGTGTTTGTGAACTATATTCCACTTCTACTTGTCATCAATCATCATATTTGAAAGGTATTTAGCTATTGCTGAGTTAAATTGTTTTAATTTTTGCAAACTTGAGATATTTGAAATGGCGTCTAGCTCTTTTGGAAATGTTAGGAAAGAGGGGAAAGAGGTTTTCAATGTTCAATTGATAAGTAAAGATGTTAGGCATCCCCCTTTCTGAGCTATTCTTGAGATAGCATATAAAGAAGACATGTCTAGTGCGTTATTGATGATACCACCTGTAAACTAGAAATGTGTCACACTCTAAACCATTTTATCTAAGTAATTTCATGAGTTTGGAATGCTTGGATGCAAGCTTAGAGCTCCCTATCCATGGAGTGCAAGAGAGTATGATTAAAATACAAAGACTCTCAACTTAGCCTTAGCGATGTTCTTCTTGCTAGTAAACCATGCAATGGGAGGTTCTCTTGGAGATGAGATGCAAGAATGCAAATATCTATAAAGGATTCCTCAATAATGCAATGCAAATGTAGACTAAACTAGTATGAATATGCAAAATGTAGATACGTTAAGCAAGGATAAGAGTGTTACCACCAACCTAGTTAAGCTATGTGACATAAATCATTGCAAAAGAGAAACTAAACTAACATACAACATGATATTAAGTTAGAATGTGATGGAATGAGAGAATGAAGACAAGAAAATGGAAGTTCTCCACAAAGCTCCAAAGAAACCTGTTAGAAAACTTACAACATAACAATATTCAAAAGGTGGATGGATCCTTTGAGGGGGAAAGCTCTCTCTCTTTTAAAGTTGTATGGACAATAGAGATCAAGGTCAAGATGATAGAATATCAATAGGGGAGTTCAAAAACAAGAGTGATCCATGTGCACAAGAAAGTCAACCAATAAAATAGAAGTTGACTCCCCATATAAGACAAAAGTCATAAAGCCTTTTCTTTTAATTTGAAAAATAGAAAAAGGACTTTATGTGTGCACTTTAAGTGGGTTAGAAAAATGGGGGCTTTTATTTAATTAGAAGGGGACATGTTCTTTTAGAATATCATAGTCAAACTATAGGTTATAATCCAATTAATAGATTTTAGCAATTTGGTCTAGGTAGATAATTAATTAAATTAGCCAAAATGCTGAGAAGGGGGCTAATAGTCTAGATGGCCATTTTTAGGTGATTACATTTGCCCCTCTTTGACTAATGTGTGATCGATTTGGAAACACATTACATGAAAGAAAATAGAAGCCAAGTAGGTAGCAATAGATAGAGATATCTAATTTTGAAGAATGAAATGCATAAGGAGATAGAAAATCCTGAATGTATAGCCTAATAGCAAAAGGACGATGTCAGAATTCAAGAAGAATGCTAACACCTAGCAAAGTAGATAGATCAAGAGAAAATGAAAAGATCAAACATATGCTCTTAAGAAATAGATAGCTATAGCAAGCGATGATAGAGTATTTCTACCCCCTCGAGATTAAAATCAAAATGAGGTAAGGGAAATGTAGAAATGAGCAAGATATGAGAAAATCAAGATATAGCAATGTCCAAGATGATAGATAGATGATTAGAACCAAAGAGTGACTGTTAAGGAATGACAAAATGCCCCAGTTTGACTAGAGTTGACCACAAAAGATAAAGCATGAAAATTAGGTCAAATCAAGTAGAAAGGTGATTTTAGACATGAAAAGGTAAATAGAAAAAGATATGAAGCATAGCAATGATGAAGACATGAAGAAATGAAGATGCCTCAGCGAAGAGTTGAAGATTAGACTTCAAAAGGTCAACTAACTACATAGAAGAAGATAAGATCTTGAAATGCAATTTTGACTATCAAGATGAACTCAAATTTCAATTTTAATCCTGAAAATGGATTTAGGATGTCGAAATTAGCTAGGGGTGCAATTTTTGTAGAATTTTGAGGAGTTTTAAAATTAGGTTAAAATGAGTTCAAAAGGCTATAAAAGGGGTCCAAGTGTCATTTTCAAATTCATTTTGTCTTTCGTGAATTTGGAGAGCTTAGAGTGATTTGGAGAGAGAAAATGGCATTAGCAAGCATTCTCACCCATCAACACCATTTTGAGCATAGTCGATTGCACAATCGGGCAACCCACTATGAGGCGCTGGTAAGTTTTCAACTTTTTTCTACTTTTTTGACCTTTTTCGCATATTTTAGAAGTAAAATACGGAATATCGTGTGATATTTTAAAAAGTATCACATGGGTACATTAGAAAATACTATGTGATACTTCACATTGAAAAATGTATCACAACAGTAGTAAAAACTATGTCGTATGGAACATACCCATTTGTCACATGAACCAGTGTGAAATGTCACATGACATAAATATATCATACAGGTATATCAATAAATATTGCGTGACATTTATTCAACATTTTATATCACCTGAATATAGAAGGAAATATCACATAGCCTATTTGGAAGCATTTTTATGTTGAATTTCACATGTTGATAATTTTTTTGATGTGTTACTGATGTTTGCATGTCTTGTGTTGCAAATGGTATTTCCTGCACTTCTTATTAGAGCCCCCAAAGTGGTGGGGTTGCGAGTTGTAGAGTATCTAACGAATGATGAGACTTCCACCATAGTGAGCATGGGCTTGAGATGGGTTACGTAGATGCCCCATATAGGGGCGAATCATAGATTGTTGACTACACTTGTTGAGCAGTGGCAAAACGAGCATAAAAATTTTCACTTGCCGACTAGAGAGGCCTCGATCACCTTAGAGGATTTTTATCACATCCTCTGAATACCTTGCCATGATGATCTGGTGAGTTGTGTGTTTGATTTCTCTATTATGCTTTCAAGTTTTGATATTAATGCGAGGTATACTGATGCCAGGTTTGGTTATATGTCACAAGTGTACTATGACCAGACCCCAACAGAGGGGTGGGTTGTGATGCAACAAACATTTCATGATGTCACCATCTTAGATCATCATTTGAGTTGGGAGTGACTCATTGATGAGTATGGGGATGATTACCCACTACCATGTTTATTATGCTCTCTAATTTCTCAGGCGTTGGTGACAGATAAGAGCCAGAAGGGCTTCCCATTGGAATGGGGTCGACTGGTAGTAGATTTGATTACATAACATCGTAGGATGGCATGGGGGCCAACTATTTTGATAGACATGTAACATGCGCTACATGAGATAATGTACCATAGGGGGTCACTCTTGGGCATGCAGAGTGGTGTTAGGATAGATCTGGGCATGGGAGCATATTGTTGTGATCTGACCATGGGTGCAACCATGGGAGCAGAGCCAATTCTACATTTTTGGATACACAAGATTTGTCCCATAGACCCATAGTGGGGATGTCACTTGGTGGATTTTTGATGAATTGATAGCTTTCACATGGCAACCTTATCGAGAGTGCCATAGATGGTCTGATGCCTGGGAGCTAGAGTTTATTTGATATAGTAGACCATTAGTAGGAAGGCACTTAGAGATTGTAGATAGATTTGTGATTAGCTAGGTATGGCTTTAGTTTGTAGAGCCATAGGTGATCTTAGTGAAGACTACAACCTATGCATGCTTCCACTCGGATGAGGCATGAGGTTGGCTACCTATGCTAGACTATCAAAAATCTATTCAAGAGACAACAACCTTGGTATGGATTCCTTGGGATTATCACCTAGATATAGCTGATGCGGACAATAGAGGGACATAAAGGAGGTGATGGTGGAGACAGAGGTAGAGGAGGGAGATGGATGGAGGTTGAGAATAGTTCCCAATTTGGGAGGAGACATACACAGGTGCAAGTCACTAGGGAGGTAGAGAAGGTAAAGGAGGAAGAGGAGGAGGAGGAGTAGTGTCCATTGAGACACAAGAGAGCAGAGCGAGTAGAGGCATAGGTAGAGCAATTAGCTAGGGGAGACGATGATCGCGTTGTGATGATCTGGACCTTAGAGGTAGAGCTACAGGTAGCTTGAGTCACTATTGTAGTACAAGATCAGTAGCTCATGGATGAGTGAGCAGGAGGAGAGGAGTTTTGTAGGAAGCAAGATGTTGTTGGGTGAGAGGCATTGTATCATGGCGCACACACCACATACTATTATGCTGCCTATAGGGGTGTGGTGCCACCAGGATAGGGACTTCTTGACTATTTAGAGCAGCCAGTAGATTAAAGGGTGCAATATAGCCTCTGAATAGGAGAAAAAATCTACCCTCAGGGCCACCACCAACTATAGAGGGTGTGAGTTAGTCTTAGGTCTAGGCTGGTAGTTTTGGAAGTTTTGAGTGTACTTCATGTATTTTGAGATGGATATACACATATTAGATCTCACATTTGTAAATGTATTGTGACACATTGATGTATATGAGATACTAGATTTGATTGACATATTTGTGTACTTGTCTCATTTTGATGGATGTTTCAACATTTTAAGTTTTTGTGTGGTGTTTCAGTTTCTATTTCTTGCTCATGTATGTGTTGCTTTTATACTTATGTAGATATGCTCATGTATCTCTCTCGTGTATCATGTTTAGCTCTCATGTGTATGATATAGGCATATGTTTTTGAAACATGTAACACTTGGATAGATCGAATGCAATTTTTAGATTAATCCCTTGTGATGATAGGATAGCAAAAAGGTGAAGTGAAAGATCAAGAAGATGAAAAAGACATGATCTAGAAGAAAGAAAAGAAAGATATGAAAGCAGTCAGTTGATATGTCTAAGAAAATATGAAGAGAGAGCTCTCCCCATATGCAAGAATGCATAACTATGCTAGAGAATGAACCTATATTGCAAACTAACATGCAAAGTGGTTCACCAATAAGAAGTGCATAATATTTAGACTCTAATTTCATCATTGAGTGTTTATTAAGGACATCATGAGATCATACAACCATCACTTGTATAACTATGAATATGATCGATATCAGATAGGTATGTGGAAATCCAATCTAAGCATCAAAGACATTTAAGTCAAGATGACTACGTGATTGGACTCCCTAGGTTTGATATAGTAAGATCACACCTATATCAAGGCATCAACGCTAAGATAACCCTTGAGTGGGGTCTTGCAAAAAAAACAAGGATAATACATTGTAAGTCAAGGTGTCAAGTAGGACAAGCATGACTACTCAAAAAAATGGTAGACAAACAAAGTATATCCACAAGAAAAAAATCAAGAAAACATGCCCCATGCCCCTAGTCTTCTAGTCAATGACATCCTTGAAAGACTACTAGGGAGGGAACATATAACAAAGAAATCACCATAGACAACACACAATGAAAATAAAGATCAACATAGCTCAGCCATTTAAGTGTTTAAGTGCATGTGTGTAAGTCACTTGGCCATTTCTTCAAGACTTAATTTTGATAGTAAGAAATATTGTGACACCAAAAACTATAGGTAAACTATCCGAAAAGTGTTGAGAAACACTTGATGTCAAGTTGGGGGTAGTGTTGAGAAACACTATTTTGTGAGTTGTCAAAGAAACTCTAATGCATAAGGACACCTCAATAGACTAAGAAGCTATGCCTTGGATATGAGGAAAAGAAATAATCCCAAGCTAGGAAATGTGTTGTAGAATGAGTGATTGAGACTGATAGACATAGATGCAAGGGTTTCCAATAGCACCTGTTTCCAAGATTTCTCCACTTGGTAGATTTTTTTAGGACTTTTTTTTTTCAATTTTTTTGTATTTTTGTATTATTTGATCTTTTTGGTGATACATCAAATAGCCTATTGCTCGGTTTTCACTAGGATGATCATTTTTTCAAGACATTTTCTAATTTTTAGGATTTTTTAGGATCATAAATATGTACAAAATAGTGAATTTGTGAGCCTCTAAGCATAGAATTTTGTCAAATGTAGGACATTGATAGGCTCTACAAGTTCTTCCCCTTCAGGAGTAGATAGTTGATAAGAACTAGACCCAAATAATATTGTGATAAGGTATGGGCCTAACCAATTAAGTTCAAGCTTTCCCTTCTGCTCTCTATGCTACTAATTTTTTGGATTCTCTCTAAGCACAAGTTCACCTACTTGAAACTCACATGGGTGAACTTTCTTGTTATACTAAGTAGACATGCACTTATAATAAGCCTTCACGTGATCAAAAGTAGCCTTGTGTCATTCATCAAGAGTCTCTAAGTCTTGTACTCACATAGCTCTATGGTCCTCATCAGTTATCAACCTATGTAAGGAGACTCTCAAGGAGGGGATCTCAACTTCTAATGGGAGGACAACCTTAGAGCCATAGACTAGAGAAAATGGTGTGGCCCCTATAGGAGTATGAATGGTAGCTCTGTAGACCCAAAGTATCAAATTTATCTGTAGGTGCCAATCTTTCCCAGACTTGTAAACCATGCAGTGTAAGATCTCTAGTAATGTTTTATTGGAGGCCTCAGCTTGGTCATTCACTTGAGGGTAGTAGATAGAGGACTAATGTTGCTTGATTCAAAATTTATTGCATAGTTGTTTGAGGTCCTTGTTCTTGAATTGTCCTCCATTATCAGTAATAATGGAAGAAGGAATACCATAACAACAAATGATGTGGTTTAGTATAAATAGGGCAACATGTTTGTTTGTAGCAGCAGATAGTGGTACAACTTCAACCCATTTGGTGAAATACTCAGTTGTTGTACTGATGAACTTGTGACCACTAGATGAACTTAGATGAATTTTTCCTACCAAGTCAAAGACCCAATGTTGAAATGGCCAATATGTTATAGAGAAAATTAGCTCATGTTTAGAAGCATGAATTAAGTTGCCATGAAGTTGACATTTCTGATAAGCCTTGGCATAACAAATAACATTAGGTTGCATGGTTGGACAGTAATAAGCCACCCTAAGCAATTTCCAAGCAAGTGTATGACCATTATAATATGCTTTGTAAATGCCATCATGGACTTTAGCAAGAGCCTTTTTGAAATCTTCTAGCTCTAAACACCTAAGCAACATTTCATCTAGACTCTTCCTATAAAAGTCACCAGAGACCAAAGTGTAATGTGAAGCATTGTGGAGGTGTTAGCATTTTTGGTTGCCTGTGAGGATTTTAGGAATAACTTGATCACGTAGGTAAGAGAAGATAATCATGTAGTGGGAGGAATCATGACCTACAATAGTGTAGATCACCTAGTTATTTGAGGAATCATAGATGGGATGATGTAGTTCTTCCACCAAGAACTCAAATCGTGATTCATGTTCTTGTAATTGGAGGATAAATACTAAAGTGGCCTAGCATCGACAACCTTATTTTTTGCTCTAGGAATTTGCTGGAATGTCACAAAAGTGAAATAGTTCCTTAGAGCATCTATCAACTTCTTGTAAGGTATCAACTTGTCATCCTTTGTTTGATATTCATTATTCACTTGGTTTATAACAAGTTGAGAATCTCCATAGATGTGAAATTCAGTGATTCTCCATTCAAGAGCCATTTTGATCTCATTTGTTAATGTCTCATATTTCACAATGTTATTTGCGCAAGGGAATAAGAGTTTGTAGGATTTTGGGATTGTATAACCATGAGGGGAAATAAACAAGACACCTACTCTAGAACCATTCTATGTATGAGAACCATCAAATTTTTTTTTCCAAGTTCTCTCAATAATTGAGGCATCTGGAAACTCTATTTTCATGGGTGTTGTATCCTCTAGTGGAAAATCAACCAATTGGTTAGCTATGGCCTTCCCTTTGATGGTTTTATGTTGGACATATTGAATGTCAAATTTTGAAAGAATCATCATCTATTTAGCTAGATGACCAGTAAGTGCAACTTTGCTTAACAAATATTTCAAAGGATCAATTTTAGCAATCAGGAGAAATGTATGTGCCAAAATGCAATGTTAGAGTTTTTTCGAAGCAAAGACCACTGCAAGGCAGGCTTTCTCAATGCTGGTGTAGTTCATTTCATAAGCTACCAAAGTTTGAATGATGTAATATATAGCTCATTCTTTACCAATCTCATCACTTGTTGCTGATAATGCTCTTAAAGAAGAAGTTATAGCTAAGATGTACAAAATCAAATGCCTTCTTGAAATGGGTGGCATCAAAACTAGAGGTTGAGCCAAGTACCCTTTGATTTGGTCTAGACTTTGTTGACAATGTTCATTCCAGACATGAGTAGAACCTTTATGAAAATTCTTGTTAAAAGATTGAGCTTTATTAGCCAACTGAGAAATGAATCTTCTAATGGATTGGAGATATCCTTGTAGACTTCTAAGTTGACATATTTCTTGGAGGAGGCATTTCCATGATAGCTTGGACCTTTTTAGGATTGACCTCAATACCTTTTGCTAATATAATGTAGTCTAGCAATTTTCCCAAAGTGGCACCAAAGGCACACTTTTTTGGGTTTAGCCTAAGTTGAAATCATTCCATACGGTCCAATATTAGACTAAGGTCTTCAAGATGTCTATCTCATTTTCTAGATTTAGCCAGTGTGTGATCAACATAGTCTTCCATATTTTTATGCATCATATCATGGAAGATGGTGGTCATTGCTCTTTGATAGGAGGCACTAGCATTTTTGAGCCCAAAGGGCATGAAATTCTAGCAGAAAGTACCCCAAACACATGTAAAAGTTGTCTTCTCTTGATTAGCTGGAGCAATCTTAATTTGGTTATACCTAGAAAAGCCATCCACGAGGGAGTACATTTCATAACCCATCGTCATGTCCACTATCATGTCTATGTTTGGTAGCTTAAAGTCATCCTTGGGGCATGCTTTGTTTAGATCTCTAAAATTAGTACAAACTCAGATGGATTTATCATGTTTAGACATAGGTAGAATGTTGAAAATCCACTTCACATAGTCAATAACTTCCATAAAGGGTTTCGAGGTCCCTTCAAAACTTGCTTTTACTATAATCTAAAACTTTGATAAAGTTTTCACTTAGGAGTTTTTCCAACTCTACTTTGACCAAGAGGGCTACATGTAGATGCATCTTTCTCAATTTTTGTTTAGAAGGTTTTACACTAGGAGAGATCAATAAATAATGCATGATAAGATATGTGACAAGCCTTGGTATATCTGAGTACATCCATGCAAAATTGATCTGCCCCACAGTGGGCACCAAAAATGTACACTAGAAATGTGTCACACTCTAAACCATTCTATCAAAGTGATTCCATGAGTTTAGAATGCTTAGATTCCAGCTTAGAGCTCCCTATCTATTGAGTGTAAGAGAGTATGATTCAAATATGAGGACTCTTAGCTGAGCCTTAGGAATGTTGTTCTTGCTAGTAAACCATGCAATGGGAGGTTCTCATAGAGATGAGATGGAAAAGTGAACATGTTTACAAAGGATACCTCAATAATGCAATGCAAATGTAGACTAAACTAGTATGAATATGCAAAATGTAGCTATGTTAAGCAAGGATGAGAGTGTTACCACCAACCTAGTTAAGCTATGTGAGATAAATCATTGCAAAAGAGAAAGTAAACTAACTTGCAACATGATAGTAAGCTAGAATGTGATGGAATGAGAGAATTGATGAGACAAGAATATGGTCTATTTTGTTATTGCATTTTCAATTTAATTCAAAAGCTTTCTAAAGACTTTGATGTTCAAGAACATGATGTTTATAATGATTTTAGACAAATGTGTGCATAATTAATTTTCAAAACCAAAATGAATATGATGTGGAAAGATATGTCATTTAATTACAAAATAGTGAGAATGATGCTTTTTCTTTCTTAGCTAGGTTGGGTAGTTCTCCCGTAGCAATATGACATAGGGTAAACTAATTTAGATAGCATGTTTTGAATAAGTCTTGATGTATGTTATTACTTTGGAAGCACTAATATTTTGCAGATATAAAAGTGAGGTCAACTCAACCAAGCAAGAGTCAAAGTAGTTACTCGCGTTATTAGACTAGCCCTCAGCAGAGGAAATTCAGGGGATGTGAACTCCTAGATTACCATTCTTTTTGGAATTAGAATTAATGCACCTATTGTAATAATCAATACCATTATTTGCTTCATTAGTTGATGAGTCTTAAATCTAGGAATTTTGTTCCTAGTTTGTATTCTTAAGTAACTAGAAGTTTGTGTTCTAGAGGTGTTAAGTTTTAGTTATTTTTCAATAGAAGAAGTTGCCAAGTATTGAATACAATCTTGTTGTTCATCAATATGTACATTTTATCATTGTTATGGATAAAAGGAATATTTAAAGTTTTCATCTCTGAGTTATTCTACTTCACTTCTTTGTTGGGGCCCATACAGGAAGTGAACTAATTAGTTAGCATAGGATTTACATTCAATAAATAGAACCAAGGTAGTCTTTGTTGTTCCTGTAGCCACTAATAATAGAATTAGTGGACTATTCCTGCAACATAGGCAGTTGAAGTAATTCTCAACTGTATTTTCATACTTTGTTAAAATAGATTTGATTCTTAGCTTTAGCTTAAATCTCTTGTAGCTTAAGCATTTGAATTTCCTTAGAGAAGTTCTTAACTTGAGATATGTTTGAAGCATATATTTTGCAAACACCATTTCAAGTTTACGTCCCTGGTTGATAAATTAAATGAGTCCAAAAGAGTTGGATAAGAACCACTTGAGATGTCCAATCTTGGGTTAAGCAGTCCATTACTATAGGATTTTAATCCCTTTCTTTGGCCAAGCATTTTTGGCACTATTTCCGAGCATGGTGTTAATTCAAACTAGTCTTTCTAGTTGATAGAGTTTAGTAGTAAAGAAGCATGCCATGTTATCTTTCACCATGACCTATTCTGTTATTCTTGTTGTCAAACTTCTTGCTCAATTTCTCATCAACTCATAGGGAAAACTGGTATGCCTCCTCAATATTGTTGATTCAAACTAGACTTAGCTCATCTTGAATGCTTAGCCTTAACCATAAAGATAATAGGCAACCTCCTCCTTATCAGCTTCTGCATGGCCAAACTTGGTAGAACTCTTCGGTATACTCTTGAACAAATTTTTCCAGTTGTTTCAATGCTTGCATTTTTTTCAATAGATCAAGCTCATAATCCATGTGAATGAATTGGTGCTTTAGTTTAGCTATCATCCATTCCCATCTGGTGGTTTTGTCCTTTCCCTTTCTATTTCTCTCCAACTGAACCTTTTGCTACCAGATCTTCACATGTCCCTTCAGTTTTGCCTTCACAAACTTGACCATATGCAGATCTTCAATATCTTCATACTCAAAGTACTCCTCTAGTTCATTGATCCAACCAATTAACTCCTCTGGGTTAAGATTTTTTGAAAATGTGGGATCCTCAAACTTAGGTCTTTTTCCAATTTTGGAGATGGCCCTAAAAAGTCTCTCTTCCTTTGTGTTTAGAACTGTCTTTGCTTCGACATTTTCTTCTACTTTGTCCTCATCCTTACTTTCATCTCTTACAAGAAGATTCATTGCTCTATGCATTTTCTCTTCCAATGCTTGCATTTGTCTTCACAGGGCTCAAAAACCCCCAGATGTAACACCTATAGCTCTTCCACCACGGTCCCTTGAGGTATTTTCAAGCATTTGTTGAAACCCTACAACAAATTGCCTCACAATTGGTGATTTGTCTACACACTCAACCCATACCATGGTCCTAGTGTGAACTGCCTCATAGTTAGTGATCTATCCACACACTCAAGAACTCTAGCCCTAATACCACTTAATGAAGGGTGCTCCCCTTAAAACCATAAACTCATAAAAAAAAACAAAGAAACAATAGAAAATGTGAGAACAAAATATGGACTTCTTATTTGCACCACAAATGTGGTATTACACAATTCACAAGTACAAGATGTTAACCCATATGGGCGCCTTCATTACAATAATCTATAAGACAAGCTGCAAACTATCAGCCCGAGCTATCCTAGACAATGTTTGGGCCTTTCTTAAATAGGCAATTTTATGTCACCCGAGAAGGTTCTAGACAATGAAACTTAATACCTAGGGTTGACAGACCCTAACAATACATATAGAGTTGACCAAATACATCTTTGACAATTATTTTAGATATTTCAGGTAGCCCAACTTTGAAAGGCCATAACTCATGAACTGTTGCTCTAATTAGGTATTATAACCACTTTTTAGAAATGTTAGCTAGTGATCTATAGGCTCAAAACCACGCTAGTGCCCTTTTGTCAATTTTTCAAACCTCATCTAGGCACTCTAAGGCCTCCAATGGTGAACCTGAAGATTTTTTTGCAAATATTTCCATCAAAAATCCATAATAACTTCTTTGATACTTATGCTTGAGTAGTAAGATTTTTATGGTAGGCTTACAACTCTAAAATGAACCTTCCTGTAGAAAATGAGAATATTCTGAGCTCATATGACAAACTTACTAAAAATAGCAAGTTCCCATAAATAGTAACCACCCTATCTACTAGTCCTTATTAAGATAGAAAAGATTGAAAAGAAAATATTTTTGGGTGATGCAAGATTGCTCTTACACCCAGGATATTCCTACATCAGTATGGGGCTAATATTTCAAAAGTTATATTATGCATCAGTTCCAATAATCTAAGATCTAAAAATATTATATATGCATGAATTAAGATGCAATGTATTTATTAGGACCTAGAAGAAATCTATAGTTTTGTTATTTTCTATGTCATTGTCGAGCATGGAAAGTTCCACAGTTGCTTCCAAGCATAAGTGTTATTATAGTTACAATCAAGCATATTGGAAATTATGTGTTAGCCGAGTGTGTTGAAAGTCCTATGATAGATGGGCTTATAGCTGCATAAGCACTAAGCATTTATTGCCAAATATGAAGGGTTATATTGTTAAATTTTAACTCATTTTCACTTACCAGAGTCTATAGAACATACAAAAAGCACGAAGGTGAATTGAGAAAGAAGATTTAAGTGTTTGTGAACTAGATTCAACTTCTACTTGTCATCAATCATCATATTTGAAAGGTCTTTAACTATTGTTGAGTTAAATTGTTTTAATTTTTGCAAATCTGAGTTATTTGAAATGTCGTCTAGCTCTTCTAGAAATGTTAGGAAAGAGGGGAAAAAGGTTTTCAATGTTCAATTAACAAGTAATGATGTTTGGCATCCCCCTTTCTGAGCTATTCTTGAGATAGCATATAAAGAAGACATGTTTGGTGCGTTATCGATGATACCACCTGTACACTAGAATCCATGGTCATCCCAACAACAAGTTATATGCAAGTAGTATGTCTAGGACTTGGAAAATGAAATCCTTCTCAACTAGACCAACTCTGATTGGAAGCACAATTAGACCTTTGGAAGGTCTTTCAACCTCATCGTAGGCTTTTATAGTGATCTTGCACCTAGGGTCAATGGCAAATTTAGACATGCCTAACTGTTGGATCACATTGAATGAAATGGTGTTGAACCTTGAACCATTGTCTATCAAGTCTTGATGAATGCGAGTACGTAAGATTTGGACTTTGACATGGAGAGCAAGATTGTGGGGATGATTAAGAGCTTAGTCATCTTTTTTAGAAAAGATGAGGTAGCGAGGTGAAGAGATATGGTTCAACATAGCTTGGAATCATTCTGCATCAATATCTGTGGGAATGTTGGCAAAACATAAAGTTTTTTGGAGGATATCCTTATACAAAGGGGATAACTCTAACAACTCAGAAATGGAAATTTGAGCTAGGGTACATCGCAGTTGGCTAACAAGGTCATAGTTGGAGATCTTGGAAGTAGTTGGTTGTTTGGAAGATGAAGCATTCTTAGGATCATGAGCAACTTTTAGGACAACTTTAGGTTGCCCCCTAGTGACAACATTAAGTGCCACTTGGAGTACCACCTTAGGTCTAGTTTCATCATGGTGTTAGTTGTCATCATTAGAAATTTCCATGCATAAATACTCAATGGGCTCAAGCATACCTATAACATTGTCTGTGTCAGCATAGGCATAATTGATCTTGGCATCATGATTCTTCTTACTAGCTTTGGTAGTTTTACCTTTCTCATATTCTAGCAAGGGTTGTTTAAAAGCTTTGTGGTCAAATTTTTTAAGAAGGTCATATATGACAACTTTATTAGCCTTAATAAGATCTTGTATTATGTCTTTGAGCTTGAAACAATTTTTAGTTATGTGACCCTTGCTTCAGTAATAACTACAAATGTGATCCTCTCTCCACCAAGGGAGTCTAATGAGTGGGTCATAGGGACAAGAATTATCTGGTATAGTAACCAAATTTTTTGCAATTAAAGTTTTTAAGACCACTTCATAGGGCTCAACCATTGGTGTATAAACATGTCATTTTTTGGTAAACTTAGAGCCCTTGTCAGATGTTTGTGGTTTCAAACCTTCTTCTTGTTTTGTAGCATAAATAGCATTGGAAAGGTTAAACACAAATTCCTTGGTCTTAGGAGTGTCCACTACTCCGTTATTGACAAAATATTTTTTTTATTCCAAGGTTTGCCTTTGTCTTTTCCATTTCCATTGTTATTTTTGTCTTTGTTCACACCAATGTCACCCTTCTTGATAGCAACATCCTCAATGCAATGTGCACTCTCAACCATTACATTAAAGGATGTGAACAACTATTTTATTAAGTTAAAGTATAGCTCAGGTATAAGCATGTTGACAAAAATGTCAATTTTCTTAGCTTCATGAACTTGCTGAGGGTACCTAGAGTATAGGGATCTCCATCGTTGAAGGTATGTTGCAAAAAGTTCTCCCTATTTTCGTTTAATTTGGCATAAGTCCAACATAGTTATGAGATTTTGGATGTTATAAGAATATAGTTGGATAAAGCATTGTGCAAGCTCCTCAAATGTTTTGAGAGGGGTAGTCAATTTTATGAACCACCCCATAGCTTTTCCTCTTAGACTTCTAGGAAATAAATGCATAAGATAGGAGTCTTCATGTATGAAATCCATACTAATAGCATAGAAATGTTGTACATGATCATGAGGATCACCATTTCCATTGTATTTGGCATACTTAGGAACCTCTATATCCTTAGGAAATGGAGGCATGTATAAATTTTTATCAAATGGAAGAGCACACATTGATTCAATAAATGAAGTTTTGGGTGGCTCTTTGGGAGTTTGCAATTGTGCAAGTTGTTTCCTTAGTTCTTGCATTTTTTCTCTCAAGATTTCAGCCTCAGTGGGCTCTCATTTTTTGATTTTTTTTGCACATCAAAATCTTGGGGGAGTTTCCATCCTTTCATTATCATGTACTAGAAGTATTGATCCCCATTTTGTTCTAAAGCTTTTAGCATCAGTTTTTGAGTGAGTTCGACTTGTTGAAATCTCACATCATCTTCACTAGTGATCTCATCCTCACTTTCATGATGTGATTGTCATTGTTTGGGTGGTGATAGACATGCTCTTGTGTTGATCTAGGAGTCCTTGGAGGTGTGTGATTGCCATTGTTTCCATCAATGGGAATGTGGTCAAAGGGATTATGATAATATTCTCTTCAAGTTTCCTCATTGTGTGCTATGGTAGTTAGCTTTAACTTGTTGATCTGCTCTTTCCCTAGCATGGATAATTTCCAAAAGTCTTTCATTTTCACGTGCTTGCTCTTCTATGTGGTGTTGATTTTGTCAGGATGGATCTTGGTCAAAGTGTTTTCACCCATGGGTGTGTTGGAAATATAAGAGGAGTAGTTGAGAGGGGAGGGGTGAATTAGTTACTACAAAAATAAATCCTAGATCCCTTGGATGCCAATACAAAATAAACTCTAAAAATTGAATATTGTTGATGCTCAATAAACACACATAAACTGCTGTAACTTGGTAAATACTAAATATGTAAACTTTAGATGATATCTCTGATTACCATTACTTTAATTTAGTTGCAAATATATAAAAGAAAATAACATGAACACATTTGACACCATGATTTAACGTGGAAACCCAATCTAGGAAAAACCACCAATTGCAACTAATTACTGTTTTCACTCTTTTGAAGTGAGCCCTATTAGGAGCCAACCCTGTCAAAAGGTTATAGAAAACACTATTAGAGGATTTAATCACCCTATTAGGAGTGGCCTTGTTAGAGGTCTTTAGACAATTCAATAGAATTGCCATCTTGTTAGAGGATTTACAAACAATTGTTAAGCCAACTCTGTTAAGAGATTTAGATCATTACTACAATGGTTAGAGAGTAACAATGAGATGACTTGATTTCTTATGCAACTAAATTTATGATTATAGATCTCTATTTTGGCTTATACTCTTGATCCTTCCTGATCGAATATATCTCTTCTGCTCCACAAGGATATTCTACTTATCCTTCTGATTCACTTCTTCTTAGCATCATGAAATCTTCCATTCTCTCACATATTCTAACCCTAAATTTGACCTTATACTTATATCTTTCACATTTTCAAGTGGGCTAGAATACAACTTACAATAACTAATATTCATCTTCTTAGTCGACTAGAACCAATAGATAAATCAATTAAACTTTATATGCCAAAACAAGAAAATCCTTCGTTGGTCGACCCTAATCGATAGATACTAACTCAGAAATGATTTCTTGTGTTAACCAACTAAAGCTCGATTAATACTTTGTATTTGAAAAGTTCCTTTGATAATTGAGTGAGCTCAGTTAACACTGGTTCCATCCAACTTTTCCTTCAATAGTCAAGTGAGCTTGGTTAACACTCATCTTCAATAGACTTTCCTTTGACACCTAAGTGAACTCAGTAGACATTGCCTTCTGAATTAGGCAAACTCTAAAATTCTCGGTAGACATAGAAAACTATCTTCACTACCTAAGTGAGCTCGACATACACTAACTAATAATGATATGACATTTGTGTAACATTAAAGACAATACACAATTAATCAATTGTATCCAAGAATATCCCTCTTCAGCATTTATGGCAACACAACATGTCATAACACAATTAAATTTTTGAATAAGAATAAAGTAAGGAGCATATCCTTAGTTTCATTCTAATTCAAATCCATGAGAACTCCCTCTGTCAGTGTGAACTCTTTCTGTCTTCAGTTTCTCCCTTTGATAGAAAACTTTTGCTTGTAACAACTTCTTCCAATAGCAAACTTCTCCCTCTCACAAAAAACTTCCACTTCATTATAATCAAAATTTCTATGAGATATGATAGTAAACTTCTCCCTCTTTGACAACACATGCCAAAGACAACAACTTTGTTATTAGCAATGTACCTCAAGTACTAATTCATTTGCAATATGCCCTTGTCCATTTTGCACCAATTGATTGATCTTCAACTTGCTTTGGTTGATGCATCACTAAACTTAATTTAGTGAGCTTTAGATAGGGGAATGACCCCTACCTTACCTCTTTGATACAGAGATGCATCCTTAGGTAATGGCTTGGTGAATATTTTTGCAATTTGCTCTTTTGTATATACATATTCCAATCTGACATCTTTATCTTGCACCAATTCTCTTAAGAAGTGATATTTTATAGCAATATGATTTTTTGTGGTATGCATCACTGGATAATTTGATATATTGATTGCATTGGTGTTATCACAGTATATGACTACTGGATCCTTGATCTCTATCTTCATTCCTTCCAATAATTGTTTGAACCAAACAATGTTAGAAAAATTAACTACTACTGCCACATATTTTGCCTCTACCGTGGATTGAGGGATACAATTTTGTTTCTTGCTTGTCCAAGATACTAGTCTTTTACCAAGAAAGAATACTTCACCACTAGTGCTTTTTTTGTCATCAAAACTTCCTGCCCAATCAACATCAGTGAATACCTTTAAGTCCAAATTGCCTCCAAGTTTGTACCAAATGCCATAGTCTTTAGTACCTTTCAGATATCTCATGATTCTCTTGATTGCCATCATGTGATTTTCTTTGGGATTTTCTGAGAATCTTGCCACCATACCAATTGCTAATGCAATATTAGGCCTTGTATGCATTACATACTACAATTTTCCAATCATTGATTTGTATGTGGTCTGATCTACCTCTTTGGGATCATCATTCTTGGAAAGCTTATATCTAGTAGACATCGGGGTTCCAACTGGTCTTGAATCTTCCATTCCAATTTTCTTTAGAATTTCTTTGATGTACTTAGATTGAGTAATGTAGATACCATTTTTGCTCTACTGAATCTACAATCTAACAAAGAATTTTATCTCACCAAACATAGACATTTCAAATTCTTTATTCATTTCTTCTAAAAATTCCTTTCACAAATGATCATTTCCTATGAATCCTTTCATCTATATACTTCTACTAAATAATATTCTTGTTTGGTCCTTCTTTGATATATAGATTGCTGTTATCATTTGTTCTTTGAAAACCAATCTATACCAAATAGTTAACCAAATAGTTATGTAGTCTTTCATCCAAGCTATGGGAGCTTTCTTGAGACCATATAATGCCTTGTGTAATTTGCAGACCATGTCCTTTTTGCTAGGGTCTACAAAACCTTCTGGTTGTTCAATGTAGACTTCCTCATCAAGAATTCCATTCAAGAATTCAGATTTAACATCCATTTGATACACTTTAAATCCTTTATGTGCTGCATATTCTAGTAGAGTTCTAAGACCTTCTAATCTTGCAATAGAAGCAAAAGTTTCATTATAGTCAATACCTTCTTCTTGAGAATAGCTTTTACATACTAACCTTGCTTTGTTTCTGAAAACTTTTCTATCCTCATTCAACTTGTTTCTGAAAACTCACTTTGTGCCAATTACATTTTTATCCTTGGGTTTAGGAACAAGAGTCCAAGTTTTGTTCTTCTTTATTTGTTCTATTTCTTCTTTCATTTCTTCAACCCAACTTTCATTATCCAATGTATCTTTAATATTTCTTGGTTCAAATTCAACAAGTAAACATGTACCTTTCAATTTGTTTCTTGTCATTGTTCCATCAGATTTGTCTCCAATGATTTGATTAGGTGCATGATGCCTTCTAACATATCTTGCTAACATAGGTTCTTTGGGTTTGGAATGAGTTCCACTATTTTCGTCATGAACTTTAGTATCAAGCTTGGGTCCCATTGTCTATGACTTGGGTTCTTCAGATTCGGTTTGAACTAGCTCGGTAGCCTCTGATTGTGACTCAAGTTGCACTATCTACAACTTGGTAAATATTGGAGATTTTGGGGACTTGGGAGGTGAAGTCTCCTTTCTTTCAAATAGATTTGGTAGAGTATCAACTTCATAGTAAACAAATCTTCTGTAATCCTTTAGCTCTTTGTTTCTTTCTTCTTCACTCTTTTCTACAAACTCGTCAATTCTCACATGTGCACTTTCTATCATTTTATGAGTAAAAAAATTCAAACATTTGTATGCTTTACTTCTATAGGAGTATCCTATAAATATGCCTTCATCACCTTTTACATCAAATTTGTCTTTTCTAGATGCTTTTAAGATATAGCATTTGCTACCAAATACCTTCAAGTAACTTACATTAGGTTTGTAGCCATACCATAATTGATAAGGAGTTTGATTTGAATATTTTTTTAGCTATACTCTATTCAAGGTATGAACTACAATGCTAATTGCTTCCTTTCGGCATTTGATTGCAACATTCTTTTCAATCATCAATGTTCTTGCACAATCCATGATGGATCGTTTCTTTCTTTCAGCTATACCATTCTACTGAGGTGTACTAGGGGCTGATACTTATCTTTTAATTCCTCTTTCAATGTAGAAATTATTGAATTCATTGGAGATGAATTCACCACCTCTATCTGATCTCAAACATTTCAATTTCTTTCTAGTTTCTTTTTCTACTCTTGCCAAATACCACTTAAACTTTTGAAAAGCTTCTAATTTTTCTTTTAGATACATTACAATCATCATTCTAGATTAGTCATCAACAAAAAGAATGAAAATATTTTCTCAACTGTAACTCTCTATTCCAATAGGTCCACATAAGTATGTATGCACAAGTTCTAAAACTTCTTCTGACTAATAGTTCTTGCTTTTAAAACTAGTCTTTCCCATCTTACCAATTTGGTAATTTTTGTATAGACTCATATCAGGTTTCTTCAAACTAGGAATACCTCTTACTCTTTTATGTTTTCTTATCTTAATCAAATCATCAAAGTTTACATGAAAAATTATTTTGTTCCATAACCAACTTTCTTTTACTTGAGCAATAAAACATGAACTTTCACTAAGATTAAGATAAAATAGATTACCTTTTATTTGCTTGCCAGATCCAACCAGATTTCCTTTTCCATCTAGTACTTTGGCCTTTCCATTCATGAATTCTACCTTTAATCCAATTTTATTCAACTATTTTGTCATCAATGTCTCCTCTAGATGCTTTGATTGGGCTCACACTTGCTTTGATTCTTTCCACATATTTTGCAATGTTTTCCTCCTCTCATTTTCATTTAATCAAAATGACTATTAAGACTTTCAGCTTTGGCTCTTCTTACATTCTCATCTCCTCCATAAATGTCTTTTAGTTTGGTCCATATTTCATGAGTAGTTTTACAATCTTTTACTTCATCAAATTTAGCATAACTGAGAGTAGATGCAATATCAATCACCATGATGTTATGATTCTTATTTTTTGTAATATCTTCAACTGATAATGTTCCAGTGGGAGTCTTGTATTCAACATTAAGATATTTACAACATGAACCATTGATGGTAGCCAAATGTAACCTCATAAGTCTTTGCCATGCTACAAAATTGTCTCTATTTAGCTTGGGAATCTCTCTTCTGCAAGACATCCTGATCTTTAGCTTAGGTCCTTGAAATCTTCTCTATAAGCACCAAAAGCTCTCATTCCAATTGTTGAAAATATAAAAGGAGTAATTGAGAGGGGAGGGGTGAATCAATTACTACAAAAATAAATCCTAGATCGCTTAGATGCTAGTACAAAATAAACTCTGAAAACTGAATACTGTTGATGCTCGATAAACACACATAAATTGTTCTAACTCAACAAATACTGAATATGTAAACTTTAGATGTTATTTGTGATTACCATTAATTTAACTTAGTTTCAAACATATAAAAGAAAATAACATGAACATATTTGACACAAAGATTTAATGTGGAAATCCAATTTGGAAGAAACCACCAATTGCAACTAGTTACTATTTTCACTCTTCTAAAGTGAGCCCTATTAGGAGCCAACCTCATTAAAGGTTACAAAACACACTAGTAGGTGTGACTCTATTAGAATATTTAATCACCCTATTAGGAGTGGCCTTGTTAGAGGTCTTTAGAAAATTCAACAGAATTGTCACCTTGTTAGAGGATTTACAAATAGATGTTAAGCCAACTCTGTTAAGAGATTTAGATCACTACTACAATGGTTAGAGAGTAACAATGAGATGACCTAATTATTTATGCAACTAAATTGCTAATTACATATCTCTATTCTAGATTATACTCTTGATCCTTCCTGATCAAATATATCTCTTCTGTTCCACAAGGATAT
Source organism: Cupressus sempervirens (assembly GCA_028749045.1). NCBI lineage: Eukaryota > Viridiplantae > Streptophyta > Pinopsida > Cupressales > Cupressaceae > Cupressus > Cupressus sempervirens. The sequence continues at coordinate 330,519,904 of CM053788.1, forward strand.
TCTGCTTATCGTTCTGATTCACTTCTTCTTAGCATCATCAAATCTTCCATTGTCAAGTCGACTAGAATACAAATTACAATAACTAATATTCATCTTCTTAGTTGGCTAGAACCAATAGATAAATCATTCAAAGTTTATATGCCAAAATAAGACAATCTTTCATTAGCTAACCTTGCTCGATAGATACTAACTCAGAAATGATTTCCTGTGTTAACCAACTAAAGCTTGGTTAGCATTGCATATTTATAAAGTTCCTTTGATAACTAAGTGAACTCAATTAACATTGGTTCCATCCAAATTTTTCTTCAATAGCCAAGTGAGCTCGATTAACACTCATCTTCAATAGACTTTCCTTTGATGCTCGAGTGAACTTGGTAGACACTACCTTCTGAACTAGGCAAACTCTAGAATGCTCGATAAACACAGAAAACTATCTCTATTACCTGAGTGAGCTTGACATACACTAATTGATAATGATATGACATTTGTGTAACATTAAAGACAATACAAAATTAATCAATTGTATCCAAAAAGGTGTGCTAAAGGGTGTTCCAAATGGGTTCTCAAAACTATCAAGTGGATTGTGCCAAATGTTGACTATCTGCATTTGACTAGAATCAAGGTCTTCCACACAAGGTTGTCTATAAGGATTCCTAGGTGGAGTCTAACTATGAAAAAATATAAGGGGAATGACTATCATTACCAATTTGGAACCTAGTTGTAACCGACATGTAAGGATATGTAATTTTTTAATAGGATGAGAGAAGTGTTTTAGATTTGAAGCTCTTACAATCAAGAATAATCACTTATCAAGGTAGAATAGATGGCTTGTCAAAGGTGTTCAAGAATTTATAGCACTAGTGACTCGAGCCAAGTGAGTAAGCAAGAAGCCCAATAAAGAATATCTAGCATAGAACGATAACCAAATTTTGACAAGTGATCATCAATGATGTTTTGAGACTTACATTTGATAGACTAAACCCATCTTTTCAACTTGGGACAACACCTAACATATGGATGTGTGACCAAGACCAAGAAGAACTAAAGTAATAAGACCCTAGATAAGATAAAGAAAAATAGAGACTCTATTTTGGCAACAAAATGTCTTAGGTGATATTCTTTCAAAACCTAGGCAATAGTAGGACAACACAATATGTCATATGACACAATTTATAATACTCAGGTGACACTTTTCTATTGGGTGATAATTTGCACATGGCGGGATGAATTTTTTTAGTATAATAGGGCAACATAATCTATAAAAGTAGGGTGACACAATTTTTGAAAAAAACTATCGCACAATATTTCTTCAGAGAATGTGTGATAAAGTGCCAATTTTGTGTAAAAGAAGGACAAGTTTTGACTCCAATTTTGTTATATTTTTGTTTAATAGTTAGATAGTTTTAGGACTAGACATTTTTCGATTTTAGTTTGTGTCGAGTAACAACAAGGTTTGCAAACAGTAGGGTTTTTTTATCATGTCTCAAACAATTGAACAACGGTCAAAACAACCTTGCCAATACACATTTGGGATATTAGAACAACCTTCCTACCAAATTTATCAAGATGTTTGTTTTGTAAGAATGTTTACACAGGTCAACACATTTGAAAACATTAGCCAAGCAATCTATCTTAGATTCACTATTCATTATTCAACAACTTGGCCCACACTAAGTGCTCCTTCACCTCACACCAAGTGGTTGCCCATAAGAGATATTGACTTTGTCATAGAAGTGCCATAAGCACAACCAAGAGAACACAAAGGGTGAGTGTAAAATCTTGGGTTGATCCGAGTAATCCACTAGGATCAATCCTTGTACTGAGAAAGAGCTTCTGTTTGTAATGTTTCTCTTATACCCAATTAAGGGACACCCCACCTTGTGGTGGGTAACAACCCTTGCGGTCAAACCTTAAGAATTCTTTCCTAGTGATCTCCTCATGGTCATAATCCCACAAGCAATCACACTAAGTGAAGACAAACAATACGTCTACCAAGGTTTTGCATCCTTAATAGCCTTGAGTTTATAGTGAGTTGGAATAGTTGGGTTAACTTGTCTCCACTTGGGTTGTTCCTCTTGGTTTTCTAAGAGTAGGCCCTTTAAAGGATTCTAGACTAAACAAGAAGTGGATCAACTTTTGAAAGTCAAGATTTTTGATTCACTGCAAATGTAAAGAGCATACTCTCCTATTCCAATGATTTCTCCAAACACACCAAGAAGCTTCAATTATCCCTTTACTTTCAAAATATAAAGGCAAGTCAAGATTTCTGATTCACCACAAGGGTGAAGAGCATACTCTCCTATCACCAAAGAACCCCAATTACAAGTTCTAATGTGCCTATGAAAATGAAACAACTAGTAGATGCTACACATGGAATAAAAGAATAGAGCAAGTAAGTTTGGGTTTTTATGCTTTGGGAAGCCCTGCAAACAATTGTTAGTACCCCTTGTGCATTTGAAGCTTTAACATGCATTCTTTTTAAGGCGATTAGGCAAACATCTCAAGGTAACAACCTACAAACACAATTGTTAGCCCCACAAGTTTGCTTCAAAATAACATGTAATCTACAAATAGACCTCTATAAAACCACTACAGACCTATGAAAATCCAACAAATAACAAGTACAATTGAGAAACTGATCTAATCACTCAATCAACAAGCAAGTTTAGACTAGGAAATACTTTTTGCTAGAAGTTTTTCATGCAATATTTTTCAATATATGTGTGCAATAGATTTCTTCCATGTGATATTGTTGCTTAATTCAAGTGACAAAACATACTATAGAGGGATGATAGAGCTTAGTAATTTATTGTGACACTTTTACCTAAAAAGTACAACATTACAATTATAAGAAACATCGTATAAAACTGGAAAAATATCACCCAAAAGTTGTGTCTATAAAATAAAGTATAGACACATGGAGAAAATGTAACAAAAACAATGAGATAAAGGACAAAACCAAGTGTTCTGCCCCATGGTGGGCACCAAAAATGTACACTAGAAATGTGTCACACTCTAAACCATTCTATCCAAGTGATTCCATGAGTTCAAGATGCTTGGATGCCAGCTTAGAGCTCCCTATCCATGGAGTGTAAGAGAGTATGATTCAAATATTAGGGCTCTCAGCTGAACCTTAGGAATGCTCTTCTTGCTAGTAAACCATGCAATGGGAGGTTCTCTTAGAGACGAGATGCAAGAGTGAAAATGTTTACAAAGGATGCCTCAATAATGCAATGCAAATCTAGACTAAAGTAGTACGAATATGCAAAATGCAACTATGTTAAGCAAGGATGAGAGTGTTACCACCAACCTAGTTAAGCTATGTAAGAAAAATCATTGCAAAAGAGAAACTAAACTAACTTGCAACATGATATTAAGCTAGAATGTGATGGAATGAGAGAATTGACGAGACCAGAATATGGTCTATTTTGTCATTGCATTTTCAGTTTAATTCATAAACTTTCTAAAGACTTTGATGCTCAAGAACATGATGTTTATAATAATTTTACATAAATGTGTGCGTAATTAATTTTTAGAATCAAAATGAATATGCTGTGGAAAGATATGTCATTTAATTACAAAATAGTGAGAATGATGCTTTTTCTTCCTTAGCTAGGTTGGGTAGTTCTCCTACAACAATGTGACATAGAGTAAACTAATTTATATAGCATGTTTGAATAAGTCTTGATGTATGTTTTAGATTACGGTAAAAGCAAGTTTTGAAGGGACCTCGAAACCCTTTAACAAAAAGCAGAAAGATAAAGCATTATAGCCCAACTAGGTAAAACCTGCAACAAACTGTAGAACAGTATCAAAATCAGGTTTTACAGGGACCTAAAACCACTAGAAAAATCCAAGAACAAACTAACCCAAGTTTTACAGGGACCTGGAACCACAAACAGTCAAAACGAAAAAAACCAAAAACTAGGACCAGAGACCCCAACCAGCAACCAGACCAGATAGAAACTAAACTAGGGAACCCGACCCAGAGCCACTATTGTAGCTCCAAGATCATTTTAGTAGCTTCCTTACCAATTGCTATAGTCTCTTGAATGGTGTTAGCAACCGAAGTAGCAACAACTTTCATTGCACTCTTCCTCGAGCTCTGCCTTGTTCTTTTGCTCAGACCCTCAGCCGAAGTGATATCTTCATTAGCCCTTTTGCCCAGGCTTGCAGTGGCTGCACATATACTCGAGGTGACTTGATCCATCTTAGTGACACTCTCCTTGATTAGCATTCTGAGGTTCTTCTCATAGTATGTTATTGCTTTGGAAGGGCTAATATTTTGTAGATATAAAAGCGAGGTCAACTCAACCAATCAGGAGTCAAAGTGGTTACTCATGTTATTAGACCAGCCTTGAATGGAGGAAATTCAAGGGTCGTGAGCTCCTAGATTACCATTCTTTTTGGCACCAGAATTAATGCACCTATTGTAATAATCGATACCATCATTTGCTTCATTAGTTGACGAGTCTTAAATCTAGGAATTTTGTTCCTACTTTGTGTTCTTAAATAACTAGAAGTTTGTGTTCTAGAGGTGTTAAGTTTTAGTTATTTTTCAATAGAAGAATTTGCTGAGTACTAAATACAATCTTGTTGTTCATCAGTATGTACGTTTTATCACTATTATGAATAAAATGAACATTCTAAGTTTTCATCTCTGAGTTATTCTACTTTATTTCTCTGTGGGGGCCCACATAGGAAGTGAACTAATTAGTTAGCATAGGATTTACTTTCAGTAAATAGAACCAAGGTAGACTTTGTTGTTCCTGTAACCACTAATAATAGAATTAGTGGATTGTTCTTGCAGCATAGGTAGTTGAAGTAATTCTAGTTGTATTTCTATGCTTTGTTAAAATAGATTTGATTCTCAGCTTTAGCTTAAATCTCTTGTAGCTTAAGCATTTGAGTTTCCTTAGAGTAGTTCTTAAGTTGAGATAAGTTTGAAGCATATATTTTGCAAACACCATTTCAATTTTACATCTCTGGTTGATAAAATAAATGAGTCAAAAAGAGTTGGGTAAGAACCACTTGAGATGTCCAATCTTGGGTTAAGTAGTCCATTGCTGTAGGATTTTAATCCCTTTCTTTGGCCAAGCATTTTTGGCGATGTTGCCGAGGATGGTGTTAATTCAAACTAGTCTTTCTAGTTGATAGAGTTAAGTAGTAAAGAAGCATGTTATGCATAGAAGAAGAGACCACTTAGGAATATTCATTCCTCATGATAATCAGGAAGAACCATTCAATCATTTTCAACTTGAACTAGATGAACCCCAAGGAGAGAACAACAATGAACCCTTTCAAAATCCATTTGCTAACAATGACACTGAATCAAAAGAATCACTCCACTTGAATGAACTTTTTGATGAGCCTGAATATCAAAATAATCCACTAGCCATTGTTATCTATCAAGCACCACCTCTTCCTCCAAAAATGGATGTCCCTACCTTTCCTTTTCCTATCCCACCTCAGTAAGGGAACCAAAATTTGAAGAACATTCTTGTTGCTACACTTCCAAAATTTTATGGACTTATTATAGAAGACCATGAAACCTTTCTCTTTGAGTTTGATATTCTCTGTAGGAGCTATGACTACACAACTGATGCCCATAAGTTGAAATTGTTTCCATCTACTCTGAAGGATGCTGCTCTATGATAGTTCATGGGATTGGGTGCAAATACTGTAGGAAACTGGACTGAAATGAGTAACTTGTTTCTTCAAAAATATAAAGAATATTACAAAGGTCAAGATATGAAGGGGGATGACATTTCTAAAATGTTACAAAAGGAGGGTGAAACTTTGGAAGATTATGTTTCTAGATTCTTGTTTAATGTGCAATGAAATACACAACATAACCTAAATGAAGAATCTAAAAAGCATCTTTTTCTGAGAGGTGTGCAAGAAGAAAGCATGTAAGACCTGGACTTAATGGCTGGAGGAGATGTTACACAAAAAACTTGGAATGACATCAAGGAGATATGTTAGAACTATTCAACAGCTACTATGAAGAAAGGTAGAGGACTGAGAAGCCTACCACATAAGACCAATGGTGGGTCAGGAGTGTCAAAGATGGAGTTATCTAAATCATTGTTTGACTTCAAGCAAGATATTATTAATGATGTTGCTACTCAATTAGATACCATGCAAGCTCAAAGGAAAAAGGATGAAGCTAATGCCATGCTGATTGAATTTTTCTCTCATTGCAGAGAAAGAAAGAAGAACTGCACATGCAAGACCATTGTTGTAGTAAATGCACAACCAATGCCCATTGAGTTTAAAGAAAATTGATGAGGATATAGGAAAAGTGATTTATGTTGCTCAAAGGTGACCATGGGCTCAGAGACAAGGTATGCCTCAAGACTCTATGAATAATTTTGGTTATAATAATAATTAGTGGCAATGTAATATTTCCCCAAATTCTATCCCTCAAGGATAGAATTGGTATAATAATTGGCCCAATCAACAACCTTAGTATAATCAAGCCTACCATCAACCACCTTAGTATCCCTAGAAAAATACTCAATGGCCTCAACAAAACAACCAGTATCCTCAGTGGGGCCTGAATCAACAACCTTTGTATTAAGGGAATTGGCAACAACCACCTCAGTGGGGGCCAAGCCAATCACCTTAGCAGCAAGCCCTAATGCCTTTGCCTTAGCAATAAGCCCTAATGCATCTACCTCCTATAGTTAATGCTAGCCCATATAAGCAAACACAACTTCCTACTTAGCTAGCACCAAATCCCAACAATAAGTAGCAAGCTTATTCTCTATAGGTCAATGATATTCATCTCAGGTCCAGAACCAAGTTACCTGCACCTAAAGGACCTATTACAATCGAGGTCACTGATACTAAAAATGGTGCAACAAGTCAACTAGTTGATGTCCCAATTTCTCCATCTGTTCAAGCACCTACTCCTCAGTTTCCACAAAGGTTAGTTCCTACAACTCCATCCAAACCAAACCCTATAGCAACTGATCTCCTAGACCAAATTAAGCAAATGACTATATAGATTCCCTTATTAGATGCGCTTAAGGAGATTCCCCTTTACAATAAAAATTTAAAGCAAGCATGTGTCAAGTAGTCTACTAGAAAGAAAAAGGATCCTCCTACTATCCATGTGTTGGGACAATTTTCTAATTTAATGTTAAGAAAAGCCCTCATACCTAAATATTCTGATCCAGGAAGTCCTATTGTTACCATACATATAATTGGCATCCAAATTCACAATATTTTGATTGATTTAGGAGAATCAATTAATGTCATGAGTAGAGAAGTCTTGTTAAGACATAGCATTATTGGATTAAGGGATACTCCTTCAATACTCCAGTTAGCAGAAAATTGATCTATCAAACCTGATGGTATGATAGAAGAAATCATTGTAACCTTGGATTCCCTAGATTTTCCTTCAGACTTTGTGGTGCTGTCACCAAGAGGCACCCTCGAAGGATATCCATTAATCTTAGGAGGACGTTGGTTGGCTACTACAGATGCATGTATTGCATGTCGAACTTGATGGTAAATTGAACTGTCAAACCTGATGGTATGAAAATTGAACTATCAAACCTGATGGTATGATAGAAGAAGTCATTGTAACCTTGGATTCCCTAGATTTTCCTTTAGACTTTGTTGTGCTGTCACCAAGAGGCACCCTTGGAGGATATCCATTAATCTTAGGAGGACCTTGGTTGGCTACTACAGATGCATGCATTGCATGTTAATTAGGATAAATGACAATATTATATGGTACCAATACTAAGAAGTTAACTTTGTACTCTCTTGCACAACCTCAACTAGATCTTGACCAAGTTTCTTGACTAGATCTTGGTGATGATCTTCCAGAAGCTAATTCTGTTCAATAGCTCATGATGCTAGAAAGAAACCCATTTTTTGTGTCCTAGGAAGAAGATGATATATTGGCAACAATCTTTACTAATCAATATGATTCTAAGGAGTCTACTTCTGAAAATCCTACTAGCTCCTTGCAAACTATATTGCCTAAATGTGATGCACCTCAATCTCCTGTAGCATTTGATTACCTTCATACATTATTACCCCATGAAATTAAATCTCCATAAATACCAGAGACTTTAATGATGTATAAAGTGAAGAAAGTAGAGATTTCTACAAGAAAAGAACTGAATATCAATAATGAACTTACTGCATCTGAGATGACAAGTATCATTAAACTATTGCAAAATAGTCAACAAGCCTTTGCATGGGACTATACTAACATGAAGGGTTTTGTCATGCCCAAACTACAAGGGCAAAACACAAAATTTTCTTTTGAATAATAATTAATAATTAAACATGCTCTAAGTTGAAATAATTGATAACAGTTTAAGTACAGGTTCTCTACATTACGTTTTAATTTTATAGTTTTAAGGAGGAATTGAATCGTTATATATGAACTCTCGATACAAAACTGATATCGACAATAACTACATTATTATTTTAATTTAAGAGTAATCTATCTTAACTTAGAATGATTAAATCAAAATTTTTAGATCTCTTAATACAAAACAATTCTCTAGCTGAAAAATCAACAATAAAATTTAATCTAATAATCTCACTTAATTTTACAACCTTTACCAACCTAAAGCATTTCAAGGTAAAATAATACAAACTTTCAATTTAAGAACAATATAACCATTTATAATAAATCTACATAACAAATACTACACTACAACTTACTTTAATAAATGCTTAACTATAAATCAATATTTGACTATAGAACAATTTAGTCATTTAGACATTCATCTTAACCAAATTTAAGAACTTTAATAAAAAAGACTAAACTATCAAAACATGATAATCAACGAATTAAAGCAAAACATATAAATTAAATTAATTATACAACTACTTCATTTAAGAAAACTATAGTAAAATTATTGACATAATAAAAGAAAAATTAACTTACTAAATTTAACTAACACTAAAATCCAATCTCAATCTATACTAACAAAATTATTAACTTAAACTAACAATATAGATGTAAATCTAAGATTAACTTAATTTTAAGACTAGCTATCTTTTAAAATGAAACTTCGAACAAATATTAATAATAATAATAATAATAAAAACTTAACATAACTAATTTACAATATAACATAATACTAAACTAAAACTAACTTAATTTTAAAACTAATAATTAAAACATACACAAACTATGCTAAAATAAAACTTAACAAAATATACTAACATAAAAACTAACAACTAAACCTACCCTTAACATATCATTAACCCCCTTATACCCCTATTCTATCCCTACATCCCCTAGCCGCCACATCACCCCATGACCTGCGCTTCCCCAAGCGCTAACATGGTACGCTGCCCCACTACTGACCCTGCGTCAGTCCAAGGATAGGTGGGCGGCCCAAGAAAAAGATGGCAGTTCAAATGATTTTATTTGCTTTGATTAAAACAAACTAAATGCTCTTTCTTCCAAGTTGAGTGCTCACTTGAGAAGGATAAAGGGGATGTGACATGGGGACATGGTGGCATCACCCCCCCATGTACATTGCTGACTATGTCTCCAAAAGCTGCGCCTTGGTTCAAGGGTTATGGGTGGAGGAGTAATGTTTTAAAGTTTATTTGGTAGAATAAGATATTTAGGATATTAGATCTTAGTTATTCATATTTATTTTATTTAAACATTTAATATTAACAAGTTCAAATGGAATATTAATAGAATCCTTTTGATGCTCTGTGGAAAAAGACAATAAATCTTGCTCCTCATACAAAAGGCAGTGAGCATTTTTGCTCTAAGAATAAATTTTTTCTAAGTATATATATATTTTTTAAAAATTGATTGATTTATTAAGAGGGGTTATCTTTTTTTTTTTTAAAGATCTAATAGGAGCTATTACAAAATAAATATTCTAAGAATATGAATGATCCATTTACTATAATGCAAGAATTGTTTTGCTTCCAATAATCCTGAAACTGAACCTACATTCATAACATAAATTTCATTTTTTCAACATAAAGAAAACTCGAAATTTTACTTATTTAAACCATAATCATTTCATCCTAATTTGATGTGCATCCATCTAAATTAAAAATTATGATTAAAACACAAGATAAACAATTTTACTCAAACACTAATTTTATTGGAAAACCTGATTCAAGGGCTCAGCCGAGAAAGAATCAGGAAGAAAACCCGGCTTCATTGCCAATTAAAACAAGGTTTAAAATTCATATACATAGGATATCAATCCCAAATTTCAAAAATTTAATTGAATTCTCTTCATGATCCTCAACAAGGGTTCCATATCCAATTCTGCAACACATTTCTACGAATCGTGGAGGAAACAAAATCTGATCAGGTGATAACAAGCATGACCAAGAAACAAATCAAACATGCATATTCATACAAGGTTTTCACTATAAGATTCACAATGAATCAATACTAGGGAAAGGTGGATTCTTCCAACCAGGAGAAGTCAAGCACAACACCAAACAGATGCCTAATCGGGGCTATATACCAAGAACTTCCGTTCTTCCATTTCAACATACCAAAATCATACAAGGTTTGTGCTGACAGGCAGGGGACCATAACACCCTACCCTTTCTCCCTCTTCTCATCTTGAGAAGAGACTCTACACTGGTTGGAGTCTGACTAAACAGACCTTTCCCAAAATTGGTCACTTCTGCCCTCTCCAAGGGTGAGTAATACCAAAACACCCATGCAAGAAAAATCTCAAAAATTTCAAACATAAACATGAAACAAAATCATCCAAAATCACATGGTTTTCAAATCTTCCCAACATACCCACAACCATACAAACATTCAAACAACAACAAGGTAGCATAAGCATGAAACAAGAATGAAATCTGAACAAGGGAGATGATAATTTCAACCTTCACAAAGAGGTAATGGAAATGAACAAGTTTGAGTAGAGCTTCCCTTTCCTTGCTTCAGTCTTCAAGAAACTCCTCTCTAAATGTAGAGATTGGGTAACAACCTCAACTAGTCCAATGAAGGCCTCTAAATAAGCTTCCAACTCAACCACCCAAAAGGAGCAATAACTACTTCCACCCACTAGCAATTCTAGAAACTCCTAACTCAACCCATACCCTGGTTAAACACTAAGTGGAGGTGGGGTGAGACAACCCATGGCAACCACTTGCAATTTTCGCACATAAGCAAAAAGAGACTTTTTGAGTGACCTCAAAAGTCAAAAAAAGGGGCTTAGGGGTTGGAAAAGACCCCTAACCCATACCCATACCCTTAGGGTATAATAATATCATGTTTTAAGCCTTAGGAAAAAGGTTTAGAGCCAAAAAAAATCTAGGAATAAAATAGGACCTTCTAACTACTCTATCATTGCAGATTAAACACTAATCCGAATTAAGGGAAGACTAACCTCGATTAAGAACCCAAAAGCAAACTGACACTAACTTAAACCAACTTGGGTCCAAAGGTTACATAGCTAACCCTAACTAGCACGCTAAAGAGCACAAACAATTCACAAGTGTCAAGCGACACTAAAAGAACATAGTTACGAACATTGACATTCACTGAACACAGAAAGATACATACATACATCTCACAGTACAATACGTGAATTACGAACAACAAGGTTTCCAAAATTAGCACATAGAGAACAATTTTGTTCCTCCGTCGGTTTCCTCAGCTAAAATATCTGCACACTCATTGCACACATCAGTAGCCTTGAAAATCACATGTACATATATACGTATCAAGAATTTACATAAATTGAAACATACATAAATCAGGGTTTCTTCATCCTACTTAATTCTTAACCATTTAAAATCTCTTAATCAAAGTATCAATCCTACATTTACTGATTTCATCAACATACATATACATAAAACATTAAATGACAAAACATCAAATATTTGAAAGTAACATCACACAACATAAAATAATATGATATGTTCAAGTATCTGATAATGTCTCGACATCTTGAGTCGAGAGTAACAAAAAGATAAAGTAATAACTAAGGCTACGAAGGATCGGGGCAAGGCCTCACAGGTTTAGATCCTAATCTTTGTACACATAAGATATTTATCAACTCGGAATGTAAGCCAGTAAGACAACCTTAGAGGAGGGTAAACCCAACGTTAAAAGATATGGTCAAAGAAGAGTTACAAAAAATTCTTAATGTCAGATTTATTTATCCTATTTCTAATCACCAGTGGGTGTCACCTCTAGTTATTGTTCCAAAAAGGGAGGGAAAATGGAGAGTATGTGCAGACTATAGAGAGCTTAATAAAGCCACTAAAAAGGATCACTTTCCTTTTCCATTCAGTGATCAAGTACTAGATAACTTAGCAGGAAAAAATAAATTTCTCAATTCTAGATGGTTTCAGTGGCTATAGTCAAATCTAGATCTCTCTAGAAGACTAGGATAAGACAATGTTCACTTGTCCATGGGGAAAATTTGCTTACTCTATCTTATCATTTGGATTATGTAATACACCTACAACTTTTTAACGAGTGGTAATTAGCATATTTTCTAACATAGCTGCTGATGGTGTTGAAATCTATATGGATGATTTCACTACAAATGGTGACACATTTAAACAAGCTCATGCCAAATTGGAGAAGGTATTAAAAAGTTGTCAAGAATACAACCTTTCTTTACATAGTGAGAAGTGTTATTTCATGATGGAAGAAGGAGTTGTTGTTGGGCACTAACTTTCCTCTTTTAGAATTCAAGTGGATCCTACAAAGATTGCTGTCATTATTAGTTTTCCAACACCAACCAAGAAAATAGATGTTAGAGGTTTTCTTGGACATGCCAGATACTACAAGAGATTCATCAAAGATTTCAGTAGGCTTGCTGCTCCTTTGTATAATCTACTTAAAAAGAAAGCTGAATTTGAGTGGACAAAAGACCATGAAACAACATTCCAGCAATTGAAGGATGTTTTGACAATGACACCTATTCTTTGAGGACCTGATTGGAAGCTACCCTTCCACATTCATACTGATGCATCTGATACTACTTTAGGGGCAGTTCTTGGACAAAAAGAATGTACTGTTGAGCATACCATTTACTATATTAGTAAGAATTTGTAGGGTGTTGAGTTGAATTATACTATCACTGAAAAAAAATTGCTTACTGTTGTGTATGCACTTAATAAATTTTGACATTATATTACAAGCTATGAGGTTTTTGTCTACACTGACCACTCTGTTATAAAATACTTGATGAATAAACCTATTATTTCTGGTAGATTAACATGTTGGCTACTCCTCACGCAGGAGTTTAAAGTGAAGATATTAGATAAACCAAGCTGAGCCAATGTAGTAGCAGATTTTCTGTCATGACTTCAAGTACTTGATGATCCTCTAGCCATAAACGATAGGTTTCTTGATGAGCATTTATTTTTAATAGAAAGCTATAACCCATGGTTCACAGATATAACAAATACCTTGCTACAAGAAGAACACCACCACACTTTTCACCCAAGTAGCATCGTATCCTGGTGGAAAAGAGTTTCGATTTCTCATGGATAGCTGGATTGATGTTCTACATTGGACCAAATCAAGTAACTTGCTGGTGTGTAAGGGAAGATGAAACTTATGACATCCTATGGGTATGTTGTGATGAACCATGTGGGCATCATTTTGTAGAAAAAAGAACAACCTATAATATTTTAACAACTAGATACTACTAGCCTACTCTTCACAAAGATGCCAAAAAGTATACAAGACAATGTGATCAATGTCAACACATGGGAAGACCCACTAAAACTAATGAAATTCCCCTACAACCACAAGTGGTAGTTACACCTTTTGACAAATGGGGTATCAATTTTGTTGGTCCAATAGAGCCCTCTTCATGGAAAATCATACATCTTAGTATGTATTGATTATGCAACTAAATGGGTTGAAGCACAAGCTATAATACATGCACGAGATCACAAAGTAGCATATTTTCTATATGAATACATATTCACTAGATTTGTAGTACCTAGAGAAATTGTCATGGATTAGGGAGTTCAATTCATGTCAAACCTGATTATAGGTCTCATGAAGAAGTACATGATCCATCATGGTACATCTTCCCCATACCATTCTCAAGCTAACGGTCAAGCAAAAATCACAAATAGAGAAATAGAAGCCATTCTCACTAAAATAGTTGCTATTCACAAGAGGGACTGGGTTACCAGACTTCCTAAAGCAATTTGGGCTTATAGGGCTACATGGAAGAGCACAATTGAATTTACTCCATTTGAATTAATTTATGGTAAATCTACTTCCATGCTTATCAAATTTGAACACAAGACTCTAAAAATTTCTTTAGAGCTAGATGTTGATCTTTCCAAAGCTCAAGAAGATAGGTTACTATAGTTGAATGCCCTTGATGAATACCGTAAATTTGCCCTGCACAATACACAGATAATCCAATAGCAGCATGACAAGAAGTTTTCTATTGGAGACTATGCCCTCCTATATGATTTCCATTATTAGAAAACTCTAGGAAAATTCCAAACTCCCTGGCTAAGACCATATGAAATCATTTCTATGTTCAACAATGGTGTAGTACAACTCTCTACCATTGATCTTGTTCACTTCAAGTTACTTGTTAATGCACACCACTTAAAAATCTACCATAAGTCATCTAGTTGTGAAGATTTCCTACAACAATTCCAGTCATCTTCTAATCCTACAATTCTTGCAGCAACTATAGATGAGTTTCTTGCTCATTTTTCATCCTCTCTCTAAAAACATTTCAGTCATCATAATAAACTACTTTCTTTGTGAAAGTATTTTCTCCATAATAATTGCACCTCACTTCATTTTTTCTCATCTTCCACCTCACCTCACCCTTCATCAACTTGCATGACGGTATCAAATGACAGTGCAACTTAACAAGTCTGTACACATACTCAAGTTTAAAATTTTTCTTAATGTGTCGTTCTATTTTTAGTTACTTTTGTCACTAGCAATTGCAGGAGCTATTGCCTAATTTAGTTGGGGGGAGGGTATTATTATCTCATTCATTTTTTTTTATCATTAAATGTTCATTATTCTTTATATGCAACCACAAGATAAAAACAATAATGTGATGTGACTACTATTTTTATGTCACACATTTTTATGAATTGGTAAGTACGTACATAATGCATAAATAAGTGATCTTTAATGCTAAAAATGTCTGCTACTTAAAACAAGTACTATCACTTATTTTCATGTCTTGCTGCAAGTTTTTCAATTTTTGAAATTACTCCTATAATCACTTTAGATGAACAATGGGGGCTAGCTTGTTAAGAAGAGAACTAGTTGACCATACAACATTGCTGGGAGACCTAGTTTGCTTGCCTATATTTCAAGCCAGGGGGTGGACAAATTACATGTTCAAACTGTTTGCATGCAATGAGGTGCTTGCCTTAGAATTCTTGTGAACATTGAGGGATGGTTTTGTTGCAGTCAGAGGAGTAAGGGTTCTGTTTTCACCCAAAATTGTAGCAGATATAATGGAATTTCCATTGGCAGGAGAACAATTTTTAGATGCATTGGATGTAGTGTCGGCTAGAGCCCAATTTATAGTGCACACAAAACCACGACTTCAAATAGATTGGAAATAAGGTACAATCCACACATCTTTACCACAACCATTTAACGAATGTGCTATCTATGTTGTGAAATATTTTACTTGTGAGGGGAGACATTCATATTTGCATGCCACACATTTCAATTTTTTGATTTTTCTAAGACATGATGATTTCTCTTTGAATGTTCCTCATTTTATGTACCACATTCTATTAAAAAGAGCCACTACAGTACAAAAAGGAACCTTGAAGGATGTTTCACACCACTATTTTATTAAGCTCATCATAGAAAATGCCCTTAGGGAACACTTGGGATGATTTTGTTGAAAAAAAAGTGCAAAAACCTGTTAGGAAACTTGTGGAGCAAGTTGAAAAGGAAAGAGAACCTTAGAGAAACCTTGTAAACTTGGCTCATGATCTTCCTCAACTAGACCCAATGCTGCAGTGGTAGAGAAGAGAAATGCTATAGGAGGCAACATTGTTGAAAATGTAATAGGGAATTTAATGTTATGTTTTAAATGCTTTTAGTTTTTGAAGTTTGTAATAACGTCCTACATGTGGTGGCATACCTAGAGTAGCAGTTTGATAAGCTCTCCAGATATAGCCACCTAGGACCAGGTGTGTGGATCTTAAATTAGAATAGTTTTTTTTTAGTTCGTAAGTGGAGTGTTTAATGATTTTTAGAATCCAATAATAGGTAGTAGGCAGTTTTTGGAATATTCCTGACTTAAAAAATGACTGTCTAATATTGGTAGAAAAAAACGTTTCAGATTCTTATCCTTTTTTTTTGGATAGAAGACATTCTTCTTTTCTAAAATAAGAAGAAAACGTTTCACATCTTTTAATAGGAAAAAGAAAGTTTTAAGGGTGAGCCAGTCGGCTATGTAAGACACGAATCAAATTTGGAGAGATATGGAATGTTTTTTTATTTTGTCTTTGTGCAAGTTTTCGATGGTCTGAGTTTTGAACGGATTTTTCTTATCTTCTCACTGGAAACAAGTTGATAGTTTGCAGAAGATTAAAAAGTTTTAGTTTTGGGTCGGATTCAGTATGTTTGCATAAAATTAGTCTCAGTGCATGGGTAATATCTCCCAAATGCACCATTGGATTTTCATGAGCTTTGGATATGTTATTATGGGCCTAATTATGCCCATCTTCACCAGAGCGATGGAAGAGTTTTGATCTGGTTCAAGATTTATTCATGTCTGAGTGCAGGCCTATCTAAAGACAGCAAGAAGCAATGTTTTGCAAAAAAATGTACTCTGATGTGTGGTCAATATCTTAGGTTTGAACCATTGGATCTCTCTAAAAAATTTATATGTTGTTTGAAACCTAGTTATGCCAAATCTCAACGGTTGGATTGAGTAAATATTTTCTGGTTCGAAAGTTATTCATGTCTGAGTGCAGGTCTATCCGGAGGCAGCAAGAAGATATTTTGGGGGATTTTATTTTCAAAGTTTTGTTTATTGAATCTAATTTTAGTGTGTGATCCTGAAGGTTGTAGATGCCCCTTGAAGCAACTTAGTTGAGTGACTGATTCCTCCTGAGTTTTCCAAGGTGTGGCTCTGCATCATTTTTGGTATCAGAGCTTGAGAGTTGCAGGTTGTGAAGTTATATGTTGAACGCCCCTGATCAAGATTCTTCAATAGGGTCAAACAAGATGGTGACCAATGCAAAGTTAGCAAAGAAAGTCGAGGAGCAAGAAGAACTTCTCCAGAAAGAGAATAGAGAGTTGAAGGGGATAGTGGCAGAATTAGCCAGTAAGTTGGAATATATGCAGAATATAGTTGAGAAGAAAGAAATGAAAGAAGAAATGGAAGAAGAGGAAGACGTACCCGACAGTGAAGAAGATAGAATATCTGATAACGAGAAGCCATTTTTTAAAGCTTTAAAGGCTTTGGGAGGAAAACCCGTGGAGTTACCTATGTTTACAGGAAAGATGGACGCTGAATTAGTGTTGGAATGGATTGAAGCCTTAGAGAATCATTTTGAATATGAGAAAGTTTCAGAATCATAGCAAGTTAAATTGGCTAAGTCCAAAATGAAGGGAGCAACCCTTACATGGTGGAATTTTGTGCAAGAAGAAAGGGTAAAGGAGGATAAAAGAAAAATTTGTTCGTGGAAGAAGATGGTGTCAATGATAAGAGAGACGTATCTCCCTGAAGACTATGAGGTACAGTTGCATCAGAAAAGGCAGAATCTCAGACAAAGGGATATGGATGTCTGTACTTATACAGAAGAATTTCAGAAGTTAAGTCTAAGGTCAAAATTTGCAGAACTCGAGAGTATCAAGGTAGCAAGATACCTTAATGGTTTGAGGATGAACATACAAGAAGAGTTGCAGTTGCTGAGTCCTAACACCGTAGCTAAGTGCTATCAGTTGGCTTTAAAGGTGGAAGAGAAAATCCAAAGGAAACAAGAAAATAATAACAGAGGCAGAGAAAGACAACCATTCAAAGGAAGAGGTACATTTGGTGGAAGGAGTCCAAATTTTTAGCCACAAATGGAGATGCATAATGAAGATAATAAGTTTGATAATTTCAGAGGAAGTTTCACAGGTAGAAGGCCAAATTTCAGAGGAAGATCACCAGGAAGGACAAATGGACCAATAAGATGCTACAACTGTAATCAGGAAGGTCACATGGCATGCAAATGTCCAGCAAAAGCAAGCTCTAGTACTCATGGTGAAAGGAGAATACACCTGGCACAAGAAGCGGATTTACAAGAAGATTCAGACAGTTATGGTTATCCAGAAAAGGGGAAGCACTTATGATGAGAAGAACACTGTTGAAAATGCCTGTCAAAGAAGAACCACCACAAAGGAAGTCCATTTTCAGAACTACCTGTAAATCTAGGGGAAAAGTTTGTAAGGTATTGGTAGACTCTGGTTCTACAGAAAATTTCGTGTCTCTTGAAATGGTGGAAAAGTTAAAGCTACCAAGAATACAACACCTCTATCCTTACAAAATATCTTGGTTAAATAAAGGGCAGCATACTATAGTGGAAGAGCAAGCTTGGGTGGAATTTCAGATTGGAGCCTATAAAAATAGATTATTGTTTGATATTGTTAATATGGATGCATGCCATTTACTTTTCAGCAGACCCTGGCAATATGATCTCAAGGCACATCATGATGGAGTGAAGAATACGTATACCATTACAAAGAATGGAAAGGTCATTGAATTGATACCTTTAGTTGAGCCAAGTCAAGAAGAATCCAAAACTGCAGAAGCCAAAGTTATGATGATGGGTAAGAAAGAATTCTTGAAAGAAGTGATAGAAAAGAAGAAAAGAGAGGAAGAAGAAATGAGAAAACAAAGAGAAGAGGTAAGAAAGATAGAAGAGGAAATAAAAAGTTTAAGAAGGAAACGTGAAGAGAATGAAGCTAAGTTGAGAGAAAATAAAATGCAGAAAGAAGGAGTGCAGCAAGTAAATGTTGATGAGAAGAATAAAGAGGAAAGTCCTATGGGATTTGAGTGTGATAAAGTTATGGTTGGAACAATAATGTGTCCTTTTAAAATAGAAAAGAGTACAATGTTGGAAGGTACTCCTATGGAAAAGATTTTGGAGGCAACTGATGAAGCCTTAAATATGCATAATGAAGAAAAATGTCAAGAGGAATGGCATGAAGATGAAGCTAAGGAATGTGTAACAGCAAGTTCTAAAGAAGAATCTGATTTATGGGAAAAATTTGCAGCCATTGTGGGAGAATGGAAAAGGCATGGCGGTAGTACGGAAACTCAGCTTGAAGAAGAAAGGAAAGAGTGCAATATTGTTATTGTTCTTGAGAAAAGTTGTAATAAGAAAGAGATATTTGAAAGTGAGATTACTACAGAAGATCAAGATGATGATAAATGTTTAATAAAGGAAGAAGAGATAAATACGATTCTTAAGATTCAAGATGTGAAACTGGTTGATAGTCAAGAAGCAGATAAGTTTATGGTTACTATTGATGAAGATAGATATGATGCACATTACATGGTGTATAAGGAAGCTCATATTCAAAAAGAGAACTCAAATAATCTTAATGCTGATGATATGTTTTCTTCTAATAATGTTTATGCAAGGATGCAGATTTCATGTATAGTGAATCATGCTGGAGAATTTTCTGTGACATTTACAGCATTAAAGAATCAAAGCTACAAGGTGGAGAAGTTGGATATTATTTTTGTTTTTTTTGTAGATATGCTCATCCTAGTTCAAGGAAATTGGAAAGTTCGAAAGAAGAATGAGATTCATTTCTACAATGCATCATCTCAAGAGGACTTGAGATTCATTCTACAGGGGAGTATGCTGCAGTGGCAGAGAAGAGAAACGCTATAGGAGGCAACATTGTTGAAAATGTAATAGGGAATTTAATGTTATGTTTTAAATGCTTTTAGTTTTTGAAGTTTGTAATAACGTCCTACATGTGGTGGCATACCTAGAGTAGTAGTTCAATAAGCTCTCCAGATATAGCCACCTAGGACCAGGTGTGTGGATCTTAAATTAGAATAGTTTTTTTTTAGTTCGTAGGTGGAGTGTTTAATGATTTTTAGAATCCAATAATAGGTAGTAGGCAGTTTTTGGAATAATCCTAACTTAAAAAATGACTGTCTAATATTGGTAGAAAAAAACATTTCAGATTCTTATCCTTTTTTTGGATAGAAGACATTCTTCTTTTCTAAAATAAGAAGAAAACGTTTCACATCCTTTAATAGGAAAAAGAAAGTTTTAAGGGTGAGCTAGTTGGCTATGTAAGACACGAATCGAATTTGGAGAGATATGGAATGTTTTTTTATTTTGTCTTTGTGCAAGTTTTCGATGGTCTGAGTTTTGAACGGCTTTTTCTTATCTTCTCACTAGAAACAAGTTGATAGTTTGCAAAAGATTAAAAAGTTTTAGTTTTGGGTCGAATTCGGTATGTTTGCAAAAAATTAGTCTCAGTGCATGGGTAATATCTCCCAAATGCACCGTTGGATTTTCATGAGCTTTGGATATGTTATTATGGGCCTAATTACACCCATCTTCACCAGAGCGATTGAAGAGTTTTGATCTGGTTCAAGAGTTATTCATGTCTGAGTGCAGGCCTATCTAGAGACAGCAAGAAGCAATGTTTTGCAGAAAAATGTACTTTGATGCGTGGTAAATATCTTGAGTTTGAACTGTTGGATCTCTCTAAAAGTTTTATATGTTGTTTGAAACCTAGTTACGCCAAATCTCAACGGTTGGATTGAGTAAATATTTTCTGGTTCAAAAGTTATTCATGTCTGAGTGCAGGTCTATCCGGAGGCAACAAGAATTTTTTTTTGGGGGGATTTATTTTCAAAGTTTTGAATCTAGTGGATGGTTATAGGAGTCTTATGAGTTGAGTCTAAGGTATCTCTGGTTGTGTTTTCATAATAATAATAATGATAAGAACAGTTGGTTCAAATCACAATGGGTGGTTATAATATATTGTGTGTGATCCTGAAGGTTGTAGATGCACCTTGAAGCAACTCAGTTGAGTGACTGATTCCTCCTAAGTTTTCCAAGGTGTGGCTCTGCATCACCCAAGAGGTCATAGAGAACCTCAATTTTTACTCCCCTAGCTTCTACCTCTAAGTATGGTCCAAAATCTAATAAGGGTAAGGGGAAAGTAAAAATTTCCCCAAATGTTAACTCTCTTGTAACTCCTAGGGTTCATAAGAAGAAGAAACGAAATGTACATGATACATCTCCAGAACTTCCTACAACTTCAGAGGTAGTAGAAGTACCCTTCAGGCATATAACTCAAAGTAGGAAATCATTTGTAAAACTTGATGAGGGTGTGTCTTTTCAATCCCCTATGTCTGAAAAAGTGGCTAAAAAGAAATCCTCTTCTTCTAATAAAGATAAGATCATCATTGAAGAAGGTGGAAGTGTAGAATGAGTACCTGCAGCAGCAGGAGCATCCTCTGCCCAACCACCCATCATTTTTGTAGATTCAAACAATGATAACAATACATCTATTGGAGTAAATCAGATTCTCCTCCACCTCAAAGGAAAAAATTTCATGAAGAAGATGTGGGAATAAAATTTGATATAGTTAATACTATTGATTCTCTCTCAAGGACTTGATGCTTTAGCATCCACAGCCCAACAAACTGATCCAAAGGATCCTTCATCTGAGACACATGTTACTTTCTATCGTAATTCCACTATTTCATTGTTAAGCATTATTTCACAATTATCTAACCAGTTAATTCATGAGAGGGAAGAATGGAAAACAAAGAGAGAGCTTAGAAAAATCTATCTTCAATCAAACTCAGGATTTTATTGAAAAGGATGAGGAGATTGAGCAATCAAGTGTTAAACTTACGAAGGTCACTGCCATGAATCTTGAATTAATGTCTTGTCACTCCTTCCCCTGTTTATAATCTCTTTTTGAAAGAACAATTTGTTAGTTATTAGATGTGGTATATGATTTCTGGGAAAGATTGTGTAAGATTTTTTTCATCAACGTTTCGAATCATACTACATGATCCATCGTCAAGATGCTAGAAAGTCAATGAGAACAAAAATATGGATTGTAGATCCAAGAGGGGAGATAAAAAGACGCTGGAGAGATGGAATGGGCACGAAGAGTTAGGAGACACGGATGACGAAGAAAATGAAATGCAAAAAGTCTAAAGAAAAAAGAACCAAGAAACAAAAAAGAGAAGGGGTAGTCAACAAGAAAGGATGAATGATTAGAAATGCACTCATGCTAAGAAAGAGAGTAAAAAAGAGGCACGTGCAAGGAAATAACTAAAAATAAAAAGGAATAAAAATAAAAATAAATAAAGAGAAGATAACTAGGGAGAAGATATAAAAATATATGAAAGAAAACGAATAGGAATAAATAAATAAATTTAAAAAAAAAATATAAATATATATAAAGAAAAAGATAAATCTGTAAACAAATAGATGTATAAAAATATCATAATGGAAAGGTATATAAAGAATTAGATAAATGAGAACAAATATAAAAATAGAAATAGGGGAGAGAATAAAAAATATATATTTAAACCTACTAGATTTAAATATAAGTAAAAGTATATAAATAAAAATAAAAATAAATAAATATAAAGATAATCAAATGAATATATATATATATATATATATATATATATATATATATATATATATATATATATATATATATATATATATATATAAAATGAAGGAAGATAAATATATAAATAAAAGCATAAATATCAATATAAAAAGCTAAAAACTAGAAAAAGGACAAGAGTAAGGGACGAACAAAAAATGAAAACAAAAGGAAAAAAGATAAGCTAAGAGTAAGAAAATATATAAAAGAGCTAGAAAGAATAAAAAGAACTAAAAATATAAAATTAAAAATGAAAATAAATAAAGAGCAAGGAAAAAAATGAAAATGAAAATAAATAAATATGAATATATATACAAATTATATATATATATAAAGGGAACAAGAATAAATAAATGTCTAAAAAGAAATATATATGAAAATGTGTGTGTGTATATATATATATATATATATATATATATATATATAAATATATATATATATATATAAATATATATATATATATATAAATATATATATATATAAATATATAAATATATATAAATATATATATATATATAAATATGTATAAATATATATATATAAATATGTATATATATATATAAATATAAATATATATATATATATATATATATATATAAATATATATATATATATATATATATAAATATATATATAAATATGTATATGTATATATATAAATATGTATATATATATAAATATATATAAATAAAAATAAAAATATAAATGTATATATATATATATATAAACCAAAATTTCTAAATATAACTAAATGAAAAATAAATACAAATAAATAAATTAAAAAAAAATAAATTAAAAAAAAAAATAAAATAAATATATATATATATATATAAAGCAAAAGAAAACAAGCAATTTTTTTTAAAAAAAAAAAGTGTTGGGCTCATCTTTGCACTAGTTGTCTGATATAGTCTTAGACATGCATTCTCCACCCACCATTTTGCGTGTGCCCAAGGATGGCATTAGATTTGCCAATGCTTCACTTACCAAACTCTCTAACCACACATCCAATCAGTCCATTTCTTCTGCTTTGTTTCCGTGCGTTCCTTGCTCTCCCAAGCTGCGGGCCTCCTCTCTCTCTCCTCGCCTTCCTATACCGCTTGCTTCCTCTCTCAACCCTCATTCTCTTGGTTTGAGTGCTGCCCCCCCTTCCCATCCTTCAGCATTTAGTTTTGATCATCGCTCGGGTTCCCTTGTCCCTCCCTTTCGTTCACTATTGTTGATCCGTGTGCCCCATTCACCCCCAAATGTATCTTCCCCCATTATAAATTGGTAATCCAAGCTTGTGGTCAATCTATCCCTTACATCCTTAGACCCCCTCGCTTTCAAGTTTCTCAGTAGAGGCCTCAATTTCTCTATCTCTCCCCCTTCCATCCCTCACATCAATTTTCTTGTTGAGGTTGAGAATGCGGTTCACTCCGTCCCCTTTGCTATGGTTGAGGTTGTTAGGCAAGATTGTGCAGTTGCTTTAAGGTGTGCCAAGCCACCTAAGTGTAACATCCCCCATTCTGAGTTTCTTGCCTTCCAACACCTTATTCGTAATCATGACCTCGTTATCTCCAGGGAAAATAAAGGCAATGACACTATTATCTTGGATAAATATGACTATATTGCCAAGATGAATGACCTTCTCAAGGATACTAGCAGCTATAGGATTGTTCAGCATAGCCCTTGTAGTAAAATCTTGAAGAAGGTCAAAGTGGCTATCACCAACTCCTCTTTTGGCGATGCCACCAAGAGGCATCTCTTGCCCTCCAAAGAGATAACTCCACATATCTATGGCATCCCCAAGATCCACAAAGCCAACATTCCATTAAGGCCCATTGTAGATACTATGGGTTCCCCAACCTACAAGCTTGCTTCTTTCTTAGCTAAGCTCTTATCCCCTCATGTTGGTAATGTTGATTCCTTTGTCAAGGACTCTCAACATTTTGTTGATTTTATCAGAGATGGCTCTTGTGATGATAGGGATATCTTGGTCAGCTTTGATGTTGTTTCTCTCTTTACCAAAGTAGCCATCCCCGATGCTATTGATATCATCAATCGCAAAGTCAATTCTGGGGTTGCCTCCTTAGTGGAGTTATGTCTTTGATCAACTTTCTTCTCTTTTCAAGGGGTTATTTATGAACAAGTGGATGGAGTGGCCATGGGCTCCCCCCTCTCTCCACTTGTCGCCAACCTTTATATGGAACAATTTGAAGACATTGCTCTGTGTTCTTTCCCTCTTAAACCTAAATGGTGGAAGCGTTATTTAGATGACACCAATGTCTATTGGCCCCATGGCCTTGAAAAACTTGAAGAGTTTCATGCGCATATCAATAATTTGGCTTCTTGCATTTCCTTCACCAAAGAGGTTGAATCTGCTAAGTGTTTACCTTTTCTTGACATCTTGATTATCAAAAAACCTGATGGTACCTTACATCACAAGGTTTTCTGCAAAGCCACTCATACCAATCGCTATCTTCATGTTGCATTGCACCACCACCCCAGCCAAAAAGTTGGCATTATCAAAACCCTATCCTTGAGAGCCTTCCGTATATGTGATGAAGACAACTTAGACCATGAGCTCTCCCACCTTTGCCAAGTCTTCAGATGGAATGGCTATTCACACAAACAAATCTCTTAGGCTTTCAACCTTGCTAGGGCTTTCTCTCACTCCTCCTCCCTCCCTTCCTCTTCTCCCCAAGACACCTATTCATTTATCTCTCTTCCTTTCGTGGCTAGCATCTCCCATAAGATTGCCAAGATTCTTACCAAGAATGGTGTGCGGGTGTCTTTCAGACTATTGACCACTTTGAAGAATTGCATCCCCTCGCTTAAAGACACCAGGGACGTCTTCTTGGAATCTGGTGTCTATAAGGTTCGATGCTCTTGTGATACTCCTTATATAGGTGAAACTGGTCACTCCTTCCACACTAGGATCAAAGAACATGCTGTGGACATTAGGCATGAATGGGTGGTCAAATCAGCCTTGGAAGAACACTCCACCGCCACTAAGCATCATATTTTCTTAGAGACGACACAAATTATGTTCAGGGAAGACAATTTCTTCAAGAGGAAACTGAAGGAGGCTATTGAAATCCATAATAAACCTTCTAAACTCAATTGCGATGATGGTTGGAACTTGAGCATCTCTTGGCAACCTTTGTTTTCTTCCCTCACTCCCCCTTCACATCATGGTCTTTCCTCCTAGCTCAGGTTTCCTTCTTTTTTCTTCTTTTCCTCCTTGGCCCCCTTTGTCCTCCATCTGGGTAGTGGCCTATCTTTTGTCCTAGTTTTCCCTTTGCCCCCGCCCCCTCCCCTCCACCCTCCTCCTTGCTCTCCCCTTTCCTCACACTCTTTCCTCTCTTGATCTGTGCCCATCCCCGGCTCCTCCACCCCCTCTCTCTCTCCCCCTCCCTCTCCCTCTCCCTCTCCCTTTGTTAACATTGTTTAGGATTTTTCTTATTATCTTTTTTGATCCTTCTTTTTTTCTTCTCACTCTTCCTCTTCACCTTCTTGTTTGGGTCTCCTCCTCCTTGTGTTCTTTTTCTTATTTGGTGTTCCCCCCCTTTTCCCCCCTCTTTTCATTTTTATTTACTTTTTAATTCCTTTCCTTTGGTAATTTTTCTTTTCTTTTTTCTTTTATTTTTCCTTCCTTCTTCTTTTTCTTTTTTCTTTTTTCTGTTTTATTTTAATTTTAATTTTTTTTTCTTGTTTTCTTTCGCTTTATATATATATAATTTTATTAATTTTTATTTATTTGTATTTTATTTTCATTTAGTTATATTTAGATATTTTTGTTTATATATATATAAATATATATATATATATATAAATATATATATATATATATATATATATACATTTTCATATATATTTATTTTTAGATATTTATTTATTCTTGCTCCCTTTATATTTATATATACACACATTATATTTTCAATATATATATTTATTATTTTTATATATATTCATATTTATTTATTTTTATTTTCATTTTCTTCCTCGCCCTTTATTTATTTTCATTTTTAGTTCTTTTTATTCTTTCTAGCTCCTTTATATATTTTCTTACTCTTAGCTTATCTTTTTTCCTTTTGTTTTCATTTTTTGTTCCCCCCTTGCTCTTGTCCTTTTTCTGGTTTTTAGCTTTTTATATTGATATTTATGCTTTTATTTATATTATATATATATTTATCTTCCTTTATTTTATTTATATATTTTTATTTTTATATTCATATACTTTTATATATATTCATTTGATTATCTTTATATTTATTTATTTTTATTTTTATTTATATACTTTTACTTATATTTAAATCTAGTAGGTTTAAATATATATTTAATATTCTCTCCCCCATTTCTATTTTTATATTTGTTCTCATTTATCTAATTCTTTATATACCTTTCCATTCTAATATTTTTATACATCTATTCGTTTACATATTTATCTTTTTCTTTATATATATTTATATTTTATTTATTTATTTATTCCTATTCATTTTTTTCATATATTTTAATATCTTCTCCCTAGTTATCTTCTCTTTATTTATATTTATTTTTATTCCTTTTTTATTTTTAATTATTTCGTTGCATGTGCCTCTTTTTTACTCTCTTTCTTATCATGAGTGCATTTCTAATCATTCATCCTTTCTTGTTGACTGCCCCTTCTCTTTTTTGTTTCTTGGTTCTTTTTTCTTTAGACTTTTTGCATTTCATTCTCTTCGTCATTTGTGTCTCCTAACTCTCCGTGCCCATTCCATCTCTCCAGGCTCTTTTTATTTCCCCTCCTAGATTTGCAATCCATATTTTTGTTCTCATTGACTTTCTGGCATCCTGATGATGGATCATGTAGTATGATCCGAAACGTTGATGAAAAAATTCTTACACAATCTTTCCCAGAAATTATATGCCATATTCATGGATTGTGGAAATATGATAGCTTTGAGTTATTAGATGACTTGTGTAATACAGGGTAAGGGTTTAACGTTGAATACTCCTCATGAATTATTTCAAGCCTTCCATACTGCCCCTGTAGCCATCAAAAATTTGCTTTGTGAACTCTTTTTACATAATTTAGTAGTCCCTAACAATAGAGATTGGAACCCTCTACCTTATGTGGGTGATATTCAACTTAGGGTATATAATGTCTTGGATCCAAAATGAAATTAGTAGAGAACACCAGGTCCACTAGTTTAGAGAATTAGAATATTAGACTCCACTTCTTCTCAGGCCTAAAGCCAATGATGCTAGAACTATGTACTATGAATGGATGAAAATTTCTTACTCAAAACCTAGAAGTCAAATTATTCCTCCTTTAAGGGATGCAACCTATCAAGAATATAAAGCTATGGCAGAAATAGATCTCCCTACAACAAAGAAGGGGAATAAATGACGATGGATATGATTGAATAAAGACTTGTAGAAAAAAGAACCTCATTCTCCATTCAATTTTATCATGGCTACTCGACAATCATTGTGGAATATATCAAGTTGGGGAAAGAAAGGAAAAATGATTGGATCCCTTTAACTTTTCAGCCTCTATAGTTATTTCCCCCATTGCTTGCTAATCAAAAAGATTTAGAGACAATTGATATGATAGAAGAACTTCATAGATGGGAAAGGTACAAGAAGAATAAAAGTTTTTATTGGAACATTGCTACAAGAGGTAAAGGGAAAAATATTGCTTTAGATTTTAAGATGGCTGCAAGGGTGAAAATTTTTATGTTTTCTTGAGGACAAGTCAAAGTTTCAGTTGGGGGGAATGATGAGACCAGAATATGATCTATTTTGTCATTGCATTTTCAGTTTAATTCACAAACTTTCTAAAGACTTTGATGTTCAAGAACATGATGTTTATAATGATTTTAGACAAATGTGTGTGTAATTACTTTTTAGAATAAAAAAAAAATTCTATGGAAAGATATGTCATTTAATTACAAAATAGTGAGAATGATGTTTTTTCTTCCTTAGCTAGGTTGGGTAGTTCTCTTGCAACAATGTGACATAACGTAAACTAATTTAGATAGAATGTTTTGAATAAGTCTTGATGTATGTTATTGCTTTGGAAGTGATAATATTTTGTAGATATAAAAGTGAGATCAACTCAACCAAGTGGGGGTCAAAGCAGTTACTCACATTATTAGACCAACCCTAAGCAGAGGAAATTCAGGGGTCATGAGCTCCTAGATTACCATTCTTTTTGGCACCATAATTCATGCATCTATTGTAATAATCAATACCATCATTTGCTTCATTAGTTGATGAGTCTTAAATTGATGAATTTTTTTCCTAGTTCATGTTCTTAAATAACTGGAAGTTTGTATTCCAGAGGTGTTGAGTTTTAGTTATTTTTCAATAGAAGAAGTTGCTGAGTACTGAATACAATCTTTTTGTTTATCATTATGTACGTTTTATCGCTATTATGAATAAAAGGAACATTTTAAGTTTTCATCTTTGAGTTATTCTACTTCACTTCTCTATGGGTTCCCACATAGGAAGTGAACTAATTAGTTAGCATAGGATTTACATTAAGTAAATAGAACCAAGGTAGACTCTGTTGTTCCTACAGCCACTAATAATAGAATTAGTGGATTGTTCCTACAACATAGGAAATTGAAGTAATTATTAGCTATATTTTCATACTTTGTTAAAATAGATTTTATTATTAACTTTAGCTTAAATCTCTTGTAGCTTAAGCATTTGAATTTCCTTAGAGTAGTTCTTAAGTTGAGATAAGTTTGAAGCATATATTTTGCAAACACCATTTTAAGTTTATGTCCCTGGTTGATAAATTAAATGAGACCAAAAGAGTTGGATAAGAACCACTTGAGATGTCCAATCTTGGGTTAAGTAGTCTATTACTATAGGATTTTGATCCCTTCCTTTGGTCAAGCAAGAATGAAGACAAGAAAATGCAAGTTCTCCACAAAGCTCCAAAGGACTTGTTAGAAAACCTATAGCATAAAAATATTCAAAAGGCAGATGGATCCTTTGAGGGGGAAAGCTCTCTCTCTTTTGAAGTCATATGGATGGTAGAGATCAAGGTCAAGATGATGGAGTTTGAAAATAGGAGTGATCAATGTGCACAAGCAAGTCAACCAATAACATAGAAGTTGACTCCCCATATAAGACAAAAGTCACAAAGCCTTTTCTTTTAATTTGAAAAATAGAAAAAAGACTTTATGTGTGCACTTTAAATGGGTTAGAAGAACGGTGGATTTTACTTAATGAAAAGGGGACATGTTCTTTTAATCTAATAATGAACTTAGGATAACATAGTCAAACTGCAAGTTATAATCTAATTAATAAATTTTAGCAATTTGGTCTAGGTAAATAATTAATTAAATTAGCCAAATGTTGAGAAGGGGGCTAATAGTCTAGATGACCATTTTTAGGTGATTGCACCGCCAAAAGTATTGATGATACAAGATGTTAGATATTGTTATACAAGAAAGATTGGAGAAGTAGGTGACATGGAGATAAGAGATGCCTACAACAAATTGTGTTATAATAGATTCTTGACTGAAGAATATAAAATCATTGAATGAAAAAGGGTTAAACCATGCCCTAGATTTTCTTGAAGTGTTTAAGACCAAGTGGATTATAATTGTTCTGAGCTGCATACATGATAACTATATTTGGTTTGAAGGTGGACTGGTTAAGCTCACTAAGAGGATCATAATCGAGTATTAGGGTACCCTACCCTTGATTGACCTAAGAGCATGTGAAGTGATGTGAAGGAAACTATTAAAAAGAATATAGGTGTAGTATGGAGCAAAAGAGGGATGTTTATTGACACAATCTTAGATCCCTTAATTGCCTTTGCAGTGAAAGTGATTCCTCACAAGTTCTTTCAATCCTGCCAATTGAACAATGTATCATGTGTGGCTATTGATTTGGGTTGCAAGATATAAAGAGGGACCATTCCTATGAGCTTACCTAGTTGCAACTACAATGACTATCAAAAAACTTGGAGGCCATTAGGAAAGCAAAAAGTGCATCATGCAAATATGGTTCTTTACTTGTTTTCATATGCTTTTATGTGCAAAACACCTTCCCCACCTTTGGCATAGTTTCTTGGAAGACCAACGAGCCAATTACATAATAGATTTCAAAATTCATAGAACAGCTTGGAGATAACTTTAAGTCAATAATGACTAGCTACTTTGAGGATTTCAAGAAATTCATGAAAAAGAAGTTGAGGATCCTTGTATCCTTAGTGGAAAAACATTATGATAATGTTTGTTCCCTAGTGGATGTAGACCACACATATGTACAAGTAGCTATACCTAGAGTTAGATGGCTAAAGCCCTTTTCATATGAGATAAATGCAGATGAGGCCTTTGCAACTATTACAACTCTATTAGTAGCAGATATTGACAAGAGTGTTGCCTCATTTGGTAATTATGAGGAAGCCAGATCAAGGATCCCAATAGACCTAAAGATAGCTACTATTCTTAGGAAGAAGAAAAAATTGGTGAAAAAGTTGAAGGAAATATTTGATGAGGGAGATGAAGAAGAAGAAGAAGAAGATGAAGAGGAAGAGGAAGAACAAGGTGTTGGAATTTACAAGTGGGAATAATACTTTTTTTTTTTTGGGGGGGGGGGTGAATTAGAAGTACCAAACTTTAAGCTATAAAACCTTTTTAACTGAAATTAATACATGCATGAAATATTTCTAAATAACATGAAAATAAAGGCATGCATGAAAATAGACAACACAATATTTGATCACCTAGAAACCCTCCAAAATGAGAAGGTAAAATTGGGGTGGGGATGACACCCACAACTTATCACTGTAACAATATGTAACTTATCAAGGTTACAAAGTTTGACCATCATCAATGGTCCACCCTATGAAAGGCCTGCCTTGTTAAAGGCTCTAACACCCTATTAAAAGTGACCTATCTAAAGGATTTACAAACATTCACTCAGAATGTCACCCTATTAAAGGATTACAATATGGTTGTTAAACCAACCTATCTTCATAAGATTTTCATTCTCCTAATACAATGACTAGAAAGTATAGTAGAATGTGTTGATCTGATAACTTACAATCCTCAATTGCTAATTTTAGATCCTTGTTCTGTCTAATCTAATCTGATCCTTCTTGATCTAATATGACTTTGTTCGTAGTGTTGATACTCTATTCTATTAACTGATAATGCAATGTTGTTCCTCTTCTTCTAAGTCTTTTCACCCCTTTCACTTCCTTCAAACTTCATTAACATTCTCTCATGCATTCCATACCTTCCATAGTCTACTGAATTATGGGGTTTCAACCTCCTTAAAAAGGTTTCAAGAATTAGGGTTAGGTATGAATCTATGATTGAGATTCATCCATCTTTCCTACTCAAATCTTTACATTTTTTGGATTGGTTTCATGTTGATTTCATAGGGAATTAAAAAGATTCAATCTTATCTTTAAATCCTTCAAGATCCTTCTTATGTTAGCTCAAAAATGGTTTACATCTTAGTTTGTGAGGGTACAAACTCTTATGCTAATTTTGTGTTACTCGACACTTATTGATTGCATGTGTTGCTTGGCACATATTGATTTCTTGTGTTACTCGACACATATTGATTACATGTATTACTCGACACATATAGGAATTCTATCTTGCTCGAAACCTATAGTTTACTTGACACATATACTATCGCAACAATTGAAACTTGCTCGGCACTATCTATCTGCTCAACATTTAAATTACTAGGCACCTATTTAAATTCTGGCTCAGCACATACTATAACTCGACATCTATATTATACTCATCATCAACTAAGAAAATTTCTTAAGTGTGTTGACACTCAATTGTCAAAACCAATCTAAGACCAACAATCTCCCCTTTGACATGAGTGTCAAAAACACTTAACTATACATGATGAATCTAATCTCTTTGAGTATAATATACATCTGTTCGGCATATATACAAAACTTCAAAAATTATTCAATTTTTTTTTGTCAAGATACCTCAAAATTTGAAACTCCCCCTAAGTTGATGTGCCATTGCATTGCTATATCCACAACTTCTCATGCTAAATTTGTCTCATGTTGATTCTGGTCTATTTGCTCCCCTTTACACATCTTCCCTTGCAGTTATAATTTCCTTTTGGCTTTCCTCAAAATTTATCTTCTTATCTCCCCCTTTGTTTTATCTCCCCCTTTTTCTATCTCCCCTTTTTTTGATACTTATGTCAAAGGGTTCTAAACATTAACTGAATACTTAGTCAAAAAGGATTTATTTACCTCCATAACTATCCTGAGAGCAACATCCCAATTTTCAAGTGCAATTTCTAGTGATTTAAGCTGGATGGATGTCTCTGCTGCAAGATGAACTAGACCTTCCAATGTAGAAAGATTGGGGTCTTTCTTTAAAACATTTTCAGCATAGGCCAGTTCTTTCTACAAAATTTACATGTGTGGGGTGATGGCAGAATGAATTTATAATAATTTGGCCTTTACATTTGCCTCATTTTCTATTAGCATAGCTAGTTGCTTTTGAGTGTGAAGCATAGTTTGAAAATGCTTCTCACTCTAAGTTGGATCCTTAGGTAGTTGCATGCATGATATTTTAAGGTTCCTCTCCAAGCTCATTATTCGCTGGCTGGTCTCTTATGTGAAAATGGATGGGTCATACAATTTTGAATACAATGAGAATATATTCTCAACTACTGCCTTTACCTTTTCAATCTTCTTTTCCAACTCAACTTGTGAAAGTGCCATCTTACTTGATATTCTTTCATTCACCTTTGTTTGAAATCTCTTTTCAGACCATTCTAATAGTTTTGCATTTGCATCAAGGTCTTCATTCTCTACCTGATCCACTATATTGGATAATTGTTCCATGATCGGCTTGGTTTCATTAGGTACTTACAAGCTAAATGCATCTAAAAAGATGTCTTTTATCTCAATAAAAGCTTGCCTCTGTTTATACTCATTTATGAGTATATCTTGCTTTTTCTTCCTCTCAAGTGCCTCTTGCACTTCATTTATTTGATCAATATTCATATTTTCATAGTCATACTTGGGAATGACTATGTCCTCATCTAGTGCAGGGTATCCATAGTAAGTACCCTTGCTACTCTTGTTGAGGTTGAGCCTAGTGCAAATATTTGTAGTGGCATGGCAATAGTGCTGGGCTTCTGAGACATTGTTGGAGTCCCTGTCATAGGAAAATTTATCAATGTTTGTATTGCCTCTTGCTCCTTCTCCTTTGGGGTCTCATCCTCTGTTCTTCCTTGATCAATTACTGTAATATGTGGGGGTGCACCCATTTCTTGTGCTCTAGAGACAGATGTATCCATCTATCTTGTTTTGTCCCTTGTAGGCTCTGTCTCCTCTGTCCCTTGTGTCTTTTGTTCAGTCATTAAGACTTGAACTATGGAGTCAACCTTTGTAGATGTGTCTACTACTAATTGTATAGTTGGTTGTCCACTTGTGGTTGTAGGGATATGAGAAGGTGGTTCTTGTGGATTCACCTTATCCCTTGTTATGTTTTCAACAACATTTTGCAATTCTTCCACACTCACCAAGACCGGATTTGTACACAATTGTGCTTGTAGTGTAGTTTGGTGAAGAATCTTTTTAAGATCCTTTGTAGTTAGTGGATTTATGTTCTGACCCAGATTGCCAGGAACATCTTGTATAGTTATTGTGTCTATAGTTGTAGGATTAACATGTGGAGGACTTGGTGGTGGCATTTGTGTGTCTTGCACACTCTATTCTTGTTGCTATTGTTCAACAATTGTCATGTCATATTTTTGTGTCTCCTTCTCCACTTTTTCATCTTCCTTTTCTTTTTCTCCTTCTTCCTCCTTATCATTGTCTTCTTCCTCTTCATTGTTTCTACCCTTAAAGGGGTCCACTTCTCCTTCTTTCACAGTTGTCAGCCCATAAATCAATTTCCACATCTTTGTGGACTTTTTGACAACATCTTCAATTTTATTTTGTAGTATACTGAAGGCTCTATATTTGGGTGCAAATTTTCTCCCATGCTTCTTATTTACTTTACTAATTTTCCCTTTAGTGAGTTTAGGCATGACTTGAGCCAATGTTGACTCTCTTATTTCTTTTTTCCATATTGAGGCAATAATGCCATTTATTTTCTACAATTGAATATAACTCCTTAGGCATTGTATTGTCAAGTTCAAGTGGAGTGTTCTTGAACTTTTCCATCGTGGTGTAGACTGACTCTTCAACCATGTTCTATTCCTATTTATTCAACTTATTAAAATCAATACCTCTTAATATTGACAAGTCTACATTATCCCTTATGTTATCACAAATGTTTTCCAAATCAGACTCAGGGGTGTGACTTACCACTCTGAATTGGCTAGTGTCCTCTGACTCTATTTTTTCTTCATCTGATTCAGGAGGTGCAACATATTTTCTTCTTTGCTTCTTCTAGGCTAGTCCTTCCTATTCAGTTTCCTTCTTCTTTTCCTACTCCTTAGCCTTCTTTGATGCGGCTCTTGTGCTAGCCCTTGTGGTAGGCTTTGCTGGGCTAGGCTTAGCAACTTTCTTGGGCTTGACAGCTAGTTTGGTGGAGGCTTTTCTCTTCTTTTCCTCTAACTTAGGTGCTTCCTCGACTTCCTCTTCATCCTTAGCACCTTCCACTTCTTCTACATCTTCTCCCATGCCTTGGGTTAATGCAAGTGGCCCTTGATCCTTATCTTCTTCATCTTCACCCTCCTCTTCATCATCCTCCTCACCTTCTATAGTACCTTCACCAAATCTTGCCTTAAGCTTC
Source organism: Cupressus sempervirens (assembly GCA_028749045.1). Lineage (NCBI taxonomy): Eukaryota > Viridiplantae > Streptophyta > Pinopsida > Cupressales > Cupressaceae > Cupressus > Cupressus sempervirens. Next base: position 330,555,256 of record CM053788.1, read on the forward strand.
TTCACCAATTTTTCCTTTTACTTTAGTGTTGAAGTAGTTTTCAATTCCATTTCTACCTTGGATCTAACAACATCATAAGTGCCAAAGGGTTGAGCACTTTTATCAATGTCTTCTACTAGCAATGTTGTGATTACTGCTGATGCCTCATCAATATTGATTTTATATTCAAGTGGCCTTAGCCATCTCATCCTTTGTACTACTACTTGGATATATGTGAAATCAATGTCAACTAAGAAGCATATGTCATTGATGTGTTATTCAACAACAGAGACAAGTATCCTTAGTCTCTATTTCATTGACTTCTTAAAGTCTTCAAAGTAGCTGGTCATTATTGTTTCAAAATTTTCCCCCATTTGTTCTATGTATTCATTTAGCTATACTACTATTGACCTATTTGTTTTCCAGCTAACCTTTCCAAAAGAAGGGAATTCATTTTGAACATAGAAAAATACGCATATCAAAATTTCTCCAAATTTACATTGAGCTCCCTTGGACCTTCTTATGGCTCCCAAGTTCTCCATGATCTATTTTAATTGCAGTTTAGCTAGATCATATGTATGATCTTTCTTAACAATTTTTTATCCCATGTCTACTACAATACAATGTACACTATTGAGTCAACTAGACTGGTAAAATTTATGGGATATGACTCTAACAAAAAATTATACAAGAGGATCCTTAATGGTGTCAATGATCATCCCTCTCATGTTCCATTTTGTCCCAGTGTTCTTCTCTATGGCTTCTTTTGAGTCACTCCTTAGGGTCTTTGGCTATTCTAGGGTTGGGTACCCGATTACTCTATGTATAATTATTTTAGATAGTTTAATGGGTCCATCTTAAAACCATAAACATCCATTATAGATTCTACTCAGCACAATTCTTACTCATTTAGTCTTGAATACAGTAGGGAAATCTAGGGCATAGATTAAGCCCTTCCTCTCAACAATTTGAAACTCTTCTTTCAATACCCCATTCTCACACAGTTTATTGTATGCTTCCCTAATCTCCATATCACCAATAGCTCCGATTTTTCAGTTATAACATCTCCTAACATCTTTCACCATCACAACTTTAGGTGGAATCATGGACAAGGCTTGGACAGGGTCGTTCTTATAAGCAACTTCAGGAATTGGTCTAAAATTGGGTTGTTACTTCATTACTAACCAATTGAACTTCAAATGACTCATTTTCTCGGGGTTTCCTAGAGCTAGATGCCATTTTCTCAAACTAGGGTTTCAAAATGTAAAATTTGCTTTAACTGCATAGCTCGGCACTAGTGTAAATACCTTGAATCAATGAAATGATGTTGAATCTTGGCTTGAATCTATGCAAAAGCTTCAATCTCTGATTGGATTTAATTTTTGCACTCTTCTTGCTCTTGCTCTATGTTTGTGATGATGAAAAATGATTAAAAATATGACCTTATACCCTTCATTTCATAGCATTTAATGCTTAGTGCATATACAACTGTCCACTCGACTCCTTATGCAATTCTATTTCACTCAGCTTCCATTGATTTTCCAACACTCATCATACACTAGAGTTTCTCTTGGCTTCAATAGGAATTTTCTTTCACTCAGTAGCAACTAATCACTCAGCTTCAGCTACTAACTTGGCTTCTACTGACTTTGGCAGACAACTCGGCATATACTAGGATTTTACTTGGCATCTAAAGGCAACTTTCCTTATTCAACAACAATGTGAAAATTTTGAAGATTCAACTGTGCATCTTTATTCATGTTGATCTATTCTTTTTGGTACTAACTTAGTGTTGGAACTGATGTATGATAAAACATTTAAATATCAGTCCCTCATACCTTCTTTTTCTTAGTTGGATGAAGTGTGACCACTTGACCTTTTAGGTGAAGTGATCCCTCCATTAGATGTGCTGCTTCTATCTTTTCTTTTTCATGTTCTATTCATTTCTCCTTTGATGTATTCAACATCAAATTTTCCTTTTCCTTTGTTGAACTCAGAGTTTGGTGCCTTTGACCCAGTTGGGCAATACTTGTTGATGTGTCTAGTCTTAAAACAACTGAAGCATGTAGCTTGACTCAACCATCTGTTGTAGCTTCCACTAAAATGTGTTCTTATGCAATTTTTAGGGATGTATCCATACTCTTGACAGTAGTGACAACTCTGCCTAGTATTGTAGTCCCAATTATAGGAATTTTCATGGCTTCTTCCCTTGTTTGATGACCATGTGGGCTTGGATCTTCATTCAAAAAGTTTTCTATCCATACTTCTTGCAATTGTAGTAGTAACCTTAAAATCTTGGTGTCCTAATGGTTCTAGTCCTGCAATCATGAACCTGATGACCTTGCTTATTGCACTTGTGACAGTGACCCATGTTTTTAGGTTTGTCATGTTGTTTGGCATTCTTGCTCTTGCACACATTAGAGGTATGTCCCTTTTGACCACTAAAATTACAAGTGGGTTTTATGCTCTTACCTTTGTTACTTCTTTCTTTTACAGTCTTTGATGACTCTCCTTTTTCAGTGCTGGTGTATCCTAGCCCTATAGTGTCATTGCTAGATCTTGGTGATTTTAGTAAATATTCAAAATACTTGATGGCTTTATTAGGTTTTTCGAAGCTCTTTGCAATTTTTTTCTCTCTTCTCAAGTCATTTTGTAGTTGTTCATTTTGCATCTTCAGTGTGGAGATTTCAATTTTCTTGAAATTCAGTTCATGATAGTGCATTCATCATTTGGCTTATGGTGTCTAGTTGCATGTTGGAAATTCTTGCAAGCTCAATTGACTTTTCCTCTAGTCTATTGGCAAGATTTCTCTTTTCTTCTTCTATCATAGCTTTATCTTCAATAGATCTCTTCTTTTGTTCAGTTACTTCACAAAGCATCATGGCTTGTGATTCTTGTTCAATCTTGAGAGTTATGATCTCTTTTGCTTGAGCTCTATTCTTCTCCATCAGGTCTGCAATTGCTGCATCAAACTCCTTAGAATCTCCATTGGCAAGCAATTTTGTGGTGTCAATCTCCTTGTACTATGTATCATTCTTAGCTATGGCAATTTCTTTTCTTCTCTTTAGGGATTTCCTAAATTCTTCCCTAGCTTCTTCCAGAGAATGTAGAATGAGATGTATCTTGATCTCTTCATTCTCAATAATCTTCCCAAGCTTGTAGACCTCCATTGCTGGATCTTTTCTTCAAGTTGTAAGGCTTCTCCTTGTAAGAACTTGGCTCTAATACCAATTGTTGGAATTTATGAGTGAGAAGATGACTTCTGAGAGGGGGGGATGAATTAGAAGTACCAAACTTTAAGCTATAAAACATTTTAAACTGAAATTAATACATGCATGAAACATTTTTAAATAACATGAAAATAAAGGCATGCATGAAAATAGAAAACACAATATTTGATCACCCAAAAACCCTCCAAAATGAGAAGGTAAAATTGGGGTGGGGATGACACCCACAACTTATCCCTGTAGCAATATGTAACTTTTCAAGGTTACAAAGTTTGACCATCATCAATGGTTTTCCCTATGAAACGTCTTCCTTTTTAAAGGCTCTAACATCCTATTAAAGGGGAAATATCTAAAGGATTTACAATATGTCTTTTAAACCAACCTATCTTCATAGGATTTTCATTCTCCTAATACAATGACTAGAAAGTATAGTAGAATGTGTTGACCTGATAACTTACAATCCTCAATTGCTGATTTTAGATCCTTGTTCTGTCCAATTTGATCTAATCCTTCTTGATCTAATATGACTTTGTTTGCAGTGCTGATACTTTGTTATGTTAACTGATAATGCAATGCTATTCCTCTTCTTCTAAGTCTTTTCACCCCTTTCACTTCCTTCAAACTTTGCTAGCATTCTCTCATGCATTCCATACCTTCCATAGTCTACTAAATTATGGGGTTTTGACCTCCTTAAAAAGGTTTCAATACTTAGGGTTAGGTATGAATCTATAATTGAGATTCATCTATCTTTCCCACTCAAATGTTTCCATTTTTCTGATTGGTTGTGTGTTGATTTCATAGGGAATTAAAAAGATTCGATCTTATCTTTAAATCCTTCGACATTCTTCTTGTGTCAGCTCAAAATTGTTTTACATTTTAGTTTGTGAGGGAACAAAATCTTATGCTAATTTTGTGTTACTTAGCACTTATTGATTGCCTATGTTGCTTGACACATATTGATTACCTATGTTACTTGGCACATATTTATTACCTATGTTACTCGACACATATAGGAATTTTGTCTTTCTTAGCAAGTATAGTTTACTTGGCACATATATTGACTCAGTAATTAAGACTTGCTCAACATTGTCTGTCTACTCAGTATCTAAATTACTCAACACCTATTGAATTTATGGCTTGGCACATACTATACCTCAACATCTATATTATACTCAACATCAACTAAGAAAATTTCTTAAGTGTGTTGACACTCAATTGCCAAAACCAATTTGAGATCAACACAAGGCCAAGCCCCATTGATATTAACTCAAGGCCTAGGAGAAGATCAAAGAGAAAAGGAAAAAGGTGTCGAGGGAGAAGAAGCTGAGGGAGAAGATGTCAAGGAAGCACCTCAATGAGCTAAGAAGAAGAGAAAGACAAAGGAGCTAGAAGTGTAGAAACCTATAAAAAAGCTTGTGAATCAACCACAACAGAAGCTAGTAGTACCTACTACTAGGTTTAGCACAAGAGTAGCCACCATACAAGCATAAGATGTTGTGAAGCCTAAGGGAAAGAGGATACCTAATACAACAGACCTGAGTGAGCCTTTTACGAAGGCACACAAAAGATTGAAGAAGAAGTCAATACCTCAACTAGATTTAGATGAGGAGAAGACAAAGTCAAATGACTTGAGCCAATTTAAAGTGGTAAGCCACAATCCCTCCTTTGACTTAGACAATTTGTGTGATAATATCAAGTCAAATGCAGATTTATTTGGTTTCACACATGTTGAATTTGATAAGTTAGGGAGTGTTGATCAAAATAAAGTTGAGGAAAAGGAAGCCATATATGACATGATTGATACATTTAAATCAACTCCTCTAGAAATTTCCAACTCACTACCTAAGAGTCTATATGACCGAGTTGAGCAAAAATGGTAATATAGCTTGCAAACTGAAAGATAGAATAGGGAATCAACATTAGCCCAAGTTATGTTAGAGTTAGACAAAATAAAGATTGCTAAAGCTATGGAAAATCATAAGACTAAATTTTCCCAAAATATAGAGCTTTCCATATCTTGACAAAGAATATTGAAGATGTGGTTAACAAAAGGATTGCAATTTGGAAATCAATATATGGGTTATATACTCCAACAATTATAGAAAAATGTGATCAAGAAATGCAAGATCCTAGGAAAGGTGAACAAGAGGCAACATATACTAAAAAAGAGGTCCAAGTCAAGGATGGTAATATGGAAGGCACTGAGGAGGCAAAATGAGAGGAGGCCATAGCTGATGAAGAGCAACAATGTTCAAGATGAAGTGTCGAGTGTTAGTCCTCCACATATAGACCAAGTGACTCAATATGATTCTGTACAAATAGAGGATTTTCCTAATAATTGAGCTTAGAACATCAATCCCTTGACTTAAGAAGCAAAACCCCATATTGGTGATAGATAATGAGATTTAGAATGTATAAGTTGCATCAGTATGAGAACAATAGAAAGACACATCTATTGTGCCCCCTTAATCCATAGAAGCAAAGGAGAAGGAAAAACAAGATCTACAAATAGGTCATAGTGTAAACCTAGAAAAGATAGTTTTTACAACTGAGACACAATCTATAGTGCCTATAGTTACATTTTAACAAAGAGGCTGAGGCACAATAGACAGATACATCATTGCCTAGCTTAAAAAATTCAAGTATGCTAGCTATATTTACTATTGAGAAATATGGAAGTGAAGTTCATATAGGTCGGGAAGCAAATCCTATACCTACTCTATAAACACAAGTTGAAGAAAAATAGGTAGAGAATAAAGATGATAAACCTAAAGAGTTGAAGGTGACTATTGTAGTAGAAGAACAAATTGTCATACAGACTCTAGTTACCCTAGTAGTTTTTGTTACTCCTTCTAGTAGTCAAGCTCATCAGAGCCCAAGCACACATGTAACACCTTTGCAAATATCAAGGCCAAGTGCAAATATATCAAGGAGTACAGATGATACATCTTTTGGGGATGTAAGTTTAGATGAAGTGATTGAGTTTCCCAAGTTTGATCTAGAAACCATCATAATTGAATAGATGAGAATTCTACAAGAAGCTTTGTAGAGAAAGAAGACACAAGAAATGATGAGATGGGAGTATAAGAAAAAACAAGTTTTGCATGAAATAAAAGACATATTTTATGATGCTTTTAGTCTCCCTGAGATAAATGAAGACAAGCTCAAAATTGAGCAACTTGTCACTATTGTTGACAAAATAAAAGATGAAGAACTAGACTCAAATGTTAAACTTTTAGAATGGTCTGAAAGGAAATTTCACACAAAGGTACTTGAAAAAATATCTAGTACTATTGCATTTAGATAGGTTGATCTAGCAACCAAAATGAAGAGTGTGAAGAAGGTGTTAGAGAATATTTTCTCTCTCTCTACACCAAGCTATGTGATGTGAATCTTTTCACACAGGAAGTTCAGAGGGCCATTGACCAATTGCAAGGAGATTTAAAAACTATATATACTACTCTTAAGTTATCTACTGGTCAAAGCCAAGCTCATTTTTAGAGGTTATAATCCACACAAGGTAGGATTTCTGAGCTACGAGCACAAGATGCAAACATTCAAGCCACCTTGATAAGTATTCAATCCATGTTGACTCCACACATGGAAGTGCTGCATAAGGAAGTAGTCTATGCTGAGACATTGATGAAGAAGGATAACAAACTTTCAACTCATGATCACTTAGTTGACCTTGCTGGCCAACTAGATATTCAATATCAATCTCTAGAGGTAGCATGCAACCATTGGGATGTAGTGTTGAAAATTATCACAAAGATCCATAAATTTTTTTTGATAAATAAACTATCAGTGTACCACCCATGACATAAGTGTCAAAAATGGGGGGAAATGAGCATAATGGAAAAATGAGTTATGAGAATAATATAATTTTGAGTAAGAGGGACTAATAATGTAAGAAACAAGGGACAACCAATCTACTAAGCAGGAGTATCAAATCCAGATATAGAAAGGAAACATTTACTCAGGGAGAGTTATGGAGAAATAAGGTATGACAGTTAGTCATAAGTTTTGCAATTTTGCCAATTTTGAAATTTTGTATGAAAATCAAGTAATGTATACATATTGTTTGAGTTATGCTCATAATAAGGATTGTATATACATGACAACGTATTTTTTCCACTAATGTCAAAAGAGAGATTGTTAATCTTAGATTAGTTTTGACAAGGTAATGATAAAACACTTGGTCATTTTCTATTAGTATTACAATGTATGCCAAGTGATCAAATCAAGCCGAGCAATCAGTGTGAGTTGAGTGATCAAAGCATGTTGAGCATCAGTTGTCAAACAATATATGTTGAGCAGATAGTATGTGCTAAGTCACTCATGAACTAAGCAGTCTATACATGCTGATGATTTAGGAACCAAGTAAATAGTGTATACCGAGCTATTTAGGAGTCAAGTTACAACATTGAGAATGTAGTGATGGTTGACAATCAAAGTCTTCAGATGTTGAGTGAATAGTTTTGGACATAGTTATTTGTAATGACACAAACTTCTACGTAAACCATTTTTGGGTAGACATAATTTTTTTTAATATGATTCTAGAAGATAAGTATGGAGGTATGTTATGAATCCCTATGTAGTACATGCAACAATAAATTAAGGGATGGTTTAAGAGGCAATATGGATCAACCACGACTATTGATTCCTATCGAACCCATTACACATATGCTTATTTAACAAGGAAAACCCTAAAGAGTTTGTATGCGTGGAAGGAGATGAATGATAAGTGTAGAGAGAGCATTCAAGGTGACTATCAAGGTTATGACAATGTTCTAAATTGTAGAATTAGTTAGAGAGAACAAAGGAAAGTAGAGAGAGGAAAAATGAGACATATCTGATTAGAAGGATCAAGGATTCATTAGGAAAGAGAAGATCTGACATCTAGCAATAGAGTGCTAACCAAAGGATCATGGTGCTATATCATTTTAATAGGTGATGTAGATCAAATCTTCTAATAGAGTGGTCTTAATAGACTTGTGTAAATCTCTTAACTGAGTACTTGTTTTTTTGTAAGTTTAAGTCCTCTAATAAGACACTCTTTTAGCAGGGTGTTAAAATCCTTTAACAAGGTGAGACTTAACAATCTTTGTAAGCCTTTAACAGGGAAGACCTTCATAAGGTAGATCATAGTTTATGGTCAAACTTATTATAACCATAATTGGCCACACTCTATAGCTACAGTAGTGAAGATTTGTGAGTTTCATCCTCACCCCAATTTTACCTTCTCATTGGAAGGTCTCTAGGTAACAAATTTATTGTGTCATGTGTTATTTGTTTCATGCTGTGGATACATATGTGTAGTTAGCTATTTCAGTTTATATGCTAAATTATGAGATGGATGTGTGATGAATATTTTATGGTTAAAGTTTTGAAGTGTTGATTCACCACCCCCTCTCAGAATTTACTTTCCCATTGTTATTTCCAACAAGACTATGCTACAATTTCTTATGTCTTGAAAACATGGTGTTTCTTGGTGCAAACTTTCTACTTTGAATAAAAGGAAATAAGAGTTATCAAACTTGGTCTTTTGATTAATGGAGTTGATTTGTATTCTTATGTTGCATTGATTGGTTCATCCTTGTTTTAGCTTATAGCTTTTATATAAATAATTGAGCAATTTAGATAAGTTCTTGAATAAAGAATGAATCTTAAAGTTAGAAATGGCTATAGTTTTCTAGTTTATAAGAAATTTGGTAATAGATTTTAAGCTAGATTATCCTTTCCTATCAAGTTTTATTTTTTGTTCCAGTTACTAAAACATTTCTCAAATTAATCATCGAAGGCTTTAAATTTTGATTGTTAATTCACCCAAATGATCATTAATAAACTTATGTCTTAGGATTTTTTCTTACATCAATCATTGAGACACAAGTATTATTATCAAAATATGAGATGTTTGTAGAGTTGTAAGTTATTTTTACTTATTTATCTTTCTTAAAAAAAGAGGAAACGATTGAGAGAACCACCTCTTTTGTAATTTTACTTAATATCCTATTGGATCCTACAATCCCTCACCTAGAGATCCTTGGAACACAAGGATAAAGCATGCACTAAATAATTTTTTTCTTAAGATAAGTTACTTAACAACAACATAAAGTAACCAAGTGCAAGAATGAAACTTCTAAAGAAGGTGATAAGAATAGAGAACATGGCTAAACTCACAAGTTCACCTACACCAGCGGAAGTCTTACATACACTTCCAAAGATCTCCAAGAACTAAACCATAACTTACAAACCAAATATCACACAAATCATGAGCATATACCAAGGGGATGTTCTTTTTAAAACCCAAAGTTAAAGTTCCTCGCATGGTTAGACATACAAGTCCATTTCCACTAATCAAAACATAATCAAGAATTACAAGCAGAGACCAATAATAGTCATGTGCAATATAAGGGCTCAAAGTTACAACCACGCATCTACTGGACACCCTACTAAAAGAAAATTGTTGAATTCTAAAATTTGCTAAGTCTGAATTTTGGAAGCCCTAATTTTTTTTAGAATCTTTATCTTAATTTGGAGAGGTTTGGAACCTACCTCAAATGAATTGTCACTATATTAATGTATATCCTAAGTAAATATATGCCAACTTATACTAAAATGATATATTTTTATTCACCTTATAACTGATCTATTTTAATATGGAAGAATGTAGGACCCAAAAGGGTAATTAAAACCATGTTTTACATCTCCTAAAACTATGTGCAAATGCTCATTGCTTGCCATTTGAGAAAATAGCCCTTCCAACTCGTGCAAGTCAAGGTGACTTCCATGCGAGTATTTGCCTATAACCAGGTAATTTTCCACATCAGTCTCACATGAGGTATTGTCTTTCTGTGTGAGAGAGTGAATGATTGCATGAGGCATTGCCTTGTTGTGTAAGAGAGTACATGCTCACTCAAGAGGATGCCCTTCCCATATGAAAAAAGCTAACGTCACATCGAGGAAGCAAGAAGAAATCTATTAAAACATTTAACCTCCACACCAAGGATTACTAGATCCACAAAATTTGAGGAATGATCACTCAAGAGGGTGAAAGTAGTTCTAAGAACTTGAATGAAGCTAAAATACACATTGTAATCACATACATCCATCTAATCAACAACACCAATCTACAAAATGATCATAAATAACATTGCAATAAAAAGGAAAGTATACACATGTGATATAACCAACTCAAATCAACCATGCTCATTTTCTCCCTACCATAATGGCATCATGAGATCTCAAGGGCCCTACCCACACCCCCAAGCATGAATCTCAAATTGCCAACAAAATAGTTGGAGTTGTCTCATGAGATTATTCTTTTCATGTACATCCAACATGTTAATCTACCAATAGCATGACTAATCCAAAGTAGTGGTAACAAACATCATCTAGCAATATGATACAACATCATGATAAAGGAATGCATCAAGTAACATACTAATCATCATCTAAAAATGATACCAAATGCATTCAAAGTAAAACATAAATCAAAAGAGAACATACTTTGGATACACCAAAGTAACAAGTGAATATCTAGCAGCAGAGGTACAGTACATGTATTCTCTTTTCTTATCTCAGTTTTATTATTTGTCAACTCATTTAGTTATCATGTATTAGAAACCCCTTCATGTTTACCTTGTTAGAGATGTTACCTAGGATAACAAGAGAAGTACTCTACATATCCATGCTCATCACATATGAGCGCCCAAAGACAATGCAAGTTACCAACCCAATCACTAAATGAATAATCCCTCAACCAGCCTCTATCCAAGAGTTTGTGTCTCACAAGTTCCCATCATATGCACTTAAACATGCTCGTGTGTGGGCATAACCAACTTCACAAATATAATCACATAAAATCAATGCAAGGGTTGGATATGAGAAAAACAACAAATGATACAAATATAAAAGCTCACTCAACCTAGCTATATATGGGAGTATGGACTCAACATGAATCCCAACAAGGTAATGAATCACCAAGCATCATTAACTCACTCACCCATCCCAAATTTGAGAGTATAGACTCTACACAAATGCCAATGAGCAAACAAAACACCAAGCATCATGAACTCACCCAACTGGCCTAAATCTAGGAGTATAGATTCTACACAATTCCTAGTGTCCATGAAATAACAAGGGTTCAATGAGAAACAATCAAATACCAGGTATAAAAATCACTCAACCAAGCACATTGTCAGGAGTATAGATTCAACACGAATCCTAATGCAAGCAAAATACATCTATGGTTGGATTGGAATTCTTATAGACAATCCAAATCCATGGCCATCATTAGTGCCAAGAAACACCCAAGAATTTTTTTGGTAGCATACAAATCGACGTGAAGTCAAAACTACCCAAAATTAAACATTGACGAAAATCAATAAAATTGAAACACTTTTTACAATCATGTATAAAAACCCCAAATATTAAATAAAATTTGGGTTCAAATTCTGTATGCAAAAATGACTAGCATAACAATTTGAAAACACAAAACCTTAAGTGAAGAGGCAATCAAATGCTCATACCCGCCCAACAGAATAGAGTTAGCATACATGAATGGAGGGGAACACTAGCTCTTTGCCTCTTAGTAAACTACTATCCAAAATAGACAATGAAATGAAGTTGAAACATGAAAATGGGAGAGCCCTACTTGATAGCCAAAAGGGAAAATACAAGAATTCTCATGATAAAATAATCTCTGCTAAAGCTATAAGAAGTCTTGACAAATCAAGGTCTCCCCGAGCTAGATCTAATGAGATCAACCTCGCGCTGATCCCATGTCCACAACTCCTACAATGAGGAAAACAATAATTCCTCCTTAAGAGGCTTTTGGGCTTTTTCTCTCAAAATTAGGTTTTAAAAGTGAGAAGTGAGAAAGAACTCACTTTTTGGGATATATATTCACTTTAAAAGCGAAATATTAAAGTAGGAAAATAACTGGCTCACTTAATCAAATCCCTTTTTAACCCAATCAAAATTAGAAAATTCAAATTAAATGAAATTCAACTATGAAAAAGCTGCCAGCAATTAAAATAAATATTAAATTAAAAATTAAAATCCCTCTAAGCTATTAAAATAGAATTTAATTAGATATCTTCTACAATAGATGCAGAATCCTAAATGCATAGACACACTCACGGGTCTAATCACATAATGCATTATGAATCTTGATTTACCAATTACAAGAGGATTAAAATAACAATAAAAGATGCATAGCCCATATAGGGATGATATTTTCTCAACATGAAAGGTCTAATCACTAATTCCACGTGCCACTACCAAGGATATAAATCTTTCCCAATAAACACACCAATCAAGTGTAGATGCACAGTAATAATAGTTGAAGTGATATTCATGCAAAATTGCATAATTAAAGCATTTAATTAATTTCATTTAAATAGTCTATTTTGTATAAATTAGTAAAATGAACAAGGTGAATATCTGTAGAACATAGTTCTATGAATCTAATATGGGTAGCTCATTCTCTAATTCATTAAGCATTCAATAATTGAATTAACAATAATTACTCAACAATGGAAAATGAACCATAAACATATAAGTTAACATGGTTCAATATATGAGTAAACACTATTATAGGAACCTAGTCAAGTATATCAAGATAATATACATGATGCAATCAATGCACACATCTTAGGATAATTAGAGAACAACATCATGATACCACATCAATATAGGTAACCACTGGCACAAAACTCAATGCAACTATCAAATACATGATAATCTCATAAATTAGCCAAAAGAATAATCAACTAGCTAATGTAACAATATAAATCAAATCACCCTAAGGGTGTAGACCACTCATGGTCTTGATCATAATCACTCACAAAGAAATATCATCAAGGTTACATCCATCGGGGTGACTTATAGAAATCAAATGGGAGAGGCACTAAAGAGCCACCTATGGCAAGAAGGAAGCCTCCTCTATTGTTGAGAGTAGATCTTTATCTAGGTACATCATTGCCAAAAAACTACAATTTTGTAAATTTTAGTTTTAGTGACTTACAAAATATTTAGCCAACAAATAGAATATCAATTTTATTTTTGTCTTGTTATTGGTAAAACTATGATACATTTTGAGTTGTTGTTACATCCTTATGCCAAGTAACTCCAAGAGCAAAGTTAATTAAGTAGATAAATATGTTAACAACCAAAGAATAATACTTGAATATCTTAGATCGATCATTTCAAATCTTATCCAAGTTCTCCAACAACTAAGTTCTTAAAATCTCACAAATATCAAATTATGTGTCCTCTTCAACATTCGACAAATAATATGAATAATGGTTTTTGAAATAGAATTAGGTCTACTGCTATAGTATACCTTATAACCGAGAATCATTGAAGTGAGTTTGACATCTCGTTGAATGATATTTTTTACTCACATTGTTGTTTGATCCCAACATGACTTAGTAATATCTTCCACAATATTTTTTTTGGAATGTTCATAGTAGGGGTTTCACTAAAAACATTAAATCTAGTGACTTTCCAAAATAACTCCTTGATAATGTTAATTGGTTTCTCATCAATCCAAAAGAATTGAGTGTGGATCCTAATAAAAAAAATATTAGTTGATTCTAGATCCTTGAATTTCACAAAATCATAATTGTAAAGTAGGATAATCTCTTTGAGCTTTAGGAATGTAATTCCAGAAAATCATAATTGTGAAGTAGGATAATCTCTTTGATGATATATTTTATTTCTAAGGTAAACTTGATTAAGGAAAAAGACCTCAGTGGGGATGGTACTGACAATGATATCTCATTACTATGGTAATAAGTTCCTTGTTAAAGGGATAAGTACAAAATAGAAGTTTAGGAATATAATTGCATTTAGGCACTTTCTTGGAGCTCATGACTCATATAAAAAAGAGATACGACCCTCATTCAGGTTTAATGATAAAATTGAAAAACAAAATTGGACTTCCTATTTAAATTGATTGGTAGCATCTCCTATGCTTGAATAGTTTCAATGAAGATATAATGATACTTATACATTAAACATAGTCTTTGATCACATAATTCACATCCATACACCATATTAGTTACCCATTCATCATATGTTTCCTTCACAATTAAATCTTGAACTCATTACGACCTCCTAACCAAAAAACATAAGTCTTGTCAGCACCCAATATGAAATTTGTAGAATATTTGATCAAAACAAAAAAAGTGGTTCTATATGATAAAAATTAAATTATTTTAATGTTTTATTTACCAAAATATATCATTTAATAAGGGTAGTTTCCAATGGATACATCACACCAATAAGTCATTACTAAACTACCTTGTTCTTTACAAAAATGTAAACTTGATACTCATAAATAAATAAATATTGCCACAATACAATAATTTCATGCCTTGTAATTATTGGATTAGACATAATCATATGTCTACTTTCATGTCTTACAATTTCATTCTCTGACTCTACAACATATGTTTATGCCAAACTAGTGTATTTGATTGACTAAACTTCACTTCTAGTAAACTGAAAGTTTTTAAAGTATCAATACTTAAGGTAAATAATTTGATCTCTAAAATGGAAAAGATAAAGAGTGGTAGATTTCATCAATGATAACATACCATTCTTTGTTGATCACTCTTGTGAAAAACATCCATTTATCCATATAGAATACATCCAACCATATAATTTAGGGATCCATCTATCAAACATGATGGGTATTTATCTTTCAAATAGGATAGGTACTATAATGCTCTCTTTAGAGACTTTAAGTAAGGGATGATTTTTCATCCTAATATCATGTAGAGTGTAGTGCCTCTCTCATTTTATTTTTCTATTCTATCTTGATTGATGTGAGCTTGATGTTCTTTCTTTTTAATTGATCATTTTAGGACCAATGAGTGGTCTACACCCTTGGGGTGATTTGATTAATGTTGCTATATCAATAGATTGATTTTTCTTTATTCCTAATTTATGATAATTATGATGTGGTAGATGGTTTTACTAAGGTATGTTCCTATAGTTAACTGGATTGGTATGTTATCATGATGTTGTTTAGTGAGTACCCTTGAGATATGAACAATGATTAAACTATGTGATGGATTGGATTATTGACCCTAATTCTAGTTCCTTTAGTATTATTTACTCATATTTTTGATCATGTTGTTAGTGGAATTTGACCATATCTATATGATGCCACTTTATGATGTTATTTGGTGTATTTTATATTTGAGGTTATTGATGTTTCTTGAGGATGATTGGTAAAGTATTAGGCCATTTATATTATTGAGTAGTTTTCTTATTATTTCCATTATTGTATGCTTAGAACAATCAAGAAATAATTTATCAATATTTAGGTTTGGGATTATGAATTTTATTTTTATATGGAAGATGTTCATTTCGATTATAGATTATTGTGTCTCTATATTATAGATATATGCCCTTTAATTTTAGTTGATATATACATCCAAATGATTAGAAATGATTATTCAAATTAAATATCAAATAATTATATGTTTTAATACTATATTGCACCACTTCTATATGTGGATTACCCATTGGTGCTAGTACAAAGTGGAAACATAGTTGTAATCACTTGCTTGTGAGATCTACATGGTGTCTTGTTCTCCATCACATGACTATGTCTCTTTATGTGCTTCAACTACTTATATATTGAGCATCCACACTTGATCTTTGATTTTAAGTGAACATGTACCAAGTAAATTCACCTTGAATTCAGGATATGAGTGTGTACCTATATTCCTGGTAGTGCGCACTAGGAGATGGTGATTTTGACCTTTCATGTTGAGCCAATGTCATCCCTATATGGAAGATGTATCCATATATATTTTTAGTATAAATCCTCTTTTAATTGGTAAATCTAAATTCACAATGCATTATGTGATTTGACCTATAAGTGTGTTTGTGTATTTACAACTCCATAGTTGTTGTAGAAAACATTAATTAAAATGTTGATTAGATTGATTTGGAAGATTTTATTTATTTATTTTCTTGATTTAATTATAAACTAATTTTTAGTGGCTGATTTCTCTATATTTGAAATTGATTATTCAATTTGAGAAAGGGGCTAATTCATTTTATCACTCACTTCTCACTTTACAATTTCATATTTGGAGGATTTTGCTCCAAAACCCTCTTGTGCTGATTTTTTGTTTTTCTTGTCATTAGAGTTTGACTTGTTAGATCATTTCAAGATCAGTCTCATTGGATTCATGTTGGGATTGCTCCACTTTGCCAAATATTTCAACTGATTTATTGAAGTCTTCAATTTTCTTTTCCTTTTCTTGGTTTTTACCAAACATGTGAGGTAGGACATCTTACCATTTAAAAGTAGTTTTATTATTTTGAAAGAAATAAATTATAATAGGATCGTGGGTTGGAAATTAGGATTCCCCCACATCTGTGTTTGATTTCTACATCTAGTTTTGCAAGTGTGAATATTTTATGTTTTCCCTATGTGGGTTTTATATGATTTGGTAATGTTGTGTTGTTGGATTTTGCATGTATGCTTGGACTTGAATTTTGTTTTATTCTTGGGAATTTGGACATGTTTTTGAAATGGGTTTTCAATTTCATCAAATTCTAATATGTTTAAATTTTGAGTCATCTTGTTTTGTGTGTCATGCACTTTTCATCTATCACCTTCTTTGGATTGACTTTAAAAAAAATGGTAGTCTATTATACAAAGAATAATATTAGGGAGTTGAAATGATTAGAGGGAATTCCTAGGTATTTTAGATCATGATTTAAAAGTGTACTTTTAGTTTTATATGTGAAGTTTTGGTTCTTCTTAGATTTTGTCAGATTTTGATTATGAACTTGTTGTGGCAATTTTACTAGACCACTAGTAGTATTTCCACATTTTGGAATTGGTTTTTTACTTTTTTGAAATCTAAGAAGTTAGAATTTTGAGCATTCTTATCTCACCTCATTTTGTGTGCCACCCATATTTTGTTGGAATTAGATAATGGAAATGGATTATATTTCATGTTTCTACTCATTCCTTGGATTTACTTTATGGAATTTGAGATTCATTTTTGGATCTATACTCTTGACAAGATGCTCCATTTAGTGAATATTGTGCTTTCATCATTTGTTCCATTTTCAAAATCCAACCCTTGTATTGGTATTGTCATGGTTATTTTGTGGGGTTGGTTTTTCCCACCCATGACCATGTGTGCATGCACATGGTAGAATCTTGTGATACCCAAAATCCTAGATTAGTTCATTTGATTATTTTTTTATTTTATGGGTTGGGTTGGGAATTTTTTTTTCCTATGGACATTAATCATATGATGAACATGGGTAAGTAGGGTAGACATGTAGAGTGGCATCTCTTGTGTACCCTAGTCCAAAAGTGGATGACAAGGTAACATGAAAGGGTTTAAATAAGTGATAACAAAATTTTAAAATGGATATAAAAATTAATGCAAGATAAGAACACCTATATGGTCATCGAGTGTTTCAAGGAAGCTAGAATGAGGGTATGATATTTGTAAAATTTCTAATCTTCTATAGAAGTTAGTGCAAGGGCATAGTATGAGGTCTCTTGTTGGATTTGAGTTACCATACTAGGTATGAGGTCTCTTGAGGGAGATGAGTTACCATACCATATACAAATTGGGCTAGTACGAGCCAAGCATTTACTCTCCAATAGAGTCCCTTCATAGTTATCCTATAACATGTCTAGCTAGTGACCTAGTGTACTGCATTGTCTTGATAACCATTGATTTGTTATGTAGTGCACTATTTTGTGTGTGTGCATTTGTGTGTAATCCCTTTATACTTTTGTCTTATGTGACTATGTTCGAGATTCTATCTCCATGAGTATGATACGTGGGCCTAAGGGTTCCATGTGGTTGGGAGACATTTCTATCTATATCATTGTTGGGGATTGGAGTATAGGGATGATCTTCTTCCAACTTTGGAATTGGAGCTTCGTGCTCACTTGAAATATTTGATCCTATCTTGATGTATGTTACTTGTGATTTATGATTTTACTTGATGCTTATGCTTTATCCTGATGTTTTATTATCAATGTGATGGATTTGAGTTATATTTGGAGGAATATTATGTTAGATGTATTCATTGTATTGATTCTAATGAGATCCTATGTCCTCAAGATTTAGATTTTGGTACTCCCCAATTTGGAGGTTTGATTTATATTATAGTATATATTAGCTTTTTGCCTTCAATATGGGTACTTGGTCATACCCCTTAAGTAAAAAAAGTTATATGATGAAATATTAGGGTATGTTTCATTGCACACATTTAGGAGTTATATTATACACAATAAAAATTTGAATTCCATGATACAAGATTTGTTTGCACCCCTTTAATAGTTCTATCATGTGATAAAATGGGTGTATCACATATAGTTTCACCATACTATGACACCCCTTTTGGAGTTTTGTCACACAGTATGAATAGAATTATCTAACTTCAAATAATGATTATTTCTTAACTTATTTAGAGGATTGAGTTGGTGTTTTAGATGCCCTTTTGGGAGTTACTTCTCCCCAATCCAAAATAGATTGCCTATTAGACATTTTGGTTTTGGTTGTTATGACATCTCATAATTATTGCATTTAATCTAGTAAATGAGCTTGAAAGATTTATCACTTAGGAATTTTAATTTGGGGTTTAAAATGAACATCATATCTATTGTTAATATGATTAATGGAATGAACATTGTTTGGTTAATTTCACCTAGATGGAATGTATGTATTGGTAAGTGGCGTGTTGGAGCCTAAATTAGTAGATTAGGTTTCCTATGGAATGATGATCAATTATGGAACTCCTAATGAAAATTTTCCAACTAATAGGTTCCACTCTAACTGAACGCAAAGCTCTACAATTCTAGCTCTGTAGAACCAAGGCTGCTAAGCCTATACCTCACACCCTAGAGGCTTTTTAGAGAAGATAACTTGTGAGATTTGAGTGTTTAAAGGGATTTTAAAAGTTGGTAAATGTTTGTGGGTGTAATATAGAAATATACAATAGATTTTTTGACCTTTATCACTTAGATGTATGTCCTTTCTACAATCAACATGAAGACTCAAATCAATAATCAATAGACTAGTGCCTTAACCAATGGATTTTGATGGAGCTTAAATTTTAGAGGCTCCATTTTTACAATAGATTTTACATGTCATATACTGATGATTGTAGGGAATCAAATTATATGAGGAAGAGAGCACTGTGAAGGTTTGAATGAGCTAGTAGAAGTTGTTGAAGTGTTATGTATTCAATGAACTACACTACAGGCTATCAAAGGCCAAAAAAGGCATGTATTTGGAAATACTTAAGAGAAATGAATAGAATTTGGATCTCTTCTTTCTTCATGTTAATCAAATAGAAAAGAAAGTGCATGTCAAGATGCTTATACATCTTACTTTCAAATATGATACTTTGCTCTCTATAAACATAATAACAATCACAGTTTCTCCATGCATTTCTTCGAAACATAATACACTCTACTAGTCCAAAGATGAAATTGGATTATGATCTCACCTTTATGAGAAATTCTTCAAGTTAATTTTCATTCATTTGACAAGAGCATGCCTCGATAAAATTCACTCTTCTATGGTTGGAATTGAAAAATGATGATTATGTTGGAAATATAAGAGGGGTAACTAAGAGGGGAGGAGTGAATCAGTTACCACTAAAATAAATCTTAGATCCCTTAGATGTCAGTACAAAAATACAAATTGAAAACTAGATACTGCTGAAGCTTGGTAAAGACATACATAATGTTGTAACTTGGTAATAACTGAATGAGCTTGGTAAAGGCTTAACATACAAAATTTAGATGTTACTTGTGATTACCATTACTTTAACTTAGTTGAAAAGAAATAAAAGAAAATAGAATGAACACATTTGACACCAAGATTTAAGGTGGAAACCCAATTTGGGAAAAACCACCAATTGCAACTAGTTACTATTTTCACTCTTCTGAAGTGAGCCCTGTTAGGAACCAACCATGTTAAAGGTTACAAAAAACACTATTAGGTGTGACCCTGTTAAAGGATTTAATCACCCTATTAGGAGTGGCCTTTTTAGAGGTCATGAGACAATTCAATAGAACTGCCACCTTGTTAGAGGATTTGCAAATAGCTGTTAAGCCAACTCTGTTAGGAGATTTAGATCACTGCTACAATGGTTAGAGAGTAACAATGTGATGACCTAATTTGAATGCAACTAAATTTCTAATTACATATCTCTATTTTGTCTTGTTCTTGATCCTCACTGATTGAATATATCCTTTTTGCTCCACAAGGATATTCTGCTTATCCTTCAAATTTTCTTGCTTTGCTTGTCATTAAATCTTCAATAACATCTTCATACTTGCACGTCCACACTTTGAAACCACAATTTGACCTTATTATACTTATATCTTTCATATTTTCAAGTTGACTCAAATACAACTTAGAATAGTTAATATTCACCACCTTAGTTGGTTGGAATCAATAGATAAATCAATTGAGCTTAATATGCCAAAATAAGAAAATCCTTCATTATCTAACCCACCTCGGTAGAAACTAACTAAAAAATGATTTCCTTTGTTAACCAAAAAAAGCTTGGTTAACATGGCAAATTTACAAAAATCCCTTGGTAACCGAGTGAGCTTGATTAGCATTGGTTCCATCCAACTTTCCTTTATTAATTGTGTGAGCTCAATTAACACTCATCTTCTGCATACTTTCCTTTGATGCTCGAGTGGACTCAATAGACACTACCTTTTGAACTATGCAATCACAAGAATGCTTGGTAGACACAAAAAACTATCTTCACTACCTGAGTGAGCTCAGCATATACTAACTGATAATGATATGACATTTTTGTTACATCAAAGACAATACGCAATTAATCAATTGTATCCAACAATCTCCCTCTTTGGTATTGATGGCAACACAACATGTCATAGCACAATGAAATTTGGGTTTTAGTCTTGATAACTTCCTCTCTTACTATGAGATCTTCCTTTCACTGGATTCTTCCTTTGTCTGCAAAAACTTCTGCCAAGTTCATTTACAAAACTTTCTCCCTCTTACAACAAACTTCTCTTTAGTAAACTTCTCCCTCTTTTAGTTCCTTACTTTATTCTTGATCCAAATAATTTCTTAGAGATATGACAATAAACTTCTCCCTCTTTGATAACACATGCCAAAGATAATGACTCTATTAATATCAATGTACCTTAAGTACTTATTCATTTACAATATGCCCTTATCAATTTTGCACCAACTGATTGATTTTTAACTAGCTCTTGTTGATGCATCACTAAACTTTATTTAGTGAACTTCAAATAGGGGAATGATCCCTAGCTTACCTCTTGGATACAGATCCCTAGGTAATGGCTTGGTGAATATGTCTACAATCTATTCTTTAGTATTAGCATATTCCAATCTAACTTCTTTATCCTACACCGACTCTCTTAAGAAGTGATATTTTATAGCAATGTGCTTTGTTTTGGTATGCAACACTAGATTCTTTGATATGTTGATTGCACTGGTGTTATCATAGTATATAACTATTGGATCCTTGATCTCTATCTTCATTCCTTCCAACAATTGCTTGAACCAAAAAATGTTAGAATAATTAACTATTGCTACCACATATTCTATCTCTGCTATGGATTGAGATGTACAATTTTTCTTCTTGCTTGTCCAAGACACTAGTCTTTTACCATGAAAGAATGCTCCACCACTAGTGCTTTTTTTGTCATCAATACTTCCTACCCAATCAACATTAGTAAATACCTTCAAGTCCAAATTGTCTCCAAGTTTATACCATAAGCCATAGTCTTCAGTAGCTTTCAGATATCTCATGATTCTATTGATTGCCATTATGTGATTTTCTTTAGGATTTTCTAAGAATCTTGCCACTATTCCAAATACTAGAGCAATACTAGGCCTTGTATGTACTATATACTACAATTTTCCAATCATTGATATGTATGTGGTTTGGTTACTTCTTTGGAATCATCATTTTTGGAGAGCTTATGTCTAGTAGACATAGGGGTTCCAACTGGTCTCAAATCTTTCATTCCAAATTTCTTCAATATCTCCTTGTTATACTTAGATTGAGTGATGTAGATACCATTTTTGTTCTGTTGTATTTGCAATCCAACAAATAATTTTATCTCACCAAACATGGACATCTCAAATTCTTTACTCATTTCTTCTAAAAATGCTTTGTAGAAGTCATCATTTCCTGTAATTAACATATCATCAACAAATATTTTTGCCAACACAATTTTCTCGTCTGGTCCTTCCTTGATATATAGACTACTATTATCATTTTTCCTTTGAAAGACAATCTGTACCAAGTAATAATGAAGTCTTTCATACCAAGCTCTTGGAGCTTGCTTGAGACCATATAATGTTTTATGTAACTTGCAAACTATGTCTCTTTTGCTAGGATCTACAAAACCTTCTAGTTGTTTAATGTAGACTTCCTCATCAAGAATTCCATTCAAGAAAGTAGATTTAATGTCCATTTGATATACTTTAAATCCTTTATGTGCTGCATATGTTAGTAAAGTTCTAACACCTTCTAGTCTTGCTACATGAGAAAAAATCTCACCATAATCAATACCTTCTTTTTGAGAATAACCTTTGCACACCAATCTTGCTTTGTTTCTTTAAACTTTTCCATCTTCATTCAAATTATTTTTGAATACCCACTTTGTGCCAATTACATTCTTATCCTTGTGTTTGGAACACGAGTCTAAGTTTTGTTCTTTTCTATCTATACTATCTCTTCATTCATTGCTTCAATCCAACTTTCATTTTTCAGAGCATCTTTAGCATTTCTAGGTTCAAATTCAGCAAGTAAACATGTACATTTTAATTTTCTTCTTGTCATTGTTCCACTAGATTTATCTTCAATGATCTGATTACGTACATGATGCCTTTTGACATATGTTGCTAATATTGGCTCTTTGAGATTTGAATGAGTTCCACTATCTTCATTTTGAACTTTAGTTTCAAGCTCAGGTCCTTCTGTCTATGACTCGGGTCTATCAAACTCGATTTGAACTAGCTCGGTAGCCTTTGATTATGACTTGAGTCCTTCAGACTATAACTTAGGTTGCACTATTTGCAACTCGGTAACTGTTAGAAATTTTGGGGACTCAGTAGATGAAGCTTCCTTTCTTTCAGATAGATTTGGCAGAATATTAGGTTGATAGTAAACAAATCTTCTATAATCCTTTGGCTCCTTGTTAATTTCTTCTTCACTCTTTTTTAGCAAATTCATCAATTCTAACATGTGCACTTTCTATTATTTTATGAGTAGACAAATTCAAACATTTATATGCTTTACTTCTATAGGAGTATCCTACAAATATGCCTTCATCACCTTTTACATCAATTTTTCCTTTTCTAGACTCTTTCAAGATATAACATTTGCTGCCAAATACTTTTAAGTAACTTGCATTAGACTTGTAGCCATACCATAGCTAATAAGGATTTCTTTTTGTGTATTTCTTCAACTGTACTTTATTCAAAGTATGAATTGTAGTGCTGATAGCTTCCTTCTAGTATTTGAGAGCAACATCCTTTACAATCATCAGGGTTCTTGCACAATCCATGATAGATTTGTTTCTTCTTTTAGCTATACCATTCTATTGATACTTGCCTTTTAATTCCTCTTTCACTGTAGAAATTATTGAATTCATTGGAGATGAATTCACCACCTCTATTTTATCTTAAACATTTCAACCTCTTTCCAATTTCTTTTTTTACTCTTGCCAGATACCACTTGAACTTTTGAAAGGCTTCTAATTTTTCTTTTAGATACATTACAGTCATCATTCTAGAAACTATCAACAAAAATAATGAAAAGATTTTCTCCAATGTAACTCTCTATACCAATAGGTCCACATAGGTTTGTATGAACAATTTCTAAGACTTCTACTAATTGATAGTTTTTTCTTTTGAAACTAGTCTTTCCCATCTTACCAATTTGGCAATTCTTGCATAAATCCATACCAGGCTTCTTCAAACTAGGAATACCTCTTACTCTTTTATGTTTGTTTATCTTAACCAGATTATCAAAGTTTACATGACATAGCCTTTTGTGCTATAACCAACTTTATTCTACTTGAGCAATAAAACATGAACAATTACTAAGATCAAGATAAAATAGATTACATTTTGTTTGCTTGCCAGATCCAACTAGATTTCCTTTTGGTCTATCCATTCATGAATTCTACCTTGAATCTAATGTTATTCAACTATGCCGCACTCAGTAGATTATGCTTTAGTCCTTTAACCCAATAAGTATTGTCACGTACAAGTTATTTGGTTAATGAAATACATCCTTTTCCTTTTATGTTACAAGGTTCATTGTTTCCAAATCCCACACTACCTCCATCATAGTATTCCATATGCTCAAATTTTGCTTTTTCTCCAGTCATATGATGTGAACAACCACTATCAATAATCAACATATCATTTTTTTCTAACATGAGAGATAAGTGCCATCTTATCTCCATCATCAAATTCATTGTTCACAGTAATGTACACCATTTCATCTTCATTGTTATTAGATTCTTTAGCTATCAAACAAGATTTCTTACATTTGTCCTTGTAGTTCTTGGAATCCTTCTTGCCTTTGTGCTTATTTGTTTTCTTTTCATCTTTGATTTCTTTATTTGGACACCTAGCAATAATGTGACTAACTTCTTCATAGGAAAAGCAGATCAGAGGAAATCTACCTTTGAACTTTGCTCTACCTTTGGAAAAATTCCTTGCAAGTAGGGCTTCAACAACTTCAAGATCATTGTCTGAACTTTCTTTTGATTCTTCTTCTTCACTTCTTGATTGACTAGACTTTAATTTCTTACTCTTTTCTTTGAGTGAGAGTTTAGCTTTAAAAGTATACTCATTAACCTTTGAACTAGGAACATAGTTATCAAAGTTATCTAACTCAAAAGCTCTCAATCTTCCAACTAGAGAATCCAAAGATATTTTATTATTTGGATCACATCTCATCTCTTGAATAGCAGACACTCTAATTGCATAAATAGGAAGAAGAGTTCTAAGTACCTTTCTTACAACTATTTTCTCTTTAATGTCTCCTCTAGATGCTTTGATTGCACTTACACTTGCTTTGACGCTTTCCACATTTTTTGCAATGTTCTCATATTCTCTCATTTTCATTTGATCAAAATAACCTCTAAGGCTTTTAGCCTTAGCTCTTCTTACATTATCATCTCTTCCATATGTGTCTTTTAGTTTGATCCACATTTCATGTGTTATCTTGTAGTCTTTGACTTCATCAAATGCAATATAACTAAGAGTAGATGCAATATCAAACATCATAATGTTATGATTCTTCTTTGTAGCAATATCTTCAATAGATAATGTTCTAGTGCGAGTCTTGTATTTAGTATCAAGATATTTGTATCTTGAGTCATTGATGGTAGCCAAGTGTAAGCTCATAAGTCCTTGCCATGCTACAAAATTGTCTTTGTTTAGCTCAGGGATCTCTCTTCTGTAAGACATCCTAATCTTTAGCTTAGGTCCTTGAAACCTTCTCTGCAAGCACAAAAAGCTCTAATACCAATTGTTGGAAATATAAGAGGAGTAACTGATAGGAGAGGGGTGAATCAGTTACTACTAAAATAAATCCAAGGTCCTTAGATGTTAGTACAAAAATACAAACTAAAAATTAAATACTGCTGAAGCTCAGTAAACACATACAAAATGTTGTAACTCGGTAATAACTAAATGAGCTTGGTAAATTCTTAACATTCAAACTTTAGATGTTATCTATGATTGCCATTACTTTAACTTAGTTTGAAACTCATAAAAGAAAATAGCATGAACATATTTGACACCAAGATTTAACATGGAAACCCAATTTGGGAAAAAAAAATCACCAATTACAACTAGTTACTATTTTCACTCTTTTGAAGTGAGCCCCGTTAGGAGCTAACCCTGTTAAAGGTTACAAAACACATTGTTAGGTATGACCCTATTAAAGCATTTAATCACCCTATTAGGAGTGGCCTTGTTAGAGGTCTTGAGACAATTCAACAGATTAGAGGATTTGCAAATAGCTGTTAAGCCAACTTTGTTAGGAGATTTAGATCACTACTACTATGGTTAGAGAGTAACAATATGATGACCTGATTTGAATGCAACTAAATTTTTGATTATAGATCTCTATTTTGGCTTGTACTTGATCCTTCTTGATCGAATACAGCTTTTCTTCTCCACGAGGATTTTTTGCTTATCCTTCAAATTCACTTACTCTTCTTATCATTAAATCTTCAATAATATCTTCATACTTGTACACCTACACTTTGAAACCACAACTTGACCTTATACTTATATCTTTCATATTGTCAAGTTGGCTCAAATACAACTTAGAAGAGTTAATATTCATCACCTTAGTCAGATGGAATCAATAGATAAATCAATTAAGCTTAATATGCCAAAATAAGAAAATCCTTCATTAGCCGACCTAGCTCAGTAGAAACTAACTTAAAAATAATTTCCTTTGTTAACCAATAGAAGCTTGGTTAACACTGCAAACTTGCAAAAATCCTTTGGCAACTGAGTGAGCTCAATTAGCATTGTTTCCATCCAACTTTCCTTCATTAACTGAGTGAGCTTAGTTAACGCTCATCTTCGACATACTTTCATTTGATGCCCAAGTGAACTCAGTGGACACTACCTTCTGAACTATGCAATGACAAGAATGCTTAGTAGACACAGAAAACTATCTTCACTGCCCGAGTGAGCTTGGAATATACTGACTGATAATGATATGACATTTGTGTAACATCAAAGACAATACACAATTAATAAATTATATCCAACAAATTAATATATGAATATATTTACTCATAATATGATAGGTTACAAACATAAAGAGATGAAGATCAAACATCAACAAAAGATAAGCATTGATTGATATATATTCATTGTAATAGGCACACATCAAATAGGAGGAGGAAGTGAGTGTGTCAAGGGTTTGGCAATGGAGAAGCATGGAAATATCATTCATGGAGAAGTTAAATTTCATGAACAATTAAAAGGAATGAGCCTGTACAGGTATGGAGCACATGATGATGTGTCCTCATACCATGTTGATTAGATTGGAAGCCATAAATGTGATAAGATATGCTACACTATGCCAAGTTTGGTCCCCTAATTTAGTAATTATCATATACAAACACCTTGGATATGGATGCATGAATGATAATAGCTTCACCTATTATGGGATTGCTAACAAGAAATTCTTAGATATTATCATGTTTTACTTGTGCCAGGAAAATAAATCTCAAACATACTTATGATAATCATACGATAGAACGTGAACAAACTTCAACTAATGGAATCATTGCTTTGCAAGAATAATTCACCCAGAACTATATTACTTGTATAGTATAAAAAAAAAAGGGCATAATATATCCACCAATGATATGATGTAGTGCCTGCCCTTGATTACATTTTTCTGGACACATTGTTGCTATTATTATCGGACTAGGTTAGACTAGTTTTATGTTGATGGTTAGTAGCATTGTTTTGAGACTATCAGATATTGTGATATGTATTCAGTTGATATATGATAGGATTACTTAGACTCTACATTTCATGTATGCATGATGATTATTACATTGCTTTAAGTTATTGATGATGATTAGTTAGATGGTTTATTATCACATGTTTTTTATTATGGATACTTACCCCATACTTGCATGTGTATGGTGTGCATGTTTGTTCTTATGTATGGCATTACTAATGCGGTTAAAGAAGGGAGTCGTAGTCATTTTCTAGTCGAGATCTACACGATGCACCACTTCTTACCATTGCCTGTTTAGTTTAGCATATATATATATATATATACATTCATAGTTTTTTATGCAGGTTGCAGGTATCGGGTATCGACTTCCCTGAATTGCCAAGAGGAGCGTACCCTATCGCACTATCTCAATGGTAAGAGAAGGGAGATAAATTCTCAAGTCCAAATCCTAAACCCCTAAACCATTTGTCCTAGTGAATTAGGACAAGTATCTAGATATTTTACCTTTCGAATGTGTCAGATGACATAATTCATGATTTTTAACCCTTTAGACTGATTTTGTATGGTTGTTCTATGATGGGTTTTCATATTTTATCTTGGAGCTTTATGGTGAATTTTTTATTAATTAAGTCTTAAATAAATAGATTTAATTAATAAATTAATTATTTAGGAAAAATTAATATAATATCATGATCTTTTGATATTTTGATTATAATTAATTAAATGAGAATTAATTGAGAAAAGAATTAAATAAAATAAATTAAAATTAATAATAATAAAAATAATAAAAAAGTAATAAATAAATAATAATAATAAAAGTAATAAAATATTTAAAATAAAAGTTATAAGCTTGCCTAGGAGTAAACACACCTTTTGATTGCACATATGTCAACAACACAGGGGTTAGCACACAAATTAAGCACATGGTGTCTACAACCTTATGACTCATCTAGAAGGTTGGAATAGACCCATGCTTAGTTGTCAACACCTTCTGGTTGTTTCTAGAGACATTCTAGGTGCTTCCTGAGAATTCTTTATATTTAGGCACTCCTAGAAGCTTATGGAGAGCATTTGGAGAGCATGTTTGGAGGACTCGAAAATGTGGGATAAGGAAGGAGCTTACTCTGCAATTTCTGAGGAGAAGCGAAATAGCATTAGAATCCGGGTAGACGCTTGTGATTTTACCTATGATATTTTCGCTTCTTGCATTTCCTATCTTCTTCTTGTCTTCATAATTCTTTCTGAGGATTTCATGTGTTGAAAATATTAGTTATATGAATTCTTGTTATGGGCAGTTGAATTCTATATGAGAAACTTTCGTATGTGTAGATCCGATGAAATTATGGGGCTAGGGTTAAAATTTATAATCAAACCTATTAGAAAAATTATTGAGTAAATTTAGAAAACAATTATTTCAAAGGAAAATTCTTATGGTTTAGAAAGCCCTTTTTATTTTAAAAATTATGTATTTGTTCTCTTTTAAAAATTATGCAATTCTGCATACATATATGTATATATATATATATATATATATATATATATATATATATATATATATATATATATATGTGTATATATATGTATATATATGTATATATATATGTATATATATGTATATATATATGTATATATATGTATATATATGTATATATATATATGTATGTATATATATATATGTACATATATGTACATATATGTACATATGTACATATATATACATATACGAATATATATATATATATATATATATATATAAATATATATGAAAGAAAATCGATGTTAAATCGCAGTTGAAAAAAAAAAAATTTGATTTCGCAAATCGAAATTCATTTTGAAAGAACGATTTAAAAATATATAAAAGGTGGGGGGGGGGGGGGACGAAACCCGCACCCCCATACCCACTGCCATAGTAGTGTACCTATTGTCATAGGTACTATGATGATAAGGGTACTTGGTACCCACTGACGTCGCAGGCCCTGCGACTGTAGGGTCCCTACGTACCGCGGGAGTTATATATGTATAATGTTGCTTGGATATGCAGGTTGTGAAATATGATTTTTACATTTTGATTTTATAATGTTTTAAAATGTTATTATTATTATTAAAAGTTTGTAATTATATATATATATGTATGTATGTATGTATATATAAGTATATATATGTATATATGTTATTAATAATAAATAATTATTATATTGATAAATGATTTGTATTAATAGATCATTTCTTTTAATAACAAATTATTTTATAATATTATAGTTGAACAATATAGGTTCAATTTAATTATTTTAACTGACTTGTATTATAAAGAAAAGAGGATAATGAAAAGAATTGGTAAATTTTCATTTACTATTTAAATTTTATGGGGGTCATTTTCAAATAACATTTATATAAACAAAATGTCATTTGAATATTTAGAAAAACAATTTTAGAGTTATGAGAAATTTTAATCAACATATGGGTTAGGAAAAACGTACACAATATTTCTCCATTCAATATCTAAATTTGAAAACAAAAACTGAGACATCCACATTTTATTCAACTATGGAATTTTAGCAAACCAAAACATGTGCTTGCATTGTGTTTACTCTATGCTTCTTGTTTTGGGTTTTTGGGTTGACTAGTGTTGACCAGTTATAGGATATCTACCAGAGGCTCGGGGGTTATGATTGTGATGTTATGATGATGTCTTTTGATTTCGATCTTTAAAAACCCAACCATGGTTATGTGATGGTATGCTCTATGATATGTTTGTATTTACTAGTTGTTAATGCTTTCCAGTCTTCTTGTGTGAAGCTAAGATTCATATGTATGAGACACTTGACTTAACCATTTTGAGTCATTGATCAATTATACTTGGGTTACTTCCAGCCATTTGATGGAATTGAATTGTTATTTGATCTTGATGATGTCATGTTGTGACATGTTTTGACTCAACCATTTTGGAGTCTTCGATCAGTATTATTTTGAGATACTTTTTGGTTGCTTGTTAATAACCAATGATTATTGTGATTATCAGGGATACCTTCAGTTGCCAATAGAGAACTGTTGTGGTCATGATTATCTATGGATGCTTTTCTTTTTCTCATGGAGATTTGATGTTTATATTGTGGATTATCTTTTGGTATTTTGTGATTTATGATTCCATGAGCTTAGGGTAGGTTATCTGCTTGTAGTGACGGGAAGTGGTTGCAATGGGGTTCGGGGCCCTAAGAGGCTGCCAGGGTAACTCATTGTAAGTTGTCTTAATAAGTGAAAACATTCACACCTAATACTGACTTAATGAACCTAAAAAGATAATTTTTTTGTTCTCGCCCATGCCTCTAGTGCTAGTAAAGACTAGGATGGGAGTAGAGAGAATGCTTGGTTGCAACCTTGCATTCCGTAGTATGCTTTGTCTATATGAGAGGATACTAGTGGCTGCACATGGATCACTAGGGGGTCGGGGTCTATTGAGAGACTGCCAGGGTAACTCTAGCGTGATCTGTGCGATGACACTTTCTCGCTTGCATAGTAGGTTTCCTACATGTGTTTGTGTGCCTCTGGGAATTAGATGTCGTTTTGGGTTTGGAACCTTTGAGTTAGTATACTTTTAGGATTCCTTGACTTAGAGTGTTTTTGTTTTATGTGATTTGATAACCTGTTTGGGACTTGAGATTATCTCCTCAACATGATGGGAGTGGACCATTTAGGTTCCACGAGGTCGGGTGGTAGTGTTTTTCCACTCTTATCATTTGAGATTCGTTTGAGACACCGTGGCTGATGCATTCTTGATTATGATGGTGGACATGTATCCTTACATTGATGATTTGCATATGTTAGATGATGATATCTTATCCTTTACTTTGCATGTTAGATTTCTTTTCTGAATATGATGTAGTATAATTAGGAGTGACATTCCTACTATGTTAATACCGATGATCTCTTCGATGATTTGGGATGTTATGCACAGAGGGATGGCTAGGACCCATGATGGTCTAATGATGCTATTAACGGTTGGGAGGAACCGTGCACTTAGTTATGTTTGTGATAAATGGTTATCTTTTATGATGGATGTTTATATCTTCTATGATGATGTATCATGTATGACATGTGAGTACATTTACTTTGTTGCATCATGGATTAGAATTAGGATGATGATGTACTTTATTTCACATATGTATATTCTTTTAAGCCTTTCATACCCTATGACATGTACAGTGGATGATTGAGCAATCTGAAATGTAATCACTTAAAAGACACTTGTATATTGTTTAAGTACATTGGATGTGTCACTATTATCTCATGTGGATGTTGTATTAGATGGATTCATTAATAGTTAATTTAGATGTGATTCAACGTTAAGGGATCTTTGAAGAATGTAACCTATTATGTATGCTATGTTTACTTCCACTTGTACTTTTATTATTGCTTCCGTTACTATGTATAAGTTGTAAATGGTTTTACTTTCGTGTTTAAAAAAAATAAAAATGCTACCAAACTTAGTGAAATTCTAGGTTAATTCTTTGGATCCCTTGGCGGGGCATTACATATTAGGTGATTAAACTTACTAAAGATCTTGTATTAACAATGTTAAACAACCATTATTTTAAAAGTAAAAAGGATTTAAATTAAAAGAGGTGATTGTAATTAAATAGAAAATACTATTTTAAAGGGGAGACAATTTTTATATTTAGAAGTCACGTCTCCTTATATCAAAGATATAAATAAGGGGTAGGCTATTTGTAAATAAAAGAGATATTTGACATCCAAACATTTACATTCAACAAAAAACATTTTATATCTATTAGTATGAAGGAATAAGGGCTCAATATGGCTTTGTAATATAAATTCAATTATTTTATTTTAATGATAAAGAAATTCTTTTGTTTATTTTTAAATGGCATGGAGATTTAAACTACAGTTGAAACATCCTTTGTAATTATTTTTTGGAATTCTCTATTCAATTTAAATGTCAGATAAGTGGACATGGTCATTTAGCATTTTAAATTTGATCATTATAGATATAGTGAAATATATAATTGTTTACATATATATGTCCAGTTTTTCTCCCTACCAGAGGAATTAAAGCTCAATTTGGACTAATTTAGGATTGCATAAATATTTGATATGTCGCATCTTGATTAATTAATTGGTGGTAGTATATGTGCATAAGAAATTTAAAATTGTATGTGAAAATTCACTGAACTTGACTCTATTGCCCAGATGAGCAAAGGTTCTAGTCTTTCTATTATTAAAGTTAGAAAATCTATTATAAAAAACATCCAACTATTATTCATCATTTACTTACATTTGGACCAATTTTGAAGACTTTGCTAGCTGAAGAACTCCAAATCTTAAATTTGCTTTAGAAAAGCTCTGAATCAAGTGACCAAGTTTGACGAGAAGGTCTACCCACTTAGGTGTAGCAAAACCTAAAGTATAGAGGAATCGAGAAGTATTCCCATTCATTGGCTAGAAATACTGGAGAAGTTGTATTAGAGAAGTGACAGGCTCTTGGATTTCCAATCTGTAGTTTTGGGAACCAATAATTTCTTTATCATTTTTCTATCAATCATTCAAAAAATTTAATGTAACCCTTAAAGACAACCAATAAATCCTTTTGAGATGAATTATTATTGCTTTAATGATGTATGAATAGTTGAATACATAAGTAAATTCCAATGCTTAGTCTTATTGAATTTACCTCCCCTAAAGAGCACAATAAGACAATAGTGAAGATTGATTTAGCAATACAATACTACTGTTTTCCAAATAATGAAATCACTTATTGCATTCAATCAATTGGATAGTCAATTAAAGAAAACTTAAAATTTTATCTAAAGAAACAAAGTAAATTAGATAGAAATAATATCACTAAAAGATCAATTGAGCACATGAAATCCTTGTATTGAACTTGAAATGCTTTCACCACAAATACATGTGTTGCTGGTGCATATAGAGAACACAGTCTAAAGTGAACAATATGGCCTACTTTGTATAAATGTATATGGAAATTACATGGTAGTAATGAATATATTGATTGTGATGATCTTGTTATCTTTTATAAAAATTCAAATGATGCATACAAGCTTTGGATCATCATGACACTTCCTAACAAAAACCTAAAATGCAATTGAACACTTTATTTACAATGTAAAGGCTTTAGTAAAATATTTAATCCAAAATCCATTTCTATTTAAAAGTTGCATCCCTTGTTGGAATTATAATAGGAAAGGCAAACTTCTTTGGGGGGGGGGGGTGTGAATCAGTAGTTTAAACTTGGACCCATAAAACTTTCACAACACATCTATCTCATGCATTCAATAAGTAAACTGAAATAAAATGTAAAGCATGTACATCTCAAACATTTAATCAAGTAAACATTCACACACATATGACACTAGATATGATTACCCATAAACCCTCCAATGAGAAGGTAAAACTAGGGTGGGGATGACACCCACAAATCTTCACTACTGAAGTAATAAATTGTATCCAATGAAGGTTACAATGTTTTGACCATGAGACATGATCTACCCTATGAAAATTTTTCCCTGTTAAAGGCTTACAAAGACTGTTAGGTCTCACCCTGTTAAAGGATTTCAACACCCTATTATAAATGTGCCTTTCTAAAGGACTTTTAACTCACAATTAAGTAAGCACCTTATTAGATTATTTCATACAACCTATTAGGATTATTTTGTTAAGAGATTTTGACTGAAATCACTTGTAAGAATGTCTTAGCATTGATCTTGCGGTTAGCACTTGATTGCTTGATGACAAATCAGCTCTAAACTGATGTCTTCTCAATCCTTCTTTATTAGATGTCTCTTTGCTATATCCTTTTCCTTTCCTCTATTCTACTCTAACCGATTTTGCAATGCAATCTCACTTCATAACTCCTTAGTCACCATGAATGCTCTATTTGTGTATGCAAACTACTCTCTTTGCTCCTTCAACACTCAAAAACTTTAGGGTTTGTCCTTCTTAAGAAGACTTAGCTGACTTAGGGTTACGTATGAATCAATAACTATGATTCATCCATTTTTCCACTTAAACCTTCCCATTTTCTAATTGGCTACATGTAATTACATTGGGAATCCAACTTGAGATTCTTCCTTATCTCCAAAATATTGAAATTCAATCTTTAGTTGGCTCAAAAATGGTTTACATAGTTGTTTGTGACTTTACAATTTATTATGTCAAAACTATGTCACTTGGCATCTGAAGTCTCTAATGCTTGGCATATACTAATCTTTCTACTATGACTCAACATATGTATCACTTGGCATCCACTATTTACTCAGCTCCTATGTCACTTAGCATACACTAGCTATTTGATACTTGAGTGAGTTGACACATGAGTGGCTCGACACTCATTGTGGACTCGACATGCTCTATAATATATATGTTATGCTTGAAATCTACTACTTGTTTGATATGAACTAAGTAAATAATTTAAGTGTGTTGACACTCACTTGTCAAAACCATCTGAGATCAATAATCTCCCCCTTTGACATGAGTGTTAAAAACACTTGAGTATTCATTGATATCCTTAATCTCTTGAGCATAACATATCTATAACTTGGCTTATGTACAAAACTTAAAAATTTCAAAATTTTGTAACAAATTACGTACCTCAAAATCTGATAACTCCCCCTAATTTGATAGGTCTGTTCTATATCCAAATTTCTATACTCTTGCTGAGTAAATGTGCCTCAACTGATACATTTTGACTTCATGTTGTTTTGTGCTTACTCTCCCTTAACTTAATCTATCTTTTCTCTTTTCTTTATTTCTCCCCATTTGCTTATTTTCCCCAAAAATTTACTCTCTATATGATTGCCAAAATTGACATCTTCCCCTTTCTCTCATTCTCCCCCTTTTTGAAACTTATGTCAAATGGGCTATACACTTATAGTGTGTTTGTTCGAAAAGGATTTATGGACATCTAGGTTTATCTTGAGAGTTGCATCCCAATTCTCACATGCTACATCCAAATAATTTATTTGGATAGCTAGCTCGATAACAAGGAAGAATAGACTATCTAGTGTAGAAAGATTTAGGCCTTTCTTCATTAGGGTTTTGGCATAGCCTAGTTCCTTGTAAAAAAATTCCATATGGGGGGTTAGAGTGGCCTGGATGCTAGTTAGTTTGGCCCTTATGTTGGCCTCATCTACTAAAAATGTAGCTAACTAACTCTGGGTTTGAAGCAATGTCCTAAAGTGCTTCTCACTCTAAGTTGGATTCATAGGTAGTTTTTCACCTGATGAAGTAATCTGACTTTCCAAGCTCAAGATGTGACTTCTAGTCTCTTGGATGAAGAGTGTTGGATTACATAGTTTAGCATACAATGAGAACATATTCTCAAGTACTTCTTCACATCCTCAACCTTAGTTGCCAATGCAACTTGTGTCAGTGCTATATCACTTGATATTTTTTCATTGAATTTTCTTTGAAACTTATTTTCTACCCATTCAAGTAATTTTGCATTTGTATCTAAGTCAACATCACTCACCTTTTCCACTATATTTTTTAGCTATTCAATGAGTGGCTTTGTCTCATCTAGAGTTGGCAGACTAAATACATCTAAAAAGATGTCTCTAATATCCTGTAGTGCCTACTTCTACCTGTGCTCCCTTTTAAGAATTTCTTGATGCTTTTTCCTTACTAGGGCTTGTTGCAATATACCCATCTATTCTATAGTCATTGTATCATAATCATACTTGGGCAACATGATTTCTTCATCAAGGTTAACATCTCCATATTGGATCACCTTCTTCCTTTGATGAACTCGAGATTAGCACTAGGATCTACAATGGAGTTGCATATGTGCTTAGCGTCTAAAGAGTTTGAGTGGAAGGAGTGCCAGATGCTGTTAAGGTTACTAAGGCTTGTCTAGCTGCTTGCTCCTTCATTCTAGGTGTTAGCTTTGTCTCTTTAGGCTTGTCCTTGTGTTCCATAATGACTTGTGATGCACCTTGTACTTGTGCTATAGATGTAGATAAGATTATCTAACCTATTTCAGTCTATGTTTCTGTAGTAGCTTGTACTTCCATAGTATTCTTCACAAAAATATCAACCTTGTCTAATGTATCTTTATGTTCTTTGACCAAAGGTTGTACATGAGTGAATTGCGGGATACTAGAAGGTGGTTCTTGTGAATTCACCTCTACCCTTGTTGTTTCAGTCATTGATTTCTATAGTTCATCCACACTGACCAAAATAGGATTATCACAAAGTTTGGCCTATAGTGTTGATTGATCTAGTATCTTCTTGAGATCTTCCTATATTAGGGGATTAATTTTTTAAGCTATGACATTAGAGACATCCTTGATAGAGACTATTTCAGTATTTACACTAGGTACATGTTGAGGGCTGACACTCAGTAATCATGTGTCTTGCATACTTTGTTCTTCATGCTGCTCTAGCTCATCTGTTGCCTTGACATCTATTTGCATTTTTTGTTTCTCCCTCAATAGTGTCATCATGATCATCTTCTTCATTATCCTTGACTTCAATGGGTTCTTGTTCACCTTTATTGATTGTAGTTAATCCATAAGTAAGTTTCCACATCTGTGTGGACTTCTTAACAACATCTTGAATTTTTTTTGTAATATACTAAAGGCTTTATATTTAGGTCTTTACAACCTTAGCAATTTGTGCCTTAGTTAGTTTAGGCATCACTTGTGCTAGAGATGTTTCTCTAATTTGTCTCTCCAAGTTCAAACAATAGTGTCATTTTTGCTCAACTCTATCATATAAACTCTTTGGCATTGAGTTGACAATATCTAGTGGGGTAGTTTTGAATTTTAGCATCGTGGCACATATGGCCTCCTCCACTTTACCAAGATTATCAAAATCTACATGAGAGAATCTTGATAGATCTACACTATTCTTAACATTTTCACATAAAATTTCTAAATTTGAAAGAGGATTGTGACTCACAACCTTAAAATTGCTATTTTCATTTGATTCTATTTTCTCCTCATTAGATTCTTCTTGTGCCACATATTTCCTTCTTGGCCTTTTTTGAATTTGACCTCCTTGTTCTATTGGTTCAGTCTTTTCTTTAGCCTTTTGTGCAGTTGCACATGCACTAGCTCTTGTAGTAGGTGTAGTAGGCTTGTCTTGGCTTGGTTTGACAATTTTTTTAGCCCTTTCCATAGGTTGTGTCTTTGCCTTCCTCTTCTTTTGTTAAGTGGGAGTAGGTGCTTCCTTGGCTTCTTCTCCGTTGGCACCTTCAACTACTTTAGTCTCCTCTTTTGGCTGATCTTCTCTCATAGCTTGTGTTAAAGCTAGTAGTGCTTGTTCTTGGGTGTCTTCGTCCTCTTCATCCTCTTCTTCTTCTTCTTCCTACTTGACACCCTCACCAAATTTAGCTTTTAATTTCTTCACTAATTTGTCCTTTTTCTTGATAATTGAGGCAGTCTTTAGTTCCATTGTGATTTTGGACTTTTCCATCTCATAATTTCCAAATGCCTTAGCATTTTTATCAACCTCTTTTGCAAGTAAAGTAGTAATAGCTACAGAGGCTTCATCCACATTTATTTCATAACCTATGGGTCTCAACTGTCTCACCCTTAGTGTAGCAACTTGTACAAAAGTATAGTCATCATCTACTAGGAAAAAAATGTCATCATAGTGTTTTTCTACTAAGGATACTGATATTCTTAGTCTCTTCTTCATTGACTGCTTGAAGTCCTTAAAGTAGCTAGTCATCACAGATTCAAAATTATCACCTAACTGCTCAATGTACTCACTAATTTGCACTGCTACTAACCTGTTGGTTTTCCATGCAACTATTTGAAATGTAGGAAAAGTGTTTTGCACATAAAATAAAATGCATATCAATATAGAACCAAATTTAAATTTGGCACTCTTTTTTTTTTTCCCTAATTGCTCCTAAATTCTCAACTGGCTACTATAGTTGGAGTTCTGCTAGATCATATGTATGATCTTTCTTGAAAATTTTATATCCTACATCTACAACTATACAGGGCACATTGTTTAATCTACTAGATTGGTAGAACTTGTGTGAAATAACCTTGACAACAAATTCTATCAATGTATCAGTGCTTGTATCAAAAATCATACCTCTCTTGTTCCATACAACTCCAATGTTCTTCTCAATCACCTCCTTTGAATCACTTCTTAGTGTCTTAGGTTGATCTAGGGTTGGGTATCTAGCAACCCTATGGATTATTCTCTTAGTTATCTTGATAGGTCCATTGTCTAGCCATAATGAAATATCATGAATTCAGCTAAGCACTATCTTAATCCATTCTATCTTAAACACATTTGGAAAATCTAGGGCTTGTGTCAATCCTTTCTTTTCTACAATTTTGAATTCTTCTTTCAACACACCATTATCATAGGGTCTGTTGTATGCTTCCCTGATCTCCATATCACCAATGTTACCAATTTTTCAATTATAGAATTTCCTTACATCTTGCACCATTAACACACTAGAAGGGTCTTGCTTGTAAGTGATATCAGACATATTTTTGAAAATGGGTTGCTTAACCTCATTACTCACTAATTAGACATTCAAAACCTCCTTTCCCTCTACGTTCTTCAAACTAGAAGCCATTTGTGCAAAACTAGGGTTTGTGAAAATAAAAATTGCATAACTCAGCTCTTGATAAATACCTTGTAAGATCAGATGAAATGGCATTAAATCATTTCTTGAATCTTCTACAATCACTCTAGATGAGTTTTCTAATTGTCTTCTACTCCGCTCACTCTTTCTTGAATTTGAAATGATAAAAAATGAGCTAAAATTGATCAAATATCCTTTGAAACTCTGCAATTAATGTTGAGTGTTTACACAACTGTAAGCTTGACATCAACTAATTCTAGGCTCACTCGACATATATTAGCATTCAATTCACTTGGAAACCACTATGAGCTTGACATCAACTAGCCAATGTATTAGCTCGACATCTTCTAGTATTCCACTCAACACATATAGGAAACTTTTCATACTCAACATAGACATGAAAAAAATAAAGATTTATCTTGAATTGCTAATAAAATCTTGCATATTTATTCATAGTCAATGCAATCTTTTTAGTACTAAATTCCTTTGGGACTGATGCATGATATAACATTTAAATATCAGTCCCACATACCTCTTGATTTCCTAGTTTGATAAGGTGTGATCACCTAACCCATTGGGTGAAGTGATCCCTTCTCCATTTGATATACTGCAACCATCCTTTTTCTTCCATATCTTGTTCATCTCATCTCTGATGTTTTTAGTATCTACCTTGCCTTTGCCTTTATCAAACTCACAATTTGGTGCCTTTGACCTTGTTGGGTGATATCTGCTAATGTGACTAGTCTTCAAACAACTAAAACATGTGGTTTGACTCAACCACCTCTTTTAGTTACCTTTGAAGTGTGTCCTAATATAATTCTTAAGAAAATGTCCATATTCTTGAAAATAATGACAACTATATCTTGTATTATAATATCAGTTATAAAGTTGCCATTGTTCCTTACCTTTATTTTCCTATTTGATGACCACATGGGTTTGGATCTGCACTCAAAAGCTTAAAGTCCATACTTTTGATAATTTTGGCAATATCCTTCAAATCTTTTTATATGCATGGTCTAGGTTCTACATTCATGTGCCTAATGTGTAGTGCCTGCCCCTAGGTCAAATTTTTGTTATCATTGTCGAACTCTTTTAGGGCTAGTTTTAGGTTGATGGTTAGTAGCATTGTTTTGAGACTATCAAATATTGTGCTATGGATTCAGTTGATATGTGATGAGATTACTTAAATTCTACATTTCATGTATGCATGATGATTATTACATTATTTTTAATTATTGATTAGTTAGATAGTTTATTGTCACATGTATTTTCTTATGGATACTTACCCCATACTTGCATGTGTATGGTGTGTGTGTTTGTTCTTGGATGGCATTTCTGATGTGGTTAAGGAAGAGAGTCGTAGTCATCTGCTAGTAGGGATCTACACGATGCACCACTTCCTGCCATTGCCTATTTAGCTTAGCATATATATATATATATATATATATATATATATATATATAGTATGTAGATGCATGGTTTTTATGTAGGTTGCAGGTACCGGGTATTGACTTCCTTGAATT
This sequence comes from Cupressus sempervirens, assembly GCA_028749045.1. Classification (NCBI taxonomy): domain Eukaryota; kingdom Viridiplantae; phylum Streptophyta; class Pinopsida; order Cupressales; family Cupressaceae; genus Cupressus; species Cupressus sempervirens. Next base: position 330,596,118 of record CM053788.1, read on the forward strand.
GCCAGGATGAGCGTACCCTATCGCATTATCTCAATGGTAAGAGAGGGGAGATAAATTCTCAAGTCCAAATCCCAACCCTTTAAGCCATTTGTCCTAATTGGAAATTAGGACAAATATCTGAGTTGAGTACCCTCTGAATACGTCAGATGACGTAATTCGTGATATTAACCCTTTTGGTTTGATTTTGTATGTGTTTTGCTATAATGGGTTTTTTGTATTTTATTTTATGACTCTTTGGTGTATTTTCTATTAATTAAGCCTAATTAAAGATTTAATTAATGGCTTAATTTAATGGAAAATTAATATGATATTTTAAATATTTATTTTATTTAATTAATTGGAAAATTAATTAAATAAAATAATTAAATTTGAAGATAAAAGTTATAATTTTAAAGTTGGAATGTGATAATATTTATTTAAGTTAATAAATATTTTAGCAATTAAGTTTCGAAAATGAATTTAAAAGTGGAAAATATATTTAAATTATTAAAAGATTATAGGTTGCATGATGTGTGCATGTGATTAAAATATAAATATGTATTAAGATAAAACAAGTGGAATTATTAAAATTAGTGCATGAGATTTAAAAATTAATAAATTAAATTGAAAAGAGTAAAGTGAATATTAAATAAATTAATGTGCATTATTTTAATATTTAGGAGTTTGCAAATTCTTGAGAATTGTCATGTAGACAACATAAGAGGTTGCACTCTAATTATGCACGTGTTGTCAACAACACAGGAGTTAGCACACAAATTAAGCACATGGTGTCTACAACCTTATGACTCATCTAGAAGGTTGGAAAAGACCCATGCTTAGTTGTCAACACCTTCTGGTTGTTTCTACAGACATTCTAGGTGCTTCCTGAGAATTCTTTATATTTAGGCACTCCTAGAAGCTTACGGAGAGCGTTTAGAGCGTGGTTGGAGGATCCGA